>OX940974.1:120902350-121211773 GCA_954871275.1 Leptopterna dolabrata
AGGTTATGAGAGGGTCTACAGAAATTTCAAAACTACTTGACCAATTGGAGTGCAACTTTGGGAATTTGTTGTGTGAACATTGAGGAATGTTTCTAACCAGGTAGGGAGGGTTCATAGGATACGGGGGGGGGGGGGGGGGTTAAAGGCAGTTAGGGTTGGCATTGGGGAAGGTTTCTGATCAGTTGAGGAGGGGGGGATACAGGGGGTGTCTGTTCTACCGTTGCGAAGCGCGGGTACACAGCTAGTATATTATAAATATTATGTATTAGGAACCCTGATAATAACTAAATCACTCGCGAAAATTCGGAAATTGAAGTATTCAAACCCATTGAAAAAACGCTGCAAATCCCTGCACAACGGTCTATTATTTTGTACAGAATACCCTTCTGTTACAGATCACAGGTCTCCGTATATATGTAATATGTGTACTATTCTATAGATATTATGTAGATCGCAGACTAGGTACCTACCGAAATCACGAGTTAAATGTTGCTAAAGTAATTCTGTCGATGACAAAGAGTAACAAAAATGGCAAAAAGAAACGGAAATAATGAAGTTCTGAAGGAAAATTGTTGATGTGGAGTGAAATAGATGCCCTTCTGCGTAGATCACTGTTTTCTGTGGTCAGTACCTACCCTCGTGGTCAAGTATAATGAACCGTTGTGTAATAACTTGCCCATCAATAATACTTCAACGGTTGTTCAAGTTGCAAAAGTACCGATCAACAAAATCCAGCCCCTTCTTGGTAGATGAACCGTTGTGTAATAATTTACCGTTCTGTAATAATTTACGGTTGTGTAATAATTTACCGTTATTTAATAATTTACCGTTGTGTAATAATTTGCCATTGTGTAATAATTTACCATTGTGTAATAATTTACCCATCAATAATACTTCAACGTTTGTTCCAGTTTCATAAGTACCTACCAACAAAATCCAATAGTCCATCACTTATCAAATGAAATAATATCGCAGAACAACCAACTCGACTTCATACAGCCATCCTTGATTATAATCAGGTGCTCCCTAGTGATGATATCCGGGCCGGATTTATACCGTTTGACTCACGATCGTGTTGACGAAGCTTTTTGGTGCACACGAACGGCTGGACGTACAATGCTCCGGGTGGTCTCAAAAATTTTTTTAGCTCAAGACAAATTTAATAACGTAAAACAAAATAATCATACCCTTCTATCGAAAGTTTTCGAGCTACGGCATTCTGAAAATTTCAACCCCTATTTTCAACCCCTTAGAGATGACTGACAGTAACGCCGAGCTTCGAGGATCAACTAGACCCCATCAATTTTGTTTCATGGTAACTAAGAAAAGTGGCCAGTACGGCGGACAGACAGAAATTTGTTTATTGCATTTTCGGATTCTACATACCTTGAGAAACGTAAACATCAAAATTTGAGGGGGGGGTTAGGATTTTTTTTTGATGCTCGATTCCAATGGTTCATCATTGAAAATTATAAACCAAAAACAGGAGCGTAGCGTGCCTCTGGTGACGGGGGTACCGCAATGAATTCCACCCCCCCCCCCCCCCCACCAACATTCACACTTCCTCACACACTCTAAAAATGTAAATGTGAAGCAGTTCTTAGCAAGCTGTTTGTCAAAGGAATTTTATGATATTATTGATCTTCCAAATTCATTAGAAATAATTCATAACATTCCCTTGCAAACAAAATAAAAGGTTTTTCGAACTACAGCCTGATAACCATTGGTACCTATTGTATGTTTCAACAGTGAAATGCCGAGTGTACTCACGGTTACGTTCCTTCACAACTCTCTTGAAATCAGGCAACGCTGAAGTTGACGAGCTAAAACTACGAGAACTAAACGAACGCCGAACCACGGAAAAATTAACGCAACAACTATCCATTTTAGGAGGAGACTAGGACACTAGGAAAGATTCGAATTCAAACAACTAAACCTGAAATTAGGAACAATTATTGTGAAAACTACAAGTAATAAAATTATGAGAAAACAGGCCGTCGTAAGAATAGCTTCCGAAAAGCAAAATGGATAACAGTGACACTGGAAGTTGTCAAAGTTTTTTTCTCGAGTTTTTAATTGATAGCTACAATCGATCCATACGCCAGTATCCCTCCTCACTAAGATTGGATACGCTGGATATTTGCGCTAGCCCAACTTACTAACACAGTCTCCTGAAGATGTGTAAGACACTCACTCACACACGCAAACACACTCACACAGACGATGTAGAGACACACACACATCGGATTCTGGGCCTCCGCAGGACTGGTAGCGGTACCCCAGCGACCTTGAGATTTCAAATATTCGAAACCTGCCGAAAACCATATGATTCTAATCGACTAATCGATACTTGGCTGTTTTTCGTCCATGACTGGCAGACATGGAGGTTGGAGGATAGTTCATGGAGGGAGAGTCATGGAGGATGGAGTTATGAGTGGACAATTCAAATTGCTACCTACCTGCGGAATGTAATTTTTTTCATTTTTCGTGTAGGGTAGCGCCGGTACCCCCGGTACCCCTGACGCTACGCGCCTGACCAAAAAACTTAGTTATGTTTAAGAACGAATACCTACTGTGCTATAGATACTGGTTTCGGAGAACCAATGTAGCCCGATAAGCAAGTGACCCAGCTGACCGAGTTCAACTTCTGCTACTCGGTGCTCAGCCTTGTCTATCTTTGTAGTCTTCTGCATTGTTTTCACTCTTGAGGAGTGAAATCAATACATGCCTCATCCTATCACAGAGGGGTAGCCTCTCCCACCCATCACAGAGGTATAAAATCATCACTCATAAATTTAATGGGGTGAGGGGTGGTAAACACTCCTAAGCTCTACACTTTATTCACAATTTCATGTTGCACTACGTTTGCCATATCTCGAATGTAATACTTCATATTACGAATAATTGGTAAGCAAATATGAAATATGGTATCTGAACTATTAGCAAACATGAAAAGAGAACGTACTATTAGCCGTTATCATGTTTTGGCGTTGACGAGTACAACTTCGGACCTGCCACTTGTAAGTTTTATCGAAATCCCAAGATAAATTTTGCCCAGGTGGGCGCAAACGTGAAATTCCTGATACCCGTTTCTACCTCAGAAAATATTGAACCAATTTTGATGAAATTTTCATATTCAGGAAGGATCCCTGATGATCTAAAAAATTCAGTACGTTCGAACTGGCCATGACCTGTGGACCTATGGCTCCATCAACAACTCAACATTATCGTAACTTCCAATACCTGGTACAACTACTCACTTCAAAAACTGTGTACCCAATTCACAGTATGTACCTTTCTCAAACCCGAATTTCTTATTTCCTATAGATTCTGACGAAGTTCTCCAAATTCTTCCACTTACATTTTCATGTCAAATCTTATCGTGGACTCCAGGGCAATAATGTCATATGTTTAGCTTTCCAACAAACTATTCTCTTGCTTTTTCCTAATCTACCGAGTAGGTAACAAAGATGTGGTGAAATAGGAAGGTCGGTAGAAGCATTGTGAATTTCATATGCATTCCTCGTTCATACCATTCCGTAATTTTACTTCTAATACTAGCGGAAACAACCCTTTAGATTTAATATGAGAAAGCATGGTCATAATGGAGGGATAAAATATGGAGGGGATCAAAGGTTCTTCGACGGTCCTCTATACTGCTTTCCTGGATGCAACAACAAACGTGAGATCCCTAACACACCATTGAAATCCATTAGTTTCTATCCATCCAACTGGTTCACACGAGGCCACTGAACAGATTCCATAATGTTCCGTCATGGTATGAAATCAAACTAGGTGTATTAGATAAGTACCTAGATAGCTAATTTGTCACCTTACAAATATAAACATAAACATAAGATAACAATGCTCCCTGCTTCTCAAAATGAACTGAGTGAAAAGAGGTAGGTAATGAAAGAAAACGCAATCAATACTAGATGTTTATCAAATTTGTATTTACAAAAACCAAATGCAGTTGGCCTTCATGATGAGTGTACTTATTTTGGACGAGAATAGCATGATCCAGTTGCTGATTCTGAATGCTCACAATGCTTTGATAAATGACCTGTCGTATAAAAAACAAAACAAAAAAACCATACATACCTACTTTCTGGATTCCACCATGGGATTTTATTACTCTGGAAGAAAGATCGGCAGGATGTAGAGAAATATGTTGGTTGAGGCAGACTTTAGAGCCAGGGAAGACAATATTTTTTAAAGAATTGAAACAGGAATGAATACCGCTGGTTGGCTGAAAGAATGGTAGCAACCGGGCCCTAAATAAAATCCGAACGTTTCTCTGAGGGATCAGTCGAAGATAAGCACATAGATGTAGACGTTTACTTTAGCAGCAGATTCAAACTTTTCGAGCGATGCGGTGGTACATTCACTGGTAGCGGTTAATCGATTCGTTGTGATCGGTGGAAGTTGGTCACAACTCACAATTACCGGCGGCAATTAGGTTCGGGCAGGCGATAAATCTCTATCAGACGATTTTCTACTGAGGACAGACGAAACAAAACGACTTTCTTCAACGCTTCAAGTTGTTAGAATCACCTTTGGGTAAGAAAATTTTCTAGTGACCTTGGTATATCTGATCTCAATATAGGTATGGCTTTGGAGTACAGTAGTTGGTACTATCGCTGACATGGATAAGCACTTCTGACTGGTTGATAAGACTCACGATTATCAGAACTAGTATGTTTAAAATTAACTTCGGCGCTTCGATTCCATTTGACAAACTGGCCATCCACAAAGTCATGTTCTCCAAAAGCGTTCTCTAGCCATGAATTGGGGGGACGTGTCTGTTCCCATGGTAAGGGTCTTGCGGAATAAGAAATTAATGGACCTTGACCGTTTATCAGAATTCGCTGTGGTAAAAACACGTTATAGCCTCCCGAAGGATATGTGTTATAAATCGATGACATTTGATACATCTTTTTATAATCATAATCAGAATCTAGTTGTTTTGAATTGCCAGCGATAGATGAATCCCTCACAGAAGGGGAATAATCGTCTGAAGAGCTGTAACTATTGTCATTGGAGAGGGGTTGAAGTGGATATTCTGGTTCGGGCAGTCTTAAATCGGAGGCTTGCATAATAGGTAGTAATTGTGCTCCAACAAGGAGCATGTCATTTGGAGTCATATCGTGAAGTGCATGCTCTTCAGGTTTTACTGGTGCTTGCTGATATTCCATGTTATCCCCTTGGTATTTCTTTATATTGCTTAGTGGAAAATTAACCAAGGATTCTGGGTAAAACATTCTTGGCTTTGACTGTGACAGTGTCCATGGACGTTGGTTGCCTTCTCCATTACCGAAGTAATCATATTCTCTCTCTGACTCTGGTGCGATGTTGTATTCACTAGGAGCTGAAGAGTAATAACCGTACGGGTAATCGCTGTCGAAAATGTCGTCCGTCATCGAACTCTTTCCAGCCATGGGAGTTGCGACATTTTGGTTAGGGTATACAGGTAAACTGGGATTTCCTAAGTTAGTGTGGCATAACGGCAAAGCGCGTGGATGGGAGATAGCATTTTGGAAGGTACTACCTGAGGATTGTTTTGAGAACGAACTTGGTGTTTCGAAACGGCTTGTAGGATACCAACGGCTATCATCTGAAGAGGCTCGTTCGTTGGTTGGTGAAATCAGTTCTTGATGGAACGTTGGGGTCGGTTGCATATTATTTTGGAGCTTCATTTTCACTATTTCTGGATCCTGGTCTTTCATGTTAATGTGCCATTGCCCACCCATGATAAGGAATATGTTTGAATTAGCATGCTTGTTTGATGGTAATGTTTCTGCTACTTCTGGGTATTGTGTGTTTGAAATTCTAGCTTTAATTTCGCTTTCTTCGTTATACTCTTCACTGGGATCTCCTTCGGACTGGCGTTTTCCCGTAGAAGAACGTGCTGCAAGATCACCACTTGCCAGGTTTTCCACGGACGCCCACCCGAAACAATCAGTAGTATTCAAATGATCACAGAGTTTCAGAGCCTTTGATGAGTCCGTTTTAGCTTCGATTTGTGAAATATCTGTCATGCTATTCTGGTTTACTTGAGTTACTAGCGGACGAAACTCGTAATGAGGTGGTGACAATTCATCAGGAGTGTTCTTTGCTGATTTTGTATCTCTTCTGTTATAGTAATGGTTATGAATCAACGGTTGTAAATGTATTGATACAGGCAAGGTAAAATCTCCTTTAGCCATTTTCGAAAACCCGTTTTCATTTTGTACGACTGTATTTGGACGAATCGATTCTTTTCTGTAATCCTCCTCTCGAGCAAGCGTGGTGATTTCCTCTGAATTTTTGGAGGGCTGGTAATCTTCTATTGATGCTGGGAAAATAGTTCTGTCACCTTTCCCTGCTGGTAGAGGTATTTTAACAACGAATGATTTATACTGTAACTTTTCTCCTTTCGTATTTTGTGGAAATACATGTATATCTGGAGAATATGTAGAATAATTCACTTCCGGAACTTGATTGAATTCATTACTCAGGGATGTATTATCTTTGGATATGGTTTGATTGATTAGTTTAGAAGAGGAGATGTTTAGGGGAAGCATATTCTCCATATCAGCTTCTCTTGGCTTTATATCATCCTGAATACCATCCCCCGAAACAGAGGAACGCGAAACGTTTTGGCTTGGCATTTCTGATACCTCATCTCCTGGCTTATCCCATGAAATCCTTTCGCTGTTATTTGTACTTTTCTGTATCGGATTACTGATTACTGGCTGCTCTGGAGCATGATTATTTTGACGGAATTTCTTGAAAGCTTCTTGTATACATTTCTCACCATTTAAACACTGAGCTACCCATCCAGAATCATTCAGAGAGTTCAAATACTTGAAATGAGATGACTCGACATTCAGTCTCCCAACCGTTGAAGAAGTTTTGTTTCGGCGATTCCGTGCAGCTTGTGGGCTGGTGATCAAGAGGGATAATTCATTTGAATGTCTTGGTGGAGGTGGATTGCGGGCCGTTTCGTAAGGTACAGATAGTGATCCAACGGGAGAACCAAGCGCAATCGAATGTCTCCGAGCAGCTTCTCTCAATTCATCACGTTGAATAGAGTGGTATTTCAAAAGCTCCAGATTCCGTCCAACTGGTTCCACACGTACCCTGGAATTCAAATGAAATTATCAATCATCCATATTAGTCAGTACTGATCCTTAATGAAATAATAAGTTATCCATATCAACATAATTATCTCATTCTTATGGTAGGTACCTATCATACTTATTTGTTAGTCCTTATTTGTGAAGTATTGATATACATACCTACTGATCGAAAATATATTTACAGTAGGTATTGTTATTATATTAACCTATCCAACATTGCTTGTTCACCACCCATCTCGATCTCTATGATCCAATTACTTACTAGGTAGTTACGAGTAATGTTTTAGCACTCATGACTAAGTACCACTTTCCAGTCTGAATGGTTTGTAACTGTTAGCGAAGTTTCTACCTCCTGAAGAAGGTCCCAGTCATGTCGGGAAATATTATTTTATGAATGGGCAACAAAGGCAGCAGAGCCATTTATCCGATGACTGATAATAGTATGGGACATGTAGGATATTTATATCATCATGAGAAATTTCCCTAAGGAGGTAGAAACGTCGGCATAAAAAAAAAAAAAAAAAAAAAAAAAAACACTGAATACAGTATCCTGTCTTGGAGATTGCATCTCCGCTCCTTCATTTAGTACCCAACAGATTCACACCATCACTGGTTAGTACGAGTGCAATTTTCCATAAAACTGTGTTCACTGATAGAGAACCATAATAATTTTGCACTTCAGGAAATGGTTAGATCCTATGACGCATAAATTATTAAGCTTTTCCGTGAATTCCATAACTAAATGTGTGAGATGAAGTGAAAGGAAGAATCAATAACTTACTATTCATGATTAAATTATTGATACTAAGACTGTGAAAGTCCAGTCATGCAGCATAACTATATGAGTGCATTTTTTTATGTAACGTAGGTTCATCTACTTGAACTTCTCATGGTTTTGTCCAGAAATTTGAACACTCCATTGCTCGTAAATGTTTTAGCGAATTTTTGAAGAAATATGTACGGTATTGCAATGGATTCAAAATGTTTGTTACATGATTGTTGAGAAAATACTTCGGTGGAAGTCCGTTTTAGAGCATTCTGAATCCAGCCCTAGGCCCATTTCACACAAACGGCGTCCAGACGCGTCAAGCCCGTCCAGATGAGAAAAGGAAAACAGGAAAAAAACGCTGCAAAGTCCTTGTCACATGGGGTTTATTATTCTACAGAAATTTTGGCTGTACATTTATTGTTTGTTTCATGTGAAATAATTGAAATAGCTATTTCTGATGGTTTCCACCAATTTTGGCCCCCAAAACACAAATTAGGTAGGTACGATCTTTTTTTTTTTTTTTTTTTTCAAATTATCTTTGATCATTGGTAGTGCCATCATTTAATCGTCTTGATCCACGTGTTGACACTTTTTCTAGTGTTATTCTACAAATTGATGGTGATTTCGCAGGTATTTGACTCATAAAAAATCAATTTTGGGAGCTGAACATCTGGTACAACCTCAATTTTCCACTGCTTGGCCAAAATCGACTTCATATTCGATCTTCTCGTCCCCAAAAACATGGAAAACGATACCTCAAAAGCTCATGTTACCAAAATGTTGCTAAAACGCAAAAAGTACCTATTTTCACACACATTTTCACTCATAACACCCCTGGGTATATTCCGATCGGGCTGAAAAGTTTCGGGACACAACTAGGGCCCAAATGGAGCATGTGTGCGAAAGAACGACTTTTTTAGATCGAAAATGAAGCCTGTACACGTGATACGGCGTACGGCGTACGGCGGACGGCGGACGGACATTGCATTTTTTGAATCTACACACCTTGAAACGGAAAAGAAAAAAGTTTGAGGGGGTGTTATAAAAATTTTTTGCTGAGCGAATACATAGGTGTATTATTCACAGAATAATAAACCAAAATTAGTAAGTGTTTTCAATTACGGAGTAAAAAAAAAAAAAAATGTTATAGGACAACTTTTGTTGCAAATTAGTTTTAGAATTTTCTTTCGGGACACAACTAGGGCCCAAATGGAGCATGTGTGCGAAAGAACGACTTTTTTAGATCGAAAATGAAGCCTGTACACGTGATACGGCGTACGGCGGACGGCGGAGGGACATTGCATTTTTTGAATCTACACACCTTGAAACGGAAAAGAAAAAAGTTTGAGGGAGTGTTATAAAAATTTTTTGCTGAGCGATTACATAGGTGTATTATTCACAGAATAATAAACCAAAAGTATCAGGTATAGACGCCTATAATATCTCCATTCACACAGGGAGCGTCGCAGTCAAATCCACTTTTCGCCAGTCCCGTCAAGTGGAAGGGGAACCAAACTGGTTTTGGTTTTGCTGAGTCAGTCCAGTCCCATTTCTTTCTTCAGGAAGTTACCTGCCTTGAGTGTTTTGCGTTTTCCGTACACCTGTCTTTCTTTATATATATTCCCCCTCCCCCCTTCAACCCCGCCACCCCCTACCACTCCCCTATATGGGGGGGAAATCAACTGAGCACAGTCTGTAATTCTTTTATAATCAGAGGTGAATTGAGCACTGTTGAACTGAGCACATTCTAAAGCGCAGGTGAATCGGGCACAGATGGATTGAGCTCTACAACTCACTTGAATAGATGATTTTTATAATAACAGAAGCAATATTAAATAAACGCGGCAAATTACTGCACAACTGTTTAGAAGCAGCTAAATTTAAATTTTTCACGGAGCTAAAAAATCACAGATATTGTACAAGAATGGATTCAATGGTGGTTTTTTGTTTTTGATAAGTACAGATCGATTCGCCTGGATGCAACGTTCCGTTTTGCTGTTGATTTGCTGTTACTGCGATGCCGCTCGTGGGTAAGCTGAATTTTTATGCACGTAATAGTCTGTAACGCAAATTTGTCGAAATTTGTAGCTATGACAAGAAGTTCCTTTCCCCGCTCACTGAACATACCAAACGACACCTTCGCACTACTCGGCCCGGGATCCACTTGAATACTGAAACACCTACGACATGAAGTGAATGATAGGATGTGATATGAAGGATTATAAATGTTTCTTAATGTAAAAAGTCAACAGAAAATGTGACAGTAAACAGTGCTCAGTTCGCCTGTTGCTTTATAATAAAACAACAGCCTCCAAGGATTAGACAGGTCATAGTGTGTTCAGTTCACCATCACCCCCCTATATATATCTTTTGTTAGGTATATTTTTCTAACCATATTCAAATTCACTATGAATGTAAAAAAGTTTACGTTTGCTAATAATATCTTTATTATATTACACAACATAATATTATGTACCTAAATAACATAGGTAATGGAAGTTTCACCTGTATTCTTTTATTTTCTTAAGTAAAAGATCTCGGCGAGTTCTTTCCGAAAAGATGCTATATGAAGGATATCCGATGATCGAAAGTCGGCGATAAACCAGTGGAAAGAAAGAGGGAGGAACGACGTCGTAGGTAAAGGGCTTCACCCTGGCTTCCGCCTGGGGGAACCCTCAGCACCACCCACTTATGACGTCATTTCGTTTTCTATCTATCCGTTTTTTGCCCAAACGACACGGAGTTTGAGATGAAAATTGGCAGTGGGGGGTTTCCACGGGTGCTAAGTTCGTTTTTGGATCAAAAATAAAAAATTGGTACACACGAAAATTGCCCATTATGATATTTTAAAATAAAATAGTTGATATTGACATTATTTTGCGATCACTTATCTCAATTGGTACTTTGTGTGACTGCATGTATGTGTAAAACATCACTATGTACTTTAAAAGTAATATTTATTTTGTTTAATTTAGGCACCTTTAAAATATTGCGAGTCAATGCTCTGGTTGCATGCATTACGATAATTCGTGTTCTTCTTTTCAATTTCTTTCCGAACGAAGTAGGTAATTGAGTTTCACAAAACTTTCGTACCCCATCGAAAAAAAATTAAAAAATGAATGGATCGTTCACCAGGTCTGGAAACAAATGCGTGAACGCTCCGTAGACATTTCTTCTGATTGTATTATTAGGATGAAACTAATCGTGATCTTCCTCTAATTTTTTCCTGTGGACTACACGACGGAGAACAATGCATTATATCAGCTTAAATTCCATTTCTAAAGGCTGAAAGAAACTTGCCTCCCGGGACTTGACTGGAACACTACCACTGGGTGGTTTGGTTTGAAACCACAGGGCTTTACTGGACGGTGCTCAGTCTTGACGGACCAAGACGCACCCAGTGACTCGGTTGACCCCTTGGTGTGAAACCAGCCCTAGAGGTTCACTGATTTTATTCGTGGTGTCTACTCTTAAGTTGGGCAAAGCTCGAGGGATCGATCCTACAACTGATTAGCAACAAAACTTGTACTATAACTTTTTTTTACTCCGCTGAAAAACCGAGTTTTTTCACTTATAATTGTTTTAGTGTTTTCAACCTTGTCTCACTAAAACAGCTATAACTTTCTTAATTTACCGAGTAAATTCAAATGTGAGGATACCGTCGGCAAGAGCGTTAAATTTCCCATCTTCTTAGTGAAAACCAAAATTTCTGCAGATTTTTGCAGATAATGCCAGAGGAAATTCTTAAAATTTCCCGAAGTTCGACTTTCTTTATCGGTTTCAGTGAAAATGGGGTAACTTGATAGTTCCTTACCGTTTCTACGCGCCCGAGATTGTCTGACAGTGTCACCATTCGATTCAGCATTAAAAAAAAAAAAACCTAAAATACTGGAACGTATCTCAATATGACAATTTCTGTGGAAAAATGTTGATTTTTACCCAAAAATCCGCATTTAGCGAATTTTCGAAGAAAAGGAAGCTATTGTTCTCGGTCCAAAATTTTTAAAACTCGAATTTCCGAAAGATTTTTATACCAAAATCCGTTTCAGACCATCCTGAATTCCCTGCCGAAAGACACCAAAAATTAGATGAATATATATATATATATATTTATATATTTATATATATATTTATATATGTATGTGTCATTCCAGACGATAACTCTCGAAAGAATTGAGATAAAAAGTTCAAATTTGCACGAAAAATCTGTCTTGGCAATCGACAGGCTAAGTTCGAAGATGGGCAGAATCGGGTCACCCTAAGGGGGAGTTTTGGGGAGTTTTAGGGGGGGGGGAAATTACCCATAAATTCCCAAAATGAAAACGTCTGACAAGTGACACCTCATTTTAAAGGTTTTTGTACGCTGAACACGATGGTGAAATCAGAATTGCGATATCTCATTCCATTCTCAAACTGGAGCACTTTGAAGATGAAGGAACGTGGTTATTTCTTGAGATGTTCTTCCTGGTTCGTCTGCTCTAATCTGATAACGGAATGGGATATCGCAATTCTGACTTCACCATCGTGTTCAGCGTTGGAAAATCTACAAACCGAGGTGTTACTCGGCAAAAAATGGAACAAAAAATTTGTTACGTACTTACCCAATACCTACTCTTCTGGTATTCAAAACATTTTTGATTTCCCCCTCCCCCTCCTTCCACCCCCAATTTTACTTTGCGTAAAACTACTCCTGTTTTAATTTTGTATGGTATCAAGTTGGGAAAACATTGGCCGAAAATTAATTTTCAGAAAATTTTAGGCGGAGGAGGAAGATGCCGAAAACTTTGAAAATTCGCTCTTATAGCCATGCTGCATGACTGTGGTTTTTTTTGTTATTCAAACATAATTTTCTCCACTTTTCAGAGAGGGTTAAAAAATAAAATAAATAAAAATACACACCGAAAACACACCGTTGAAAAGCTTACACTTCGGAGAAGTTTTCCCCGAACAGTGCATAGCAAAATCTACAGGTTTTTAAAGTAGGAAATCCGATCAAAAAATTCAAATTTCGGAAAATTTTAAAATTTTCCTCTTTGTCCTGGTTTATTATTATTTTTTTTAAAGGAACTGATCTGCTGGAAATATTTCGGTTTTTCGTTAGAAAGATGGGAAATTTAACGCTCTTTTCAACGGTATCCTCAAATTTGAATTTACTCAGTAAATTAAGGAAGTTATAGCTGTAGCGAGAGAAGGTCGAAAACAGGAAAAAAACGCTGCAAAGTCCTTGTCACATGGGTTTATTATTCTATTGGACATACCTACAGAAACGTTGGCTGTTTATTTATCGTTTCTTTCATATAAAATAATTTAAATAGCTATTTCTGGTGGTTTCCACCAATTTTGGGCCCCAAAACACGAATTAGGTACGCTCCTTTTTTAAAAAATTATCTTTGATCATTGATAGTACCATTTAATCGTCTTGATCCACCTCTTGATACTTTTTCTAGTGTTATTCTACAAATTGATGGTGATTTCAGACGATTTTCCAGGTTTTTGACTTATAAAAAATCAATTTTGGGAGCTGAACATCTGGTACAACCTCAATTTTCCACTCTTTGGTCAAAATCGACTTCATATTCGGTCTTCTCGTCCCCAAAAACATGAAAAACGATACCTCAAAAGCTCATTTTACTAACATGTTGCTACAACGCAAAAAGTACCTATTTTTACACACATTTTCACTCATAACACCCGTGGGTATATTCCGATCGGGCTGAAAAGTTTCGGGACACAAATAGGGCCCGAATGGAGCATGTGTGCGAAAGAACGAATTTTTTAGACCAAAAATGAAGCCTCTACACGTGATACGGCGGACGGCGGACGGCGTCCAGCGGACGGACATTGCATTTTGGTTTATTATTCTGTGAATAATACACCCATGTAATCGCTCAGCAAAAAATTTTTATAACACCCCCTCAAAATTTTCTCCTTTCCGTTTCAAGGTACGTAGATTCCAAAAATGGAATGTCCGTCCGCCGTACGCCGTCCGCCGTACACCGTCCGCCGTCCGCCGTATCACGTGTACAGGCTTCATTTTCGGTCTAAAAAAATCGTTCTTTCGCACACATGCTCCATTTGGGCCCTAGTTGTGTCCCGAAACTTTTCAGCCCGATCGGAATATACCCAGGGGTGTTATGAGTGAAAATGTGTATAAAAATAGGTACCTACTTTCGCGTTTTATCAACATGTTGGTAATATGAGCTTTTAAGGTATCGTTTTTCATGTTTTTGGGGACGAGAAGACCGAATATGAAGTCGATTTTGACCAAAGAATAGAAAATTGAGGTTCTACCAGATGTTCAGCTCCCGAAATTGATTTTTCATGAGTCAAAAACCTGGGAAATCGTTTGAAATCACCATCAATTTGTATAATAACACTGGAAAAAGTGTCAACAGGTGGATCAAGACGATTAAATGGTACTATCAATGATCAGAGATAATTTATTTTTTTTAAATGGAGCGTACTTTATTCCAGTTTTGGGGGCCAAAATTGGTGGAAACCACCAGAGATAGCTATTTCAATTATTTTATATGAAAGAAACAATAAATAAACAGTCAACATCTCTGTAGGTAGGTATGTCCAATGGAATAATATACCCATGTGACAAGGACTTTTTTGAATCTACGCACCTTGAAATGGAAAAGAAAAAATTTTGAGGGGGTGCTATAAAAATTTTTTGCCGAGCGAAAAAATTGTTTGGTGTATTATTCACAGAATAATAAACCAAAAACGCTGCATAGTCCTTGTCACATGGGTTTATTACTCTATTGGACATACCTACAGAGATGTTGGCTGTTTATTTATTGTTTCTTTCATATAAAATAATTGAAATAGCTATTTCTGGTGGTTTCCACCAATTTTGGCCCCCATAACATGAATAAGGCACGCTCATTTTTTTTTTTTTTAATCACCTCTGATCATTGATAGTACCATTTAACCGTCTTGATCCACCTGTTGACACTTTTTCCAGTGTTATTCTACAAATTGATGGTGATTTCAGACTCACTCAGACGACTTCCCAGGTTTTTGACTCATAAAAAATCAATTTCGGGAGCTGAACATCTGGTATAACCTCAATTTTCTACTCTTTGGTCAAAATCGACTTCATATTCGGTCTTCTCGTCCCCAAAAACATGAAAGACGATACCTTAGAAGCTCATGTTACCGACATGTTGCTAAAACGCAAAAAGTACCTATTTTTACACACATTTTCACTCATAACACCCCTGGGTATATTCCGATCGGACTGAAAAGTTTCCGGACACAACTAGGGCCCAAATGGAGCATGTGTGTGAAAGAACGATTTTTTTAGACCGAAAATGAAGCCTGTACACGTGATACGGCGGACGGCGGACGGACATTGCAGTTTTGGAATCTACGCACCTTGAAACGGAAAAGAAAAAATTTTGAGGGGGTGTTATAAAAATTTTTTGCTGAGCGAATACATAGGTGTATTATTCACAGAATAATAAACCAAAATTAGTAAGTGTTTTCAATTACGGAGTAAAAAAAAAAAAAAAAATGTTATAGGACAACTTTTGTTGCAAATTAGTTTTAGAATCGATCCCTGGAGTTTTGCCCAACGTAAGTGTAGACACCCTGTATATATAGAGTGCCAGGCGAGTTATTACTAAGTACAAATCCTTAGTCTAGATGTTGCTGTCGAGAGAATGCCGTTTTGGTTTATTATTCTGTGAATAATACACCTATGTATTCGCTCAGCAAAAAATTTTTATAACACCCCCTCAAAATTTTTTCTTTTCCGTTTCAAGGTGCGTAGATTCCAAAAATGCAATGTCCGTCCGCCGTCCGCCGTATCACGTGTACAGGCTTCATTTTCGGTCTAAAAAAATCGTTCTTTCGCACACATGCTCCATTTGGGCCCTAGTTGTGTCCCGAAACTTTTCAGCCCGATCGGAATATACCCAGGGGTGTTATGAGTGAAAATGTGTGTAAAAATAGGGACTTTTTGCGTTTTAGCAACATGTTGGTAACATGAGCTTTTAAGGTATCGTTTTTCATGTTTTTGGGGACGAGATGACCGAATATGAACTCGATTTTGACCAAAGAATAGAAAATTGAGGTTCTACCAGATGTTCAGCTCCCGAAATTGATTTTTTATGAGTCAAAAACCTGGGAAATCGTCTGAAATCACCATCAATTTGTAGAATTACACTGGAAAAAGTGTCAACAGGTGGATCAAGACGATAAAATGGTACTATCAATGATCAGAGATAATTTATTTAAAAAAAAAAAAAAAGCGTAGGTACCTTATCCGTGTTTTGGGGGCCAAAATCGGTGGAAACCACCAGAGATAGCTATTTCAATTATTTTATATGAAAGAAACAATAAATAAACAGCCAAAATCTCTGTAGGTATGTCCAGTAGAATAATAAACCCATGTGACAAGGACTTTGCAGCGTTTTTCCGATGGTGCACATGTGCAAAACGTGCGCAACGCACGCTAACGTTGGTTATACAAATGAGAACTTCCGTTTTTGTTGCAGATTCGAATTTTACGCAACAACTCATGCCTTATCGCATCTAACCATGCCTTTCACACGTGACTGTACAGTATTTTCCAAACCTGAGTCGCGTAATAATTTTATTTTTGAACACTAGCAGAGCGGAAAAGTGAGTGTGAACTTTTTATGCAGACCTTGCTTAGAAGCCAACAAGCTGTAAACATTAACATCGAAAAATACTGCAAAATCATTTGCGATATGCATGGGTTGAACCAATAAAATTTCAGCAACCTCAAAAATACGCACGCTGTGGAAAAAAGGAAATAATAATAATAATAATAACAATAATAACACACATCTCTGTACCTCTCACATCAAACCTTAAAGCCAAGCTCAGGGAAAAGGTAAATAAGTATTTATTTTATCCCTTGCTAACGAGATAAGGACGATGTGGGAGCAGGAGGTGGTACGGATCGTTCCTGTGGTCTTGTCTGCCACCGGGGTGATACCCAAGAAACTCAATTAAAGCTTGAGGATCCTTGGGTTGCCCGGTGGACTTTACGAGGACATGCAGATGGCCGTGCTGATTGCTTCGTGTAGCCTGCATATACCTAATAATAATAATAATAATAATAATAATAATAAGGACGAGACCGTCTCACAATAGTTAGCCACTTGCTCTATTCGGATGATCTGAAGCTGTTTGCCTCTACCAGGCGTCAGTCGGATTACCTTCTGCGTCTGACTGAGGAGTTTAGTACAGACAACCATATATGCGGTTTGGCTGAGCACCCTCAAGCATGGCCAGTTTGCGGAGGTTAAGCCATTTTTGCTTCGATCATCCGCCTCCGCACGTCAGTGCTACAAGTACTTAGGGTATGCGGGCGCTGCTGGCCTCGACCATGGTTCCATCAAGCGGACTCTGACTGAGAGGTTTCGCTCGAGACTTCTATGCAGCCTCCCTGCTGACATATTCGTTTGAGGTTGTGAAGTGGCAAGGGATAAATACTTATTTACCTTCTCCCTGTGCTTGGCCTCGTGGTTTGACGTGAGAGGTATAGAGATGTCAATTAGGTAGGCCGTTCCCTTCGCCTTGTGCCGAGGAAAATATCAGGCCGGCGCGCGGTGATTGGCAGATCAGTCGGTTGCTCCTTGTCCCAATACATCTTGTAATTTTCATTCTCCAAGTACCTGACTGGCTCATACTGGAAGTAGCGCGTCCTGTCCTGAACAAAAGCGTGCTTCAAGGCCAGCTCTTGATGGACTATACGTGCCACCATGTTAAGCCTATACAGGTACTTGGTGGGAGCAAGGGTCTCACCAGTGGCTTGACAAGTGCGACACACATCCTGTACTCCAGCTTGCCGAATGATTTACTTCTGGTAGTTGAGGGTCGCCACGCCTGGTCCTGTATGGCGATCATGAACCCTTAGGTTTTTGGCATGCAGGGAACCAGTCACCAACCATCTGCAAGAGGCAGAGCTGTGGACAGCGGGGGACAGGAGCTGTGCACGGAATCGCCAATGCAGCTCCTTCGCTCCCCAGGCCTCACCTTTGACCACACCCTCAACCACTTTCCCAAGAGGGTCAGCATTGGGCACGCACAGACTGACGGGGGTAATGCCCTCGTCCACCTGGCAAACTGTGTTTGCAATGGGGCTGAGGGTAACGCGACCAAGAAAATACTCCCAAAGCCCGCCCGCCTGCCGATAGCAGAGGTTGGAGATGTCAGGGAATCCCCGAATCCCAACACTGCGTGGAAGAGTGAATCCCTCAACCGCTGACTTGGGGTGATACCCAAGAAACTCCATGAAAGTTTGAGGATCCTTGGGTTGCCTGGTGGACTTAACGAGGACATGCAGAAGGCCGTGCTGATTGCTTCGTGTAGCCTGGTGAGGGAGTTTTTGGGGGATGCTATTATGCCCGACCACTGAGCCCTCCACATGCACTTGTGGGTGGGAATAGGCCCTTGGGCCCCCCACTCGCGTCACCCCGTGGCACTTTTTACCCCCCACGGGTAATGATCACCCAAATAATAATAATAATAATAATAATAAGGTGAAGGTATATATAATAATAAGGTATATAATATAATATTAAGTATATAATAATATAATAGGTATATAATAATAAGTTATATATAATATAGAATATATATAATATATATAACTGACTTCAACAGTTTTGAGCTGATTTTCCATGCACTGGTTCTATGTTCGTAGCGCTATGGGGGCCTTAGGTCCTATGCTATGTGAAAAGCAAATACATAAATTGTGTTCAGTGGCAATACATTATGTTATAGCTTATCGGAAAAAATCAAGCAAATTGGAGGAATTTCATGTGGTAAAATCATCATTCATTCCCCTGCCAGTACGTAACTTGTAATTTCTCGCTTTGGAAAACGCGCTGGCCTTCAACGTTCAAACGAGAATTGAATGGAAAAGTTTTTGCAGGTCACCTATCCAAAAGCAGAGAAAAATAGCCCAAAACAAGGGTTGAAAGATGGACTTCACGTGATGTGGAAAAAAAAAAAATTGCACGAACCTATGAAGGATGGTTTATCTCCTCGATAGAATAGTAAGTAACGGGTAAATATTCTCTCGACGCAGACGACCGATGATGTCCGTACATTGAAAGCGCTCGCTTCCAGTACTCGGCCAGCTAGCGAAGACTGATTCCTCCGGAAGCTATGGTCAGGAAAACCTTGGGTGGAGCTTATTAGCACCTATTTAGCTGAAGGAGTATAGAGGAGCTTAAGGGCAGGAGGGCAAAGCTTTCCCTCAAGTGCTCCCATCGCTTGAGCCCATGTTCATAAAGTGACGCTCAAATTTGAAGGGGCCAGGTCATTTTAGAAACAGGTAAATAGTAGATATTTTTAAGAGCCCATAAATCTTTTCCCGTCAGTTATTATCAATGCACAATAGAATTTCATGGTATCATTTCGCAGGAGTTCATTAGTGGGGAAATGTGGCTTTCAGAAAAATATCGTTTATGGAAAGCACCTATCCAGAATTAAGCCGCTTAAAAAGATACTGAATTCCGCGACACAGCTTGTGACGGATGATGCGAAGAAGTTTTCGAGGAAAGCGAGGTTAATCGCAAGTGCCCGGAAAAAAGGATACTGTCACTCGAAAAAAGACAAAAATAGAAGAGGATTTTAATTATACGAGTAGAAAAACCTGTACACAAGATAATCTTCATGCCCTTTGCTTTACAAAATCAGCTATCCCGCATTTTTTGCTGTAAACCTTTCTTGGCTAGTCATCTACTGTGCTAGATTCAGATCATTGTGCATTCAAAACACATTCTAACAATAATTTCGTTATTGACGCTCTGGGAGGAAAAGTTGGTTAAATTTAATGCTTTTTTTAAACACGAATTGCTGCGACCCTTGAAACCTTCATTGTCTTTTCATTAAATAACATTGTGCAAGGAGAAGTTATTGGTTTCTCACTCTACTTTTAGTCGTTCAGCAGAAATACCGTTTCAACAGTGGGTACCTATCGAAGAAAGATGCATATGTTGACATATGAGCTGTTACGAAGGAAATGATTCAGGATGTCAAGTAGAGAAAACCTTAACACCTTATGATTTAGTGAAAACCTTCGATACCTGCACTCCTGAATCAACCATTTCCATTTTGGTGGTAGCCTTCAGCAGTTTATAAAACGTACACCTTGAACATGGCCATGCAGTAATATGGGGATATTTGATGCCTATTTATTTGATTTCATCAAGACCGTACTCTCTATTACCATGATTAATTTTCTGACTGACGGGAAAGCTTCAGTTTTTTGAACTTTCAACTTGGAATTACATAGAGCTCTCGATCGGGTAGGTGGTTGTGTGAAGCGAATTGCTGATCGCGCGAAGGCGATGGGTTCTGAACTCGGCTTCTAAGATCTCATGGAAACGTTGCAGTATACTCGAAATATGATTTTGAAAGTTGCTGAGCCTGAAGAAGTTGATGCGATGAAGAGGTGTCTTGTTGAGGTCCCCTAAACTTTCAGCTTCATTCCTTTCCCTAAACTTTCACCTTTTCATGACTATGACTATAGATAAAAGGATATGGTTTAATGGCATAAGACGTCTTCTACCAGTTTTATCATTTATTCAAACCATTTTCGGCTTATCAGATCTAACTATCTGAGACACAGACGTATTATTTGGATAACTGGTTATGCTGGCATAACCGGAAACGCTATCGACTGCGGCAGGCGCTCGAATATCGCCTGGACATTGTTACGGTATTTTATCGATGTTTGTACGAAAAAAAAGAAAGAAAAGAAAACTCCCAGATCTCCAGGTTAAAATGGTTGAGTGAAACTAATCTTACGGACATTTTTTGTTCTTTTGTGTACACAATTTTTTATATAAATTTGAACGACCATCATGGATTTGGTAAGAGAAAATGGATAGGCAGTTCTGCCTCAATTGAGTCATGGATAATACCTGCTGAGTACCAAATGGTGGCTTCCATTGACTTCATCACATCTACGAATTCTTCAATAAAATAAATGAATACGAAGGTTCGATAATCTCAGTCTGAACCTTCGAATAACAAATTAATTGGGTACTCCTGATTGTTAGACGACTTATGTAGCGAAAATCATTTGTGTTCTTTAATTAATATTACCTGTCGACTTTGATTTGATGTTGATTTAATGTTTGTCATTTTAATTCAAGCAGAAATCATATAAATATGCTTGTAGTATATAAGCGAGCATCCCTTTATTCGTTGATGTTCGTTGACGCCATGTTAATGCGGACATCGTACAACGTCTTTCACTTTTACTTTTTTTATGTATGGCCAGCTGACAATTTACTATTTTATTTTATTTTTTATTAGTACCAATATTACCTATCTTTCATTGTATTTTTGTACTGGGCAATCGCCTCTAATCAACAAATAAATAAATAAATAAACCTGAGATTTCTAACCTCAAGGTTTTAGAATCCGCACAAATTATTGGTTTTTCAACATACACAAATGACCTGTCTGTTGAACCATAATTTCCCATATTAATGGATTCATAAGTTAAAATACTAATCCATGAAAAATGTAAACAGATTTATATTGTATCAGCGAATATGAAGGTAATAATAATTAACCTACGCACCTGGTTAGCGTTGGAGCACTCATAAGCAGCGATGGCAGACTGATAAGAAGCAGAACCAGGTTCGAACATCCAGAAGTTACCCGCTACGAACACATAAAATCGAACGGAAGTTTTACACAAGAAAATTTACGAAAAAATGATAACCAAGAAGAAGCCTGATGGGGATGAAGAGCATGATGCGCGTAAATAGCGAACTTATCATCAGACCAGGGTTCGATCTTGAGAATCGGTCAACTGAACGATTCTCAAGAACCGAACCCTAGTGTTGTCGTATATGGTCAAGAACTCTCAACAACCCATCATTAGACATTACAGGATTAGGAATAGATTTTTTGGGTCAATAAAGTAGGTACTGGATCAGGAATCAATACTCGGCTATAAAAAATGGGATTTGAAAAATATCTATCGTTTTCCCTTTCAACATTTTCCTTTTCAGTACCCTGGAAAGTATAACTTTTTCTCAAGAATGTTCTCGTTTTGTTTTAAATCTCCTAGAATATTCTGAAGAAAGTCGGTTTCTATGGATTTATGGTTTCAAATTCAAGCAGTTTGAGGGGAGGATTTGAGCATGACGCAAAACGTCTTACTTGCGTTTGGATTCACTCCCGAGCGCGGAACGCGCCTAAAGAAGTTCACATTTCAAAAATCAGTTATGTAGGTAATTTAAAGGTAGTGCTATTCATTTCGGTACATTACACCCTCCAGTGATTTCAAAGTCATTACATTCTGCAAATCCTTTTGCACTGATTCATCGCCAATATAAGTTATTGAGGAAAAATCAATAGATTACCGTTTAGTGAAGCCAGCATGCAGATTGTTTCAGATTGTGATTGACAATACTTTGTTAGGCTAAGAGGGCTGTCAGCCAGACGACGTTGTTGCTATCGAGAAATCTTTGAACAATACAAACGACTATAAGAGAAGCCGAGTTCAAATTTACATGTAAGTTCTTTTAAAAAGGAATACAATTCCTAGGATATGAAATAGATTCGAGATTGAGTATCGGCCATATTATCATTGAGTGTGGGACACATGATAGACTTCGAGAAGCGTGAAGCTACTTTGAAAGTTCCAAGGCGTAGGTATGTACTCAGCGGTTGAATTGAAAGCATCCTAGGGACATTTTCACAATATGTTCGATTTTTGACAATTATGTCCACTATACTGATAGGTATCTATGAAACACATTTCATTCGAGTGACCGCCTGATTGTGAAACTGCTTTTCAAACGATCGAACAGGCTGCCGCTTCTTCACAAAATGCCGTAGAGTGAGAAAGGACCCATAAATTTTGCTTTAGGGACATAAAAGATGCCGAAAAAAATATTCAGCAGTTGAGCGAAATTATTTTTGTTTATTCTGGATGCAAATAACTTCATCTATATTTAATGGATCACAAGCTCACAATCCAAACCGACCATCAAATTAAGAACATTAGATATAGAAAAACATATGAAAGAAAATGGATTTTCTAATAAACTTTTCAGACAGTTTTGTGCAGCTTGTTAAATGGACTTTTCTTGGCTGGGTAGTAGTAGCTTGAAGTTTTGAAGATACCTACCGCTGTTTGTTCGAGTTAGCTACAAGGGCATTCTAAAAGATGGACAAACACCTGTAATCTTTAAAGAGAGTAGGCACTGAAATAATTATAATTCCTCACTTCAGAGTTACCTACTACGGTGAAAAAAATAAAAATAAAATAAAATAAAATAAAATGAAACCCTCCAACTATATTATCTCAATTAAGTACTCTATACATAGGTAAGTACCTGAGTATAAAAAAGATAAAAAAGAGACAGAGATGTTATCCCAGGCGAGAATGTTCATCAGGCCAAATTTTCCATCACGGAGTAAAATATCCAAAACAATGGAAATACCATACCATATCGTTAGGCTGCTAGGTACTTACTACACAGTAAAAAATAGGAAGGATAGAAATATATTTATATCGCAATATACCAACTAGGATTACAAGTGCATGAAGGGAAACAGATTTCATTGCAAATCCACACAAAGTATTTAAAGTTGTCACCATGATAGACTATTCATTTTCTTTGTTTTTCATAGAAAACGACCTTCGACTGAGATTAATCTTGAAGACAACCTTTTCCCCCTCACGTTCAAGCCATAAATTTCAGGAGACGTTCCCCCCATAAATATGTATCAAATGCTCCAGTGCATTCTTTTCTTTGACGGGGAGACCCTTGAAAACGGAATCAAACGGTGAATAAAGCTTTCTATCATGAAAGTATATCATTTCGCTTACATTCCAGAGTTGGAGAAGGTGAGAGAAACATTAAATCTTCTCACCCCGCCTGTTCAGGTTGGAAAACTGATTCATGAAATACAACTTGTACATATCATTTACACAAAAAGTAATAAAGTACTTATTTATTTTTTAAACATTTCGTTATATACTTTCATTATTCATATAAGTTAGATGTATGTTAAATTGCTGAATACCTAGTATTATAAATAGCTGAGTACTAGGGAACCCCCGGCGAGCGCCTTGGGACCTTTGCCGAAGAGATTGTACGGGGAGTCTAGAGCCGCCCTTCTACGAGTGTTGTCCTGTGTACGTTTACCTAATTATTTGGGATTAAATTGTAAAGTTTTTTGAAAAACTAACTTTCGTGAGCAAGTTACATAAGTGGCGCAGTCAGTAGGACCTGCTCGGGGATAAAATTGGCATAAATTGGCGAGTTTGATCCGTGTGTTTCAACACTTAACCGCAGAGGACCTAGAATCTTCGTACGCAGAACTCAGATTTGACGACAGAGATCGTTTTTCGAGAACCTCCGAAAAACCACTGTAGTCGATTTGGACAGATCAACAAGGAGACCGATTTCGTAAGGAATAATCAATCCAGCGAGATCCACCGCATAGTCAACTCCGTCACACTCGAAGAACCGATAGAGGACACCGTTCTTCCAACACCACCTCCATCGATTCTGCGCTATTGATTTGGACAACGTACTCATATTGGATTAATCCAGTGAGGACCACCAAATTGATAGTCCGCCTAATCCACCACGGCTGAACTACTATCGTCGTCGGGGGAAGAAGAAGAGGTCGGCCAAGCTCACAACCGCTACGCATCGGAGATACCAGCTTTTCGGCGACCCGTCCGGAAAGCTTCAGATGCTAGCAGTCCTACTAGTTTTGTAAGTCTACCATTTAACACTCAATTACCCATTGCTGATTTTTCCTCTATTTCTCTTGGCAACCTAGGGATCATGTCTGTCCCTGAGTTGAAAAGAGCCTACCTGGACATGATCCCGGAATTTCATTTCATTTCGTATTACAGCTCTATGATAGGGCAAACCCGGCAAATTTTCAAAATAAATATTTAATGCGATCTATATTAGCCAAATAAAGGGTAAAGCCGCGGAATTAATTATAAGCGCTAACTGCTCAAATTGGGAAATCGTTAGAAGTGCCCTCACGTCGGGTTATTCCGACAAGAGAGATCTATATACCTTAACTATAGAACTGTCAGAATTGAAGCAAGGGAACGAATCCCGTTTGCATTTTTGGAAAAAGTCAGAAAATTCTTAAATTTGGAAATCATGTACCTAAAAAATAATGCTGTCCCCAATATTGAGCAATTAACGATATTTTTCAAAGGATTAGCTTTAAGAGTGTTTCTAAGAGGCCTGAAAGAACCACTTGGTGGATTGCTACAGGCGAGAAAGCCAGCAGACTTAGATGCTGCTCATAACTTGCTAACGAATGACTTCCAATTTGGTGTAACGAAATCCTTCGGGAGAGCCGAACAGAAACCTTTCGCGAATAATATACCTCCTCAAGGTCAACCTGGTTCTTATCCCTCTCCTCACTTCTCGCGCAATATGTCAGCGGGCTCCAGAGCGCCTCTCGTTCAGAGTCAGCAGAAGTACACACCAGATAAGCCTCCCTTTGTCTCGACAGTCCGTATCAAAATTATCTGCCTCCTAGGCAAAAGTCAGACTATCGCCCCAACCCAGCGGGTCCCACTCCGATGAGCGGAGTACAAACTATAAAAACCTCTCTCCCGCAATTCCATAATAGAAATATGGAAGGAGAGGAACAAGTAGAAGAAGAAATTGGAAGTCATTCGCAGTTAAACGATCAAAATGAAGAATCGTATCAGGGAAATCCTTTTTTAGAAGTGGATCAGGAAGAATACCCAGATTCAACCTGATGAATTTGGAAAATCAGAAAAATGAACTACCCTATATTAAGATGCCGAATTTAGAATTAAGAATTTTAATTGATACTGCTAGCACCAAATCCTTCATAAATCCAGTAATAGCTCATAAGTATTTTCCCAAAAAATTGCAAAATGGTCCTTTTCAAGTCACAACCGCTCACGGGACAACCACTGGCAAATTAAGCACTATGGTACCCTGTGGAGAATTGTTCGGGGAGAGGAATCTTAATCTAAAATTTTATGTTTTCCAATTTCACGACAAATTCGACCTACTACTGGGTTTAGACGGTTTAAAAAGATTAAATGCCACCATTGACTTGCTGGAAAATACACTGAGAACCCCCATTAAGGACATCCCAGTATGTTATTACCAGTTAAATAATACATCTAGCTACAAAATTGAGGCCCGAACAATGAAAACAGTGAAATTAAAAATAAACAACATAAAAGATGGAGAAGGAGTACAGAAAAATTAAAACAATAGAATTCCCCTGTGCGTGGTAAAGATTAAAAATCACGAGGCCCACTGTGTCATGGTCAACCCAAGTGACCAAGATATAGAAGTCAGTATGGTCGGTAAACTCAATATAGAACAAGTTGAACCTAACAGCGATAAAAATCTCAACATGTATTCTAATGAAAAGTTTGATTTGGACCTTTCGAAACTTCGGCTAGATCACTTGAATTCAGAAGAAAAATTAGAGATCGGAAAACTGGTAGAGCTATTCAGACATTTTCCATTCCGAAGGGACGACATTAACATTTACAAACCAGGTGAAACACAAAATAAGGACTACTGACGAAACACCTATCTACACAAAACCATACAGGTATACAAACAGGAAGTGCAAAAACAGATAACGGATATGTTACATCAAAAAATCATAGAACCCTCTAACTCCCTTTGGAATTCACCAATAGTAGTTATACCCAAGAAAATAGATGCATCAGGAAAACAGAAATACCGAATTTGCATAGACTATAGGAAGCTATACGAAAAAACAATAGCTGGCAAGTATCCGCTTCCGAACATCACGGATCTCCTAGATAAATTGGGCAAATGTCATTATTTCACCACGATAGACTTAGCATCTGGGTTCCATCAGGTAGAACTGAGTCCCGAGAGTATAGAAAAAACGGCTTTCTCTGCGGAACAAGGGCACTGGCAATTTTTAAGAATGCCGTTCGGCCTTTCCGGGTCCCCGCAACGTTTCAACGCGTTATGGTCTCCACCTTGAGGGGAATTCAAAATGAAACATGCCTAGTCTACATGGACGATATCATCTGTTTTAGCTTACAAGAGCATATTACGAGACTCAAAGAAATTTTCGATAGATTGCGACAGGCGAACATGAAGATTCAACTGGATAAAAACGAGTTTCTTAGAAAACAAGTAGGATTCTTAGGGCACGTAATAACTCCAGAAGGGGTAAAACCCAATCCAGAAAAAATTAGAGCCATCTTGAATTATCCAGTTCCTAAGACAACAAAAGAGATCAAAGGTTTCTTAGGTTTATTAGGATACTACATGAGATTCATTAAAAACTTTGCAGCAATCACGAAACCGCTGACCAAAAGATTAAAGAAGGGGGCCGTGATTAATACTAGTGACCCAGACTATCTCAATGCCTTTGACATATCAAAACAATTGTTAGTCAATGAACCCATCCTGCAATACCCAGATTTTGAAAAACCTTTTCATTTAACCACAGATGCTAGTAACTTTGCGGTAGGAGCAGTGCTTTCCCAAGTACATAAAGGAGGTGACCTAGCGGTTGCTTACGCGAGCCGAACTCTTAATGAAACAGAAACCAAATTGTACACAATAGAAAAGGAGTTGTTGGCCATAGTGTGGGCTGTAAAATATTTTAGACCGTACCTATATGGCAGAAAATTTAAAATTTATTCGGATCACATACCGCTACAATGGCTGGTCTCTATAAAGGAGCCAAACTCCAAACTGTTTAGGTGGATACTGAAACTGGAGGAGTATAATTACGAGACATGTTATAAAAAGGGAACTAGTAATGCGAATGCAGATGCTCTATCGAGAATCCAACTCAACGTAACTGAAACGGAAGAAGCGGACAAAATCATAGAAAACTTGGTGAATGAACTAGCTAGGTCGAGAACCGCAACCCAAGACGAACAGGCAGATCAAATTTTGCGAGAGCTACTGACAGGCGAAAATGCACAAGACAGACAGATAGAGGGAGACCGCCAATCAGTATCCGTTAATGTGGATGAAGAAAGCGACCACCAAACAATTCACTCTAACAGAGATAGTAATACTACCCTAGAGATCCCAATTAATGACGACCCGATCAATCACTTGAACAATCAAATAATAATCTCGATAGTAAAATTTAATCCAGGAAAACCGAAAATCACGAAACTATTCAATCAAAAGACTAGGATCAGGGTGGAATTCTCTGAAAGCAAGTTAGAATCAGAAATGATAGCATTTGTAAAAGAATATGTCATCCCTAGCATACACGATGGGCTATAATTTGATGTATATGAGAAATTTGTCAGAATAATGATGAACAATTTCAAAACATCAGAAATAAAATTTACGAAATATAATAAGAAACTAATTGATGTCCTAGGAGAAAATGAAATCCAAGAGGTAATCACGTCCTATCATGTAGGGAAGCAAAATCACAGGGGCATCGAAGTGGTGAATAATCTTCTCAAATACTTTGCGCACCACGGGCTACCCCACCAGATAGTGTCGGATAATGGAGCGGAATTGAACAGCTCATTAGTGAAGGAGTTATTATCTCTCCACAAAATCAAAATTCATTTCATCAGTTCTCAACACCCAGACTCTAATGGACCTATAGAAAGATTTCATTGAACAATGATTGAACACATAGGTAAGGATTCTGAACATCAGGGAGGAATTCAAAAAGGAGTCGATCATAAACAAAGTAAATTACGCTCAAATAGCCTACAATAATAGCATCCATTCAGTGACAAAATTAACACCGTTTGAAATAGTTAGCGGACACATCGACAATGAATCAGCCATAGATATCGATATTGAACAAAAGGTAGCCTCGAACTTCATACAAAGACACAAAGAAAAAACTCAACTTCTTTATTCAGCGATTCTAGAAAATAATAAAAATGTAAAAGAAAAAGCAATATCAAGTAGAAATCAGTCACGGGAAGAATTACCCGATATACCCGCGGAAGTATACCTAAAAAATAAACAACTACAAGCAAAGACGAGAAACAAATATGCCAAAGAAAAATTAATAAGTACAGACACCGACAGAAAAACGACACAAATCCAACCAAGACATCATAACACCAAAACTAAGGTCCACTTTTCTAACATAAAGAGACCCAAGAAACAAACTAAAACTAACAACGAGACAGTACTTGATGACCGAACTACTGACGTTGTTCCAGGGCCGTCAGGCTTACAAGCGGAGGAACCACAGATGTGAAGAACATGAGCGGCAACCCAGGCATTCTGCCTATCAGGTTAGGTACCGCCAAGATAACCTCCACTGACCACACTTTTATACATTACTATAAGATAGATAGGCTACAATTAGAATTTAGCAAGTTAAGGATTAAGAATGAGCAATTATTCAGAAACCTAAGTAACGACAAAAAGATTATAGATGAACTGGATGAATACGCTAAGGTTATGAATTATACCATAGAGTTAATACAAGAAAAATTAGATAGTATAGTAGCTTTAGATTCTAGAAAAAAGGGGACTAATAGATGGGCTAGGTAGTGTCGTAAAGGCTATCACAGGAAACCTCGATTAAACAGATGCGGAGAAGTATGACACATTTATAGAGCAAATAAAAAGCAATGAGCTAAATCTCCAGGACCAACTTGACGCTCAATTTTCAATTAGTAGCAGAATAGTAGAAGAGTTCAATCAAACGATCAAGACCATACAGTTTACTAATAAAGAAATACAAGACAAAATAATGGGAATTAATGATTTCCTTAGGGCTAATTCCATGAAAACCGAAGCAGTGACAACGAGAGAATTAGTGAATCATTTGCAGTTGGTGTTTAATTTGATATTAAATGTAGTACAGGACATATAAAATTCAATAACCTTCTGCAAAACCGGATCGCTTCACCCTAGTATATTAACTACTAAGCAGCTGTATAACGAACTCAGGAAAATTGAAAGATATTATCAAGGAATGTTCCCACTCGAAATCAAGTACGAAAACATGTTAGAATTAGAATCTTTAATCAAAGTAAATTGTAAAGTTCGACCTGAAGAAATAGTTTACTTCTTAACGCTACCGTTAGTCAATCCAAAGGAGTTTGATTTGTACTATTTGAGACCCATTCCCTCAGAAACCAGCGAAGGACTCGTATCCATATTGCCAGAATCGCCATATTTACAAACAACTAAAGACAACTCTACTATTAAAGGTACTTCCCTGCATATCGGGAAGTACCTATTTATGCCCAACTCAAGTACTCTCAACACGTGATAGTGCATGCGAAAATGCAATTCTTCAAGGTCGAGCTCCTAAGCGCTGTCATTACGTAAAATTAGAAGCCAACAATAACGACATTGAATTTATTCCTGAAATTAACCAATACCTAGGTACCTTTGTAACCGAGGAAACTATAGAAATCAAGAGAGAAAAGAAGACAGAAGTTAAAAAGTAAAAAGGAATATATCTGATAAGAGATGAAGACAATTCAGTTTATTTCAGAAATGAACAGTTAATAGCCTCTAGTATTTCAGAAGGCCAGCCAAAAATTACTTCATATCATATTAAAATAGATATGAAGCTAAACGACCCCCCAGAGGTAGTATTAAATCTTAAAGATGTTAATTTTAAGGATATTAAACTGAACTGCATACGGCAAATCAAGCCCTTTGACATTTCTCATATAGTAGTACCTAGCTGTTGGACTATTGTATTATTATCTTATCCTACTATGTTCAGTAGTTTATTCAATTTGGAAAACTGTTAACAGATTTAGATTGAAAAATGCAAACAATTATTCTCCTCAGGTAGAACCCCGAACTATTCTAAGGAAATTCTAAGGGCGGAGGAGTTAGATGTATGTTAAATTGCTGAATACCTATTATAAATAGCTGAGTACTAGGGAACCCCCGACGAGCGCCTTGGGACCTTTGTCGTTGGAAGAGATTGTAAGGGTCTTGAGCCGCCCTTCTACGAGTGTTGTCCTGTGTACATTTATCTAATTATTTGGGATTAAACTGTAAGTTGTGAAATAAAGTTTTTTTTTTAAACTAACTTTCGTGAACAAGTTCCATAAGTTATATAGATGAGTATACAGATTTTTGACAGTAACAGACCCAAACTGCATATATAAAAATTAAATACTATGTATTAATGATAATAAACAAATTAAAACAAGTTTTTTCCATACCTAAACTTGATTGAGAATAACAATTTATTCTTTTGTAGATTGCCTTGTTTCATTAAACTTCCGCATTACTTCCTTCCGAATACTCAGTTCTTCATTAGATGGGATGATTCGTTGGATCATTCTGACCTTGATATACGATCATACACTGGTTGCTTTCTGCATAGCTCTTGCTGAGATTTTTTCTAGAAGTCGAACAACGGACCAAACTTAGGACAACCCGCACATCATTCAACGCAAGTGATTTAGCTCATGGATTTCCACACTGGTTGAATGATTCAGCGAAAGTGAATAATTCGCAACATGTCCTGAGATTCTTCCAGTGAGTCTCAACCCAAGTAAAAAAGCAAAGCAAACATCCATTTCAGGGCTGAGGCTTCACGAGTGTCTGCACTGAAGGCGTCACGGACGGGATCGGTTGTCCTCTCAGGCGGACTTTGATCCGATCATTTCGCCCATGGCTACATATTTGCCTCACCGCTATAGGTCGGAACAGAAGTGTCTGGAACCCGCGTCCTGGGGACGGAGACTAGCGCGATCTACATGTGACTTGACAAGAGTCAGGACCGCCGTCAGTTTGGCCAATCTCACTGTTTTTCCAGATTCTGGTAGATCTACCGAGTTTTTCACCCATAAAATTCTACATACCTGTTTTCTACATTTTTTAATTTTCCTTCAGATTTCTTCTGTGGTGTACATTACACATAAGTACCTGTCTTTTTAGGACATACTACCTTAGTAAGAGACCCAAACCTATAGGTAACTACATACTTCATAAAGTTCATATACCTACCTACTTTTTTTAACGCTGCAAATTATTACACAACGGTTTATTATTTACCGGCATAGATGCTCTTCTGAGTAGACCGCTGTTTTCTCTGGGTCCGCCGTACGGCGTACAGACCGAAATGATTTTTATTGCATTTTCGGATTCTGCCTACCTACCTTGAAATGTAAACCATAAAATTTTGAGAGGCAAAACAATGAAGAAGTTCCGTAAACCGGATCGCCTTGATGTGGACCCGTTGGATCCCCAACTGGAAGCATACTTTTCAAAATTGTCTGGGTTCCTCGGCAGAAGTCCTTGTACTGGGAAGAGCACTACTAAAAAGACATGTGCGCACCGATTAACCGCGAATGGAAAACTTGACCTCAAAGGGCGGACGTTTTGATGCGCTTTAGAATTTGTTTCATACAATCACGCTGTATGACGGATTTTTTACCCCTATTGACATCCCTATGGATAGTTTTAGGTACCTACCTACATTATAATTTTGTTTTACTTCGGTTATCATTATTGAAATTATTTCTGTTCTATTTTCATTAGTAAGCAGGAATAATGTTTAATTTTTTTTTCAAACGATAGATTTTTGTACTTATTATAAAACATAATAATTATTGTTACCATAAACACAGAACTAGAATCCCTTCTTAACACTGCATAAAATGGAAAACACCATAAATTAAATACCATCAATAAGGTATGACTGATGTGTCCAGGCTTATTATTAAGAGAACTGATAAGTAGCAGGTGCCTATTAAAAAAAGACACAAGTAATAGTTCTTGGTCATTTTTAATGCACATTTTGTAAAATAGGAAATGTAATAGTGGTAACTACATTTTGACTAATTCACAAATAGGTAAGTTTCTGTAAAAGTTACTGAGTACTACTATATGACTAACTTGGTAACATACTTTCAAGGTTATCACAAAAGTAAGTAGGAAGTTATGGTTCTTCAGGATCACAAAGTAATAAATTTGCTGCCACATTCATTCGCTCCTTCTCCGATGGTTTACTCATTCTTGCAGTACTACTATTTTTTTTCTTTTGCTTATTAGAAAAGAAAGATTTCTGAGGTGATACTCTAGCAGTGGGATTCACAGGCTTCTTCTTTGCAGCATCATCAGTGTGTTTGTAACTAATTTCAGAGCGGCGGGCTCTGATTGTTGGAAGGATGGGAAGTACGGCGTGCCGCACTATGTTCAACTCAGCAACAGAATTAGCTTCATTGAGAGCGAGCGTAAATATTTGAGAGATTTTTTTTCTTTCTTCATTTATACTGCAGGTCAGTTGCTTGTGATTCGTCAGTTCTTGAACGATCGCAGTTGGCACAGTACCTTCTTCCACGCAAATGTCGAGTTCTCCAACCAGTATACGACTGGCTGAGAGGACGCTTCTCCAACATCCCGTAAGAACAAACATACCCGATGTATATGTTTACATATATTCCACTTTATCGAGGAGTCCACACAAGTGCATCTAAAAGAATGTATGCATATGCTGCATTCATCACACTTTAACCTGCAGTCGCAATCACCAGCATCCATTCTGACAATGTTATAAATGTCGCGTCCCGATTGGGATGTTGCGGACCATCCCTCCTGTGTAATTATTATCACACAGTCATTCATCTCAAGCGCTTTTCTGTGTCTCTGCCTGATGTCTACTATTTTGGGTGTCAGTTTCCCTCTTGTTTTGACTATTATGAGATCATAAAGTTTATCTCTTGTGAAACGCATTAAAGCATGGAGAGCCTTGTCGAGCCTCTTTACTTTTTTTCCTTTCAAATAAATGTGTTTCATCACTCTATGCATATTTTCAATATGCATGTTTGTGTTGATACCACAGTACTTCCGGTGTGAAAATGCCCAGGAGCTATACTTTTTTGAGTACTCCTCCTCAAAATATTTACCGAAACTAGCAGTTTGAGGATCATCCTTCATCGCTTTTATACCTCTCGCAAGAAGTAATGGAAACACATGTTCGTCCGTTTCTTCAAGCAACGTTCTTAAAGTTTTATAGACCATGGACCTCTTTTCAATGCAAGAGATTTTGTTAAGATTTTTGCGCCATGCTCTGTCTACATGCCATGTGCAGAACAGCCAGTTTTTAGGTGTCGGCATGACATTGCACCAGCCCTTATAGAAAATTTCGGCCATATCACTCATGAGAACCAATGCTTCTATCGGACATTCCAGAGAAAACCTGAGCACACTAGCAAAAAGCGATACGGTTTGAGTATCTGTACGACTGCTGATCATAAAAGCCGTTGGAAAACCTTGTCTCAGTTCATCCAATACTAAAAGCGTTGTTAGCTCAAATCCATACTGATTCATTCCATGCGTACTATCGAAACAGATGATGTCAGAACCGTGATTTTTCAGCATGTCCAGCTGGGCGTTATTCGCGATGATAAGAACAAAATCGTCTTCTTTTAAATCAGGATAAGTGGGGGTAATTGAACCCTGGGCCTTATAAAACCTGATTATGCTTGTCTCTTCTTTCATCTGCTCAATCCAAGACTCTACACTCGTACAATCATTTGAGTGTCTAACAGATTCTTCACTCAAATGATAGGTCTGCTCTATGTTCCACAGATCCTTGCGGGTTATAAGATTGATGCGCTCGAATCTACTGTCGGTTATGGAATCTCGGATGTCATCTAATATGGCACCAAAAGGAATTTTTCCAGCGATTTTTCCAGCAATTTTGTCTTTTTCCTGTTTAGTAAGATTTAGGCGTCCCAGTTCTGCAACATGACCTACATGTGTGGCACAATATTTCACGCGAACTAGACTTGTATTCACGTCTTGTGATGTTTTCATTGATGCAGGACAAATACCATCAATCTCATGCGATCCTTTGATTTTGAGGTGACGTACTCCTTTTCCTCTGCAAATGTAAAAATCGTCACGAAAACACCTGAATTCTTGGTTAATTGTAGTACTTTTTTTGCGAGGTCCACCACCAGCAATGAACCGGCAAACTTCTTGGTCTTCCTTCTCGCCTTTCCAGGCCATGAAATCATTTTTATTTTTGAATTCGAGGTTTTCAATTTCCAAAGACACATTATGCACTTCGGTGTAATGGTGCTTCATTACAGAGCGATCGTACGATTGAAAGGTGCTGCACAAGGGACATGCAAAGTTTTTGCCGGAACTGTCACTCTTGTTATGGGTTTTCGAGTGCCTCGCCAATTTGTCTTTATAGTTCGTTGTGTACCCACAACACGCACATTTCAATTTATCCTTGTTGGTATGAATTTTCCTCACATGTGCTTTTAGACAGTCGCTGTCGATGAAATGTTTATTACATTCGTGACAATGATGCTCTTCTTCTTCTGCGTCCATAGTTTATCCGTTTCCAAAATTCAGAGTCAAAAACAGCGAGGGTCGGGACCGAAATGACACCACAAGAATTCACTCTAAAAAATAACTACCTATTAACTAGCAAGGGTTGGAAGCTAAAAATAACTAGCAAGGGTTGGAACCAAAATGACAGACTGAAAAAACTAATTAATTAAACTACTAAACAAATTAAACTAAACTAATTAAACTGAATTAAATCTAGATAAAATAATAAAAGAAGGCAAAACTAAGACAAAACTAGGACCGGGTATAGGTGTGATAACGATTGATTGTGGTTGGCGGGTTTATTTGTGATAACTGATAACGAAACGAGGTCCTAACTCTCTCAGTGACCTGTAGATCGCGCTAGTCTCCGTCCCCAGGACGCGGGTTCCAGACACTCCTGGTCGGAACGAGGGGGGATTCGAACCAAAGGACCCGGTCACAGTCCCAATTCCAGCCCTCTAGTAACAGGAGTCTCAACGCCATCAGAGTACGATTGATAGAAAGCTATATGCCACAACTTAATTTATTCTTCTATACTGATCAATGTACTTCAAAGGTACTCATAATGATGGCCAATTTCGGACAGTTCAACCAGCTGTCCTGTCTGTAGTATCCCGTAGTCATGAAACCTCTTTTCCACTCAAATGAAAGCGGGAGGATAAGGGGATCCGGAAAACAATCTGAAGAGGCATATAGCCCACCATGAGCACACAACCCGCGGTTCATCATATACCTACCTACTTCCTTCTCTCCGGTTCAACCCACCCTTACAGCCATTTCCACGCAATTCTGCCTTTGGCACATTAATATATTGCTCCCTGGATCCCCCAACTTCCACCAATACACTCTGCGTGACTTTGGAAACACAATGATCCTCCCGTTTTCGTAGTGGTTTCGCCTACCCTTCTATACCCTACACCCCACCTCTAATCATTGTTATGCAACGTTAGCATTTGCATCCACCCTTCATTCAGGGAAGCTTATTTATTTTTTTTAATTCTTTCATTTCTACTTGGTCTGTAAACATTTTCCGTCAGCATTTAGCGTTACATTTAACAATTAACTTTTAGCAGCATCTAGCAATTAACTTTTACCCCTCGCTCGAAAACCTGTTATCTCCTGAATAACTTGGTTATTCACTGCTCACCCTGGTTAAGCGGTTAGGTGTGTGGGTTGATGGGTGTGGCAACGGTTTGTGGACACACAGACATATATATATATCGATGGACAGACGACAGGAAGCCAAGTTTGTTCAAAAAGGCGTAAAACGCATTATACAAATAGCAAGTTTGATTTTAAAGGCATTTTAAAGGCAAACTCAGTTACAATAGTGCTTATAATTTATCATATTGCTGCTAAGTCGGTTTACACGGACGTACATTGATGGCAGCACCTAAAAGTTTTTAAGCCGGCGTGACTACGTTTTCATCAAGGTCGGTCAAGTCTCAGTTCAGCTGTTGCCTAATCCTAGTCCAGTCTGTTTAGCCTTATGTCAATTTTCGGACTTTTTCCTTTTCTGTATTTCTTTCTGTGTTGCTCACTGTCCAAATTGCAATCCTTTCCCTCCCATTATCTCTCGACATGTCAAATGTGAAATTAGAACTGTTAGCCGCATCACCAACGCTTTACCTTAACAGTCCAGAATTCTTTGCTGAAGTTGGAAGTGGCATCAACAAGGTTGCTATGGGTGGGTAACCCTCGAAATTTAACTCCAGTGAACATATCCACCCCCCCATCCCAAAAACCCTGTTGTAAAAATTCACCCGCCAAGAAAACCTCCTCAGCCGCAAAAAGGATTGATATAAATTTTGCCCGCCAAAGTAGCATGCTTGTTGTTTCGCACCTCGCTGTTGGGTGAGCATACAGAAACCTGTCCCTTCTTCCCCCTCTGTTGGATGTGTGTATATTCAAACCTGTTCCTTCCCCTCAAAACTTGAAATGTCTCTCAACGTTGTTTGGGGGGGTGCTTTCCTATACACACTTCCAGAGGGGGAAGGAATAGGTTTCTACATGCACATCAAGAGCGAGCTGCGAAACATCGATCATGCTATTTTGGCGGGCGAAATGGATATGAAAATGGAGGAGGTTTTCTTGATGGGTAAATTTTTACAGCAGGATTTTTTTGCGGGAATATCTCATCTTTTTGCATTGATGAAGTGAAATTTTTTTCCCAGTAAAATTTTTTGTCGGTAAACATTTTTTCCCAGTATACATTTTTCTTCCGTAAAAATTGTTCGAAAACTTTGTTTTGAAAATTTGTTTTCAACTCTCTTGAAAAGCGCTGCAGAAAAGTATAATACGCGAAAGTTACAGTGGCCCAAACGAGAAGCGGCCAATTAGGTTATTTGACCATAATTTGTTGAGTTTTTTAAACAGTTATAACTCGGCTTGTACTGAGCCGATCAGGTTCGGATTTAGGTCACTTCCTCAGGGAACCCCAATGAACAAGTGCGCCAAATTTAAACTCCTGAAACTCTCTCCAACCACTGGGGGGGGGGGGGGGGGGGCTGGTTTCATGACGTCAGCCGCGACGCTGGATCCCCTTCATAACCCACAAAGCTCCTTCAGCCTGCCAACTTACTCTCTATTTCCGACTATTTTTATAGTTTTTATTTTTCCAAACCTTATTATTTTACTCTTTTCTGTTTTTTCCGTTTTAAATGTTTGGACAGTTTGTGTAGTGAAGTGTTGTGTAGGACAGTCAAACTGCCGCTTTGTGCAGTTTTTGGGTGCTCTAACCTCAAAAGAAAAACGCCGAGTTTTCACCGTCGAAACGCGTATCGTTTTAAGAATTTCCGGCTGCCGAACCTTTCCGTAGCATATGGGTAAATTTCTGTTGGAGGAAAGATCTATTAACCTTAAATATGCTACGATCTGCAGCGTAGATATATTTTACTCGGAAGGATTGACGTGATAACCTGAAAAATATTATGCTTCTCGGTTCGCCAGAGTGTCAAAGAAAACTGAAGCCAGATGGTGTACCATCTCAGAACGGTCCGAAAACCGAGTTAATAAATACAAATTTCACTTCTACGTTTCGTTGTTCTGTTTCCTCTCTGAACACCCATTTCCTAAGTACAGTCGAACTTCAATTGGGCAAAGCTCCTGTCGCTTCGTCTGTTTGTCTCGAGTTTGGCTTCATGGTAAAGTAAATATAGAACGTTCATTTCGAGATAAATTATTTTAGTGTCTTTTCGAAGTACCTACTTGGGGGAAGATGCATAATGCCAACCTGAGAAAGCTATTTTATTGTAACTTCTGCTAAAGGATTAGTTTACTAATAAATACCCGTTTAAAACTTTTGAGTTTTCCATACTTTTCAATCTAATGCCTATTTTTATGCAGTAGAAATGAATATTTCTACGATGGAGAATGCCAACTATCTTGGGAGTTTCCTATTCATTGCAACGAATGTTCATAGGTACTCATTACTATTAAAAATACACAGCTACATTATATTAAATTGGTATTCCACATTCACAAATACTAATTAGGTAGGTACCTACTAAATAAAATAAATACATTTCTCCAAGGAACGGGAAATAAGAATCATGAATAATAAGTTTAGACACGAGCATTGAATTTACCTATTTCAGAATATTACCACTTTGACGTTGTTCAAAAAGTGAAGCTCATAATCACGAACCATTGGAAGAAATTTAGTTTCGAGTCCAGTGGGTCAAGAAAAGTTGAACAGGTAGGACACCCATGGTGAAATAAAAGGTAGGCACCTACCTTCGTGCAAGCACATATCTAATAGAACCATGATTAAAATATAATAGGGACGTACCTATTTGAAATTAAAAACACCCCTACAGCTGTATTTGGAATTTAAACTTTATATCACGTACTAGTAACAAACAGGAACATTTAAAATTGAGCTTGAAAGTTATTGTGGTTAAGAATTACCTACCTAACTTACGAAACAAAACTATGTATTAATTGGTGTTATGCTCATCTGGTAGTTATTAACAAAATTAATATTATTAAACATAATAAATTAATTATTATAAAGTAATAGCATTGCTGTAAAAATCGTGTATATTCTCTGAAACCCTCGGAAAAATTAGGCTGGACACTAGGTTTGTTCTTCCATCAAGCAGGATAACTACCTTCAAATTGATTGTTTTATGAAATATCCCTCGTTTCCCTGAGTAATAAGGAAATCGAAATAATATTTTTGGCAAATAAATAAAGTTCGGATGCTCGAAAATTTGTATATTCACTAAAAACCTCGGAAAAATGAGGCCGGACACTAGGTTTGTATAAGGATTCTGTGTTGGATGCGTCGAGGCTGACGTCATCACGATAGTGATCGGCCAACCCCACTGAGAATAGAAGATATTCTATTCTCAGTTGTCGACCCCTGTCGGGGGGGGGGGGGGGGAGGGGGGGATGCACTTCCTTGGAGCACATAAACAATTTGTGTGCAAAATGTCAGCTCGATTCGTTATGTCAGTGAGGCTGTAGACCTGACAAAGAAGAAGACGAAGAAGAACACCAACAACAACAACAAGAACAAGTAGAATATCATGAAGCAGGCCCGGGGATTACAGTTTCATAAAATCGCGCGGGATTCTATGATTCAATCATTACTTATTTGATGTTATTCATGAAGCATACGTTTTGTTCAAGTTACAAAAGTAGGTACCTATCAACAAAACCCAAAACAACCATTATTTTTCAAATGAAATATCACGGAACAACCAACTCGATTTCATTCAGCCGTGCGTGATTATAATCAGGTGTTCCCTTGCAATGATATCTGGGCCAGATGTATACCGATTCCTTCACGATCATGTTGACAAAGCGTTTCGGTACAAACGAACGGCTGGACGTACAATGCTCCGGGTGGTCTCAAAAAATTCCCACGTTCGAAATCAATTTAAAACATGGAGAACGATGCCTCACAAGCTCATGTTCACTAGAACCTTAAAAAAACCGGAAACCCCTACTTTTGACCCCCCCCCCCCCCACCCCCCACCGCCCAAAACCCTGGGTGTATTCCGATCGGGCTGGCGAGCTTCGGAGCATAAGTAGCACCCAAATGGAACCTGTGTGCGAAAGAGCGACGATTTTAGACCAAATTAAACGTACATTTAAGACTGAAACATTTTTAGAATCTCAATTCTTTGCTCGTTGGTCAAAATCTACTTCATATTCGGTCTCCTCGCTAACCTTTGTTCTTTCAAATGGGAACCCCCATTCTTTATTGCAAATTCGGATACTACGCAAAATTTTATGAAAATTTGACACCACACCCGATTCTTTTTTTTCGCGTTTAACCCGTCCAGGGAGCGCGCAAAGTTGCTTAGTCGTGAAATTGCGAGAAATCGAAAATGACGGTGAACCCCGAGCACATGATGTAAGAGCACTATTTCTCTACGCTGAGTCACGTGGTGACATCCATTTTTCATTTCAGATAAGTTGTACCGGGATCATTGTAGGAAAAACGCAATTTTTTGTACGTAAATCGTGCTCTCAAATGGACACATTAATTTCGGATTCAGATTCGAAGTAAAATCTTAATATGAATGAACCTTGTACTCAATGTTTTCCTTCATTCATAGCGAGTTCTGTGTAGGTATCTAATTCTTATTATTAAGGGTTTTCTGTATCCATAATCTTCGAACAATTTTTATGTCTGCATGAGTCATGTGTGATCAAGTGTTCCGCCAGCGTTGGTCTTCAAGAATGACACAGACACATGACATTCATTCGAAAGGGCATTAAATAAAGAGTTTCAACTGAGAACAGGAATCTGCATCAATGAAGGAGGAACTCAATTCGAGTAACTCGTCAATTAAACATTTTTCAAGTCGGCTATTAGAAGAAGTGTTCTACATTAGACAATAATTGTCATGGAACCCTTAAAATAGACCATTCCTATAAATATGTAAGAGTATAACAAATACACGGAGAAGCCGAGCTGCGTGATGTAAGGGACGAGGCCAGGTTGCTCTCCCTCCAACTGCTCCAGCGGCTTCCAATAGCCGTTCGTGTACCGGGGGAGGGTAGAGGCGCCTTTATAAGGCGCCCGGCTTGCCCAGCTCGACATTCATCCGACTTCTCTCGAAGCAGAGCCTTCTATTTCTATTAACTTACCTCATCCTCATCAACTGACGTTTCTCCTCAACCCTACATTCTCAACGTGATGAAAACCGGACGAGAACTTCCTTCCGAGCACTCAACAACGTGGTGAAAACCGGTCGAGTGCTTTTCCAGTATCCATCGTAGTGAAATAGTGAAAACCGGACGGATATTTTCCTACCCTCACCCTCCAATATCAAATGAGGTGAAAACCGTGTGGATATTTCCTTATCTCAATATCCAACGTGGTGAAATCCGGACGGATATTTTCCTATCCTAGAGACACATACAAGGAGGTGAAAACTATGCGGATACGCTCTCGGACTCCTCTCTCACCTCCTCATTCAACCTCACCTTCCCAAACCTATCTCAAACCACGCATTTACCACAGCGGTAACCCCGACGTTCTAGCCGAAAATGCAGAACGAAACGCAGCACTCCACCGCCGACGTCATGTCCGCCTCCACGGCCATCCCACTCACGCTGCCACCATTCTACACACCCGTCCCCAACCTCTGGTTCTTCCAACTCAACGCAGCTTTCTCCGCCTCCAACATCAAGGCTCAGGAATCCAAATACTCGAAGATGATCTCGCTCCTGCCCTATGACATCCTCCTCCAGACGGCAGACATCTCGCCTGACTCCGCCGCTGTAGTGTTCTGAAAATTGTCTTGAGGAGAAACAAGTATAGGCGAGTGTTTTCCTTGATGTTTTCTAGGCACAGTATAAACTCAGAAGAGATTTTTTTTACCAGAACGATTCTACCTACTGTTGAAATCATATCCATCAGAAAGACACTTTAGAGTAAAACATGAAGTATGGCAATCTAGCCTAGAGAAAATCACGGCTGGTGTTCTTCAAGGAATTGTTCTGTGGCCGCTGCTACGAGTATCTTCTGTATAACCAAAAAATGGGAACATAACCATTGCCACATTTGTGTTCGATACAACCCTACTGGCGGTTGGTGTATGCGTCGAAGACCCAGCACGAAATACCAGCGTACCGTTAATGATGGACCAAAAAATGGTGGCTCCAGCTGAATTAACTGAAATCTGCTGATATAGAATTCACAAACAAACACTTACATTGCCAATAATGCTGAACGAACAACAATACATATAGCTAACACCGCTAAATACTTGGGAATGACCGTTGACACCAAAACTGAAATGGAGAGGTGAGGGTGTTCTAAAAAGTCTAACATTAGGATTATACTAACTCAGAATAAAGTATTAATGAGCATTGTGAATGCCTCCTGGTATATTCGTAATGAAGACCTTCATGGTGATCTGAAAATGGAAACCATCAGTGAAGTGATTAAACATGCAATTAAACACCAACAGCGACTTCATCGACACATGAACCGTGAAGTTCTTTGTCTCCTAGACAGCAACGTCGTTCGGCGGTTTGATGGGACATAGCCCCTGGACCTAGTTATGTCAGGTGACACCGAGTAGTGTTCGGGTACTCTCCAGAGTATAGGTACTGGGCTATACCTACTTGAAAAAATACGTGTATATATATTTTTTTGTTGGACGACAGGACTACCCCTTTATTGATCGAATTTAATTTTCTACAACTTCTTAGACCGGAAGTTGGACAATTGGAAAGCCAGGAAATCTGGTGAGTTATTGAAATAACAACAATAGATAGGATGTATTCGAAATCGACACGAAATTTCCCAAAAGAAAAGTCCATTAAAAGTTTCTGCGGGAATCGTATTTCCTCCCACTCCGGGTTGTTTAGTCGAACGTGCTTCAGATACGTCAGGTTAAATGAGCTAACTTTAGGTTCCTGTGCACGGACAACCGACCCCAAACCATTGACACACCAGTAGCTTATGTTAATGAAAGGTCACCAACTAACTTCATTCCAGCCGGTTTCAGGAAATCTTGGCCCTTTCCAATACTTATTCACGAATCTACTTCTTCACGTGTACCATGATTAACACTGTAGTGTTTTAATCAACATTGCTCTTTTAGGAGCCGGGTTGTCCGAGTGAGTTAGAGTTAGTTAGCATCCGATCGTTAAGGCCGGTTTAGACGGCGCGCACCCACTCGCGCACCAGCCTCACTTCCGGTCCCTCGCGCAATGTAAACACCTCCCTCCCCTCGAGGCCACTCACAGTGAGGCCAACTCGGGGTGAGCCGTCGTCTGTCGGTTTTTGGTCGCGCATCAAAGGACACTCAGTCTCTAACCTCGCGCCGTGCGAGTGAATGCGTGTCGTCTAAACAGTGAGGCGAGGATGAGTTTATTGCCGGGCGAGTTGAAGTCGAGTCGGAAGTGAGGCTGGTGCGCGAGTGGGTGCGCGCCGTCTAAACCCGCCTTTATATCCCCGTTTAAGGGCAGAAGTGCTCGGCGTCTCTGGGTCTCGTCATGGCGATGATGAGGAGGAGGAGGGGGGGGGGGGGATACAAGTTTGATAATGTTTACAAATCTTGGTGGAAGAAAACACCGTGGTTTGCATGAGTTCATCCGACCAGCGAAGCTCTTCAACTCTAATTAAAATCATAATGAGCCTGTAGGAAGAAGAGTTTAACAAAATATATGTTTAATAGATAAGTCCATCGCGATATAGGTACTTGCAGAGCAAGAGCAATTTTCCTTTGACACTACCAAGGGTCGAAAAATCTTGTATTCATGTAGCAGTCGAAAAAAAGTACTCGCGTAAGTGCAAAATGTGTCTCGCGAAAATGCTTAAGCTGAAATGTCCACTCGCATTCCGCGTTCGAGGCATCAAGGAACAAATTTGGTTCTGTCTGTACTCTAACCACCATAATTATCTCATAGATGGAACAATATTCGAACAAGCTGAAATTCTGATGGTTTGCGGGTCGGTTCACGAATCGTCCCGTATGGATTTCATCGAAATCGTAAATTTTGCGTGCGCTTGCGCAAAATTGAAGCACCCGACACTTCAGTAACTCCGGTTCTAATATACCGATTTTGCTGAAATTTTCAAGGATCAGGCAGCCTGGGTCTTTGATGTTCCCCAATGAATCGCATTGCGATCGAAATGATAGTAACGGCTGATTTCAGGTGTAGTAACGGTGTGGAGGTTCGATAGATGGCTATCCAATCAGATGGACCATTCAGTCCTGCGACGTGATTAATTGAGTGATTGTATTACCTAATGCACTATATGGATGTAACGCAACATGTTAATGTAAGTTAGCTAATTGCTATACACACTCACGACGACCGCTACTACTATAGGTACTACCGACTACAATCACCTCAGAAGAAGGGCATTGCGTTATTCTAAGAAAGGATATGGAGTTTTCCATGTTGCGGACCCATTGTTTCAAAACTGGTGGGGGGGGGGGGGGTTCAAACCGGCCTATTGCATTGAAGATGGATTACCCTGGTTAGTATAATAGTGTGTACTGTAAATTTGGTTTATATTGATAAACCAACCACTGTAATAATGCCGATTACCACTGTAATAATACCACAGTGCATTAGTCTACTACGAGTAGATTACTTGGCTCGGCTTGGAAACAGGCTGCGGTTCTTCAATACCTGCCTCAAACTCTACATGGGGAGAATATTGATGAAATTGCAGTCGAAAACTTTGATTTTCAAGGAAAACACGTTTCGCTTGTCCAGTAGTTGTCAATCCTTTTCTGGAGTACGAAATATAACCGATTTTTACTAAAGCTGGGCCTACTTTAGGTAAGGTAAAAGCACCAGTAGTCTGCACTTAAAGTCGGATTTCGCTATCATTTGTCTCCTGTGTCAATGATATTTATCGGAGAAACTCCTGATTATTTTAACTGGTTGAGCAAAGGTCCAAGAGAAAAGAGCAAAGGTACTAAAACAAATAAAAAGAGTATTTGAAACGATTGATATATAATTGTTTCTGAGAAAACTTTTTGCACTAGTAGTCGGCACTGAGCAAAACGCAAGTGTCAGTAGTCGACAAGGGGTGGCAACAGTAGTCGACACTCGGAAAATGCATGTGTTGTTAGTCGACGTGGTGTTAGCTCCAGTAGTCAACACCTTGTAGAAATCTAAGTTTTTATTTCGAAAAAATTAACTCCTTCCTTGAGTAAGGAGGTATTACAGAGTATATTATATATTATATTATTATATATTATATATTATATATTACCTGACGAATCAGCCTTGCGTTGAATGTGATTATTGTTACCAATTATCATAATTTAAAATCACATTCACGTTGAATCAGAGGTACATACAAATAAAACAATTATTGAATTTTATGATATTCATAAGAAATATAAGAAATAATACGTTGATATTGTACGGTGGTAAGTGATTAACGCGAAAAGGAACGAGGAGGTTGAGTAAATTATAGCGAGATAATAGTGGGGTGTCGACCACTCCCCGTCGACTACTAAAAAATGGGTTAAGTATTTGTACCAGAAGTCGACACCCTATACTTTCATGAATTAAAAGTGAACAAACAGCTAAGCATTGTTTTATAACCAATCGATAACAAGTTAAAAACAAAAGGATCATAAATATCTCTATATAATTAGGCAAAATAGCTGATCGAATTGAGGCTCCTTGACCAAAACACTAATATAAGGAAACAGCTGGCTCTCGATGAGGTTGCGAACTGCCCTCGTATCCATGGCCGATATTACTGTTACCGCGTTTCCCGCCAGTTTAACTGTTACCAAATCATCTTTCATCAGGAAGCCATTCACGATGACCCTATTTTGGTTGTTTTTCTCACATTTTGATGGGGGTTTCGATACTGGTGCTTTTATCGTACATAATGAAACACTCCCCAACTATGTGCTTCTCAAAATTCACGCGAAGTCCTTCAATCGCAATGCAATTCACGGGTGATCAGCAGGGACTCAATTTGTATGACCCCTAATATAATGTTGAGAGGTTTTCTTTGTTTCCGCAGATGAAAGTGTAATTCAAATTGCTTCGACGTTCGCATACCATTCGGAACCATACCACTAAAATCACCCAAAATTAAGTCGAAATCGGTTGAACAGAGCCGGAGAAGAACGTTTTACGTACAAGGTTATTAAATAACCAGTATGTAATTTTTGTTCGCATGTCCGCAGACGCTGCTATCCTCCCAGTTAGGTCCTACCCTGAAATCCATGAGGGCCCGTCAAGGACGCGACCTGCGTGAATGCTGAAAATTAAATCCAAATGGTTCGGAATAGAATGGGAGTTGAAGGAATGTCAGGAATTTTACGTTTGCGCGTGCACATGCGAAAGTTATGATCCGGTTTTGATGAAATATATATGGGACCTTTCTTAGGCATTGGTACATACCCTCTAGATTGTAGCTTGTTTGGTGTGTTCTTTTGACAAGATTCGGTGGTTATAAGGAATGAATGCTCTTTTTCGCAATAACCTTCAAAAATCCTAACTGGTCAAAAGTTCCAATTTTGGTTTATTATTTTCAATAATGAACCATTGGAATCGAGCATGAAAAAAAAAATTCTTACCCCCCCTCAAAATTTGATAGTTTACGTTTCAAGGTATGTAGAATCCAAAACTGCAATAAAAATATTTCTGTCTGTCCGCCGTACGGGCCACTTTTCTTAGTTACCATGAAAAAAAAATTGATAAAATTCGGGTTATAGGTTCCATTCGGCGTCTAGTTGGTCCTCGAAGCTCGACGTTACTGTGAGTCATCTCTAAGGGGTTCAAAATAGGGGTTGAAATTTTCAAAACGCCTATACCATTTTTTTACGTAAATATTTTTACGGTTTTAAATAGTTCTTGAACTTGCGAGTTTTTTAAGACCATCCGGAGCATCGTACGTCCAGCCGTTTGTTCACAGTAAGGCCCCGAAGTTTGCACCGACAGGCATTTTCGAATCCAGTGTGAATGAAATTGTATACAATTCAAACCAAATCTCGTAACCAGAGACGCGCCCACAATAGGAATTTGTGAATACGGCCAATCATTGGTAGGGATCACCTGATTATATTGGCGGAGTATGAAGTCGAGTTGGTTGTTCTGTGATATTATTTCATTTGAAAAAATTCGCTAAAATGATGGCTCTTTTGGAGTTTGTTGGTAGGTAGTGAAACTTGAACAAACGTTGAAGTATTATTGATGGGTAAATTATTACTACGGTAAATCATTACTCAACGGTAAATTATTACACAACGGTTCATTATACCATCTACGTAGAAGGGGCTGGAGTTTGTTGGTAGGTACTTTTGCAACTTTTTTCACTCCTCATCAACAATTTCTTTTCAGAACTTCATTATGTGTGATTCTTTTTGTTAGGTACTGTTTGTCATCGGCAGAATTATTTTAGCAACATTTAACTCGTGATTTAGGTAGGTACCTAGTAACGAGTACGGGGTTAGGTACTAACCTACGGAGGGTCTGCGATCTACATAATATGCATAGAATAGTACATATTATATTATATAGACGGGTTATCTATACATAGAGCTGTGATCTGTAACAGAAGGGTATTCTATACAAAATAATAAACCGTTGTGCAGGGATTTGCAGCGTTTTTTCTCTACATGTCTTCACATAATATATGTATCGAAATGGGATACATAGTTGAAAAATGGATCACTAGGGGAAGTAGAATCACGTTATTAGATGATATCTCGAAATATCGAGAAAGTTAACAGGTTCTGGACGTTTTCATTGTTAGCTAAGTCGAGCTAAGCGCTCTTTCTGGTTTTAAATGAATCTGTACTTAGGTACTAGAAAAGGTACCCTATAAGTTTCAGACCCAGATTCGGCCAGGTTTGGGATGCCCACTTCAGTTTTCTGTCCGCTCTGATCACGGGAAGTCTCAAAATTAATCATTCGGGGCGATCTCAACTAAAAAACGGAAATTTCCAGCATTTCATACGGCGAACTCTCCAAATTATTCTTATTTATATTCCTAGTTATTAGTTTCTTCGGTTATACCAATAACCACCATAACTTGCATAATTGTTCCTTATCGTATTTCGTTACCTACTTATTGTTCGTTGAAACAAGTGTATATTAATTACTTGAAAATAAATGTTTCTCCAAAAATGGTACTTTTCTTCCATTTTCTCTTGACCCAATAATATACCCGTAGGAATCCATGAGCCAGCCTATTCGAGCAGTTTGAGGTTTTTTCCCGAAATCGGCCCATTGGCACCACTGCGCGGCGTACGGCGGACGGACAAGCATTTTTTCTTGAAACGGAAACCATACATTTTTGAGGGGGGGGGGGGGGGGGAACTTTTTTAAGCTCGATTCCAAAGCTTCATTATTGAAAAAAATTAACCAAAATAAGTTCCGGTGTGGAGATTGCCACAAAATACCTCAATGTTGTTAATAATAGTATGGATACAAGTTTGGCGGCAGGAGCCGCCCATTTCGGTCAAAATCCGTAAATTTGCGAAGAAATCTCACAACAACTTTCTGACACCAGAACAACGCCATTTAGCTAGTAAACCTAGACTATGTTAGACCCATTGACATATTTTTGCTGTCAGTTGGCCAGATCAACCCATTACCTGTTTGGAGGGGTTACTTCCAAGCCCAACCAACATTCTCTGTACGAAATGGAGTTGACTAGTTTGACGGGAGACGTGAGTATCACTATTCAGGACCAGGATGTAATTTGCCGTGTAGTACCTAGAATCCTCAGTTTTGATAACGAACTGGAATTGAAGGCCAAGAATATTGTACTAACTGACGTGGCGCCTCAAGTACCGAACATAACCCTACTGCTAGGCGCGGGCGTTATAGGCAGGCTACTAACTGGACTTACTGAAACTCTAGCAAACTCTGGGATGGTTTCGTCGAGGCAATACTAGGATGGAAAGCGATAGGGGAGTATCCGCAGCGGGAATTGGCATCGTTATGCCTATTGAATCTCAATATTTTGGATTTGTGGGATAGTACAGCAGGACCGGATTCCAATGACGCTCTGGAGAATTTCCAGCGCACAGTAGCGAAGGGTGGAGATAGGCGCAAAGATGTTCAGTTGCCGTGGGTGGCAGGTAGGCCCCACCTAAGGGTGAAACAAAGGTTGTTTAGTACCACTAAGAGGCTGCTCTCAAAACTTGTTCAGTACGAGAACATCGACAAATACGAAACGTGGAAGAGGACGGAGGCGGTGCACGAGTTGCTCCGAGAGAGAGCGAAACTGATTTATGGTAAGTTCACGGGCAACTTCCTTACTCCAGTCGTACTACCTGCCAATCATCACATGGTTAGACGACTGATGGCGGAAAGACATCGCAGATTTGGCCATCCAGGAGTTCACTGTTATCAATTATAGGGGTTAATATGTTGTTATCCTCAGTTAATTGAGAGGAAATTTGCTCCTTTTCAGATGCCTGGGAGATTAAATGGGAATTTAACCCTCCCACTGCGGCCTTGAAGTGGGCAGGGTGTTGGGAACGAGGGTCAAGATGATCAAGGACCTGCTGAGGAGGAACCTGGGACGGGCGGCGCTTACTTACTCGACCCCTGCATGTTGCGGCTCCGGATGTAATGAACATGCAGAGGAGTACTCAGGCAGTGAAGGAGCCTGGCGCTTTAGAAGTCCCAGCCAAATGAACAAGAAGTGGAACGATCTTTAGGGCGCCAGCAACGTTCAAGATCGAATGAGACTTTTCGTAATATTACCATACATTCCGGATGAGTCCGTCACTAGCTGGTTGAGTGCCTACTGGAGGCGAGCGCTTCCGATGTAAGGATATCGTCATCAGGCCGTCGAGAGAATACTGTCGAGACGGACTCCTCCGGAAGGTATAGTAGGTAGGTAATATTACTTCTTACACTACCAGAAATAACCCTTTAGATTTAATTCGAGAATTTTCGTGTTTGGAAGGATATTACGTCCATCAGTTATAGCTATTTCTGTTTGAGTGCATTTGCTCACATTATAAAAAGACATATGACGATAGGTTGATAAAAACCACTTTCGGGCGTGGACTCGTGCTTTTAATTTGCGTTTCAATAATTTTGTGAGTTCGGACCAGAACAGTGTGTCCCAAAATTGTAATACTATACTTCTTCAATTATCTCAAATCACTTATATTATACATTTCGCATTCAAACGACGTTCATAGTCTAACTTTTGTGTTTAGAAACGACCCGACATTAACTGTTCTGACTGGTATCTTTTAACAGCATGGGGCTAATTGAACGCCACCACATTCGAAAGTAGGTACGTGCGATTTTACATGCAAATGCTATACCATGAGATATTAATATTTATTTTGTGAATTTCACCTCGATCCGCGTTGTAGGATCCCTGGCTAGAGCACCTTCCATGAACATTGATGAGGGGATGAAACTCCTTTTCTTCCCACAGGTCCACAACAAACTGCGGGAGCGGCAGCTGTTTGAATTCAGAATTGTTTATTTTCATCGAGCTATCGAGGCAAAGACCCCAAAATTCTTCAGGGTGACGACATCAGCTTTTTCCGGGTAGCGTCCTTCGGACTTTTTTGTTGAAGGAGAAAACAATGGGTTGGCTAAAAGTGGAAGTGGGTTGCAGTCGGATTGCTTATTTCCGGAGCAACAGCTTCTACCGCCGACAACAGCCGTACAGATGGGGGGGGGGGGGGGGGGGGCTCGCTAAATTATATCATCGATTGTTTCTGGAGTCGGATACGAGAGGATTTCGTTTTCCTCTTCACTTGAATGGTCTCTCCATTCATTTTCGATGAGCTGCTGTTTGCATCGCTAAATCCTCAATGCCAGGATCATAAAAGAATACAATCCCGCCCCCCCCCCCCCCCTCCACCACCAATCGAACTGTTGAAATATTTTGATCTTGTAAGCAGGAAGGTACTGGTGATAATTCCTATAAAATATACGCGCAGCATCACTAATTTAATAGATACTGCAATTTCTATGGGTTTTCAGCCTAGTTTTGTTAAATAGACCATAGTTTATCTACTTTTTGATGCGCTAGCAAAAAGTTAAGATTGTTAACTTCATGAGTGATCTGTGCACTTTCCATTTCTCTGCACCTCAAGGGACTGAATTTGCCCCCTATATTATACCCCCCCCCCCCCCTCTTCACAGGACAGCACTATATAATTATTATAGTGCTGATCGTCAATATTCGGTGATGATAGTCACTGGCAATACATGGGAGGAAGCGGAAAGCAAAGCATTAATAAACACAATAGTTAATGTACACGAATAGCTGATGTATACGAACATAAAACACAATTTTAGCCGGATCAATTTCATGTCGTTCTCTTGGCTCCACTCTTCGATACATGGAGATAATTATTGCATGATGAAAAATCTCTACGACTGCCCGTGATACAGCTAGTTAGCCGGGGTATTTTGTTCAAATTTCTTAGTTGGGAACCTCAGATAGCTAATCTGACCGCAAAGTTAATAAAATCAATTCCAATTCGTCGTGAGTTTGCAATCATTCTAATAGATGTTTGACAACAATTTAATGAACCACACATTGTTTCTCTTAAATTACGGGGTAAAAGAAATCGGACCAAAGCTATTCTTTGTAATTTTTCCCGTATAATTCAAATATTAAAATTTTTCATACCTGCGCATGCGCAAAACGTGTGCAATACGCGAAAATGTGGCTTTGTATTATTGGAATCACCACTTTTTATGGCAGATTCGTATTCCACATGCAATTTTAACAAATATACCCCCTCAAACGCCTTTTTTGATACATAAAAATGTGCGTAAACGAGCACAAACCCGAAAAGTGAGATTTCGCGAATGTATTCAACTGCCACTTCTTTTTTTTTTTTTTTTTGAAAATGATTTATTGCACCAAGTAACAACTTATTAGCAACATATTTCTGACATATATTTATGTGATTCTGAAATAACGAAACTCAAGTACTGAACTAAGTTCCTGAAGTTTTTGAAAGTTAGAATTGCTAAGTGTTGCACGTGCGACGTTCACTGAATTTTCACTGAACGGCTTTAGTTATCGCGAGAACACCCACACTCACTTCCACAGGTCATGAGGCTTCTTTCTCTTGAGACGTCTGAGTAGGTTGTCAACGTCGAGCAACAGGACAGCTTCTTCATTGACGTGAACTTGTAGCCGCTTGTGATGGGCTATGGCTTGCGTCTTGATGACTTCATTTACGGTTGGGATACGAAGTTCTTTGTGTAGTCGGACATTTCTGGTGTACCGGTACGCGTCAACACAACATCTCAGTACATTATTTTGGAACCGCTGTATAACATCACGGTTGCTTTGAGCAGTGCAGCCCCACAGCTGCGCTCCGTAAGTCCAAACAGGCTTGAGGACTTGATTGTACAAAGTCAATTTGTTCTGGATCGACAGCTTTGAGTGTCGACCCATTAACCAGTACATTTTTCTGAACTTGAGTACAAGTTCTGCCTTCTTTTTCTTGACATGCGACTTCCACCGCAATTTAGCATCCAAGGTCATGCCTAGATACTTGGTTTCATTGGCGTGCGGTATAGTCTTACCGTTGAGATGAACTGGGAAATAGTCGAGCTTGCGATTGGTAAAGTCGACATGAACCGATTTCGTTTCATTCATCTTGATCCTCCATTTTGATGTCCAGTCTTGGAGTTGCTTAATGGATCCTCTGAGTTTAGGTATTGTTACGTGATTTGTTTCGCCGACTACAAGCACTGCTGTGTCGTCCGCAAACGTTGCTATTGTGTTCTCCTCTCGTTCTGGCAAATCACTGGTGAACAAGACATACAGGAGTGAGCCAAGTACGCTACGTTGTGGAACACCAGCATGTATTCTGTACGCTTCTGAGTAGGCATCTTCATGTTTTACTCGGAAGTATCGATCTGACAGATAGGATTGTAATAATTCTGCGTATTTTGCTGGTAGCATTTTTCGGAGTTTGAAATTTAGACCATCATGCCAAACTTTGTCAAACGCTACCACTTCTGACACACGCTTTTCAGGTATTTTTGAATGCTGAATCACGTGATTTCGTTCGTTTTTAATTTCGACTCAATTCGATAGGAATTATTGCACAAAACAGGCATTTCCCGGGAAAAATCGGTGTATTGGTGAAAGAATAAATTTCAGACCAGAAAATACAAAAGCATTTTTGTTGGTCTGATATTTTAAAGGTAGAAGTTTTAAAGGCAGAAGGAAACTTGGTTCCACATGGTGACTGAGAACAATGGATTATGTTTTGATATTTATGATTATTTACGGCTTCTTATAAATGAGATAAATTTTAAACTGGACAACCAGCCTCAACTTGTTCGAAAGGAACAAAGGTGAACCTGAATCTAAAGAAATGAACAGATGATATCACAACCTTCCTATCATTTTCTTCATTCAATGACAATTTTTTTTTTTGTATTTTGTAGTCTGAAATTTATTCTTTCACCAGTACACCGATTTTTCACCGAAAAAGCAGGTTTTCTGAAATAATCCCCATCGAACTGAGTCGAAACCATAACGAACAACACCAAATGATTCAGCGTTAAAAATACCTGAAAAGCATGTGTCGGAAATGGCAGTTGAATACATCGCAGCCTCACTTTTTTTGCGTTTGCGCTCGGTTAAGCACGTTTTTACGCATCAAAAAAGGCATTTAGGGGGCATATTTGTTGTGAAATTTCACTTAAAATCCGAATCTGCAATAAGAAGTGGGGGTTCCTATAACTAAAAACCACATTTATTCGCATTGCACATATTCCGCGCATGCGCAGGTGCACAAAATTGTAATATTCGAATTCTGCGGAAAAAATCACAAAGAATACCGTTGGTTCTTTTTTTACCCCGTAATTTGAGAGAAATAAAGTTCTGGTCCATTAAATTTTTGTCAACCTGCATAATATATATATTTATATACATATATTATATCCCTGAGTTTTGTAGATAAGTTTGGGTCCTAGACCTGAAATCTCACCATTTGGGTACCTACCTAAACGAAGGACTACAGCTGAATCACATGAGATGCTTCGTTAGCGGAAGCCACTTTTGGGTGAAAAAAAGTAACGCTGAAATATGAATTCAATAAAATTAATTTATTCTAAATCGGACAGCAACTTTCGTCTGCGTATGTGGAAACGTGTAATCCTTGCCAAGCGCGAAACTAATTAAATGAAAGGTTGTGACGAGCTCAAATTTTTGTACTTGCAAGCTAAGCCGTAGACGGTTTCATAGGATTATCATACTGGATGGATCTATCAATATAGCTACCTATTCATTTTGCCGTAAGATCAGAGTCATGGCGATTTTAAAATGTTAAGGCACTGCGAAGCTGTTTTATAGTATCGCAATAATTACTGTTCGCCTATCAGGGGAACTGTGGACGTGTGTTTGGCTAAATGCTGTCAGTTGTCGACAGCCTACGAAGTATTTCCCAAGCGGCGCGTGGCCGGCGCTGCTGTCCCCCGGTTCACACCTGCGATCCCTCTGAACTTAGCATAACGAAGGGGAATAGGGAGCGGAACCCCGAAATAAACTTTCTTCCCAAGTCGTACCTACCACTAGTTCCCCCTATATAGCACCCCCAGTCTAAACGGAAGGGAGGCGAGTAACACAACAAGAGTAATGAAGTTGTTATAATGTGCACAAAATTTATTGCATCCAACGGTCGGTGTGGCCGAAGTTTTTGATCAACGTTTGCTTATTAAACCGAAGATCTCAGGTGTTAAACACCGATGTCGAGTTTCACCAACCCGGTTTAAGATAAATCAATGAAAAAAAAGAGACAAATCGACGATCAAAACTAAGCAGCCTATTTTTGGGTCAGCATCCTAAACCAACGATTTAGGTACCACTTCGTGATCTTGCCAGTTCGGCAGTTTTCATGCGAACCATTCTTCAATTATTATTTTTCTTGATATTATTATTATCCTACATTCACACAAATTATTAGGGTATTGATTGGGGCATTTCGGTTGGTACTGGAGGGCGAAGATGAAGAATTCACAATTCACCGTCTTCGATGGATGAGAGAGTGAACATATAATTTGAGCTCGATGATATCGATTTTATGACGAGGTACCTACAATATAACCAAGTGAAAGGTACATAGCTTTCTCGTTTCATTGAACTGATTGACGAGAGCAACTACCTACCTATCTACAAAAAAGTTCTAGTCGATCATGCAGTTCTTTGGATGATTAATATTGCAATTTTTTGACCATTTTTAGCGATTCGAGAGATCGGGATTTCGCATTTGCGCAAGCGTAGTTGAGCTATAAAATACGATATTAGCAATAAAACGATACATTTCCAATTGCAATGAAATGCATAGAGGACATTCAAGTACCCGCCCATCAAATTTGAGTGAAATCGGACCATTTTTTAGTGAGAAATTGAGTAGGTACATCACCTACCTACCTTGCTAGGCTCAGCGGGACACATTATTCTTGATAATATGATGTATTGCATAAAACATATATTTTATAACCAGAACGACAGATAAATCACCCTCTATTTTGTTACACTCAATAATTTTGAAATATTTGCGAACAATGTTAACCAAAATCTGTTTTTCACTGGCTCAAACTTCGGTCCGCATTTTCGTTTTTGCGACGCTGATTCCATACTGGTTTCCTCGATTTCGACAGTCAACAAACATTCTTTTAAAAATAAATGTAACATTACATTCAACAATTTAAACAACAAACCGAAAAAAAAAACTTAACCTCACAATGCACGTCAAGCACTACGTTATCAATCGTAATCAACCCCATTGCCTCCATTTTGGCGAACCAATGCCTCCATGAAACAGTTAAATCGACGTTTTAAGAAAAACATCGTGGTGCTCGATCAATAATTTGGTGTGCAATACACGATTTTAATGATAATTTACTCATGTGTGAATAATAAAAGTATCGATTTATTTTTGACGTTGAATAAATTTTGACCTCCAAAAACATTCGCAGATTCAGCAATATTGAATTTAAAAGGAGTTTATGATAAACTAAGTAGAATTTGCGTTTCTTATTTTCTATATTGCCAGTTAGACATAACATGAAAGTCAAGTGAAGTATAAGCCATTTGAATTTTCGGTCACAGTGTAAACAACTAGATTCGGCTCCATGGATTATCTCAAATACTGCACCACAAACTAGAAAAATCCCTTGAGTTCGCAAAAAAAGGACACGAGGAAAATCACAACATAAAATCATAAAGGTAGGAAATAATAAAGCAACCGATGTAAGTATATTATGTAACCTCAGAAGAACGAAGAACCTACTTGAAAGCCTAAAATAATTCTCTTCTTCCATGGCCTAAACAGCCATTGCCAACCTCTCAGGTCAATCTGTTCGTAGCCCCATCATGACAACGTGATAAATTGGGAGTAAAAACCCGAAGCTCTCAGAAAATCGTCTTTCTTTTCTCCTTTCGCGAGCGACAAGTGCCGACAATTGCGGAGTGTGCACAAAAGGAGCCGATCGTAGCCTTCGGCCTTCCTCCCCGAGACGGAAGTGTAAATCGTTGATTTAGGACGCTGAACACCCAAAATCATAAGCAAACGTTGATAAACAACTTTGGCGAAACCTTAGGAAGTATTGGTGAAACCGGCTCTAAGAGAGGAGGTGAATGATGTAGGTATATAGAGGTCACTAGGTACCTACTTGAATAAATAAATTATATTTCTCCCTGATTGTACATACTTGAATTGAGGAGTATTATCAAGTAACTCGTTACTCTCGATCTGAGTGTACGTTTACTCACCAAGGCTTTACGAATCATGCGAAATGGATGGAATATAGGAATATGTTTGCCATTTTTATAATTCACCTAGATTTCAAAAATTTCGAGAGGGTTTTCGATTCCATTACCCAAATAGGTACCGCTTTCATCGTCTGGACGCATACTACAAATTTCATCATACAAATGCATGCAGATGATGAAGGGGGTAGTAGGCACTTCACAAATGTATAATATTATATGTGCTCCTCAAATGCTGAATGAATTTTGCTAAATACAACATACTGCCATCCCCCCATCATGTCTGCATACTAATACCTACGTTGTCAGCTTCATAATACAAATTAGAAGTACCTACTGTCTGAGCTATCACTGAAACATATAAGTAGCCAGAACAACGCAGCAGTGTGATTCTCAATATATTTCCCAGTATATTTTTTACTGAGCGAGATATCAACTCTCAATTCAACTTTTCACGTGTGTATTTATTATGTAAATTTGCCGACACATTTTTCGATCTCAAAAATTTTCAAATATCTTGCTGAATTTTCTTAGGTAACTACACTATATTTTTAAACCAAACAGCGCGAACATGTATGTGAAGTTCCAAATATGGTAATATTCAGCGATTTTGAAACCCCAAAAACTATAATTTGAGCTTTTTACTGAGGAGAAATATTTATGGCTATTGTAACGGTCTCGTCACCATTCTATTCTACTTTTGGTTGATTTATTTATATTATCAGTTCTTGGTGATAATATCCAGTATACCGATTTTTGATGCCCTAAACTCAAATTTGGCCCCATTTGAGAAAATATATTTTTGAACATTGAAATAGGTAAGTAGTATTTACATGTCTTTACCATTTTTAGTTTTTTTCCAACTTTTGGTGATTTTGGCCATTTCCACCAATGGGCAATTTCCGTGTGTACGAATTTTTTATTTTTATTTCAGAATCGGATTTAGCACCCTTGAAACCCCCTCCCCTCCACTGCCAATTTTCATCTCAAAACTCCGTGTAGCTTGGGCAACAAACGGATAGAAAGAAAACGGAATGACGTCATAAGTGGACGCTGCTGAGGGTTCCCCTCAGGCTGACGCGGGGGTGAAGGCCCCCTGCCCTGTGGACCTGTGACGTCATTTCGCTTTCTTTCCACTGGTTTGTCGTCCACTTTCAATCATCGGATACCCCTCGTATAGCAACTTTTCGGAAAGACTCGCCGAGATCTTTTACTTAAGAAAATAAAACAGGTGAAACTGCCAATGTTAACTATTTTTGACTCGCAGAAACTCAAATCTAACCAACTTTTTTTTTTCGGAAAAAACTAACATTTTTCCGTAGTTTGGCATTTTTTTCTTCGTGGCCAAGGTCAGATACCATACAGAGGGGGATTAACTCCCCCTAACTAACTTGTCAGGATTAACTCCCGTTGAAAAGAGAATATATAGGTCTGGTCAGATGACATTTCGTTCATTGGTACTAATACAATGAGAAGAGATGTAATATGACGGGAATATAATGGGGTGGTACTGTCTAGAGGTCAACATTACAGAATTTCTACCTACCCACGTTTCTTCTGAACTGTCACGCTTTGCAGGTTCATACGTGGCCGTCCCTAGTAGCCGAGCGGTCAAAGGCATTAGCCAGTTCGAGATTCGCATAGCTCTACATAGCTCTAGGGCTCACAGACTGAATTTTCATAGGGGGAGGAGTAAGGACGCTGCGATCATGCTTATTGTGGTACCTACCACATTGATTAATACAAATAAACCTGAGTTCGTCCGTTGGCGAAATTTTATTGGGGCCCTTTGTTCGGACCAAAAGCTCCAAGACGATAGTAGTAGAAAGGGTTGTAATAGGTCTCGTTAATCATTTGATTTTCACAGTAAGTACTATCTGTTTAGTGTTGATAATATTAGCCCAACTTCCATAACGGAACATAATATTATAACGTATTTCCGGAACTGGAAAAATCATACAAACCGCAACGTAGTCCCAGTCCACATCGCAGGACGACCGACGGGCGTATGGTCGAAAAGTATGCGAACTAAGAACAAATTTTCATTGATATTATCATTTCCTCGTGTGACTATGTTATAATTGATCCAATCTTCAAGGCCGCCAAGGGAATAGTCGGAGCACGACATATTTCAACCTGGAAAACTGAAATGAGTTACTGTAGTCCATCACAGAGTTGGGAAAGCCTCTATAGGAAAACCCCGGATGAGACTTGGTTCTCCCATAGGAAATCCGATGAGGGACCCAGGAAATATTATGGTTCACGAGCCATCTTGATGTCGATTTGTCTAATCTAATTGAATCATACGAGGCCCTCGTTTCCTCGCTCAGGCACTCCCTCTAGCGGATTAAATGGAACAAGAAAAACCCCTTTGCGAATATTCATTTTGATTGGTGTTGGACCCCCGCCGTTCTCGAGTAGGAAAAATGGAGAAATAGCGTTCTTGTACTGTGGAAGCACCGTCTGTGGAAAGGTTCATTTATATTCATCCAATTAGAGATGGACCCCCCCCCCCCCTACTGGGTATAATTTTGATTGTGTCAGCATTTCCGCCTTTACATAATTATTTTGGAATTTATTTTGGAAACTAACTCGTTACCATGATTCCGAGGTGTCAACATGAAAAACAAATCAATTATATATCCACTCGTGTCCTTCTATTCTTAACGATTTTTCGGTGATGCATAATCAGCGGATGAGCAATCGACGGATTGCTGATGGAAGTATTGAATTACCTAGATCAATGGAACTTCTTACATGGTTTTTGAAATCAAATCCGATAATATAAAAATTAATAAGGAATACAGTGCTCGTAAAAACGGTCAATCTTGGCGGTCCTTGCTCATAAGTCCTCAAGAAATCGCCGAAACCACTTAAAATGTAGAAATTTCACGATTCCGAGTAAAGAATAATACTTTTAGTATTTCATGATAAACCACGTTTGAATTTCTATCCGCAGGCAAATGAAGAAGTTTAAAAGTCGGAAGGTTTAAAAGTTCGAAAGTTTAAAATTGCAACTGGAATTGGTTCAAAATTTCAGTATAATTTATATTTTTAGTAATTTCAAATAGGTAGTTATACTGCAGTCTCAGCTAATGATCTCCCCCCCCCCCCCCGTAATTTTGTAACAATCCATTGTATACAATACTTCCGAATGGTAACTCCCCTTATTTTTTACCGCAGAATTCGAATAAAACATTTTGCGCATGGGAGCATGCACAAAACGTGCGCAATCTACACTTACTTCTTTTTTTCAAATGAGAACCTCTGTTTTTGTCAATTGCAAATTCACTTCTACGTAAAAATGTCAAGAATATGTGACCCGTCACTCGAATTTTTGATTGCGCAAAGCGCAAAAACGTCCGCAAATACGCTCAAAATGTTGGAAAAACGCAAAAACAGTGTTTCGTCGGTGCAGTAATCTACCAAGTGTGATCCATGATTTTAATGTGTTTTTTTCACGCTGAATAACATGATGTTCATTTTTCGATTTGCGAAATAGGGATACGGATTCACATGTGAAAAACCACAGTCATGCAGCATGGCTATAAGAGCGAATTTTCGAAGAAATAACTGATTTTATGTAAAATGTGATGTTTGGAATATCCCATTCAAATATGGGCAATCTTAAACTTATTGGGTAATTATAGGTATTCAAGTATGTACGTATATTGTAGTATTGGTACTACAATATACGTACAGTTACTTATCAAACATACGTACAGTACGTATGTTACGTATCCATTACCTACTCTGTATTGTATTGGATATTGGTAAATTTTTTGTTCCATTTTTTGCCGAGTAACACCTCGGTTTGTAGATTTTCCAACGCTGAACACGAGGGTGAAGTCAGAATTGCGATATCCCATTCCGTTATCAGATTAGAGCAGACGAACCAGGAAGAACATCTTAAGAAATAACCACGTTCCGTCATCTTCAAAGTGCTCCAGTTTGAGAACGGAATGAGATATCGCAATTCTGATTTCACCATCGTGTTCAGCGTACAAAAACCTTTAAAATGAGGTGTCACTTGTCAGACTGCTTCATTTTGGGAATTTATGGGTAATTTTTCCCCCCTAAAACTCCCCAAAATTCCCCCTTAGAGTGACCCGATTCTGCCCATCTACGAACTTAGCCTGTCGATTGCCAAGACAGATTTTTCGTGCAAATTTGAACTTTTTATCTCAATTCTTTCGAGAGTTATCGTCTGGAATGACACATACATATATAAATATATAAATATATAAATATATATATAAATATATAAATATATAAATATATAAATATATATATATATACATATAATTTTTGGTGTCTTTCGGCAGTGAATTCAGGATGGTCTGAAACGGATTTTGGTATAAAAATCTTTCGGAAATTCGAGTTTTAAAAATTTTGGACCGAGAACAATAGCTTCCTTTTCTTCGAAAATTCGCTAAAAACAAAGTTAATGTGTATTTTGTGCACATGCGGGAAAATGTCATATTTGAACTCTACTCAACAAATTAAGGGTAGTTTAACGTTGTTGAAAGTTTTGTCTCAAAGGTCTTATTACAAAATTAATTGGGGCAGGAGAGAGAGAGAGAGAGTGAGAGAGGGGTATTCATTAACTGAGACACCCTTACTGCACAAATCGAGGAAAGAACATCGTTATTCAGCGTGAAAAAAAATACATTAAAATCATGTATCACGCTTGGTATTTTAGTGCACCCACGAAACTCGATTTGGTGTTTTCCTAAGATTTTGAGCGTATTTGCGCAAGGTTTTGCGCACTCAAAACTCGAGTGACGGGTCATTTTTTCTTGAAATTTCATGTAGAATTCGAATCTGCAATGAAAAATAGGTGTTCTAATTTGAAAAACGAACTTAGTGTGCATTACGCATATTTTGCACGTGCGCAAAACTGTCATATTCGAATTATACGCTGAAAAATAATTCAGATATCGCTTGGAAGTTCTGTCTAAAATGGATTGTTACAAAATTAGATGGTGGAGATCATTAGCTGAGACATCCCGTATAGTCTAAATTGGTACGAGTGTTCAAGTAGGTGCATGAAACACATCGAAAATTCGCTTCGTTCATTCAGCTGACTGGCTAGAACTTTTCCTTGAAAACTCCTGTGCCTGAATTCATCTTGTAGGCTTTGAGTACCTACTTACATCTGCAATGTGAATGCCCGATGGGGCCTACAGCTCTAAAGAGATCGGGCCAATTTTCTAATCTCATTAAAAAATAAGTCAAATTTAAGATTTGGTTTGATGTAAATTTTTTCTGCCTTCGGGTGAAAATATAAATTATACATAAAATATTAAAACAACGTCAGAAAGAGAATAGCATATTCCCAACGTTTTTAGACGTTTTAACGATTTATCTAGAATCTATGAGCAATGCCCACCATTTCGGCAGTCTCTACTGGTATGCAACACCAATAACCTTTGAACTTTGCGTATACGGCGGAGTTATATTGATCGTTACGTATGAATGCGATCTGAGACCACACAGAGACCAACCAGTTATACTGGACTCTTCTCAAAATCAAATATTCACGAACATTAGCATGTGAATATGTTTAGCGTGCACATGGACGGACAGACATACACTAGGTCTTTATCGAGGGCGCTCTGAAATAGAAACGTGTGGACCATTGCCGGACTTCTAAAATAACGAGCAGAATTATACCACTTCATTTCCCAACCCCCAATCAAATCAGCATCTGGTTATTTGATGTACCCCTATGCCAAGTAGATAAATTTGACATTCCGCACCAACAAGAAACAGGCTGATGATAACCTAGTTATTATCATCCTGATCCACGATGACGATGAAACGGTGGGGGGGGGGGGTCTTGGTTCGGAATATCAATGTGTTTTTCTTAGCACTAGTTTGTCAATGTCATTTAAACACAGGCGTTCAGGAAGATTTATCAAGCCGATCCCAGATAACATACGCATCGGCATTAATCAATCCTCGGTAAGGGCCAGGGCCGTAACTAGTGGGTGGGTACCAGGCGGACCAGATTTTTGATTATGTAGTACTTCTTTTGATTAAAAAGCAATTGCGCGAAAACTCCTCACATTTCAGGATTTTCCTAGGACCCCATCATCGCTATCCCTCTCCAACTAGCATCTTAAATTGAGCACACTTGATGACTAACGAACTAGCTGTGAAACCGAAGTAAAATATACGAATACGTGAATGAAATTTGAGTTCATATTCCAGTTTAAAAAAATCAAATTTTACAAATTTGATGAACAATAAACATCTATCTACACTTAAATGTTATAGATTTGATGGTCAATAAACACCTATCAACCGAATGTGGGTTGCGTTTGAGTTTGTGTGGGGTCAAAAATAAGTTGAAATTGCTAAAACTTCACCAAATGTGGTATACTTACCTATGACAAAAATTATTTCAATATCAAAAAATGTTCAGCTCAAAAAATTGATCAAACTTGCAATTTTTAAGTTAAAACATTTCTAAAAACTTAAATAAATTTCGTATCTATGAGCGAAAATAGGGGAAGGGAGTAATTGTTTTATAATAAACAAGTATTTCAATAACTAAACCGTTAAGTGAACACCACACATTTTTAATGAACATTTTGGAAAAATATGGCTTTCTTTCTATCTCGCTCCTAAGGTCAAAAAATACCGTATGGTGTGACACATAAATTAATAAATACATAACTAACATTCATATAGAAGAATGCCAAACTTTGGGGATGGGTTCAAATGCTCTGAACGGAAGAGTCGAGCAATTTTCACAAATTCTTGTAGCTATAATAAAACGCTGCAAGCCTTTTTCACATGGGTTTGTTATTCTGCTAGACACCCCTACAGACATGTTGGCTGTTCATTTACTGTTTCTTTCATGTGCAATAACTGAGATAGCTTTTTTTGATGGTTTCCACCAATTTTGGCCCCCCGAAAAAACGAATTAGGCTGCTATTTTTAACAAATTATAATAATTATAATTATAATTATAATAGAATTATAATTATAATTCTGTGGTGAACCTAGTATTTATTTTAAAAATCAGTTATATAGCATGAAAAGTTTCAGCATCACCATATGAGCGAATTTTGACGAAACATACCTAACTATTTAAACTATCGAAAATATTCCATGGTTTTGTCCAAACATTTGAATACCTACGTTTGTGCCCACAAACGTTTTTGCAACCTATTCATAATGGTTTATTGTTCGAAATTACAACCTTTTTTATTCCACTTGATTCATTTCAATTTCGGACCAGTCTTACCAATTTTGATATTTTTGGGGAAAAAGTCTCTTCCGTATACAGGCATAACCTTGTAACAGTGTTCATGCATTTTCAGTAGTTTTGGTGACTTTTACCTACTTTAGTCGATTTTGGACTCACGACAGTTCGAATTTAACACACTAGGACTGCAATAGCTCCAAGGATTTTTTTTCGTTGGCGGCTACCCCGTACCTAACTACATGGTTCATTTCAAGCCATTCAATCAACACCCGTAATATCCATAGTATCGAAATGCTATCAAGTCCCTATTAACTAATGTCCAAAATTACCTAACTACCTTGATTTTGTGGACACAAAAACTACCTATGTCATTACAAGGAATTCGAAATTACAAAGCCATTCAAGTGAGATGTCAGCTGTGCGCCACCATGTAATTTGGTCTGATAACGCAGATGTGCCTATACCACTACGAAAAAAGTTGCTTTTATTGTTAGCGAATTGTTGAAGAAAATACACTACCTGTTGCAATGGGTCCAACATTTTTGGATTATTATTCATAATAAATGTGAATAATACACCTATGTATCCGCTCAGCAAAAAATGTTTGTAACACCCCCTCAAAATTTGTTTCTTTTCCGTTTCAAGGTGCGTAGATTCCAAAAATTCCCGCCGTCCGCCGTATCATCCATATTATTATCTATTTTATTTTCCCAAAAAAATTGTTCTTTTGCACACAAGCTCCATTTGGGCCCTGGTTATGTCCCGAAACTTTGCAGCCCGATCGAAATGAACCCAAGGGTGCTATGGGTGAAAAATGAGGGTAAATATGGGTTTTTTTGGTGCTCAGTAACATGAACTGGTTTTCCAAGGTTTTTTCGAGGTTTTAGAGAACATGACCTTGCCAGGTATCGTATTCCACGTATTTTAGGGCGAGAAGACCGAATATGAAGTTGATTTTGACCAATGAGCGAAGAATTGAGGTTCTAGCAAAGTTTCAGCCTTAAGTTTTACATTTGGCACCTAGTTTTGCTCCGAAGCTCGGCAGCCCGATCGGAATACGCCCAGAAGTGTTATGGGTGAAATATGGGTGTAAAAGTAGGGGTTTTCGAGGTTTTTAAAGAGGTTTCAGTGAATATGAGCTTGTGAGGTATCGTTTTCCACGTTTTTTAGGTCGAGAAGACCGAATATGAAGTTAATTGTGACCACTGAGTGAAGAATTGAGGTTGAAACGAAGATTAAGCTCCCAAAATTTATTTTTTATGGGTCAAAAACCTAGGAAATTGTCTGAAATCACCATACATTTTTATAATAACACTATAAGTAGTATCAGCAGGTGAATCAAGGCAATTTAATGGCACTGTCATAATTGAATATTGAAGGAAATGCAAGTGATTAACATTTTTGCTTTCTTTTCGATCCAGGTACCAAACTTTGCTTTACTGGCGTTTCCTAATGTATTCATCCACCTAAGTTCTTTTCCCCCGTGGTGTTAGGTAAGTATATTACACACGACTTCACAGTTAATAACAGATTCGCGTTACCCGCTCAAAAATGCTCTTGAGATACCAGGGAATATGTATTAAAAAAATATTCACGATGAACCCGAATTTCATCCAAATCCATGAGTTTTGATTCAAATCAGGTGATTCCTGGTGTAAAATTTGCCTGTTTTAAATGTAGTTCATTATTATTCCCCCAATAATTTGTTACATTACGTGCGTTACTAATTTTTAGCACTAGTTGTACCTCCCAGCTCAACAGCCCGATCCGCCGTCACCCAGGGTTTTTATGAGTCAAAAATAGGTTTTTTTGAGGTTTCAGAGAACATATGGGAGTGAGTATCTTTTTCCATGAAATGTTAAACGTTGAATCGATTGAAATCCGTCTCCAATTAGGACGATTGCAACGGCATCAGAGAACGGAATTTAATGTGTTTGAATGCAAAAAATACGGCATGTTAGGAACTGTGGGTTTAGCCTATTTTTCACGCTGAATTGAATGGTGATTCACCCTAGTTTCGTAGACAATTGAACAGTCGAAAATCGAACAGGAAAAATGTAGATGGTTTCTGTTTGATGATAGGTAAGAAAATTATTAAAAATATATAGTAGGTAAAAGTAGTAAAAATATTTCACGATATAGGTTAAGTACTATAGGTAGGTAGTTGGCGTCCAGTAGCAAGAAAAATCTCTGGGTCTAGTACCAAACATGAATGACCTGGGACTTAGTGGGGACTTTAGTTAAAAACAGTGACCTAGAAAAAAGAGTTATCAACACAGCAAATAATAGGCAGCGTTAATCTGTAGAACTCGACCTTCCGTCTCCAGTTTTCCGCGTTTCGCTATCACGAGCACTAATCTCAGTGACGAGCTCTATCAAACTATGCTGAGACAGGATAGCTCCTCCATTCTTTCCTTAGATATTTAGTTATAATAACTACCCAGTAGACAGATTTTCATTAGGACAGCGATCCCGTTATTATTACGATGCAATCTCATCTTACCCGTCCAGTCATTCTTTGGAAAGTCAATGGGCGTCGGGGCGTGGGAAAGCAACGTAGCTGAGCTCCTTACAAACAGTTCCTGCTGATACGGCCGTAACACTGGACTGTGTCTGTCGATACGAAGAGACATACCGGCGTCAGCGGAACCGAATTGAAAAGAGGAAGGGGGACAAAAACCATCAGTTTTTGAAGCCGTTGCATCATCTTCCGAGATGAATGGTACCAATAATCCAAAATATTTACACCTTCCTACAAAGCTGAAATTTTGGTATTTTTGACGGGAGGTGCGCCCAATGATGCCTAAGGAATTTTTATAATATTTTAGTGTCATATGTTATCTTATTTTAGGTGGTAGGGGTATCCAAGCTTTATATCCCCGCTTGGAATAGGAGTTCCAGTAGTCACAAGGTATGATGAAGTTCCTTCTGGGTCAAATTTTGTGATGCCTATAGGGACAGACATGCAGCACGGCCATGTGAACATATTTTTTGGATGCTGAAATATTAGTTTTTCGTCTTGAGTCACAATTCTATACCACTTATGGCGAAATTTTTAAATATCTCTTCTCGTAGCCGAGGTAAAAGTGGTCAGGAATGACACACAGGCACACGCAAACACACACACGCACACACACACACACACACACACACACACACACACACACACACACACACACGCACACGCACACACACGCACTCACGCACGCGCGCGCGCACACGCACACACACACACACACGTTTTGTTGTAAGTAATGTGGCAGAAATTAGTTTGAGAAACAGAAAAGTTATTTGAAAATTCTTTCATTATGGTCTTGACAGCAGCGCCTTAGGTGAGTGGAGGCGAACTATGGTTCACGTTGCTTGGCCGCGAGTCGAGCAAGATGAATGATGTTTGTTCTTTAGAAAAAAATGACTGTCTACTGACTTGACGTTCCGGGGTTGAATATCCAAGTTCATAATTATAAACTGTATTTTTCTAATAATTCTCTCCCACGGATACACCCAGGAAAATAAAGAACCAGAGTTATAAAAATTATTGTAAATTAATTTTCAAATGGTGGGGGATATGGATACAATTCATGGCAATGTTTGAACAACTGGAATAAAAGCGTTTCCCCTAATTAATCGCATATTCAATTATGCGTAGGTTTGTAGTTTGCAAGAAGTTCGGACTGTGTTTATTCAGGTGGGGAACAGTGCAGGGCGAACCTTACCTTTAACAAAGAAGGTCCAGGCCAAGTTGCACTTACCTGTAAAGAGGAATACATTTTTTTAGAGAACAAACGGCCAAAGCTTCAAGAAGGATTACCTATAATAGATAAATTAGGGTAAACTATTTACAGCCATTTTCAGCATGAAATGGACACTGGGCATCATATTTTCGAAAGGTATTTTAGTTACCTAGTAAAAATATGGGTAGCAATTTTCTATCTGAAACACAGTAGTTTAGATTCATTTCATTATTTTCACTCAATCTTAAATTTACTTGGGAAATCCTTATTTACAATATAATGTACACGCCCTCCTTATATTTGGGTGCTTATACATGTGCTGAGGATGGAAATCAGTTGAGAAAGCATATATATACACCTTCCACAGATTTGGTCTTGATTGGAGATAATCGTCGGTGTCCATTCTACGAAAGTACGTAGTTAGTTGCCGTACCGTAGTACTTAGTTACAACAGAGAATATGGATTTAGAGGAGACAACAGAGGTACCTAGAACGCGTGCTTAACTTCCCAAAGTATCCTACAGGAAGATAAACTTTGAAGCGTTCTACAACACTGTTTCTTGATTTTTATGCTTAAACTTTGATATTGTTGGCAACATTGACACCTCAAGAATCGATAGTGCAAAAGAAATTAACGAAATATCGATTATAACGATAACGACGTGATAAGAGCAGTACCGCCTTGACGATGGCCGACTCTGCCGTTAAGGTAAGTTTCCTGACTTTGTTTTCAGTATTTCCTTGGGGTTTTTGCTGTATTTCTTCTTGAATCTTGTGTAAAAAGAGTTCAAGATGCTGTGAGAATAAAAGTACAGCCAAAGTTTAGGTTCTAAAGTGGAGAAAATCCAAATTTTCTGTGGTATCTTGTAGGATACTTCAGGAAGGTGAGGTCAGATGGGTTCCTACAGGGTTCTTCAGGACGAGGGGGCTCGCATGCCCGTATTCCTACAAGATACTACAGGAAGGGGGAGGGTACACGGCAATGAATAAAATAAAATGATTTCTTGTGTAAAACCTCATTTTTTCTCATTCATTTCCAGGATAAGACGCTTATCGGAAGCAGCAGAGGGCGATTTATTGTCAGCCTTGTCCCTAAGAGAGGGATTTCCTCCGACGGGGATGACTCAGATGACGAAAACGTCCCTGATGACGTTTTCCTAACGGATTTAGCCAAGAAATTCGAAGGTGTCGAGGAAATACTTGATGGATATGATGAACTAGGAGACGACGACCAAGAAATTTCAAAAGACCTACAAGAGCACAACTTTAAAAGTTTCAAATGGTATATGAATATTTTTTCCTGGTTGCTAGACGTTTCTCTATGCAATGCATGGATTCTACATGGAGAGGACCACCCAAATGAAAAAATGGGGCTCAAGAAGTTCAAACTAGAGGTTGCCGATGGATTGCTACATAAATCGAGGCCTCGTAATTGGAAGAAAACGCGTAGAGCAAAGGCAACTAAAATCCCGACGGGAGAAGTTCGGTATGACCAAATTGGCCATTTTCCAGCCCAAGGAAAAGGAAAAGGAAAATGCAGATACTGCCACATAGGGCAGACCTCGTGGAGTTGCAGTAAGTGCAATATAAGGCTGTGCATTGTACCAAACAAAATTTGTTTCGTTGACTACCATGTTCCTAACGAGATTATTTGATCTCTCATAGTTTTTCGACTGATTTGAAGTGAATTTGAACGATTTGGATTCATAATGAAGGCTGATATTAGTAAATGTTGTGCCTTCCATATTCTAAGATTTTTTTTTTTCATTTTCATTTTGGGACAAAATACCTTATTTTTAGTAAGATTCCAGCAATTTACGGTTACCTGAGTATCTGAGTCATGTAAGAATGAATAAGTACCTACATGCTAGTTGCCGAGTTACAACGTTTGTTGGGCATTGAGTCAAGTTTGACACTGTTTTGTCATCCAGTGATAATTATTTGAAAAATAAATATAACTCCTGTTCAAGAAATCTTACTTTTCAGTGTTATTATGGTACATCCCAAATCCCGGAGTTTTTTTTTTTTTTTTTTTTTTTTACGAGGGAAACAGTGGGAAAATCTTGAAAAAGACTTGCGCTTTGGAGGGTCCGCACTCCGCAGCCGTGTGAGGTTTCACTCACTAAAAACCCACTAACCCTGATCCTCTTGACCTAATCCACCCCGGAATCACTTGTTCAGCATTACTTCGGAGTGGGGTCGATCACTGGGCGGAGTCACGCCCTCTTCTGATCTCTTCTTGCGGTCTCCAGTTTATTGCTCATCTGAGGATCGGGTCGTCCAGCTTTTTTGCCTTGAGGATTCGGACTATGTAGGACACAATCCTCTCCCAGGTTTTCTGCCTGGAGATCATCTTCCCGATCACATTAGTTGGTGTGATTTCGCCCTCCTGTTCTTCTAGGATCTCCTTTTCCCTGCTCCATCTGGAGCAGTGGAAAAACGTGTGTTCGGCGTCGTCGTTTGGTGCTTTACAGTACCAGCACGTTGTGGTGTCTGCTAGCGCCCTTCTATGCAGATAGGACCGGAAGTATCCATGGCCCGACAGGAACATAGTGATGTAGAAGTCGACTTCTCCATGCCTCCTGTCAAGCCATGGGCGCACCTGTGGAATAAGCAAGCGTGTCCATGCCCCCCTGTCATCAGTTTCCCACTCATTTTGCCACTGCTGCAAGGTTATTTCTCTCTCCTCTTTCTTGATAAGGGATCTTGACTCCTGTGCGGATCGCCGGAGGTAGATACGCTTCCTCTCCATTGCTAGGAGGTCGATTGGGATGGTGGCAGCAATGATCCCAATGGCAGGGAAGGAGACGGTACGGTAAGCACTTGCTATTCGTAGGGCTCCTCTCCTCTGCACTGACCGAAGGTGGTCTCGGTACTTTTTAACTTGTAGAGCCTCAGCCCACACCTCCACTCCATATAACATGATTGCCTCGGCTATGGTCATGAGCATCTTCCTTTTCTTGGGCGATGGTCCACCAATATTTGCCATTAGCCTGCTCAGGTTTGCTGTCACTGCCGCTGCTCTTTCTCCTGCTCGCTTGATGTGCTCCCAGAAGGTCAGCCTGCAGTCGAGGGTTACTCCCAGGTATCGCACCGAATGAGATGAGTCAATGGTTTCGTCCTCCACCTGAAATTGGGTGACACGGTTGATGTGCCTCTTAGTCAGTAACACTATTTCCCGGAGTAGGTATCTTTTAGGAACCTGAAGTTGGAACTCGTCCTCCTGAAGTATCCTTCAGGAACCCAGTGTCGGAACCCCCCCTCCTGGAGGATCTTCCAGGATACCGTTTTTAATTCGTTGATTACGAATCACCTGTTGCCTATAGAATTTTTATACCGATTTTATATCACTTTGGTGACCAAAATGCGCCAAATTCTAAAGGAAATTTTCAAAAGAACGAATTTCCTGGAAAGTGGGAAGTTATTATCTGGGAGGTCCAACTGGGGTTGAAGTTTGATTTCAGGTGTTTGGGTAATTTAATTTATTTTTTATTTGTATCAGGCTATTTGCAATTTCAGGCGTCTGACCTCCAATCACTAATTTTAGTCTCGGAAATTGAATATTCAATCTATCGTCCTGTTTAGTCTAATTGGATTCAAATGCGATGAGTTGAATTCGGAGGTGGGGAGAGGTGTTTAGTTAAATTGTAATGTACCTACATAGGTAAGATCTTATAACAATAATCAAATTAAAAACAAATCAAATTAATCAAAAGAAGAAATAATAATGTTAAATTAGTAAAAATAAATGATAACTCAAATTATTTAAATTTATTTGATTATCTATTATTTATATTATCAATTTTGTTGGTCAGTTGTACTGACTGTGAATTTCACGACTCATGCACGACTGATACATTAAAAATAGCTCACATTTTTATGGTAGTTTCGCGCTTGGTCATGAATGGGCCCAAACAATTTCATAGCAATCCTTGAACAAGGAGGAAAAAATCTAAAACTCTTGAATGGTGCGGCAAAAACTATTCTCGGAAATGGCATGACACCATTATGTCTGGCCAGGTAATCCATCTGACAGATCGCTGAACAGCCAGATATAAGACACCGTCTCCGGGGATCTTCGGCAGAGTCGGCACATTCAAGCAATTGTAGGATCTTGTATGACCCGTTTGATATACTAACTGGCTGGGACAACCTGATCTTGCATTGCTGTGATGAATCCTTCAGTTTTCGGAAACAGTGCGCCTTCTGGCAGCCACGAAACTGAGGCCCGCCTGTGAACCCTCTCTCCATCCAACATCGCAGGGATCTGGGCTCGCCCTCCACTCCCCCGCAACCCAACTTGTTCTTGCGTCTGGCGTCTCGGGTGGTGGCCCTATGTCTGCAGAAAGATTCAGCGGTGTGTACTTGCGGTCACTAGCCACCGCTGCTGCGAGGATTAGAAAGATCGGCTTTACCTTGGAGGCGGCAAATTTCCCGAGAGGCTGGCTACTTCCTCCGGGTGACGGATGTAGAGTGCAGAGGTTCTTCACGTCTCTGCAGGTGGCCCATGGCGAAGATCGTCCTGGTATTGGCACTTGGTACTGTGAGTGCTCATACCACGGGGCGTTGGAACTTCGTCTCCGATAACTGTTGGTAAAAGGCCACGATTCTGATGTTTCGACTGTTATCACCGCTGTGTTAGGTGAGGTTGGGTAAAGGCGCGTGGCTTCAAGGTCCCAGCCGGGTTTTCTTGCTGATCTTGGGAGGAAATTCCGTCAGTGGGAAATGTTTCTTGTGGAGTTTCTCACACCGGGGTTCCTTTGTTCAGTTGAACTGGACTGACTGTGAAAAATACTATTGGGATGTGCGAATGAGCCATTTCGATTCGCACAACATTGGACGCATGGTGCACCAAATTATATAGTTTTTGGAAAAGCATTATGTGCGCTAGCCCTGGTAGATGGGCCTAGCTACGCCACTGGCAAGTCATACCTAGTGCGTTCTGCTTTCCGGTTGTTCGTATGTGTATGTGTTAGGTTCACATTGTTCATAATTTCCCAAAATATTCCCAATGATTCTGTAATCTGTATTTTATACGGAATTACGTTAGGTAAAATAACCGGTTGTGTCTATTAACAAGTGAGCTAAGCTTGTGAGTCATGAAGGGGATTTGGTGCAATATAATTTTCACCGCAATTCTTTGTTAATCCTCCGATTGAAAATGCTATTTTTGTTGGCTATCTGATGGCTATTTTGTTGGCTTTCCGAATGAATTTTCAGTCAGATGTCTTATATTTCTCTTTGAGAGGACCTTTATAAGGAGGTTGAATGGTTTTAGCATTAACAAGTGTTGAGCTACATCGACCTAAGAATCTAAGATGGTGCCAGTGCCAGGTAGATTATCCTTTTCGTGCCTATTGTAAAGACATTTCCAATTTCACGAATCACGCGAATCACTTTGCGCATCAGATAACAAGACCAATCAACCACAAAACTAGTTTTGAACCGATTTAGGGACGAACTAGGGTAGCCAATAACGAATCTAGTAATTCATGACTTGCACGTTCCACAGGGATCTCGATAATTGCACAGCAGCACACTATTAGTATGCCCTCGTTGAACAAACTAATCAGGTGGTTCAGATTGGAACGGAATGACCACTGAATGACCTACGCTAACCCGTTGGTATTGGTGGATATCCCTAGGCACTGTAGTCATTACTTTGTGTTCAGACATCGTCACTTGTTCCGAAAAGTTAGTTCGAAATTGAATTGACTGAAGGCTCAGGTTATGGATTGGCTTCCATTTCTCATACCACCCGCTCAAGCGTCCCTTACCTAATTGCGCCTTCTATTCATCATTGAAACACCAATTTTACGGGGAAAAATTATCACGAATCTCCACCTTCTCGAATAAACGACGCTTTACTGCAACCCTTACTTCGGACACATGGAATAAATTCAACGACAGAACACCAGTACCTCATAAATCTAATGGGTGCCACTCAAGTTCCACGAGTTTAAACGCGATCGGAATGATATCAATTTCTGTACCTTATTTCTATACTGATACTTTCGTTCCTACTCAACTGATTTCAATGAAAACTGACTTTGAGGTCATAGACTGCTAGCCATTGCCGTTGAAGAAATTGTAGTAGGTATGTGCGCAGGTGTCAACTTGAAATCCAAATGCAACGACCAACCAACTTCCAACCAACTTCTTGCGGTTGCCTTGAATAGTGGCATTTCGGTGATACTGGGCCAACCATGACGCAGATGGGTTGGTTGGGGGGTGGAAGTAACGGTGAGGGGCGAGGTGGATGACGTTAGAGGGGGTTTGGGGGCAGTCAGCAGCAGTGGGGTGAGCGGGGAAGAGGTGTTTTGTCTGTGGTGTAATGACGTCACGAGGTGGGGGTTGAACCAATCAAAACTGTTGGGTGTGTGTTATTATTTAGTGGGGATCCAATCAAAATGCTTGCCCGATGAGTGGGGGGTGATAAAACACACCCAGCCCCTCTCCTGAGAAGTGTGGTAGGGATAAATTTGGTAGAGGAGGTGAATACAATGACGTCACTGGGCGCTGCGCGGGGGTGAACGAAAGGGGATTTACCTATATTGGGGGTATACGGTGGGGGATAGAGATTTTTCAGTAGTGAAGTGGGGATCCAATGAAAATGATTTTTTCGCAAGGTCTCAACAGTGGGCTGGAGCAGGGGGCTGGGAGAGGAGGATGGATTCGGCGGGAAACATTAGTCGTCCTTTTATCTACAAACGCGGTTAGCGCCAATGCTAGACAACAGGAAGGTGACGAAACGCTTATCTTGAAAGCGGTAAGGAAAAAAACGAAAGAATTTCAACTGTGGGAAACATTAGAACAAATGTTTCCTCACGGAAACCGGCGGTAAAATAACAGGATGCTTCTAATCAACGTCGAGTATGCGGTATTGGCGGTCGACATACTTGTGATCTTGAGAAAAAGCAAAGAAAAAACATCAATAGGTATTTTAGCAATTTTTCAGCAAAAAATAGCAATATTATTTTTTTAAAATATTACTTACAGAAATAAATTTACACTTACACTTGTGAAATATTTTTTAGACGCCTATAATTAGTGCTATTTGTTAATTTTTTCCTTTCTGAAGACTCTCCTCCCTACCACGGGCTATGCCCACATAGGGGAATAATTTCCTAACATGTATGTATCTGATTTAGGTATTTATTAATTTTTTTGTTTTCTGAAGAGGAATAAACTTTCATTTCATTTCATTTCATCTTTGCGCGCCGATTTAATAAAACTCTGTTTAGAACCGCTTTGTGTAAGAGTTGATTGTATGATATTCCTACGTCACCAAGTGCCTATATATACAGCTTTCATCCTCTCAAAGTTTATCAGTAGCAGTACGCTACCCACCTAATATTCTTCTCCGTCAGATACACCAGAAACAGTAAGTTTGCAGTCTGTTACTTAAACCAAATTTCTAGCAAGTTATTTTCACTCAAAAAGCTAAATTTTAAAGATATTATTGGCTTGAAGCCATCAAAAACTAGGGTCTTTGACCTCTCAAATCTGGTTTCTAGCACCAAGTTAATGTTTTTACTATTATAAAGCCAAATTGTAAAAAGTCATTATTTGCTTAAAATCTATGAATACGTGGAAAAGTAATGAATAAAAATACTCAATAAATATACCATTTGTTAACGTTTATTCATATAATATTTCAATTTGTTATAGATGAGCTTTCTGCAGAGAATCCAAAGTGCGGCAGCGGTCATTGAAACAGTGTCCATTGGGGACCTAGAAACAGACGTCCCCTACCAAATTTGAGCATGTCGCGGGTTAACACCAAATTTGGAGCATCAGTGTTGGCTCATCTTAAGAAGCTGGAATTGGACTACGCTCAGCAGATACCGCCGAAGGAACCCATAGAATGCAGGGTGTATTTGCCAAAGAGAATATCCGAAACCATCACCCAACAGGATATCGAAGATTATAGCAAGCATACACTGGATAAATCCATTACACTGTATTATAGAGGAAAGGGAGGAAACTCCAGTTTTATAATAGATTTTTTATAAACGTTATCCAACATTTAACTATTATGTTAATCAAATAATGTGACATCGTATTTAAACTTATATGTTTCCCCAAACCACTTTCTGAAGAAAAAATAAATATAAAAAACGAGTCAGTGAGTCAGCCAGTGAGTCAGCCAGTGAGATCGAGCGAGCGAGTTCGCAGGCTGACAAGGGTGGGGGGATGAGTATTTATACAAGGACCGAATTGCAATCCGTATCCTTTAGATCACTCTGAAGTCTCAAGTCTGCCTCATCGTTCTCTTCTTTTGCTTTCAACCAAGGTAAGTGAATTTCATTATAATAAACACACAATGTTTTATTATTTTTCTCGAGAAGACTGGAAGCTATAATTATAGGAACTTGATAATGACGCAAGAATCATACGATTAACTCTCACAAAATCAAATCAGGCCAAAAACTTTCAACGGTCTAAATGAGATGCAATTCTGCATTTAAAAATATTGGTTTGACACTTGTAAGAAAAAAGATAAGGTATCTTGTATCGTAATAATAACAAAAACGTGATGGAAACATTTTTATTAAGAAAAAACCATTATTGTATGATACAGGGTGGATGGGGATCAGTGTGAAATTTTTTTTTGGGTAAAACTACATCGAAAATGGAGTAGAATGCCGCCAGAGTGGGGGTCTCATCTCAGTCCATTGGATAGTTATGATTTTTTTAGTGTTTTCACGGTCAACTCCGACCTCACGTCATGAAATCGAGTTTTCTGGAACACTGAAGCGTCCATTTTAATTTTATTATACATTTTCGGATTCAGCATTAAATTTCCTATAAGATAAACATAATTTCAACCTTATAAAATTTCGATAACTCTGTTCATAATCGCAGTGGAAGAGAAAAATTTAAAAAATTGAAATTTTTCGTTAAAATTCGAAACAGAGCCGATGTTCCAAAAATAGGCCAAGAAGTTGTCAAATCTCATAAAAACTTCCTCATTTCATGAGCTTTCCAACGGTATACTCAATTTCAGGATTACGACATTTTTTCTTGGAGAAATTAAGTTTCAAATACAAAAAACCAAGGTGGGGGCGTCAATCTTGGTAGGGAAGGGGGTGCAAGGAGTTAACTCACGTCCTCATTTCTTTCTGTTTCTTTATTCTTATTTTCTGTTAAAAAACCTGCAAATTAAAAAAAAATGAATTTAGGTTAACATTTGTTCGAACTGACGTCCCCTGTTACGAATGCACAACCTAGCTCGTTTTCGAATAGCTCCGACAGTAACTGAGAGTGTTAACTTCTCCTGAAGTGTTTGAGCTGCTGCTACAATTTTTCCCCTCAACTCTTCTTCTGTGTTCACCTGCGCTTTGTAGACTTCTTGTTTCAAAAATCCCCAGACGAAGAAGTCCATGGGGTTGAGTCAATCAGGGGACCTCGGCGGCCACGCATTGGTACCACCTCGCCCTATCCATGTGGAAAACCGTTCTGGTAGCCATGTTCTCACTGCCGTAGAATAATGCGGTGGGGCCCCATCTTGTTGGTAAATCAATTGTTGAAGAGTTTGAGGTTGAAGATCTTGCAACAGGATCGGTAAATCGTTTTGGAGGAACTCCAAATAAGTCACTCCATTCAAATTTCGTGGGAGAAAATGAGGTCCTATCAGTTTATTCCCGACTACAGCAGCCCACACGTTAACAGAGAAACGTCGTTAAAATGAGGATTCCCGAGATGCATGTGGATTTTGTGAAGACCAAACATGCATATTATGGGGGTTGAATACCCCCTCTCTAGTAAAAAGAGACTCGTCCGTCCACAGAATATTTCTGAGAGCGTGGTATTCCACAATGTCCCTCTCTGGCTGGCTATCAGAACGGTTTTACACATGGATAGGGCGAGGTGGTACCACTGCGTGGCCGCCGAGGTCCCCTGATCTCAACCCCATGGACTTCTTCGTTTGGGGATTTTTGAAACAAGAAGTCTACAAAGCGCAGGTGAACACCGAAGAAGAGTTGAGGGGAAAAATTGTAGCAGCAGCTCAAACACTTCAGGAGAAGTTAACACTCTCAGTTACTGTCGGAGCTATTCGAAAACGAGCTAGGTTGTGCATTCGTAACAGGGGACGTCAGTTCGAACAAATGTTAACCTAAATTCATTTTGACATTTTCATGTCTTTGCCGTGGCACACAACCTAAAAATCGTTAGTGACGAAATACCGTTACGTTATATTTTCTGATGATTTTCGCTTACAACCGATTCGTTGCTACGGAACTTTATCTTCGCCAGTTATCATCGTACAAAAATCGTTCACCACTCGTTGTATAGCTCTCGATTTACCTAACCATATTACGTTAACCACTGCGGAGTGCGTGGCCGACAAGCTGCGGTATGAGCGTGATTGTTTAAATAATTGTTTACACACAGGTGATCATTCTCAATAATTTATATTGTCAACACGAATGCAAGCTTCATATAAGTTTCTGATGATTTTCGCTTACAACCGATTCGTTGCTACGGAACTTTAACTTCTCCGGTTATTATCATATACAAATTGGAAAGAGATAGAGCCGCGAGAATGGTTTCCAACCACCAAGCAAAGATTATACATACGTGCCAAATTCTTAAAGAACAACGACGCGCTCAAGCACAATGGAGGGAGGCTCAGCGCTCTGCTGAAGATCTATTGGCCAAATTCAAATCCACTCTTCAATCTTAGCCGACATTTCATTTAAACAATAATACAACGTTTATTACATTAATCGAAGAACTGAGTCTAATTACCAATTCTTTTATGATCAACACTACAACTTAGATTGCGACTTTATAATTAGGTACCTACCTAATTTGGTAGGTGAGAAGGAAGGAGGGGAAAGACATGAAAATGTCCCAATGCGTTGCAGACTCGTATGCAAGCGTTTATCAACGTTTATGAAAAATTTTTATGAAAAAAAGTGAGTTTTTCTAAACTTCAACCTCGATGCGGCACGGGTTAATGTTATCCGATCGACCTAAAACTTTGGGAATCTCATTTTCTAGTCAAATGGCACCTTTTATGGGGTTGCCACGATTGAATTTCGAAAGTTGACTTTTTGTGACCACAAGGCAATAGGCAAAATTTTTTTTGAGAAAATCACTTCTGGCAACCCCCTAAAAGGTGCCATTTGACTAGAAAATGAGATTCGCAAAGTTTTAGGTCGATCGGATAACGTTAACCCGTGCCGCATTGAGGTTGAAGATCAGAAAAACTCACTTTGTTTCATAAAAATACTCTTCTTTTCCTCATAACATAGTAACCATTTGTCCTAGAGACTTGAGATTGGTCTCATTTTATTGAAAATGTTATCTTCTTCAACTTTTACTTCCATAATTGTTTCGCTACATCCTGTAGATTTTATGTTATTCAGCTTTTCCCATCTCAAAACGTGGTCCGTTTCAGCAAATGGGCCTTTTTACGCATACCCCTAAAAACCACACTTCAGTCAATGAAATCGACCTCCAGGCGATTTGACCCTTCTTTATCGCTCTGGTTTATTGAAAATGAGTATGTTTCAGGTATAAATGTAAAGGTTGAGGCTGCAATAAGCGGGGGGGGGGGATCTAGGTAACTACCAGCTACCAGATATATATTGAAAAATGAAAACGTAGAAAGAGTAGCGATCTTGATTAATTGTAGAGATGAGGAACAGTTGATCGGAGTTCCGCAACTCGAAAATAGTACTGGACTCTTGCAAGCCCAGGCGGTATTTGGAGCCATTCAAGAGTGGGGTGCAGCAGACAAAATTCAAGCAATGTGCTTTGACACCACAGCTGCAAATACTGGTCGGGTTAGGGGGGCTTGTGTTTTGCTGGAGCAATTATTGCAAAAAGAACTTTTGTACTTAGCATGCCGTCATCATATTTTGGAAATTATTTTCAAAGCCGTGTTTGATAGCAAGATAGGCTCTTCCACTGATCCTGAACCTAGCGTTTTCAAAAAATTTCAAGTTGGGGGGCCTAAGTTCGACCAAACTAAATACAAAACTAGTCTACATGATGATAATACGAGTATTAGACGCAAAATTAGTAACATTAATCAAGTTTCACTTTTTTTAATGGATGCCTAGAGGTCGATTTCATTGACTGGAGTGTGGTTTCTAGGGGTATGCATAAAAAGGCACATTCGCTGAAACGGACCACGTTTTGAGTTGGGAAAAGCTGAATAACATAAAATCTATACGATCTAGCGAAAAAAGTATTGTAGTAAAAGTTGAAGAAGATAATATGTCAAATAAAATAAGACCAATTTCAAGTCTCTAGGACAAAAATGGTTACTATGTTATGAGGAAAGAAATAATATTTTTATGAAAAAAAGTGAGTTTTTCTAAACTTCAACCTCGATGCGGCACGGGTTAATGCTATCCGATCGACCTAAAACTTTGGGAATCTCATTTTCTAGTCAAATGGCACCTTTTAGGGGGTTGCCACGATTGAATTTCAAAAGTTGACTTTTTGTGACCACAAGGCAATAGGCAAAACTTTTTTTGAGAAAATCACTTCGGGCAACCCCCTAAAAGGTGCCATTTGACTAGAAAATGAGATTCGCAAAGTTTTAGGTCGATCGGATAACGTTAACCCGTGCCGCACTGAGGTTGAAGATCAGAAAAACTCACTTTGTTTCATAAAAATACTCTTCTTTTCCTCATAACAAAGTAACCATTTGTCCTAGAGACTTGAGATTGGACTCATTTTATTGGAAATGTTATCTTCTTCAACTTTTACTTCTATAATGTTTTCGCTACATCCTGTAGATTTTATGTTATTCAGCATTTCCCATCTCAAAACGTGGTCCGTTTCAGCAAATGTGCCTTTTTACGCATACCCCTAATAACCACACTCCAGTCAATGCAATCGACCTCCAGGCGATTTGACACTTCTTTATCACTCTGGTTTATTGAAAATGAGTATGTTTCAGGTATAAATCTAAAGGTTGAGGCTGCAATAAGCGGGGGGGGGGGGGGGGATCTAGGTAACTACTAGCTACCAGATATATTGAAAAATGAAAACGTAGAAAGAGTAGCGATCTTGATTAGTTGTGGAGATGAGGAACAGTTGATCGGAGTTCCTCAACTCAAAAATAGTACTGGACTCTTGCAAGCCCGGCGGTATTTGGAGCCATTCAAGAGTGGGGTGCAGCAGACAAAATTCAAGCAATGTGCTTTGACACCACAGCTGCAAATACTGGTCGGGTTAGGGGGGCTTGTGTTTTGCTGGAGCAATTATTGCAAAAAGAACTTTTGTACTTAGCATGTTTTTTGTAATTTGCAGGTTTTAACAGAAAATAAGAATAAAGAAACAGAAAGAAATGAGGACGTGAGTTAACTCCTTGCACCCCCTTCCCTACCAAGATTGACGCCCCCACCTTGGTTTTTTGTATTTGAAACTTAATTTCTCCAAGAAAAAATGTCGTAATCCTGAAATTGAGTATACCGTTGGAAAGCTCATGAAATGAGGAAGTTTTTATGAGATTTGACAACTTCTTGGCCTATTTTTGGAACATCGGCTCTGTTTCGAATTTTATCGAAAAATTTCAAATTTTTAAATCTTTCTCTTTCACTTCGATTATGAACAGAGTTATCGAAATTTTATAAGGTTGAAATTATGTTTATCTTATAGGAAATTTAATGCTGAATCCGAAAATGTATAATAAAATTAAAATGGACGCTTCAGTGTTCCAGAAAACTCGATTTCATGACGTGAGGTCGGAGTTGACCGTGAAAACACTAAAAAAATCATAACTATCCAATGGACTGAGATGAGACCCCCACTCTGGCGGCATTCTACTCCATTTTCGATGTAGTTTTACCCAAAAAAAATTTTCACACTGATCCCCATCCACCCTGTATACAAGTAGGTACAAAGGTATAAAAGTTAGTTAATACAAGTAGGTAGATAGCTTACATAGCAAATATTTTTAAAATTTGGTTAGAAATACACTCATGTTTTTCATAACTACATATTTTTGTCCACAAGCGACAATTGGCACAAAAAAGTGAAGTTTTATTTCCAACTTGCTTTACAAATCCCATAAGTGCAAGTTTATTACTATCAACACCCATTCTGACATCCCCGAACGTAAACCGCCGATTCTTAGATATAAACATGTTTAGTTTGCTGGCGTTCTCCTTAGCCCATTTAAAAAGTATTTGCGACTTAAATAAAGAGCAACTCTTATGGTAAAACTCATTTTTTAGTTAAATGAGTTAAACAAGCCATTGGTAAATCATGTTTATTTTGGTCAAATAGCACTCGGAAACTTTCACAGCCTAGCGATGCAAGATCAATTATAGGTGGATACGATTCAGGCAAATATTTTTGGATAAGCATACATTTTTCACTTCCTTTCATGAAGCAATAACTGGTTTGCTGTGATATCCGCCACAAGGTCTTCTGTAGAGAGTGAATAGGTTCCGTTCCATCAGTCCATGGATTTTTTCACGTGCATATTGATCCTGTAGGCTTTCAAAAACCGACGAATTTTGATGGTTCTGTAGGGGGGGATCTGAAGACAAAATGGAATTTTTCCTGAACGTTCCCATTGTCGAATATGATCCCAGATAGTTCCTTGATGTCTTGTCCGGTTAGAAAAGTGATATCCAAAATGCAGATAGACATGTTGCACACAGGAGATCTACACTTCACACTACGTAGCACGATCAGGAATAGTGATGTTTCGAGTCCACATCCTCCCTTTTTATCTATCCTTCCTCCCTCTCCCCCCACTACTTCAAACCATTTGTCAATTTTACACGATTGATCAAATCATTAACGTAACTGTGGGTTGCAAAAGTGGATTTCAAATTTTCAATCTCATCATTTAGGTTTTCTAAAGTAGCTGCATCTGATGGTCGTTCACCTTTCTTCACTGATATTATACGTCGTTTCTTCCCGTCCCAAACAGTACGATCTTTGAAGGCTACCTGAAGAGCATTAGAGTTGAAGTAATGAAGCGTTAATGCATCATTAGATTCATTAGGATTTGCTACATTTTGAATGCGTTTATAACCAGCATTGTAAACTCCATTTACAAATGGTAATGCCTTCTTTGCCTTCAAATCCTCGATGGTAGCTTCAATATTTTGTATACTAGTTGCATGTTCCGCAATTTTGGCACTATATGAGGAATTATAACTACACTGTTTTTGGCCACCTCGTTATCAACGTATTCTTTTGTAGTCGGATTATGGCGATGGGTGGGATTTATGACCCTCAACCGTTTCCTCGACAATCCAAACTTGTCCGTCATCTCTACTGTACTGAACTGGAGAGTAGATCACGCAGATGCTATATAACCGCGGGCAATCAATTGGTTAATTAAAATGTTGGCCAATCGTTGCAAACGATGATTCCCTGCAGTAATCCCAGCTAATATCAATTCAAGTCATTTTACAATATCATCCGGATGCATCTGATCATAGTCTATCAACTCTTGATTGTTGGTAGAATGATATTGATCAAGAAGCTTGGATAAGCCAGAACCTTCCTTTTTTCTTTCCACCTCTTTTTTTATGGGATAAATCTTTTTTATAATGTTCGCGTGTTTTTCACCTATTCTACGAACTCTGGAGTAAGGATTAAACCCGTAATGAGCGACTGAAGTTTGTCTTACAATGTCTCCATAAGTTTGAAAATCAGTATGAGTAAAATCTTTTGGATTTTGTAAAAACAGTAAACGATACAGTCCTGGGCTGCTCTCGTATGCAATCCCATTAATGTATATATTGTTTCTGTCGAAGGTCAGTTTTGAATCCACAAACGTGACTCCTTGTGAACCTTGAACAATAGGTCCAATGTCCGATCAATCTTCTCGGAGGGATTATCCCATTTTCCAGTAGCGCGAAATGCGTAATAGTCCCTTGCATAGGGAGGAGCATTCCGCAAAAATCTCTTCAAACTCTCCTGTCCTTCACTAGTCGACACATCAGTTTCCATTTGTGATTTTTCCATTTTCGAGATATTTTTCTCTCCTGGGGCGGACACGCTAGAGCGAATTCGTTTGGTAAGCATAGATTTTGAGTCTAATAGAGATTGTCTTTGGGCAATACTAGGGGGAGGGAGGGTTGTAGCATTAGCTAACAGCAAAGAAGATGATTCAGCAGTGGGGAGAGGTGAGCTTGCTTTTAGCGGTGATGTAAAACTATACGTAGCTTTTCCTTGATTTCCATCAAATTCATAGACAGTTTCTGGTTGTGGCGTAAATAACAAGGGGTCCTCTTCTCTATTTTCCTCCTCTTCATTTCCATTATCGACATCAAAATTAAAATAATCATAATCATTGCGTGTTGAAAAGCTAGGTTCAGATTTTATTGGTGGAGGAGGGGGAGAGGAGGGGGGTTAATGAGTTAACAGTGTCCTGGCTCAAGCTTGGCAGGTGCGGGACCCCCTGCCCCGGCCAGGCCCCCCTTATATATGTATCCTAGGATATTTAATTCGGTTACAACTACCCTTTAGTACGCCTTTATAACCCCCCTCCCCTCGTTTTTTAGCTACTTTTAGGTACTTTAGAGTATCCATACCGTTCCACGATACTACAAGTATGAGCCGCCAGAGTCTTATCGCAGTTAGTTTTCGGCGATCGTTGGAAGTGTTAACATGGATAGCTCTAAAGTTTTTAGCGTGTCCCAACTTTATGGAAGGAAGGTAAAACCCACCGACGAGAGAACTGGATCGTGGATCCTGCTGGAAAATTTAAAGGGAAGCAATCTGGTTACGGATATCGGAAATATTAATTATACGGAAGGCGAATCGCATCTGGGAGATGGACTTAGACCAATCATGGAGCCATTTTGCGACAACATAATGCTTGTAAAGGTATGCAGCTTAGACGGCTGCGAAGGAAATTCCAAACTTATTAAAAAGGAGATATGCGGATCTTTTAATAGCTATATCCGCCGAAAGTTTGGCGTCTTGGTATCTGCAAAACATGGGGTTAAAGCTAAACTGCCTTTCCTCTTACTAAGTAACACCCCACTAGCCGGTGGAACGAGAGAAGTCGTAGATGAAGATTTGGAAAATATTAAAAGGAAGTACAAAGATCCAGTCTGCATCCCGTACAAAGTAGAGTTGGCGGATGTAAAACTCGATAGACTGCTGGAAGAATTACCGGATTTATTGGAGCAGCTCCGGAAGGAGAATTACTACCTAATGGACTTGGACATAACGCAGGATTTTGCGGGGATTTTTAACAAAGAGGAAATTACTACATATTTAACCAACAACTTTAACTTTTACGTCCAGGGAGAGTACAAGGAAAAATCCAATGTTATTGTAAACAACAATAAGACAGTCGGAATAGATTGTCTTACCTGGCTTACATCTAACGCTCGGGTTAAAATATACAACAAGTTTATTTGCCAAGTTACCAGCCCAGGAGTTAACAAGAATATTGGAAACCATATTATAGATTTCCTTAATTGTCCAGATGCGAGACTAAAGGAGACATTTTCTTCGGCATTAGCTAAGATGCATGGTATTACGAGATTAGAAGCTACTATTTATAACTATGCTATTGGACATCCCCGTGGAGAAGGCTACAGTCCTCTACAAGGTTGTATAACTCTGCTAGAAGAGAGTAAATTATACTTCCGCGATGCTCCGATATACTCTGCTTCGATTCCAAAAATGTGGGCAAAATTGACAGAGAGTCTACAGAACAGCTGTTGTCTTGTGTTTAAAGACATCCTCCAATATGTTTATTGGGGTAACAGCAATACAAGAAAATCGACCGGATTACAAATAAATCTCCCAAAAGAACCCGAAGCCAGGAAGAAGGTTGTACATTACATCCTCTCTGCGTGTAGTTTTAATTGCCTACCTGTTAACTTTATAGAGGTTTCGGAAGAAAACGGGAGCAGAGACAATGTCCGAATCATACAAAAGTGCTACATTAAAGCCGGAGAGACCTACTTCTCTAGGTGCAGTACTCCATTTTCGACAATACCGGCGGATATCGATGTACAGGACGCTGGTTTAGTCGCCACGGATAATTTGATTCCACTCGTTTTAAGGAAAATAACTAATAAAACAAACAAACTATCTCCCTACAATATTAAAGAAATCGAACCTCTGTCGAGAGCCTACATTACATCGACAAGGAAACGGAAACAGGAGATGGAGGACCTCGATACGAAGAGGCGAAAGCAGAATTTTATCGAGAAGACAACTGCACTAAGGGAGGAATTTAAAAGTCTTCTGGAGAAAGAAGAGAAGATAGCACAACTGAGGGAAGGATTAGAAAACCATTTCTGTTGCCGTTGGGAGAACCTAGATCCAGTAGGTGTCTACAAGGTGTCGGCGTTTACTGTTAATAATAAGAACAAATTACCTATGTTGGTGTATTAGCGGAGAAGGATGGAGTAAAAAAGGGCTACTTCTTAAAAGGTTCCTACAAAAAGATGTTTTTAAGTGTATACGAGAACAGGGAAGCCCTTATTGCAGATGGATATATTTTAGTGCCGTATAACAACGGTATGGAGATAATATGCTCGCCTACCAAAGAAATTTTTGTAACTTTTACTTACTACAAATGGTGTTACGAATTACCAAAACCACACATTCGCTAAGATAGAAAATTTAAAGTTTTACACGGAGGTATGGAAGAACATCCCTTTTACCCAAGCGGATATGACCCAAATTAAAAATATTACCATGCAGAAAATAAAAGATCGTATTAAATTTAGAGATTGCCACCGGCTAGAAGAAATTTCCGAAGGAGCGGAAATGGTAATTGCAGCCATTAAAGAGGTAAAACACAGGGACAGACTTCGTTACGTATTAAAGTTCGAAAATTCGGAGATTGTCTATTGTTCAAACTACTGGTTGGAAAGAGAATTAGGAGAGATGGACATTAGCTATAGGATCAAGATAAAAACAGATACATTAAAACATACGCCTAATAGAAACAAGGAAAGAGTTGTATTTTGTGTGTAATATATTAATGTAGAAAATTATTTTTAATAAAATCTATTTGTATAAACAATCGTGTAATTATTTCTTAATCCCAACCCTAATCAAGTGCATGGAAACATGGTTAACTACAAAACAATTAAGAGAGAGACTACTTTGGTGACTCGGGAGCCTCCTAGCTCCTATCGTGGAAACTAGCTTCGTGGAAAGCATAGCAATGTGATTTCTTACCTATATGACGTCATTGTATTCACCACCTCTACCAAATTTATCCCTACCACACTTCTCAGGAAAGGGGCTGGGTGTGTTTTATCACCCCCCCCCCCCCCCACTCATCGGGCAAGCATTTTGATTGGATCCCCACTAAATAATAACACACACCCAACAGTTTTGATTGGTTCAACCCCCACCTCGTGACGTCATTACACCACAGACAAAACACCTCTTCCCCGCTCACCCCACTGCTGCTGACTGCCCCCAAACCCCCTCTAACGTCATCCACCTCGCCCCTCACCATTACTTCCACCCCCCAACCAACCCATCTGCGTCATGGTTGGCCCAGTATCACCGAAATGCCACTACTGCCTTGTCCATTGTTATCCAAGTTTGATAGGTAGTTGCGCTGGTATATGTATGTTTTCGTTATGTATAGGTTGGCCAGTGGTAAATTTTGGATATGAATCCATAAATAACATTTCTTATCCCACCAACCTGTGGATAAAACAATACCACTTTCAAAAATCTAGTATTTTGAACAATAAATTAACCGGTTTTTCTGAACCTCACATCAAACTTTCACGTTTCTGTAGTCCGAAATGCTGACCTTCGAAATCGTGTTTTCTTCTATTTTCTTATTGCCTCTATTTGGCTGTTGAAGTATATTGCGGTGAGGGGGTGAAGTTGTTACTCCTTCTTGAAGTTTTTTGAACTCGCATTTAGATTCACTTTATCTTTAATCAGAGGGTGAACGGAATCGAATACCATCCTGATAAGCACGTGCGCGGTATTAGGACTTTTATCGCCAACGGGGCTATAAAGATCGCACTCTCCAGCCTGCTTGGACACCACTGCCCCCGCCTTTCTTTTCTAATTACCAACAGTCTTCCGTTATTCTGGGCTTTATCATATAGACAAGGTCAGTTATTGTCTGAAGAGACATAGCTATATACATAATACATATAATAGTTGTACTGAAAAGGCTGCAACCATTAGATAGCTTATATTCTCTGAAAGCCAACTAATCTAAGGTACCACATTTGGTATTGAAGGGAGTGGAGACAGTTTGGTTTTCACCCGTGTTATCGAAATAAGAGAAAATGTACCTAAAACGAAACGAGGCACATATTTCTGTGCATTCGACGTAATACTATCGCAATGATTGAGGACATATACCTAATACAAGTTTCTGTTAATACAAGGGTCTGGTTTTTTACGAAAATGAGGTTATGAACTTTTCTGATAAAGTAAGAAGAAAGTTGCACAACTTCACTAAGCCATTTTCGGCAAAACCGCTTCATTTTTCTTCTATGGTTATTCTTTTCATATAGGGAGTCTAAAACAATGTTGTAAAAATGTGCGTGAGTCAGTGTGTTTGTTACGAGGCAGCCTGGCACTCACAGAAAGTGTAAGTTTTGAGTTTTTCTTGTGGTTGTGTTTGCACTTTAGTTATAGAAACGAATAATACATATAGGAATATTTTATGCTGAACCTTGAAAAATATAAAAACTAAGCCGTTTTGGAGGCTTTAGGTTCTGGATTTGATGCTCTAGCTACTGTAGAGTTTATACGATTGCTAAGTACCTACTATAGATTTATGTACTAATCCACGGTTGTTATGTCCCTAGGTCCTTGTCTTTTATTTCGCAAAATCCAAAGTACCTACTCAATTTATCAGGAACCACTGGCCCGCTTTTGCTCAAATTCGGTGGGTAGTTGGGGTGTAGCTCTCAGGTGATCACATGCGAACTTAAGAATAATACGATCATTGGTATGGCCACTGCGCATACGCAAACGTTTAATTGATCTACCTATAAGATCATATTATTATCGATGCGCGGAAGCTATGTGCCGTTAAACTTGGTAGACGTTTTCCGCTTGTGGGACATGTTGTGTTGATTCGTACTCCAATGCTTGCCAAGGAACCTACGGTATATTCACCTGTTGATACAGCTTTCATAGAAAACGACGTCGTTGACCCGAGAGGAGACTTTAAGTGATGAGCTGGTGGAAATGACGTCAATATTTTGTCAAGAAGTACATCAGATGAGTGCTGAGATTGCCACTTGTCCTGGAAAATTTACGTCAGCGAATCAGTAGTGCGGCGCGGTGGGCAAGTTGGCAAAGGGAGTGCTAAGGAGATGGATTCAGGTTGGCTGATTGAGATACGTAACGAACGAATTTTCCACCCTATTTCAATTCTGAAAAAACACAGTATTCAGTGTAGAACCTGTTTCAGTTGTTTAACCCTAGTTTTCTTTAACAAAGTGCGAAAAGAATTTCAAAGACTGAATTTCCAATTCGAAAATTGAATCTAACATAAAATATACATTTTCTCTGCGTCTATAACCGTTTACAGAATTATATTCGCCCGATTTTTCGTCGAGTGATTTGCAATGTACATTTTTAAGCACAATGGCGTGGCCGCCTCTTGAACTATTTCAGGTTGGTATGGCCCTATCATCACCCAGCGTCGCCCAACGGCATCGCTGGAGGAAACCGCCTATTTTTTTTATTCCTCTAAAAACGTTTTACTCAATTGATTTTTTTCAGTCGGTTTTCTCGTTCTGGAAGAAAACAGACTCACTTGTTTGGTAAATGGTATTTGAAAATGATTCAATAGTTCCACGTGAGTTTCAAAATTAAGCAGAACTATTCAAGCATGCGAATCATCTTCCACTCAATTCCTTGGTACCTAACTAAATCGATCTGTCTGTTTCGACTACGAAATCTCAAAAATAATGAAGAAGAATGAAATTTCAGATCAGTAAACTGCTGTTAGAAAATAAACTAGTGGGTACGCTCACCAGGTGCCTCACGCTATTTTGAAAATAGACTTAAATTCTGCCTATGTATCACGAATTTGTATGAATAAATATTTATGAATCTCTGGTAAGGATGATTGATAGAGCTTTGAAAGTTATTCCATTCAATTTAGCGTGCTGGAAACATGAAAACACACGTTTTTCTGACAGATGGCACCATTGGTGGTGTGGCCCCACTCTAATTAATTGTTGCTCGTTGCTAACGTCGAGTTATTTCTATCGAATGATATGTGTGAATAAACCAGTTCAGTTTTGATGTTTGAAAGATTCACAGCTTACTAATTCAGAACGATTGTTGTATACATCGATTTAATTAGTTCATCGAGTCATCAACAAAGTGGTGACCCCGACGCGATCACCCTTCTGATTATTATCAACTTCTTGGATATGTACGGAGGAAACCCTGGACAACCAGGACAGGGAGATACCCCAGCTTCCATAGCACCGAACCCGGACGTGGGCAAGGTCACATACCGCCCCCCGCAGTTTTGGAAAACGAGTGCGCCCCTCTGGTTCCACAAGGTCGAATCAGGACTCCGCGTCAGAGGGATCGTCAACGACCAAGACCAGGACGAAATTGTCGTGGATGCTCTGGTTAACAGCGACTTGGTACACGTGAGTGACCTACTTGCCAGACCTCCCGAGACGGGAAAATAAATAGCTCTGAAAGATCGCCTAATCGAAGTATTCGTCGAGTCAGAGGAGAAGCAGCTAGAACGCTTACTGAGACAACTCCGGGTGATGAAAAACCGTCACACCTACTACGAGAGATGAGAGACTTGAAAGGCGAGGAAAAAGTAAGTGACGACCTGTTAAAATCCCTATGGGTCCGGCAAATGCCGACGCACGAGCACTCCGTACTTGTAGCGAGCGGTGATCAAACTCCAAAGGGTCTATCTGATTTAGCCGATAAAATCATCGAGATTTCCCCTGTCGGAAATTCTCTTAGCGCATTTTCCGAGGTACCACAAATACAAAGCAACCAAGTAATTGACCCTAGTGAATCTAAGTATGACGAGTTACTGCAAAAGATCGAAGCATTAGCTACACAAGTAGGAGCAATGGCTCGTAGCAGTATGGGCGAGCAGAGAAACTTCTACAATTATCTCTCCCGCCACCAGTTTCGCACACGAGAAAGTTCACAATCACGGGACGGGAATAGGGAGTCTGAAAATACCCTTGGCATATGTTGATGTGATTAAAAATTCGGGTAAGAAGCCAAATTGTGCAAACCCCCGTGCCAACACCCTAGCTCTAAGGCTAGACATCCGGAAAACTGATGGCCTATATAGCTGGCGGCGAGCGACAGTGGCCCAAAGTCTAGCCGCTTATTCATTATAGATAAGACGTCACAATTAAATCCTTATTGATACAAGAGCTGACATTTCGGTCATCCCCGTTGCTGTTGCTTCTGATCGCAAAATCAGATAACCTTCCCAGCTGTTTGCAGCCTACGGCTCCCCTATCTCCACCCATGGTGTCAGGCTTATGGCTGTGGACTTAGGCCTCCGCCGAGCCTTCAAATGGCCATTCATGGTTGCAGCAGTCCGTAACCCAATCATAGGTGCTGGTTTTCTCACCCATTACGGCTGGACTGTTGACCTAAAGACCCGGTGTATACAAGACCCGCTCACCTCATTGAAAACCATTTGCATGGCTAAGGAAACTGATGTACCACCAGCGACCACTATTGGCGCCTCATCACCATACCGCAATCTTCTTTCAAAATTCAAGGACATCACCAGGCCTTTTTTCATAAGCAAGACTCCCAAACACAAAGTTGTCTACCACAACCTGACCACTGGCCCACCAGTCACAGCTAGGTTCCGTAGGCTAGATACCATTAAGTACGCAATCGCAAAAAAAGAATTCGTCTACATGGTGGAACAAGGGATTTGTAGGCCATCTAAAAGTCCCTGGGCGAGCGTGTGGCGACTATAGGGCCATAAACAAGGTGACAGTCCCGGACAAGTACCCTTTGGCAAACATCCAAATTCTAGTGCAAGACCTACAAGGGAAAACCATTTTTTCGGAAATATACCTTCTCAAAGCGTACCACCAAATTCCTATGGCCCCTCAGGACACATAGTTGGCTAACATTAAATGCCCGAAAAAAAGTATATGCTAATAGGAAATAAAGGCTATTATGTGAATTCGGATTCTTACAAATTTTTCGCTCTTACTTGCGGCAGTTTCTTAAAATGTTGCTGTGATCCTCTGGAGAGGGTGCTGGTACGTTGGAAGAGGGTTTAACGTGGACGAACCATATTGATGTTGTTTGTAGGAGGCTACAAACCAATACAATTCCTACAACAACAATTCCTACAATTCCTTTGTATTTTATCATGCTGCAACGGTTTTCAATCGAGAAAAGCAGCGATTATTACACATGGCTTTAGTACAGTCCACCATACGGTACGGCATAGTGGCATGACCGGAGGGGGGGGGGGTACATTTCCGACTCACTTGCAGAGAATTAATGTTATGCAGACGAGTATCATTAAAATTATCATGACGAAGGGTGGCCTATACTCCAGTGAGAAGCTCCTACGTGAATTTAACGTTTTCACCCCCAGAAAATTATTTTTGAAATCCGTCTTGCTAATGTATCATAAAACTCCGTCCATAGTTCCAATCCAGCAGCATGAATATCAAATCCCATTCAGAATTTTAGGAAATGTAGTTGCGCCTAAGCCTGCACTAACTCTTACTAAAAGACGCCCCCATTTTTATGAGCCATCGTATTGTAGATTCATCTCTCAAATCTCCCCAGTTATATAACCGTGTACATTTACGAAACAAATTGTGGAGCAGCTTAGTAAGATGGGCATGGATGAAATAGAAAACTTAATGATTAATGCATACATATAACGCAAGTTGTAAATATTATTTTATGAAGAATGTGACTGTTCTTTAATCAGTTAATATTATTATTATTTTTTGTTCTTGAAGTTTAAAATGAAATTTCAGTTTGGCACGACACGTGCAAGGCGCTACAGACTTATAGCCTACTGCCCTGCAAAACAGTAGAGTTGTTTTATATAAACTGAATATAGTTTAAAGTTATGTTAATTGTATACTGTACAACTAATAAAAAATGAAATAAAACAAAACGGGTGCGGATGTTTCCTTTGTGGACTGGTTAAGTAGCTATGGAATGATATCAATATGTTGTTATACTTGGTAATGTAATAAGAAGTGCGAAATGTTGTAAGATAGGTATTCCGCTGGGAACGGTGCTTGATTTGATTATATTTATAGTATTCATTAATCAACTGCTAGAAAAATACATTTATGCCTACAGTGCCTCCTACCCAGTACCTACACTAATATGTTTCACCGGTGATACCGCTCTCATTGTATGGCAGGTTGTTAGGGAGAAACCGGAGAAATGCCTGCCAGTGGTACTAAGGGTCTTAGAGAACTAGGCTTAGGCATGCTCTTGTACCCAACCGAGGTGTTTAAGAAATTTGAAGTATGAAAAATGAACGAGTATAATAAATTGTTTTATACATAAAAGGCACTTCCATGGAGCACAACGAATATGTGTGCTACGTTTCAGCTCGATCCGTTGTCTGTGAGGCTGTAGCCCTGTAAAAGAACAACATCTCGAGAACAAGAACTAGAAAAACTTGAAAATAGCGATTTCAAACTTCCATAACTCCGGCATCTGACGACCCCGAGGGATAAAATTTCGTACACGTTCTCAGGGGCCCCGGAGATCCCCAAGGGGCTGTTACTGGTGGAAGGAGGGAGGGGGTAGAAACCCCTACTTGTTCTCTCATAATAAACAGTGTAGTTCCTGGTCGCCTTCGAGTTTTCGGTTTTCTTGGCGGGCGGGACGCTCCCGCGTCCCTAGAGAAATTGTGATGTATACAGTTTGAATAAACTGCAGTTGGAGATTTCATTAGGTACCTGTTCCCTTCGTGCCCGAAAAATTGGAAATATGTAGTTGGCTTAACTGGTAATACTCCGGCGAACCGAACCACTGTACTTGTGCTACCTTCAAAAATTAATTACTTTGGAGAGTCACATAAAATACATCTCACTTCGAAAGCTTCTTCAACTAGTGAAAAAATAACCACGGAAAAACTAGACTAATGAATGTAGTCCAAATGAAGCATGAAACTCTTACATGCATATAGAGAGCTAAACTAATGACTAGTTGGAATTTGACCTCTCAATATCGATTTATACTTAGGTATTCACATTTAGATTCGACCGTTTGGTTTCAATATTATAGTTGAAACAGTCTTGATATCTCCCATTGAATCGGTTATTTCGGGTGAGGTATTATCGTAGGTAAATATCGTATTTCAAGTTGGATCTCCTATTTCGCTCAGGTGACTCCAGATCGGTTGAAGGCCGTATTAATATTTTTGGAGGGGAAGGATGAACTCAGGAAGCTCAGGGAGGGAGGGTAGCAATATAGGGACACGCTGCTCCCAAAGAAACAGGTGACAACGCACAATGTGAATATTATATATCAAATGGTGAGGTGGTACCTCATAATGACAGGAAAAACTCTGAAGATGAAACGCAAACAGAACAATATCCAATGAGGAAATCAACCTCATCATCCGCACACAGATACTCTGTTGCACAAATCGTAACATAACAAACATCCAACTCAATATGAAATAAATCACTCGCGAAGAAATCGCGGAAACCCATTTCAAAGAAAAACGGAGTTATTGAAAAAATAGTCTGTTTCCACTAATACACGAAAAACGCAAAAAACACTGTTATACCGGTTTCGGTGATCAAACCATCGTCAGTAACACACAATAACTCGGTGTTACGGTTATTGTGTTACTGACGATGGTTTGATCACCGAAACCGGTATAACAGTGTTTTTGCGTTTTTCGTATATTAGTTTAAATATAATATTTTTTCAATAACTCCGTTTTTCTTCTTTTTTTTTATCCAACTCTATTTGTGGTGAAGTGAAAATCACTATCAGTTTCAAATATCCCCATTCGAAATTACCAAGGTAAATAGGTATCTAATGTAGTGACTCAACGATCTATGGTTCCAACTCATTCTTCTCTATAATGAATGGATATATTTTGAACTTTTTTTTTGGTGTGTGTGGGGGGGGGGGGGGGTGTTATACGGTAACCCTCCTTATTGTTCGGCGTGGAATCAGAAAAGCACTATTTGCTTCTTCTCTACCGAGGGTAGGGGAAGCCTTGAACTCATGAAAGGGTAGAAAAGTCTCAATTCCTTCTAAATCAAAATTTCCACTCCCATTTCTTTTTCTAGATATCAGCAAAGAAAGTCGGTTTCCGGTTTGTCGGAGCACTTAAATAACAGACTGGATTCATTTCATTCAACTTAATCAATGAATGTGTTCATTACGAGCATTATACACGGATGTTATTATACATGGTTAGATTGTAAAACATTGAGATTTGTTTTTATCATACGTACCTACCCTCTATTTCCTTGTCAGCACGATGAATAATCGATTTATCTGGCTATACTGCAATTAGCTAGGTGAAAGTCATGAAGGAATTATTAAACGCCCGAATAAGTTTGGTAGGGGTTGACTATTTATTTATATTTATTTATTTCTAATTACAATTATTTATTTATTTCTTCCCTTTTCTAAATAAACATCAATTGCCAGCCCACTTCATGTAGAATTCGTACCTAACTACGATTAAAAGGGGGAAAAAAAATGAAAACCATGCAATTTGCCAAGAACAGGTAACAGAATAAAAAAATGTGAAAAACAAAATAGCAGACAATTCGCTTCGAGAAAACTTAGAAAAAAAGCAAACGAGTAAATAACAAAACAGTAAACAAAAAACAAACAAAAAAGAACACAGTGGTGTTTATCATCACATTTGAAACCAAGATTTGATTTGAGCGGGAGTAGCCTCACGAATGACAGTGCACTGGGCCGCTGCATTCTAACGACTGAAGAGTTGTTGCCCTAGCTGGTCCTGTGGTACTCAGGGAAGAACGGGTCACTGCTTCTGTTGGTTCTTGAGGGCACTCTATAGTTCACCTTTGCTAATAAAGATGGAGGAACTGGTTCCGGATGATCTTGCTCAACATGGATAAATCAAGTTGGAGTCTCCGCTGTTCTAGTGTGTCAAGCCGGTGACAGAGTGTGACAGTGGTGGTGGACCCTCGAGAGTCCCCCCTCCTAGACCAGCGAGATTATCACCGGTTAAGGCTTCCGCCCAGCGACTCCGTCTTCTCCGGAGCAAAAACTACTCGAGAACAGCCACGCTGCCACACTCCTCCCCACATAACATACTTCTGGGTAGCAGAAGTTTGAGAGGGAAAAGGGGGAAAGTTATGTAGTATGATGTTCTGGTTTAGGAAACAACATCTGAACAACTTCAAGGTGACTAACCTCCATCGTAATGGTACTTACTCATCAATATTTTACTGGTTGAGAACAATGCTCCTACATACAAGTATTGGCGGAGAAAAAATGTTGTCAGAGGTTGTTGTCCAGTGAATTGTGCTGATCTGGGCAACCTCTAGGTGATCATCCTCCATCGTTAGGATGGAGCAACTACTGGGACTTGTAAACTGGGACACGGCATTACGGGCTGTCAAATGAGCTCAATATATTTCAATTATATTGACACTCTAAAGGGGGGAATGGTGGTGGGGAAGCCAATTATAGATGTATATATTATCAAAGGGACAGGTGTTTTTAAAGGAATCCTTCTGGAAACCTTTGGGCTTATCCTTCTGAAAAGCCCACAAAAAGTGGATGGAGTATGGTGAAGTGCTCAGCGCATGCTACCAAACCATGCTCTGCTATTATGTGACAGAGTGTGGCAGTGGTGGTGGACCCTCGAGAGTCCCCCTCCTAGACCAGCGAGGTTATCACCGGTTAATAAGGCATTTCGATTAGGCTTCCGCCCAGCGACCCCGTCTTCACCGGACCAAAAAACTACTCGAGAACAGCCAAGCTGTCACAAGCCCCATCAACCTACTCATGCCAGTCTCATTGTACTCATCCAGCACATCAGTCATGTGGAAAGCCATTCTTAAACATTTATTGGGTCAATACTATTACTATTAATATAATCAAGTGCTCAACCCGCTTGAGTATTGATAAGCCGGCCATACGGGAATTTGTCAGTGCATGGTAGGTCAACTTGAAATGTTAGATCATTGGAATTGAAAAATAGCTAGCCCAGCGGCTTTTCGGCGTGTTGCCTTTAATAATTAAATTGCATAATTAAAACTTTAGTAATTAAACCTTTCTTGTGATGGTACCATTTTTTTCTCAGAGTCACATGTTCATGTTCAATCCAACCATTACTTAACACAAGAAACAGTTTGCGTTGTAGTGCATAATCTACAAACCTAACGAAGCGGCATCGCATGTAGATTCGAGATGCAGAGCAAACATCTCACTATCCCCTTCGCCAGCATTCTCTGGGCATCCTGAGAGGCAGACGCTGTTGAGATTCTCGCTGCAACGTTTGTCTCCGTTTTAAATAAACGGAACACCAAGAGAATACTCACCGAGCCATACTCAAGTACAATAAACCCCCTTTGAATGGAAATTTCATGTTAAGCCAGAAACTCCTCTAAACCGGAAAATTGTCGCAGTCTTGTTTTAGCAAATTTTTGAATGAAATACGCAATAGCAGTGAGTCCAGCAGTTCCAGTAGGTATGCATTATTGAAACATGTTTCGTTTCTCTTCAGTTATCGAGACTTCTAAATCCACCCTAGAGTCATCATTAAATTTCATGTTTGTTTTAACACCATTTCTATAGAACTGGCACCATCAGCCCAATTTTTCTGTCTGTCTTTATGTTTGTAGGATCAAACGAATGAAATGAAAGTCGGGGAGTAGGTCAAGGGTAATTCAACGTAGAATCATCAAACCACCGGGTATTAGAATTTCAAAAGAAAACCTCCGGAATTCCATAAATTGAAGATAGAGTCCTTTGGAGACGGGAAGGCACTTTTTAGGTACGAGTTCCAGGACAGGCACGAGTGGCCTATTCTGTCAACAGATATACTCTTATACGAGTTCATCGTTGGAACTGATAGGGATACAACAGTTCTTCTCCACGCGTCGTTTCTCGCCCATTCGTCATCGTCGGCAGCAATGCGATGCCACTTTGTTTTGTTAACAGCTTTGTTAACAAAAGCATCTTGCTTTTAACGCTTTGTTTTGTAGGAATCTACTTCTCCTTTGGCAGCATAACGGGATATTTGCATAGTGATCGCAGCTCAGCAAGCCAGTAGATGGCAATGTAGTTGTGTTTGATCACATTGCCATTGCTCGAACAATTGGTGATACTCTTGATATGATAATAACATTATCTCGCACATGAATCATGACATGATATAAAGAGAACCTTGAATATCGCCCTGGAGAACTATTCTGCCATACATAAAATTAATGAATTGTCTATTTCAGAGATATCTAATCAACATAATAAAAAATGAAATAGCAATAATAGAGGGATTATAGTCAGGCTTATTGTTTAGGAAGGGAAACATGAAGAGGAAAAAAGGTTGGAGACTCAGTTAGAAATTCCTCTCAAGTGCTCTCTATAAGCCATTTGAGCCTTCGACGTAGGTACATACGCCAGTAGAACCTCGGTTACTACTCGTAGACAAGGTGTAGTATTCATCGGCGAACCCGGCTACCTACAGGAGTGGATGCGATGGAGTATGAATCTGATAGAATCATCACTTCTGGTGACTTCGTTATTAAATTATGTGTGTCCACCCACCAAGTCACACAACCATCGATTTGATTAGGAAATGAATTCCTGAACGAATAATTCACTCGCTTCGAAGTAACGTGAACATCTTAGTACCTAATCATCAGACTCCTGATGCAATAGGTATTTTTATGATGAACCAAGTTGTTTATTTGATAATCGATTTTTAATTGGATGATGTTACTTTGGTTATATGAGTCTATGAGAAAATATTTCGTGGCCTAGTTTTAAATTATGGGATACCTATAAAAAAACGTTGATAATGGATTCGTTTGTTGGAAGAAGTCCTTACATCTATCGAGCTCGCCTCGAGTACTCGACTTGCTAGTGATGACGGATAGTAAAAACGTATTTCTCGATGCTCAATGAGCGTTACCTACGCGTTTAGTTTATTTTTTGAAATGAAAGTAGGTTTGATCCTGAGAATTCTGACGCCAACCGCACGATTTTTCGTCATTTCCTACATCAGTGACGCCATTGCACCCCTCCGACCTGGGCGGGACCCCCTTGCCAGTTGGTCGGGTATGTTTCTTGTGATACCTTTCGTATTTGTAGTTCAAGAACTTACAGTTATTAAAATTTGTAAAATGAATATTATTTTCTCTATATTCTAACTATTTTAAATACCTATTGTGCAGTGAAAATGATTGAAAAATGTATCCTTGTATGATTATATTTACACTATTCCTGCCCATTTCTTTGATAAAACGAAGTCAACTGAGTGCAGGAAACTTAGAATCGGCGTTGCCGTTAGGAGGAGGTCGGCACGCGCTCGGTTCTGTGACGAAAAACGCTACGAAGTCCTTGTCACACGGGTTTATTATTCTATTGGACATACCTACAGAAATGTTTGATGTTCATTTATTGATTCATTCATGTTCAATAGTTGAAACAGCTATGTTTGACCAGTTTTGGCCCCCAAAAACTCGAATTAGGCTCCTATTATTGACCTTTGATCATTGATAGTGCCATTTAATTGACTTCATTTGCCTGTTAATACTACTTCTAGTGTTATTGTACAAATTAATGGGGATCTCAAACAATTTCCCAGGTTTTTGACTCATAAAAATTGAATTTTGGTAGCTTTACCTCAATTCTTCACTCTTCGGTCAAAATCAACTTCATATTCGGTCTTTATGCCCTAAAAAACGTTGAAAGTGATACCTCACAAGCTCATGTTCTCTAAAACCGAAAAAAAAGAACTATGTTTGCACCCATTTTTCACCTGTGACACCCTTGGGTATGTTCCTGTTATGGATCCTTCGTAGGGAGAATTATTACTCAGGATACATACGTACTTATTCCACTCTTTTTATTTGTTCACTCCTTTACACTAACCTACCACGCTGACACCTAACTATCGGAGAGCTCGGGGAAGACGAATGCGAAGCAACGAGGCACCTGCGGATGTCCCATTCGTTGACCCGTCTCCTACGTCACGGCTCCACGTGTTTAGCTAATCAGCACAGCTGATTAGCTCCCCGGATATGGCTGGCGCTTAATACGAAATGCTGCGCCCACTACATTCCGGTCGGCTTGCGAAGTTGCGGGATACAGCGAAGGCTCAAATGGAGCCTGTGTGCGGAAGAACGAATTTTTTAGACCGAAAATAAAGTAGATATGGATGATACGACGGACGGCGGCCGGACATCGCATTTTTGGAATCCACGCACGTTGAAACGTAAGAGAAAAAATTCTGAGGGGGTGTTATAACATGTTTTCGCTGAGCGAATACATGGGTGTATTATTCACAGAATAAGAAATCAAAATCGCGCGCCAGCCTAACGGTTATAAATCGAGTGCGGTCTGAACCATTTTAGTGCAGAAAGCAGGTATACCGAAGAAATTCGCATCGTGAAGACTCAGTACCTAGTGTAGCACTGACCTTGACGATAAACTTGTCATATATTTGCGAGTAGAAGTTGGTTATTTTAACCCTCGAATTGAATTGGAGCGTATAGCGATTGTACTTTCTGAACCAACCGCGCTGGGGAAGTATTCTCAGAACCTACATATTCCTCCTTGAATTGTGGGATGCGGGATCGGTCACAGAAGAGCTTTGAGGTTGGGGATTCAGCCGTGAGGCTGTGTTGATCGATAACTTGCATTAATTGAGAATAATATCGTCGTATCGGATGATATCCACTGAATCAATTACAGCTATTGATATATGTATGCGGTTCTCCGGCAAGCTCCAAATATGGGTCCTGAGCCGTGCTCGTAGCCGGTATCACCAGTTGAGACAAAATATCGGCATATTACATGATAAATACGGTTCGATAGTTTAATCTTATTACTAAGAGACGTTTTTCATATAGCTATAGCCTACTGAATACGTATTAGTAAATGAGGTGCACAGGAGCGCTGCAATGAAAAATGGCTATAACAGTTGAGGTACCCACCCGTTTGCGTGCAATTGGGGTTTTCCTTCCCCTCGAATCGTTGTTTACGCTGTCAACTTACTGAAGAGAATAGGAAATTCGAATTAGTCGGGAGGTATAATAAATGTTTACTTCCAAAACTACCAACTGGCATCCACGACTTCACATTGCAAGTTCTTTCCGATGTATACCGTAGTTTGTATGGTCACCAAAACATGACTTTCATGTTTCAATGGTTTTAATAATATTTTTGCTTCCTCACTACCAAAAGTAGGGAAGCTTCGTATTCGCGTAAGAGCAGAAAAACATTTATGTCCTCCAAAATGAAATTTTCCACTCGCATTTTACGTTTCAGACATCAGGGAACATAATTATTTATTTGGTTCCGTGACTGTCAGTGGTCAATTTCTTGTCCCGGGCAAAACTATACGAAATAATTATTGCAATGAGTTGAAATTCGGAGGGTAGGTGTGGGTTCGGACACAGATGGTCCCTTACCATAATCATCAAAAAAGTATTGTAACTTTCGTCTGCGCATGCGCAAACGTGAAATCCTTGTAAAGCTTATAACTACCCTAGTGGAGCTTATAACTAGATCAGAAAGTTGGAGGGTAGGTGTAGAATGGTATCTTAATGGTTCCATATCGATTTCATCGAAACGGGCTGTAACATTCGGATGCGCATGCGCTAACACGAAATATTTGTATATTCCTTGTAACGCCCACAGCTATCCGAAAAAGTAGTCGTAGTGAGTTGAAATTTGGAGGGTAGGCGCAGATTGGAACATAGATGGTCCCACATCAAATTCATTGAAAAAGTAGTGTCACTTTCGTCTGCGCATGCGCCAACGTGAAATCGTTCTATAGCCCACAACTACCCTAGAAATCGTCGTGAAGGAATGAGGTTTTGAAGGCAGATGGTGGTTGGACCAGAGATAGTCCCATATTAAAGTCATTCATGAAGTACAGTAACTTTCGTCAGAGCATGCCCAAATGTGAAAACCTAGTTGAGCCCACAAATAACCCAGAAATATCTTTAATGCGCTGAGATTTGGAGGGTAGGTGGAGATTAGGTGTCGGATGTTGCCACAGGAATAATCTAGAATAACTAGACCAATTTTAGTGACATTTCCAGGGATTGTGCGTGTAGGCCCTTAGACGGCCCCCTATGAATTTTATTGCCGTCGGACCAATGGTAGCTATACAGTACAGATCATAAAAAATCTATATTTTCTCAACAGTTTTACCACCCGATTCTGTACGTCCATGTTACAATAAGCGAGGAAGCTCTACTGCCCACCCAACTTGACAGACGTTTTGTAACCTTATCCGCGTATATACAAAAAATGAAAACAATACAATAAATAATAGTGAATTATCCTAATAAATTAAACATGGATGGGCATGAGGAAAATGCCATGCTATAATATCGGGCTGTAATATTTGGAGCAAAGGTGCCCATATATGATTTCATATAAGTATAGTAAAGTAAACTGCCATTTCAGATTGAGGTCCAACTGCCCTCCCGGCGGCGTCGCGGGCATGGTCGACTGTTCTTGCAGCAGGATAAGAACTTGTTCCGATAATTTCGCTCAATGCACCCATTGCTTGCCACATTGGGTTCGAACTCAAATCCATAGAGCATGAGCATGTGCGAACAACTTAAACCTTCTAACACATTTATTTCTGATCCCCTTCCATTAATTTCAGCAAAACATCGTCCACTCATTTGCTCCTATTTTGTAATTATATCATAAATATCACATGTAAAATTATAACAGTGGACACCCATTCTGTAGCTGACGTTTCAGTCTAGTGATTCCGGCAATGACAGAAATTTTGTAAATGTATCACGAGCGCAAATATCACCGATGTGCTGGAATTTGATTGATGAAATTTGCTTCCATCATGAATAGAGATTTCCAACACCCCCATGTCTACAGGGTTATGCATGTGCATGGATCCTGCAGCCTCTCCCAACCGTTTTCGTCCTAAGTATATGTGTCGGCCAACACCAGGAATAAAAAGAAGAGACCTCAAGAGATCAACAAAGTTGGGACCTAGATACCTTTTTCGTATCATGAGCCGAGAAAAATCTTCGGGCGTACTGCAAGTCATTAATCCATTACTGGACCTGAAATTAGTTAGGAAATGGTTGTTTATTAATGCTTGTTCATTCCGGATCCCAACCAATGTTTCATAGACCCCCCCCCCCCTCCCCTCGCCAAACCATCGAACCATTGCTAACCAAACTCGGCTTGGCTGCGGGCTCAGGTTGAAAACGTTGTTTATTTAGTGCTAACCTTCGTCGTGCAGAGTGCCCTAACACCCCAAATCCATCATTCCTCCTCACTCACACTACATCCAGTTGAATAACTCGTTCTCTCTCCGTCAGCTGTTTTACTCTAACACCCTGAAAAAGCCAACTCAGGCTTCACCACAGGTACGGTGAGGGGGAGAGGGAGTGAGACAGCGTGAGTAGGTATCCCACAACGCTCACCACTGCACACTCTCCTTTCTTTTCTTTTCTTGTCATTCTTTTTTGATCCTCCAGCCGACGCCTTCCGAACGACCTCGAATTTTGCTTTATTATTCTGTGAATAATTATACTGCTATGTATTCGCTCAGCCAACAATTTTTATAACACCCTCTACATTTTTAGCGAATTTTCGTAGAAAAGGAAGCTATTGTTCTCGGTCCAAAATTTTTAAAACTCGAATTTCCGAAAGATTTTTATACCAAAATCCGTTTCAGACCATCCTGAATTCCCTGCCGAAAGACACCAAAAATTATATGTATATATATATATATATATTTATATGTATATTTATATATTTATATATATATTTATATATTTATATATATATTTATATATGTATGTGTCATTCCAGACGATAACTCGCGAAAGAATTGAGATAAAAAGTTCAAATTTGCACGAAAAATCTGTCTTGGCAATCGACAGGCTAAGTTCGAAGATGGGCAGAATCGGGTCACCCTAAGGGGGAGTTTTGGGGAGTTTTAGGGGGGGAAAATTACCCATAAATTCCCAAAATGAAAAAGTCCGACAAGTGACACCTCATTTTAAAGGTTTTTGTACGCTGAACACGATGGTGAAATCAGAATTGCGATATCTCATTCCATTCTCAAACTGGAGCACTTTGAAGATGAAGGAACGTGGTTATTTCTTGAGATGTTCTTCCTGGTTCGTCTGCTCTAATCTGATAACGGAATGGGATATCGCAATTCTGACTTCACCATCGTGTTCAGCGTTGGAAAATCTACAAACTGAGGTGTTACTCGGCAAAAAATGGAACAAAAAATTTGTTACGTAGGTACCCAATACCTGCTCTTCTGGTATTCAAAACATTTTTGATTTCCCCCTCCCCCTCCTTCCACCCCAAATTTTACTTTGCGTAAAACTACTCCTGTTTTAATTTTGTATGGTATCAAGTTGGGAAAACATTGGCCGAAAATTAATTTTCAGAAAATTTTAGGCGGAGGAGGAAGATGGCTTAAACTTCGAAAATTCGCTCTTATAGCCATGCTGCATGACTGTGGTTTTTTTATTTTATTTTACGTTTCAACGTGCGTAGATTCCAAAAATCCTATGACCGTCCGCCGCACGCCGTCCGCTGTGGACCAAAGAGTGGAAAATTAAGGTTCTTACGAAGTTTCAGCCTTAAATTTACGTTAAAATTTGGTCTAAAATCTTCGTTCCTCCGTACACAGTTTGGGTCCCCATTTGGGAACATATTTGGGTCCTAGTTGTGCTCCGAAGCTCGGCAGCCCGATCGGAATGCACTCAGGGGTGTTACAGGTGAAAAATGGGTGTAAAAGTAGGGTTTTCGAAACTTTTTCGAGGTTTTAGTGAACATGAGCTTGTGAGGTATCGTTTTCCATGTTTTTTAGGGCAGGAAAACCGAATATGAAGTTGATTTTGACCACAGAGTGAAGAATTGAGGTTGTAGCGAAGTTTCAGCTCCGAAAACTCATTTTTTATTAGTCAAAAACCTGGAAAATCGCCTGAAATCGTCATAAATGTGTATAATAACACTAGAAGTATATCAACATGTGAATCAAGATAAGTAAATGTGAGCTATCAATGATCAAAGATAATTTGTCAAAAATAGGAGCCTAATTCGAATTTTTGGGGCCATATTTGGTGGAAACCATCACAAATAGCTGTTTAAATTATTGTACATGAAAGAAGCAATAAATGAACAGCCAGCATTTCTGTAGGTATGTCCAATAGAATAACAAACCCATGTGACAAGGACTTTGCAGCGTTTTTACGTTCACTTGACACGAGAAGAGGAAACGATAATATTTTTGCTATTGGGATGAAGGGAGACAAAGGCTGTTATTGAAACGGTAGAGAAGTTTGGGCAACGCAAACTTTTAACTTCCGGTAGGAATTATGGAACGGCTGTCACTTTTTTCGTATTAAACGGAGCTCTATATAGAACTAAGCTCCTAACCTCAATTCATCAAACGTGAACGCAGAGCAATGACTAGCAATCGTTAGCGCTAATCGTTCGTCTCACTTCATTAGTTGCTATATTATTGATTTTTTTTCCCCCAGCGGAAACATAGGTTTTACTCTAGCAGAAGGAACATTGAGCGAAAACTCACTGGTTTTCCTTTAAAAAAAAAACAGATCAAAATGCTTGGAACTAACGCAAGAAGATTATTAAATTAGTCAGCAAGCTGCTGATCCCCTAAACTGCGCATGACATAAAACAGAATCATCCATATCTAGAGAATTTCGGATGGATTGATCTGTTGGACCTGGTGAGAACGGTGTACCTATATGTATCGGAAAAAACAGTAATGATGTGAGTAATCGCTGAAGAAGAGGCTTTGGCAAAATAAGGGGCTTATAGGCAGTTGTTATTTCCTCCTTCTCTTCTCATAAACTTTTGGCGGAGGGGGGGGGGGGGTCGAAATTAAGGAGCGAAAGTATCAGAATTTCAAAATAAGGTGAATCCTGATACATCGAAGCATAGAATAATAACAGGAAGGAAAACATGATGATATTATGACTGAATCGTGTATTAATGAGAAGTAAAATGAAAACCCAACGGATGGTGACTTTCCACGGTTGACACTGAATTATTTTTGTAATTTGAATTTGTATGGTCAACCGACAGATTATAATTTTTAGATACGCATCTTGCTACTACGGTAAGGAGAGTGGAACTTCGCTGGCATAACATGGCTTTCAAATTTTGACTGGAACGAATTGAATTTGACGATATCATGTATTACACTGTAGTGCACCACATATATATATATATATATATATATATATATATATATATATATATATATATATACATATTCCTATAGTTATTCTCCATCTCTCTTATCCTTCTTATTTGGCCCCCTAAAGAAAAATCAAGAAAATACAGATATTGCTGAATACTGGTGGAGTGGACCATTAGGGGAGTTGGTCAAAGCAAGGAAGTGATGTTAATAACGTTGGTGGAGTTGGTCCTTCTGTCGGAGCAATCCCGTTGGGCGAACCCGTCTCCACTCAAGGGGGCGAGGCACTGAGTAGCAAAGAGGGAAATGATCAGATCAAATTCTGATCCTCTTGTTGGTGAACAGCTGATCACGTCCGCGACGCTGGCAGGGCAGTCGGACGAAAAGTCCCAGCCTGGAATGGCCGTTACTTGTACTGCCTGCTACAACGATTTCTCAGTTCCTTATGAAACGATTTCGCTAAAAATTCGAAGGGTAGTTGGGGGTAGCTCCAGGACGATTGCCTATGAATTTCTTCATGATTTGATCAGTAATAGCTATTTTGAATGCGCAAACCTGAAATTTGTTGTCACAGGCTCTACAACTACTAGACCAGTTGTAATGAAATTTCTAGGGATTGTGCGTGTAGGCACTTAGACAGCCCCCTATGAATTTCATTGCCGTCGGACCAATGGTAGCACTACAATAGAGATAATTCAAAATCGATATTTTACCAATATACCAATAATAAATAAAGCTCTGACAGATTTTGGAGCGAATAATCGACTTTTTGTTGAACCGCACTTGGTGAAAAGCAAGACAATAGCAATTTGCAGTATTTGAGAGAAGTATTCCCACCCGCCTTGTAGTTTCTGCCGTGACATATTTGAGGTACTGACGTCTCCGATGCGTGTCTATGTGGATTGAAGGTGATGGATTTTTATTAATCATCACTGGATTGATGTTTTGTAACCAATGTTGCTAGTTACTCTGCAATGTGTATATCTCCAATTTCTCACTCATAGTTTCCACCCAAATAAGCATTTTGTCTCATCATTTTTTTTACCAACTGATTCTATACGTTCGTATTACAATAATGAGCTGTACTGCCTACCCAACTTGGTCGACGTTTTTTCAGATGTGGTTCAGCGTATTACTTGGCTTGTCTACCCTCGCTTTGGCCTGGAGCATTCCGTATAGTAGTTTCGACCAAATCATCAAAGAGGTTAATGCTGCAAACACCACATGGAAGGTGAGACAGCTTTGATTATTACATAATCCAAGCTAATTCAATGGTTGTTTAGTTAACATTCCTTTGTAAGACATTTTTACATCCATATATGTTAATATGAGAAATAAAAATAAAATATTTACCTAAGTATACTACATTCAGTGCAGAAAACCCGTATACAGTAAAACAGTTCCCTTTTTTTGAGATGTGAATTAAATCTGAACTCACTGGACCTCTGACCGTAGTGGTTGGCTGTGTTTGTTTATCCTTACCAAAAAGCTAACTGGATTTGATGAATTGTTCAATTAAATTAGATTTCGTCCCTTTTTTGGCATCAGTTCCGTGTAAATTACTTCTAAATTTGTTGTAGATTGTAGCCGAACACCTTTATATTTAATCTGACGGCATTTGTCACAGTTTGCGTCTGAGTGTCTGTTCCGCTGAAAAAGAACATCAGAATTGGTTCTGTGACTTGATATTAATTAGGAGGGTATACTCGTTTGATCATCAGAATTAGATGTACCTACCAATAGTTTTCATTGTCACGATGGCGGCGATGCCAGCGGTCGGTGCCACCGCACCGGAAATAGCTCCGCATAATCCAACAAACAGCTAATGTCGGGTCTTACGAATATAATTGCTGAGGGTATAGGTACTCATTGGACCAGCAGAAAGTGCTGTATCATTTTTAGTGTGAAGCCGGAAAGAACGCCACAAAATGCAAAATAACAGCAAATTTTGAGTGTTACCATTTGAAATGTCGAGGGTGAAACTTGGATACTTACACCCACCCATGTTTGACACCGCCAATAGCGCCACTGCAGCCATGGAATAATTATTAGTATAGTTTATTCTGGATATCGGGTTTTGTTGTGTTTGTTTCGATTTGATAACAGATTACTCTATAAAGCTGTATTCGGCCTCATATTTTCCTGGGCATACGCGAGGCTTCTGGTCAGCGGACTAAGAAGCAGTGTGAGTCCTAGTTCGCCATAAATTTACTTAATGTCAATCAGTTGTTCACCTCCGTCTTCATTAGAGGCTCGAAATATTTCCAACATTCGGCTAGCACTTTTATTAGCCATATATCGTAGTTTTCATTACGGAAATGTTCCATTTTATGACTGGTAACCATTGGAGAGTTTGAGGAACCGAAAATGCTGAACGTACCTAACTGAGCACGTAGGTACGCGGAAAACATTTTTGAGTCGAGTACTTTGCAGGGTAGGTTTCCAGGAAGCAAGTTACGGCTAACTTATGTTTTAGTTATGGCGTAAGTAGAGTGTAGTACCTATCCTTCCACACATAATATTATATCCTTGTCGTTGGTTTCATGGAGATGGTGAAGAGGAAACTTTGTTTGTGAAATTTGAAAACCTTGTAAATGATCGGGCGAACCTCCATGGTTCATTAGCATACCCACTAGCCATGTCCAAGGAAAACAGGTAGGACCGCTTAATTCTTGGTACACAATTCGTGCGTTCTCGTCTCCCAACTATTGGTAAATTCTCCGAGATTTTGTGTTTCACTCACCTTGAATTTAGGTTAAATTACTCCGTCATGTGGTATTTTGGTCCAACACGACTGTGAGGGACCCGATGACTTCACAAATTGTCGTCATTTGTCAAAAATTCCTGTCTAACTCTTACTTGTCACTTTTTAAACCTTACTTTTCACATATCTATACCAATATACATTACATTAACGGAATACAATTGCCATGATGAATATGTGTTATCTTTCAATATAGTGCCTATTTAATTTAATTAGTTTGGAAAAATAAATTAGGTAAGTAAACCAGGTTTCAATTAATGCAGTGTTTAGAATTAATATATGCTGACACTAGCCGATTTCGGCGGATTTGAACCAAAATATGGAAGGGAAACAAGCTTGTTGCGTTGAAGGTTCGCATGATGATGATGCCAAGATGGAAGACGCCGGATAAACCATTTAGCTTAATTTTGGGAGTTCACTCGAAGAGTTCGGTTGTAAGAAATGATTCGTTTTCACTGAAATTACTGAACAGTAACAGGTATACCAGTTGGGAAAACATAATCACTATATGCCAGACGATTACATTTGCACTCGCCTTCACGACACCATTTGATGAATCAAAAACTGTTAGATACCTGTCCGTATGTCAAAATGTTTGGGTTTCTGTTGAAATTAGGGTGGCCGTTTCTGTTCTTCACATTATGAGCCAACACTTGAATAGAACATTTCAGCAACCGGAAATTTAAATATTCATGTTGTCCCATTGGGTAACGGAGGGAAAACACAAGAAATATAGTATCCAAGTCAAGAAAGTTTTCTGTTCTGGTTTCATCACACCGTTCGTGATTATTACGTGCTGTTCTTATTATTAGGTTTTAGCTACTACTATCACAAATGTGAGTATCAATGAACCCATGTATCCTCGCGAATAGTATAATGCAATAATGTATTCAGTTTTTAAATTTTTTGTTCATACGTAATGTATGCATTAATTAAAATATGCATTGGTTTCCTTTTGAATCATAAAATTCACAAAACCTTCCACAGGCAGGGCACAATTTCAACCGAAATACGCCATGGGAATACATCTACAAGTTGGCTGGCGCTTGGCTGGACGTACCTATCGACGACACACTTATGCCCATCAGGACTGTGACTTACTCTGGCACCCCAATACCAGATGAGTTTGACGCAAGGAAACAGTGGCCGGAATGCCCAACCATTTCGCACATTTTGGACCAAAGCCATTGTGGTTCTTGCTGGGTGAGTAACTGTGTACACGAAAATATTGTATCTTAAAGCGTGCATGCGAATCGCAAATGAATCGGGGTAGACAAAGGCGAGTCGAAATTGATAGGGTGTGTCATTTTTTACTTTGACAAAAATGAACGATTTCAGTGGGCCGCTTCTCGAAATGTTGAAGAATATGTGAGGTTTTCGAAGTGTGGAAATGGGTGTTGAAACTTTTTACAAGTAGAGTATTTACGTTGTCAACCCCTCTGCTTGTCAGTGCTCAGCGCCCTGGGGGTTAGACATCACGAGCACAGTTTCACCCAGTTTTTGTGTAAGCAGAAGGAATGTGTTCCTGAAAAATCAGATACTGTCGTGGAGATGCTTCTGGGTGACCAATTTTGAGAGGGAAAATGCAAAGTTCTGAAACATGCGAAGCTTTTTTTTCGTGATCAGATTTGAACTGCGTACTTATTGAAACTCTGCACGCAAATTTTCAGCATGGACATCCGAGTTCTGTAGCTGAATACGGTAAATTCGAAGGAATTCACAAAATTATTTTTCCTCTCATACCCCATTTCATAAAGTTCTGACCGACCATAGGGGCGTGCCTCAGTATGATATGATGTCCTAATGCGAGATGACAGTTTTTTCTTCTAACTTTTGGTATATTATTTTGTGAGTATGTATTCACTTGGCAAGCAATTTTTATAACACCCCCTCAAAATGTTTTCTTTTACGTTTCAAGGTGCGTAGATTTCAAAACGCTGCAACGACTTTGTCACAGGGGTTTATTATTCTATTGGACATACCTACAGAAGTGTTGGCAGTTCATTTATTTTCCCTTTCATGTGAAATGAGCTAATTTTGATAGTTTCCACCAATTTTGGACCCCATAAACACTAATAAGACCCCCCCCCCCTTTTTTTTTACAAATTATCTTTGATCATTGATAGTGCCTTTTAGTTGTCTTGATTCACCCGTTGATACTACTTCTAGTAATGTTATGCAAACGTATCAAACAACATGGAAAACGATACCTCACAAGCTCATGTTCACTAAAACCTTTAAAAAAAAAAGAAAAAAAAATAGAAACCCCTCTTCTTACCGCCATTTCTCCCCCCCCCCCCCACCCCACAACACCCCTGCGTATATTCCGATCGGATTGCCGCGCTTCGGAGCACAACTAGGATCCAAATGAGTTCCAAATGGAGACACAAAGTTTGTGCGGGAGAACCACTATATTATACCAAAATCTAACGTGAAGCTTCGTTAGAACCCCGATTTTCCACTCTGGTCAAGATCGACTTCATATTTGGTCTCCTCGCCCTGAAAAGCATAAAAAACGACACATGACAAGCTCATTTTATAAAAACCCGAAAAGTACATATTTTTATACCCATATCACCCATTTCACTCATAACACCCTTGGGTATTTTCCGATCGGGCTGCAAAGTTTCAGGACACAACTAGGGCCCAAATGGAGCATGTGTGCGAAATGACGAATTTCTTTAGACCGATAATGAAGCCGGTATGCATGATACGGCGTACGGCGGACGGACATTGCATTTTCCGAATATAAGCACATTGAAACGTAAAAGAAAAAATTTTGAGGGGGCAGTTAGAAAAATTGTTTGCTGAGCAAATACAATTCACAGAATAATAAACCATCAACTAATTTGAACGCCGACGCTCTATCTCGTGTGGAAATTAAGATGAACAAAACAGAACTTGACCGTCTAGTTCTAGTAGAAGAAGCATTCGAAAAAATTAACCAATCCCAAAACCTACAAGCCTTAAGCGAAACAGATATTAACCAAGTTCTAGGAGAACAATTTAAATCCCCCAACTGAATCCATGGCAGTTAACTTTAATGAAGATTCCATGAATTCAGAATCCAACCGATCATTCGAGTTATGAGGGCAATACGATAATAGACATTCCAATCTCAGAGAACCCTGTTAACCAAGGTAAATACCAGATCATAGTCATTGTGAGTGATAGAGATGAGGACGGACCTCCAAGAATCGAAGTTTTGTTTGAACGCACTTCGGTGATCGGACGAGAACCGGTATGCTCTACGTGGTATGGCCGTTGGCAACGCCGTTGTTTGAACGCACCAATAGGATAAAAGTAAATTTTAGGAAAAATCATTTACTTAGATGCCGACATCATTTACTTTGTAAAGAAATTTGCAGTTCCGAAGAGACGCTATTCATTATTTTTCGTAAATGACATCTATGAAGAATTCTATAGAATAATGATCAGAAACAAATCAGGCACTCAGAAATTAATCTGGTCAAATGATCTAAGAAATTAGAAGATGTCTCCGACCCAGATACCATCAGGGAATATATTCAGCAAGAAATCATATCGGAAAACCAAATCATAGGAGCACAGCTGAAACACACGAAAAACTGAGGAAAAAATATTTTTGGCCCGACATGAAAATTACAATTCAAAATTATACCAACAAGTGCGAAGAATGCCTAGAATGTAAATCCGACATTGAAGCCTATCAAGCCTAAATTGAATATCACTTCCACTCCATCTAAGCCATTCGAAATAGTCGACATAGATAGACTATCCCTTGGAAAATTTAAATTTCTCACCATAATAGACTCATTTTCTAAGTATGCCCAAGCTTACCCTCTTGAAATCATCAAATAGTGTCGATGTCGATACTGCAGGATCACTCCTAAAATTCCAAAATTGATTTTCACTGACAATGGCGCAGAACTGAACGGCGTCTTTGTCAACGAACTCTTAGACGTCCATGAAATCAAAATACATTACATCAGTTCCCAGAATCCAAATTCCAACGGTCTAGTCGAAAGATTCCACTCAACACTGATAGAACATGTCAGAATACTCTCAAACAGAGAAGAATTCAAGAATAAGAGCATCAACAACTACAGTTGATGAAAAGGTATAACTAGCCGCACATACAGCGCAGTTTCCGCCTCTCCACTCATCAAACGTAGGGAGACAGTGTAACAGCTGCCTCTGAGTGACATTGGTTTATTACGCAATGCTTCCAGGAGTTGACGATTCGTTTTCGAATCGACCGCCCCATCAGCCTCGTGCCAAAAGATACGGAATTTGCCCGGATCCATTATAAAATTGGAAGGGATTTCCATATACAAATGTCTCAGATGTCTCTCATCTAATGCCTTTGGACTTAACTAAATATTTTGCACCCAGTGTTTGGACCCTAAATTTATATTTACTTATAACTGCGTTAATTTTGTGCACTATAATCATGTATTATAAGCATGAGAGCCAACTAACAGCGACACGAACCGAATCCAGTATTTAGTATTAATAGTATCCAATAGTATTATTTTAATTTTTGAAAATTTAGCTTTCTCCCTGATTTTCATTTTAAGGAGGGAAGAGTTATGCGAATGTTTAATGCACGGAGTAAAACAATAAAACACTGCCATCAGCAGTCCTCCCCAGTCCTCCCTACTCAACTAGCGGCAGCTCGCCTCAGAACTGTGAAGGCTCGGGCAGCCTCTTGTGAATGATACTGTTAGTTAAGTTTTCTCTCGTGAAATTATTGAATCTGTGAAGTAGGTAGTCAAGTTGCACCTATTGTAAAATATTTCGGCTTATCAATAAACTTTTCTTCAAAACTGTTCTCAGTGATCTCCGAACAGACGATATCTGACCTTGGCTACATAACAAAAATTCCAAATTTTGTCAAAATGTTTGTATTGCCATATAAAAGGAGAATTCGAAGATGAGCAATTTGCAAAAATTCTAAGGGGGCCAAATTTGAGATTTTGAGGGTTGAAAATCGGTTAAAACGGCTAAAATCGCAAATAATTTATATAAAATCACTGAATGTGGTATGGAAGACAGAAAATTACCGTTTCAGTTGTTTTCCACGCAGAATAGGGGTCAAATTTGGATTTTGGGGTAACAAATCAATATTAATTCACCCGATGTTGTGTGGGATAGTGATTCACGACAGAAAGAGGGACTATTTAGACGATAAAAATAATTTTCTATAAAATAATGGTTCTTACTCTGTACAAATTGCTGAAATCACGAGAAAATGATATAATTTTACGAAAAGTGGCATGGTGTCTTGCATTATCATCTTTTTACACAATAGGAAGAATATTTCTTTGGCAATTCGCTCTTATAGACATGCTGCTTGGCTGGAACTTATTTTTTATTTTGTTCACTATAGTCTCATAATTGACGCCTAATTTAAATGGGATGCTTACAGGCGGTATCAGTGGCATCAGTACTTTCCGATCGCTTATGCATCAAGTCTAATGGTAACTTCACGCTTCCCATGTCAGGTGAGGATTTGATGAGTTGCTCCATTGAAAACGGCGGATGCCATGGTGGATATCCATTTGATGCCTGGCTGTGGATTCGAGAAAATGGACTAGTCACCGGCGGTGACTACGGTTCGGGCGTCGTGAGTCGTTTTGCCACTATCTTATCCTTTTGATTGTAATAAGTTGTACATTTAAATCCAATCCTCAACCAAATTTTCGTAGATAAATTATTACCGCTTCCTCATTACCACTACCTGCTGTTGGAAAATGGTTCACATTCGCCCAAAATCGTCAACAAACTAACCAGCTCAAACCACTGTTATCCGCAGGTACGGCCGGACCATAATCTCCATAACATATCCATGAAGTAACCGGTAATCATGTCACCCAAGTACTGTATCTAGTGCCAGCATGATTTATCGAACAAATTCTAAACTACGTAGGTGTACGTACTACAGGGTAGTCCAGTCAAATTAAACCTAAGAAGTGCCTTCCATAAACTACACAAAAGCTGGAAATGTTTTTAATTCACTTCGGGCATCCTAGGTACGATTAAACTGATTTTGCGACGGATTCGCGCGGGATTGCGGTGCTATGGCAATAAAACAACACACTTATTTTTTTTTGAAATTTTTTAGTTTGAAAAAAAGCACATGTGGTAAAACTTTGGAAATAAAATTTGCAGGGCATTAAATTTCGCAGCGAATGAATACCGGAACGTTATTTTAAAGTTTTATATAGTAACCTTTACTCAAAAATTAGGACATCTCATCGTTTTGAGATTCATGAAGAAACTTTCATTTTTTCGCTCCAGGAACTTGGGAAAATGTTTGTATATCTGGTATTAAATCTAAAGGGTTATTTCCGCCAGTATTAGAATTAGAACTGCCATAACTCCTGAGGAATCCGTCGTCACTAGTAGGTACTCTACCAGCTAGTGAGACTGAATCCTCCGGGAGGTATGGTACCTAATTCAGTTTTTTAGTATACCTATCGGTCCTTCCAAATCTCAATATGGACTCCACAATATATAAAACGGGGTTGCTTCACTTAATATTGTGATGATCTCACCGGATGAAATGTAATTAATCATAATACTTTCGTTTAATTAAATCGGCTACACTTTTTCAAGCATCTGCACAAGCGCAGATAGTGCGCGAACAGCATATCATTGATTTTCTCTCCCACTCTTTTTTTTTTTAAAGGACACTTTTGGGCAAGATAAGGTACAGGGTCCGTCAGGAAAAAAACGCATGGATTTCAAAATGATGCTACGCCAAAAGTAATTATAATAAAAAAAATTATTATACCTACGTCAAAAGATGGGGAGTTCAAGTATAGGTACTTTAAAAAAATATACGGTAGATCTAATGGAAGGAGCCTCGTACAAAATTTGCGGGTTCGTTGGGGACCAGTAGCGACAATGGGAAATTTCCGTGTGCAAACATTTTTTATTATTTATCTCAGAATCGGATTTAGTACCCTTGAAAATTCTCATCTCAGAACTCCCTGTAGCTTGGGCAACAAACGGATAGAAAGAAAACGAAATGACGACAGAAGAGGATGTCGCTGAGGGTTCCCTCAGGCGGACGCGGGGGGGGGGGGGGGGGGGGGGGGGCCTTACCTATGACGCCATTTCGCTTTCTTTCCACTGGTTTATCGCCCACATTTGATCATCGGATATCCCTTTTCGGAAAGCACTTGCCGAGATCTCTTACTTAAGAAAATAAAATAAAACAGGTGAAATTGCCCATTTTGTTCGTTCCAAGGGAGGTGCTGGTCAACGCAACACGCTTCGTCTATTCAGAGAGCGCATCCATTCCTGCATTTTGGCGCAAGGGAATTAATGAACGACAGGCTATTATTTTCTTTCTTCCGAAGTATACTTGAACTCCCCATCTTTCATCATCTTTTGTCATAGGTAATTCATTTTTTATTACAATTACTTTTGGCGTATCATCATTTTGAAATCCAAGCGTTCTTTCTGACGGACCCTGTACCTACTAATATTTTTGAACCCATTTTAGTAGACTAGGTATCTTGTCAAAAGTTTGCTTATGAAAAAACATCAATGAGGTGCACATACTAGAAAAAAGTGTGAACGATTCAATTAAATGACAGTAGTGTGATTTATTACATTTCTTCCGGAGAGATCATCACAATATTGAGTAAAGCAACACCGTTTTATATGTTGTAGAGCCCATATTGAGATTTGGAAGGGAGTGATATTATACCTACAGACTGAATTAGGAACCATATCTCCCGGAGGATTCCGCCGTCACTAGCTCGTCGATTACTAGTGAGGAATGAAGTTTTCGCATGCTCCGCTCCCACTCTGCTATGCCACTGTTAGTAGGTATGCAACATCCCATTCCCCGCTCGTCAACTGATGACCCCCCCCCCCCCCACCACATACCCTTTGATTATCTCCCAGCCAGAGCCAGGTAATCCCCCCCCCCCCCGGCTTCATAACCCCTTCTCCTCCTATAATGTTAGCTTAGAATCATCCTTCCACCCTCCACAGCACCCATCTAGGTCATTTTGATCTGGACGTATTTAATGGCAATGCTTTAATTACGTGCTTTCCGAACCCCTGAACAAGGAACATACAAGTGCATCTATTTCCTATTTAATTACTCCCACTCATACGCAAAGCATTTTGATTGGGTCCTAACTACCCAACCAAACTACGCACCTTCCATCCCTCAAGTCACCCACCTCGTCCCTCGCAAATCCTTCCACCCCTCGCATCATCCAGCGACATCAGCCCCATTCCCCGCTCACCACACTGCTGCTTGTTACCCCTCCAGGCGCCTCTTACAGCATCCACTCCGTCCCTCGCCTTTCCTTCCATCACCTGCACCACCAATCTACACCATTTTTCACCGTACGTTGTGCCAGTATCATCTTAAGAAAACTACTGCTCTATGACTGGAACTTTCTTTTATTTTGCCTAGGGTTGCCAGCCATACGATCTGCCTCCATGTGAACACCATATCACAGGACCTCGACCTCCATGTTCAGAAATTCCTGAAAAATCACCTGCGTGCAAGAAGAAGTGTACAAACGCCGCCTACCCTCTAAATTACGAGCAGGATCTTCACTATGGTAACGTGACGTACTTAGGAGGTTTTCACCATCAGCATTAGAGTACATAAAATATAGATTTGGCAAATTAGTTAGTAAGAAGCGAAAGGCAAATGATGCCCATATAACCAAATTTGGAATAAAGGATGTAATGATAATAGCTTATGATCAATATCTTGGCAGAACAGGCCATGCATGATCACGTGTTTCAGCTTGAAAAACAAATGAATAACGAATCACCTGTTCCAAAAACTCTGAGGCGATTTCATGTTATGCGTCTTTTGAGATGGTACATGCGCACGATAAACGCACTGCAGAGAACTCGAATTAGCTTGTGATTTCACATGACATTTAACGTAGAATCTTAATCTGATACAGAGTGGCATACTTACGGATGTTGGTGCGTGAATATCAAAGTGCACTACAATTCACAAGCATGATTCTTTAAATTCTCTTGACATTACCGTCACTATTGGATTTCTTCTTCATCGTTTCGACTACTGTTGTGACTGCTTATCACTAAATAATAGGTGGAACTTGTAATAATACTTACTAGATTTATGGAAAGAGTACTAATACTAATGTATCCGGCCGACTTGACATACAAGTGCCAGCCGACATTCACCGCCTGACATGGGCCAAGCCCTGAACAGGCCCCACCACGCGTGCTCTTGGAGAGAAATAATGCGAATTCCTTATTTTTTCTTCCTACAATAAATTTAACTTTGTTTTTCAGCACTGGCTGGCAAAATTAGTATTCTCATGTCAAGTTAATTTTTTTTTCCAACCGTACTCCAATTTCTCAGTCTCCACTGATCTCAAACGTTCATGCAAGGTCGCGTTGATACAAGGTCAAACCTGACGTTTTATCCAGCTGGGATGATTCAGATCAGAATCCTCGAGACATTGGAGGATAAACGAATAAACTGATTTGACCTCCCCCTTCAAGAGGTTTTACTTTCACTTAACTCATACTTCATGCATGCATATATGGGGAAAAGTGAGTATGAGATGAAATGCATTATGGTTTTTTGAGACCAATCACGTAGGTTTATGTTGATTCAAGAACGTCAAAAATTATTACCGTTAAGAATTTATGACATATACAGTATCAATGACGAACGTGGTGCCAACTTCCAGCAGTCAGTTGATCTGAGGGTTAATAAACGTTGAACGCGGGTGAAATGTACAGCTGTATTTTTGGAAAGGGTATCAAAGAATGAATAAGTAAATTTTTGGTGGGTAGGCTCGTCATTATAAGTAAAAATCTAATGACCGTGGACGTAGAGATGATTAATAGTTTCCCCCTCGTAAACTTTATTCATTTATTTTTATTTTTTAAATTCGTTAATCTGGTAAGAGAAGGCGAATCACTTATTGTAAGCCCAAGCGCATTTGAATGTCAACGTGACGTGACAAAGTCGCATCCGCCTAAGGGGCATACTACCTGCACACAGATTACGGTTGTTATCAACAACGCTAATTCCACTGTAGGCGGTGATACGCTCCTAATAGTACGTAGAAGGTACACTTTGCTATATTAATGGTTTCAACAACAACCGGTGATTCTGTCATTTTATTTACAGTGACAGAACTGGAAAGGTTTCGTGATATTGCTGCCATTCAAGAGAATATTATGAAGCACGGGCCGGTTGATGCAGGGTTTCATGTGCATGCTGATTTCCCACATTACAAATCTGGTAAGAACTAAATAAATTTTACCTGGTACCTTTTTTATGATACTGCGAATTCTTCCACGATGGTTTTGTCATAGATTAGGAACTCTTGTGTCTAGATCGCTGTTCAGTAAGTTTGTATAACAAATCGCCGATAATTGAACCGTTGAATTTTCAAAAAATAGAACGAAACGTACTACGTACATTTTTAATTGGTTTGCAATTTGTTGTGTCCCGTGACCAACCTCTGTAAAAGAACCTATCTACCTACTACTGGTAATTTTTATACCACCTACGAGTATTTCGCTATTATTATTGAGTAAGCCGGGGAATATTTTGATACTGCTAGACTGAATTGATGGATGATAATCATAATACATTCAGCTAGAATGCAAGTTGAGAGATTGGTAAATGTGATAGGAAATGACGTGTAACTATGTTTGGGAAGTTATTCAGTCGTCTATTTTTCCCTATTTTCCCTCCAGTTTTAGCAACTTTCTGTGAAAAATGCCTACTTATTTGCAAGATTCCTTTTGCAATATCCGCAGTACGCCGATCGCCCCTTCTTCGAAATAACGGGCTATTTGCACGTAGGTATTTATTTTATTTTTTTTAATGAAAGTAGATTCCCTCCTGAGAATTTTGTGACCAATCGCACGCTCCTATGATAAGTAGTTCTTTTTCTATGATTTTTCAATGTTTCCAGAGGTTCCTACGTCACAGTTGGTAGGGGGGTCCCGCGCAGGCGAGAGGGGTGCAACGACGTAGGAACCTTTGGAAATTTTGAAAAACCATAGAAAAAGAACTACTTATTGTAGCAGCGTGCGGTTGGTCTCAAAATTCTCAAGATGAAATCGACATTCATTTTTTAAAAAAGTGCTTTTGTAACCCATGCGAATAGCCCATTGAAGTAGGAACGTTAGTAGAATGCGTGCTATCAGATTTGGCCCTTCTTCGTGCGAGGTAGATCTCCTATCGGATTCGATACTGTCGGACTTTAAATGAAGTTACGGTTTCATGGGGATATCTACTGGTCAGTGATATCTAGAAGAAAATGTCATCAGTAAAGGGGGTTAATGATGGAATGTTGTGAGAAAAAATGCGAAGCGTCTGTCTATTTGAAATAGACAGACTATGAATTAATACATTATTGGGTGGAGGTAATTTCTGTTTAGAATCGCCCCTCGGAAGCCATGCTTTCAGAAAAAAAGGGATGCCTCATATTTTTATCAATATTTGGGAGAGTGGAATTAAGCCTAGTGAGAAAATCGCCACCGACAAATCCGTTTCAGAACAAACCCCTGAAAGAACAACCCGTACCTACCTGCCCCTGCTCATGACGACCGTTACTTCGGGGAGTTATGCGCGTGGTAACGATTTCAGGTTTACGCATGCGTCGGAATGCGTTACTGTTAGATTCATGTGGGACCATTTATTTACAGGCCAACCCGCACCGCCACAAGTTCTAAAACTGAAGAGACGGATTATGAAGAGAACATTCGAAATGTAATGGAAATAGCGGCCTGCATAACGCAAACTCATGTTCAACCCCACCCGACTTCAAATCCGACAATTTTACCTAATCCCTTCCCTCACTACCGACATGAATTTTGAGATTCCCCCGAACTGTACCGCAACTTGACCAAGAGAAAAAATTTAAAAAGAAAACTGGATAAAAAAGTTCCAGTCATGCAGCGTAAGCAAATTTTTAATGCTGGTGATTTTACCTAGTTTTAACCTTCCGTTACGCGCGCCTCCAGAGTTCCACGGTTAGCAGCGCGTATCTGACAAATACGAGTACTCTGTCATTTGAGCAACAGAAAACGGTGGGTACCTATACAAAGGAAAAACCAGTCATATAAGTTATTTTTTACGGAAAACTATTCAATGATCTTGGGTGGAACATTCAACGAAATATACGTATAATGGAATTGATTAAGAACATAACAGAATAACAATCACGAATAAATCAAAACTAGTGCAAAAATGGACACAACATAGCCTAATCATAATTAGTCTCAGTTTAACGATTTATAGGTCTGCTCGGAACCACCAAAAAACTTCAGTTTCGCTCATTTTTTCAAATTTCGACGATTGAAACAGATTTGCCTGTCCTGAGTCACCATTATATATTTTTAATCAGTTTATTTAAATTGCTGATGATTTTAACAATTTTTAATGATTTTTAGCGATTTCTGATCCCAAAACCTTGAATTTGACCCATTTGTTTGAAGTGAAATATTTAGACTATTGAAATTGTCGTTTCGTGTCTCAAGTCACCAGTCCATACCAATTTTGGTAAATTTATAAACATTTCTCAGTAGTTATAGCCATTGTTATCGATTTCTAATGACTTATGAACTCCAAAAACTCAAATTGGATCATTTTCTTTGCGACAAAAAAAAAAAAAAAATTGACCACTGAAACGGTTTGTCTCGAGTCACCATCTATTCCACATTTGATCAATTTATTTTAATGTTTAGTGAATTTAGCTGTTTTAACCGATTTATGACCCTAGAAATTGCATTTACTCTTTCTTTTTTTTTCAAGAAAGAAATATTTTTTTGCAATAATTTAAATAGTCGTTTTGTGTGTCAAATCACCATTATTTACCATTTTCGTTAATTTATCATCAGTTTCGGTTATTTAAAGTGATTTGAATGACTTTCGACCCTACAGTTTGACCCACAAGTTTTGTTTTCGAAAATTACTCATTTTCGAACTCATCCTTTCGTTTGCCATCACTAACATTTTACCAAAACTGAGTATATTTTTATCTCGTAGTTAAGGTCAGATAGTGGAGTACTAGAAGACGCCTTGAACAGTTTCTGACAGTCAAACGAGTATACCCTTAAATTTCTAGTGATCAGACAAACGGAGGGTCGCTTTTCGATTGCCGCCAAATTCAGTACATAGGCATGTCAATTAGTCCGGCAAATTCCGATTTCAGGATACCTAGAACCGGATTTGTATTTGGTAATTTTCTCACTAGACTGTACGTTCCTTTAGGCTCCTATTACAACTGAAAACTATATGGGCACCTTTATTTTTTGGAAGCCGGGGTATTCCTTATTCACCTTTATTTCTACGGGGTATTCCCAAAACAGGAAGGGAATTACTGACGTACAGAAGTTACGAATGACACAAAGTTCCTCTCATGAGGGCATCTATTTCATCTCGTATTCATTTCATTCGTTTATAGGTGTGTACCAAACTGTTCCTGGTTCCCAAATATTGGCTGGCCATGCAGTTCGAATCATCGGATGGGGCACTGAGAAAGGTACGCCTTACTGGCTGATTGCCAACTCCTGGAACTCGGACTGGGGCGATCATGGAACCTTCAAAATCTTGAGAGGTGCTAACGAATGCGGAATTGAATCTTATGTGTCTGCTGGTGCACTTAAGAGTAGAGTTTGAGTGAGCAAGATTATATAATGATATTTCATTTAGATTGAAAACGATTATATACTTACCCAATAAAGCGTGCGATAAGTACAGTTTTTTGGTCACCCATTTTGGTTTCACCTCTCCCGAAACGTTCAAACCAGCAATGACTACTTAGCTCTAACTGCTTTGTCCTCTTGTAAGCACTTGCCTTTGTTGCAGTGCCACCGATTTCGCAGAGACCCAGCCATTCCTTCTTGTCATCTATAGTTACTGGGCCAGGAACGAAATAATGTTATACTTATTGTAGTGAATGCGTAGGTGACGCGCATCCACTACGAGAGGCGTATAAGGTAGGTTGTGCCCGGTTTGGTTATAGTGCAGAGCTACCACCATGCCCGAGATCTTTTTGGACAGGTGCTTGGCTTGGTTATAGCACAAGGCTACCACCATGCCCAAGATCTTTTAGGAGGCATTGCCTGGTTTGGTTATCGTGCTAGACGACTACCATGCCCAGGATCTTTTAGGTTGAGGAGAGAGATGAGGAGTGAGGAGAGAGAGAATAGTCTTTGACTGGAGGAGAGCGTAGAACGGTTGGAAAGGCGAAGGAGGCGAGTATTTATAGTCCTTAGGGCTATCTAAATCCATCCTCCAGCTAGTGGAGGATGGTGGGGATCCCCACTGGGTTCCTCGGTTCCCCTGCGTCTTCCGTCCCCACTTCTATGTTTATTTGGCGAGATCTCAATTTCACAGGAGGTGGTTCTGGGCGGATACCACGACATAGGTCCCCCCATATTGAGCAAAGAAACATATGGACAAGGCTGAGGGCACAGAGTAACAGGGCTGAAGGCCGATGGCAAGCAAATTAGGCTGAGGGCACATAAGAGCAGATTGCAAAGGATTTGGAGAAATGCAGGCGGTGTTGAAGCGGGTCGGAGACGGCGATGGAGATAATCACGACAGGGCAGGGTCAGGTAGGCTACCAGATGGAAGTTGAGCGCACCTGGTGTCCCACCTGTCCACTGCCCCATCGTGATGGTGGTGGTAGTGGTCCCGTGAAGTGCTGTGGCGTCGGGGGCGATGAATGTCGTGTCGAGGCATGGAGGGGTGGGATGCTGTGTGATATCACTGACACGGGCAGACGTCTCAAGGCCCCGCCGTGATGGCGCGGGGCGGGGCAGGAATTCTGGACCGCCGGGAAGGGCCGGTATTTCCACCGCTCGCGTCGTCCGGGCCGATATGTGATCCCGGCGGTGACTATAGGTGATATCCCGGGCAGTGGAGCAGTCGTGGTGAGTGGTGGTGGGGGAGTGGGGGCTGGTGGTGGCGGAGGAGTTGCGGCGGGCAGCGAGGCAGCCGCAGTCATTGGTGGTGGTGGCGGCAGGGGGTGTGGGGCGGGTGGTGGGGCGGCCGCGGTCCTCGGTGGTGGTGGTGGCGGGGGCATGGGAGGGTCGATGGGGATATAGGGGGTGTATAACTCGGTAGCTTTCACGAGGTAATAATAGCGAATAATTGCCCACCGGGGTATATTCCACTGCCGAGGCCGGGGAGGTGACCCGGTGATCCTCGGAGGGGGTAAAAGTGGCGGTGAAGGCGGCCCAGGCGAGCGGACTATTTGTTGAACGGATGACTTGAAAATGCCCGGCGTAAAGGGGCTGAAAAGTTTTATGAAGGCCGGGATTCGAGTTCCGAATTTCGGCACTGGATAACGAAGGTAGCTGCTAAGGTACGAGAAACGTGAGCCGACCCTTGGAGAGAGAGGTTTCCCTGTCCTTTCTGGTAGCTGAAAATAACCAGCTGGTTAAAAAGGTTCACGAACGATGCGAGATTCAACTGCTCCATCCAGCTAAGGAAACTATATAGAATCGTATACTCACAATTCGACGAAGATGGCTGGGATGACTGAGGACCCAAATTCAGGAGATTACCTAGTTGGAGGATACTGAAGACCTCGCAATGCTTTTTGGATGAACAGTGGAGACGTAATCGTTCGTGAAGACAGATGGTAAATGCTGGACGTCGCTGGAGAAGCTCCAGAAAGTAGTAGGGATGTAGGTGGATCGGGTGGAGGTGGTGAACTTGAAGTGCTTATGCAGCCGAGGAGATTCGTGAGTTTGTTGACATCGTAACTATCTAATCTAAGCTAACTGATGTTGTAAACACCAATTTAGAGGTGATTTGCGACTAAAGGGACCATATTAGGCAAAACACATGTGGTTAAACATGCCATTAACACTGGAGACATACAACCCATCAAGCAACCTCCTAGACGTCTACCATTTGCATCAAGGGAACATGTAGACAAGCTCATACCGAAGATGCTAGATGACGGAGTAACAGAGCTATCCATGAGCCCTTGGGGATCCCCAGTGGTCCTGGTTCCCAAGAAAGATGGAACAACTCGATTCGGTGTGGACTACAGAAAACTTAACAAAGATACAAAAAAAGACTCCTACGCCTCCCTACTGTGCAAGCACTCCTCGATGCCTTGGCAGGATCAGCTTGGTTTTGCACTTTAGACCTAAAAAGTGGATACTGGCAGATTAGGATGAAAGAAGAGGATAAAGAAAAGACAGGATTTCCAGTAGACCGCCAAGGATTTTGGCAATTCAAAGATGCCTTTTGGATTATCCAATGCACCCACCACGTTTCAGAGTTTGATGGAGGCAATTGCACTAGCCAATCTTGCACTCGTCTACTTGGATGATGTTATCATCCATGGACCTGACATTCAGACAGTCCTGAGTAAACTGACCACCATACTTGAAAGATTCAAACAGGCAAATCTGGAAGTGCAGTTTCTTCACACAGAAAGTTCAGTACTTGGGTCACATAATTTCTACGAGAGGGGTACATACAGATCCTAAGAAGACAGAAGTAGTTGACAGAAAACTGAGCTGTATTTCATTGGAACCAACATTGTGACGAAAGTTTTCTGAAGTTGAAAGCCCTCATGGTAACAGCACCTATCTTAGCCTTCCCAGATCATCAGCAACCCTTCATCTTGGACTGCGATGCCAGCCTATTGGGGCAGTGTTATCTCAGATTAATGAAGGAGTTGAGAAAGTAGTTGCCTATTACAGTCAAGCTTTGACCAAACAGGAGCAGAACTATTGTGCCATACGTCGGGAACTATTAGCAGCTGTCAAAAGCATTCAACATTTTCACTACCATTTGTATGGCTAGCAATTTACCCTTAGGACAGATCATTCTGCATTAAAATGGCTTTCTTCCTTCCAAAGACCAGAAGGACTAATGGTACGGTGGCTGGAGACTTTGCAAATGTATTCCTTTGAAATCATTCATCGTCCAGGAAAATGCCACAGCAATGCAGATGGTTCATCACGTCCGATCTGCTACAATTATTGTTCTTATTGTACTCGCCAAGAGAAAAACCAGTTCATCTCCGCTATCGGACAATCTCCCATTGATGAGAACTGCCAGTTGAAAGATGCCTCGATTCGAAAATTTCTTGAGTGGAAAAAGGCCAATGTGCATCCTGGTCCAACTGAAGTTGCTGCTGAGGATCCACAAGCGTACCGCTTGATCTTACGTTGGGATCCTTCGGTGGTCCGTAAAGGAAAACTTTTCCACAGATGGGTTTCAGGGAAGAGTGAGCGTCTACAAATGGTCGTTGCCACATCTAAGGTGCCGCAGGTCCTCCAACAGTACCATGATCAACCAACTGGTGGCCACTTTGGTTACTGGAAAACTCTTTCATAGGTGAGGCAGTTATATTTTTGGCCGGGAATGGCTGGGGATGTGAAGGCCTGGTGCCATAGTTGCCAGTCATGCCAAAAGATCAAAATGCATCGGAGCTCACCTGCACCACTGCAACAGTATCCAGTGGGAGGACCTTTTGATAGTGTTGGGGTCGACATTCTCGGGCGTCTTCCAGAAACAAGGCGTGGGAATAGGTATGTTTTGGTTATCTCCGATTATTTTACCAAATGGCCTGAGGCAGTTGCAATCCCTAATCAAGAGGCTAAAACAGTGGCCAGGGCTCGGGAAGAACATGTTTTCAGTAGGGTGGGAGTACCTCGTGAAATACATACAGATCAGGGAACCAATTTTGAAGCGGACCCAATACGTGAGATGGCTCAGTTGATGGGGTCAACTCGCACAAGGGCTACGTCTTTGCACCCGCAATCAGGTACGATTGAATCGTACCCTCACGAAGTATTTGACCGCATATATTAGTCAACATCAGGACGACTGGGATGAGAAGATCCCCTTGTTTCTTCTAGCTTACAGATCAGCTCCGCACAGCACTACAGGGTTTTCACCAGCACAGTTGGTCTATGGAAGATACCTTCATCTACCTGAAGACTTGGTCCGACCTAGTGCTGTTACGGAGACACTCACAACACCCTATTCCTTTCAGCTGCGATCTGATTTGGAGAAAATTAGAGAATTTACCAGAGAAACCATGAAGATAAGCATGCCGAGGCAAAAGGAGTTCTTCAACCGCAACACGAAGCAACGAGTATTTGAGGTCGGGGAGTGGGTTTGGGTTCATGATCCGAAGGGGTGCGGGGACGCTGCCCAAAACTTGAACGACAGTGGACTGGACCCTGGGTCATAACGAGAAAAAAAATGAAGTCGTCATGGAGGTCAAGATGGGACGGAGAAAACGTATTTGGAACATACATGGAACCTAGGAAGACAGGTGGGTAGTGTAGTAGTGGTCACTACACTGTATCATTGTTAGCTGCATTGTTGTTTACAATTAGATTTCAGAAAAGTTAGTTGTTATCTGGACGTGGACAAAAAAAGGACTTCAAAAAAAAATCGGGCATGAGTTATCACAACATTATTATTATTTTATTTTTATTTTTGTTCTTGAAGTTTAAAATGAAATTTCAGTTTGGCACTACACTTGCAAGGCGCTACAGACTTATAGCCTACTAACTGCCCTGCAAAAGAGTAGAATTGTCTTATATAAACTGAAAATCGTTTAAAGTTATGTTAATTGTATACTGTACTACTAATAAAAAATGAAATAATACAAAACTGGTGTGGATGTTTCATTTGTGGAATTGTTAAGTAGCTATGGAATGATATCAATATGTTAGACTTGGTAATGTAATAAGAGGTGCGAAATGTTGTAATTTAGGTATTCCGCTGGGAACGGTGCTTGATTGGATTCTATTTATAGTATTCATTAATCAACTGCTAGAAAAAGAAATTGATGCCTACAGTGCCTCCTACACTACCTACACTAATATGTTTCAGCGGCGATACCGCTCTCGTTGTATGACAGGTTGTTAGGGAGAAACCGGAGAAATGCCTGCCAGTGGTACTAAGGGTCTTAGAGAACTAGGCTTAGGCATGCTCTTGTACCCAACCGAGGTGCTTAAGAAATTTGAAGTATGAAAAATGAACGTGTAGAATAAATTGTTTTATTCATAAAAGACACTTCCTTGGAGCACAACGAATATGTGTGCTACGTTTCAGCTCGATCCGTTGTCTGTGAGGCTGTAGCCCGGTCAAAGAACAACATCTCGAGAACAAGAACTAGAAAAACTTGAAAAATAGCGATTTCAAACTTCCATAACTCCGGCACCTGACGACCCCGAGGGATAAAATTTTGTACACGCTCTCAGGGGCCCCGGAGATCCCCAAGGGGCTGTTACTAGCGGGAGGAGGGAGGGGGTAAAAACCCCTACTTGTTCTGCCATGTGAACAGAGTAGTTCCTGGTCGCTTTCGAGTTTTCGGTTTTCTTGGCGGGCGGGACCCTCTTGCGTCCCTAGAGAAATTGTGATGTATACAGTTTGAATAAACTGCAGTTGGAGATTTCATTAGGTACCTGTTCCCTTCGTGCCCGAAAAATTAGAAATAATAATATGTAGTTGGCTTAACTGGTAATACTCCGACGAACCGAACCACTGTACGTGCACTACCTATCCATGACTTTTGAATATAAGATGCCCTGATAAAACAACTTGTTCGGTCTGCTTCTTTTGGAAGTTAGATCGAATCCTATGGAGAGTAGGATAGAATATAGTGGGGAAAAATGACATGTGAGCGATTTATTACTTGAATCAGAAAATTTCTGTACTTTTCTATGCAAATAAAAAATAAATTCAAAAAGCGCTGACGAAAAATATCGTTTGATCGCATGAAAATTGCAACTGGATAAATTCCAAAATAATTAATTACTTTGGAGAGCCACATAAAATACATCTCACTTCGAAAGCTTCTTCAACTAGTGAAAAAATAACCACGGAAAAACTAAAAAAATGAATGTAGTCCAAATGAAGCATGAAACTCACCTATGCATATAGTGAACTAAACTAATGACTAGTTGGAGTTTGACCTCTCAATATCGATTTATAGGTAGGTACTTAGGTATTTACATTTACATTCGACCGTTTGGTTTCAATATTATAGTTGAAACAGTCTTGATATCTCCCATTGAATCGGTTATTTCGGGTGAGTAAACGCAAAAGGGGATATTCTGGGGCGGACCCCATAGGTCGGTTAAGGCAGAATATCGTATTTCAAGAAGGATCTCCTATTGCGATCAGGTGACTCCAGATCGGTTGAAGGCCGTATTAATATTTTTGGAGGAAAAGGATGAACTCAGGAAGCTCAGGGAGGGAGGGTAGCAATATAGGAACACGCGCTGCTCCCAAAGAAACAGGTGACAACGCGCAATGTGAATATTAGATATCAAATGGTGAGGTGGTATCTCATAATGACAGGAAAAACACTGAAGATGAACGCAAACAAAACAATATCCAATGAGGTCATCAAACTCATCATCCGCACACAGATACTCTGTTTCACAAATCGTAACATAACAAATATCCAACTCAATTTGTGGTGAACTGAAAATCACTGTCAGTTTCAAATATCCCCATTCGAAATTACCAAGGTATCTTCTGTAGTGACTCAACGATCTACGGTTTAGTAACCAACTCATTCTTCTCTATAATGAATGGATATATTTTGAACTTTTTTTTTGGTGTGTGTGTGTGGGGGGGGGGGGGTATACGGTAACCCTCCTTATTGTTCGGCGTGGAATCAGAAAAACACTATTTGATCTTCTCTACCGAGGGTAGGGGAAGCTTTGAATTCATGAAAGGGGTTGAAAAATCTCAAATTCCTTCAAAATCAAAATTTCCGCTCCCATTTCTTTTTCTAGATATCAGCAAAGAAAGTCGGTTTCCGGTTTGTCGGAGCACTTAAATAACAGACTGGATTCATTTCATTCAACTTAATCAATGAATGTGTTCATTACGAGCATTATACACGGATGTTATTATACATGGTTAGATTGTAAAACATTGAGATTTGTTTTTATCATACGTACCTACCCTCTATTTCCTTGTCAGCACGATGAATAATCGATTTATCTGGCATACTGCAATTAGCTAGGTGAAAGTCATGAAGGAATTATTAAACGCCCGAATAAGTTTGGTAGGGGTTTACTATTTATTTATATTTATTTATTTCAAATTACACGGGATTTATCTTCCCTTTTCTAAATAAACATCAATTGCCAGCCCACTTCATGTAGAATTCGTACCTAACTACGATTAAAAGGGGAAAAAATGAAAACCATGCAATTTGCCATGAACAGGTAACAGAATCAAAAAATGTGAAAAACAAAATAGCAGGCAATTCGCTTCGAGAAAACCTAGAAAAAAAGCAAACGAGTAAATAACAAACAAACACAGTAAATAACAAAACAGTAAAAAAAATGAACACAGTGGTGGTTATCATTGCATTTGAAACCAAGATTTGATTTGAGTGGGAGTAGCCTCACGAATGTCAGTTCACTGGGCCACTGCATTTCAACGACAGAAGAGTTGTTGCCGTAGTTGGTGCTGTGGTACTCATGGAAGAACGGGTCACGGCTTCTGGTCGTTCTTGAGGGCACTCAGTAGTTCATCTTTGCTAAAAAAGATGGAGAGTCGTGCTTGTTTCGGATGATCTTGCTCAACGTGGATAAATCAAGGTGGAGTCTCCGCTGTTCTAGTGAGTCAAGCCTGCGACAGAGTGTGACAGTGGTGGTGGACCCTCGAGAGTCCCCCCTCCTAGACCAGCGAGATTATCACCGGTTAAGGCTTCCGCCCAGCGACTCCGTCTTCTCCGGAGCAAAAACTACTCGAGAACAGCCACGCTGTCATACTCCTCCCCACATAACATACTTCTGGGTAGCAGAAGTATGAGCTGGAAAAGGGGGGTTGAAAAAAGTATGAAGTTCTGGTTCAGGAAACGACATCTGAACAACTTCAAGGTGACTAACCTCCATCCTAATTGTACTAACTCATCAATATTTTACTGGTTGAGAACAAAGCTCCTACATACGAGTATTGGCGGAGAGAAAATGTTGTCAGAGTCCAGTGAATTGTGTCCTTAACCAGTAAAAAAAATACTCAAAAAAAAAAAAAAAAATTGGGAGGGGAAACGACTCTTGTCGCAATTCAATTCAAATCCTGACCCCCCTCCCCCTTCGTGCCTTCTTTCAATTTTTTCTATGAATTCATCCAGTGTAGAGTTTTCTTTAAATTTTTAATTCCAATATCACGATTAATGTAAAATTAATTAGTGATATATTCTGTTGAAAAACAAGCAAAAGTGAGTACCTAGCTTCGTTTGGTATTGTTATTTTGATGTCACTATTATTACCGGGCATTCCCCCCTTGTTTTCCCTCCGAAACCCTCCGATTTCTGCGAAAATTTCTTGCTTGGATTTCCTCATGGTATACCTTTCCTCAGATTTCCTAAAATTTTCCGTTATATATACCATTATCTATAGGACCTTTCCTAACGGCTTACCTTCAAGTGTTCGCTTGGCTTTTCTCGTTATACCTTTCCTAAAATTTTCCGTTATATATAGCTTCACCTATTCGTACCTTTCCTAATGGTATATCCTCCGGTGTTTGCTTGGTTTCCTCATGGTATACCTTTTCATGATATGCCATGCTTTTTGCGTGGCTTCTTAGATTTCACTAACGAAGCTCCCCACCAAGCAGCGTTGAACTTTGGCGGGGAAAACGGATATCAATCCTTTTTGCGGCTGAGGAATTTTAATTTCGGGCAAACAATAATCATTTGTTTAACGCGATTCAGTAAAGCGATGCCTGGCAATCAGAAATAGGTACTGGGAACGTGGTAAGTTTTTCTTGGAGTTGAAATGCCTGGAAGCGTGAGATGATTGGGTGAGCTTCTCAACCCCCTCTCCCTACCAGAAAACCTCTATTTCCACTGTCTGTAGGCATGAGTCCTCACGTGGACACTCCCTACTCACCAGTTCATTGGGACGATATTTTTTCTTCTGATGCTGATGAGGTTGCAATTAAATATTGTACTCAGTACAATACTCTGTGCAAATAAATATTTTACTCTGATTATAGATGCTGATCTTCAATTTCGAGGCACAATTTGGTTGCGACTTTCGAAACTAAACCCACACTGCCTATCCTATGTGCCTTCCGGATTATTACTATAAGCCGTAAATCTACTTGTCATTTTCTTAGTCTAATTAATGACCTCTTGAGCAGTATGTATGTTATTTTCATGACATCCGTTGCAGTTGAGGGAGTATTTTAACTCGGATAGAGCATAACGTCAATTTTTCATTGATATTACCAATTCAGATAATCTTCAAAAATTTGACCATCAAAGAAACCCAGGTCACTTATCGAGTCATTTTAGTGCAGGTCCATAGCATTTCGTTGAGATCTTCCCATTAAATTGGCTGTGACCTTATAGCCACAAGTTACCCACCTTTGGGCTTCCCTGTATTCGGGTAAAAACGTTTTGGTTTATTATTCTGTGAATAATACACCTATGTATTCGCTCAGCAAAAAATTTTTATAACACCCCCTCAAAATTTTTTCTTTTCCGTTTCAAGGTGCGTAGATTCCAAAAATGCAATGTCCGTCCGCCGTCCGCCGTACGCCGTCCGCCGTACGCCGTAAGCCGTATCACGTGTACAGGCTTCATTTTCGGTCTAAAAAAATCGTTCTTTCGCACACATGCTCCATTTGGGCCCTAGTTGTGTCCCGAAACTTTTCAGCCCGATCGGAATATATCCAGGGGAGTTATGAGTGAAAATGTGTATAAAAATAGGTACTTTTTGTGTTTTAGTAACATAGTAGTAAAATGAGCTTTTGAGGTATCGTTTCCCATGTTTTTGGGGACGAGAAGACCGAATATGAAGTCGATTTTGACCAAGGAGTGGAAAATTGAGGTTGTACCAGATGTTCAGCTCCAAAAATTGATTTTTTATGAGTCAAAAACCTGCGAAATCGTCTGAAATCACCATCAATTTGTATAATAACACTAGAAAAAGTGTCAACACGTGGATCAAGACGATTAAATGGTACAATCAATGATCAAAGGTAATTTGAAAAAAAAAAAAGGAGCGTAGTACCTAATTCAAGTTTTGGGGGCCAAAATTTGTAGAAACCACCAGAAATAGCTATTTCAATTATTTTACATGAAAGAAGCAATAAATAAACAGCCAGCATTTCTGTAGACCAATAAAATAATAGAATAATAAACCCATATGACAAGGACTTTGCAGCGTTTTTTCAAAGCTATAGATAAATAGGGGGTGGGTCAAGTTGGTCCCCAGATGATCCCATATGAAGTTCTGGATGTCTTGACATATAACTGAGCGTTTTTAGCGAATTTTAAAAGAAAATGAAGCTATTGCAACGGGTCCAATATATATATATATATATATATATATATATATATATATATATATATATATAATCTGAAGGTTTAATACAGGGAGTATAACAATAAAACACTGCCATCAGCAGTCCTCCCTACTCAACTAGGTAGCTGCACCTCACCACAGATTTTTGAAGGCTCGGGCAGTCTCTTGTCCGACATGATACCGTTAGTTAGTTGTCTCTCGTGAAAATATTCAATATGTGAAGAAGTCGCGTTGTATCTGTTGTAAAATATTTCGGCAAATCAATAAAAGTTGTTTTCAACTGTTCTCCGTGATCTCCGAACATTTCTGGCGCGGTCTCGTGGACCTCCAAATTTGGGACTTCAAACGAAAATTTCGAGTCTTCTGTACGAAGACAACCTACGTCCATTTCTTCAGCGACTAAGCAACTACAACTTCACATCTACGACTATTACAAAGACTTTTTAATTATAATTAGAGAGATAGAGAATTTCACGGGATCGAGCTGAAAGGACTCGCCCGAGGATCCCCTTGAACCCTCGTAATTAAACAAGAGGAACGAGAGCGTGAGCTACCTATCTCTACTTATCAACCGGAAGATTCGACTCGAGCTGGTGACACTCTTGCTGATTGACCAAGGACGCAGCTACTCTACTACTTGCACTGCACAGTTCGGCTTGTCTGTAGCTTATTGGTAACAATCTTAACTTATTCACAGGAGTGGTATATTATAAGAGTACCGCGACTGGATTCCCCCCAGATTTTACCAATAAACAATTGAAAAATGTGGTGCTGAAGGCTAAGATTGAGCAAAGATGTAAGATGTGCTGGAGGAAAAATTTTACAAGGTTGGTGCTGAAGGCAAAACAGTTGAGTGAAGATACAAAATGTGCTGAGGGCAAGAATAAAAATAAGGAAAGAAGACGAGGTGAAGGCAGGCGGCGGTCGACATCGGATGTCGTAACGGGGTAGTCAGCCAGTAACGTGCCAGAGACCCTGCTTTGGTGGAGCAGGGTGGGCGAAGAATCCGGGGTCGCCAGGAAGGTAGAGCGGTGCTAGTGGTGTCGTGCGTTCCCTTCAGGCCTGGGCTTTCTGGCCACCACTATGGGGGATATCCCTGGCGGTGGCGCAGTCGTGACTGGAGCTGGTGGTGGTGCAGTTGGGTTGGCCGGGTATGTGGGGGGCGTGTGTCCCGGTGGCTTCTGGGATGTAATAATCGCAAATTATCACCCACCAGGACACTTGCCACAGCCGAGGGCGAGAGTCCGCTGATCCTCGGAGGGGGAGTCCATATTGGAGATGAGGTTGGCCTGGGAGAAGGTGGGAGTGGCGAGAGTGGAGGCTGTGGACAGACGTTGCGCAGGACAGCAGCGACGTTGGGGTCTGAGTGCGGGAGGCTGGCAGTGAGGTCCATGGTGGATGGAGGCTAGTAGAGGAATGTGAGGGTGTTCGAGTCTCGTTGTTGGATGTTGGCATGGTGGGGATGCCGCGAGGGTGAAGGCTGGTTTGCAACAGGCCAGTGAGGTGGTATAGGGTTTCCCATCAATCAAAAGGGTAGCGGTGGTATTAGTGGTGTGGATGACATGAAAGGGACCGGAATAAAGGGGCAGGGTTTTTTAAATCCCTGGTTCTTTCAGGTACATTTGGGTGGCTGAGTGAAAACGCTTAGGATGAGCAGTGTCGGTAATTGGCGTCGGTTTCATTTGATCGAGAGGAGACAGCGTCCCTTTGAGGAAAATGTCAGCAGGTAGGGGTAGGGGAGTGCGGAAGGTCCACTTGGTGGGACTAAGGCCATCGGTCAGGTCCGGCCATGGTGCGGAGGCTCAACATGATGTGGGGGGGGGGGGGGGGGGCTTAGTCCAGGAGGCCATGGTACTTGAGGTTGAGAGGGCTTGTTTTGAAACAGAGCGCCACCACTCGACTTTTACGTTTGATTGAGGGTGGTAGGGGCTGGTGCTCTGTTTTGTGGTCTCCAGTGATCTGAATAGTTCCATGAATTGTGTGGATTCAAACTGCCGGCCTTGATCGACTTTGATGATCCGCGAACAACCGTATCGGGCCACCCAGTTGTTGAGGAAGGCCTTGCGACGTTTTGTGTGGTGATGTGGGTGAGTGGGGCGCACTCAATCCACCCGGTGGCACGGTCGGTCATCGTAAGGCAATAGCATTTCCTTACTTACGGTAGATGGGAGAAACAGCCCGACAATGTCGATATGGAGGTGTTTGAATGGGAGGGCATCGTCAAGGTTTGGGGTGGGATGTGGGGGTGTGTGGAAACCTTGTACGTTGGCATTTTCAGCTCCCAAGAACCCAATTGTGGACATCTGTGTTCATATGGGGCAAAAACTACCTAATCTTGAGTAGGCTGGCCCTAATTCCAGGATCATGGAGTGCGAGTTAGTGGTCAAAAAGCTGTTTCCACAGGCCTGGTGGCTTGTACAGACATACTGTGTCCGTGCTGGTGTCGCACCAGAGGTCGTGTAGTTGGACTTTTTGTAGTTTGTCGGCAGTGGTTAGGCTTGGCAGGGTTGGATCAGTAGCAGGGTCCTGCTTCGCCACGAGATATTTTGGAGAGGGAAAAGGGAGGAGTTCAGCAATCGGCGCGGGGAACGGTCGGGAGAGGGCATCGGCGACGGAGTTGTCTGCACCTGGCGCGTAGCGGATGTCAGTTGTGAACTGTGCGATGAATTCGAGTTGACTGAGGCGGTGTGGAGAGGCCAATTTTCTTGTTTTGAAGAGCGGGTGCGTGAGTGGCTTATCATCGGTGGTGACAGAGAAATGCCGACCTTCGAAAAAGTCATGGAATTGTTTAATGGCTTCGAAGATGGCGAGGTGTTCTCTGTCGAAGATGGAGTACTTTCGTTGGGCATCAGTGAGCGTCTTGGAGAAGAAACAAAAGGATTAGGTGGTGTTATTGATGTGTTGTTGAAGGACCGTGCCGATGGCCCAGTCCGAGCCGTGTGTTGTGATGAAGAGCGTTGCGTCGACATGAGGAACTCTCTAATCATTGACCCCGTCTCACAAAAACCGGTAGGAGTGTTCATCAGCTCTGTCACACCTCCTCTGGTCGACCCCAAATTTGCAGCACTCCTGGACACCTACCAAACCTGAACTGAGACCGACATGGAATCAATCCGCCCATGCAGTGACTATCACAGGCTCAACTCTAGGACGACCCCTGATATGTATAACATCCCTCATCTCCGAGACTTCTCCTCCCACCTCCACGGCACCACCATCTTCTCTACCGTCGACATCTCCCGGACATTCTACCACATCAACATTTATCCACCTGAAATACTGAAGACCGCCATCATCACACCGTTCGGCCTCTTTGAGTACCTCAAGATGGGATTCGGCCTACGCAACGCAGCCCAGACCTGGCAGCGGTACATGGACCAAATTCTCTGTGGACTCCCCTACGTTTTCTGTTTCCTCGACAACGCCCTGATAGCCTCCACCTCCACTGAGCAGCTCTACGACCACCTGCGCCACGTCCTTAAAATATGCCGTACCGAAGGTCTCACCATCAACAAGTCCAAATGTGTCATCGCCCAACCCTTAGTGAAATGCCTGGGACACCTTGTCACCGCCAAGAGGATTACACCGCTCACCAACAAGGTGAACTCCCTCTGACAGTTACCGTGCCCACAGACCGGCTCTGACGATTCTTGGGAATGCTCAGCTTTTACTGCCGACACATCAGACACGCCATCCACCATCAAAAACCCCTCATTGATGCCATCCCTCAACCGTCCAAAAATAACGACAACCGGAAGCTCTCGTGGTCTCCGGACCTCCAGAAAGCATTCCACCAATGCAAGACGGACCTGGAGACCGCTACCCTCCTTGCCCACCCAGCCTGTGATCCTCTTGGCGGTGACAAGGTGTCCCAGGCATTTCACTAAGGGTTGGGCGATGACACATTTGGATTTGTAGATGGTGAGACCTTCGGTACGGCATATTTTAAGGACGTGGCGCAGGTGGTCGTAGAGCTGCTCGGTGGAGGTGGAGGCTATCAGGGCGTCGTCGAGGAAACAGAAAACGTAGGGGAGTCCACAGAGAATTTGGTCCATGTACCGCTGCCAGGTCTGGGCTGCGTTGCGTAGGCAGAATCCCATCTTGAGGTACTCAAAGAGGCCGAACGGTGTGATGATGGCGGTCTTCAGTATGTCAGGTGGATAAATGTTGATGCGGTAGAATGCCCGGGAGATGTCGACGGTAGAGAAGATGGTGGTACCGTGGAGGTGGGAGGAGAAGTCTCGGAGATGAGGGATGTTATACATGTCCCGGGTCGTCCTAGAGTTGAGCCTGCGATATTCACTGTATGGGCGGATTGATTTCCATGTTGGTCTCAGTTCAGGTTTGATTAGAGAGTTCCTCATGTCGACCTGTAATACTAAATAGGAGAGGAAGTTGGCACCGAGGATCGGGTTGCCCACTCGTATTTGTGGCCGTTGAGGTCTACTGCAGAGAGGTACCGTAGGAAGGAATCTGGTGCCATTTGCGGTGTAAAGGAGTTGGCGGTTCGACGGTGTCTTGCGGTGGAGGAAGTTGTTGGGGATAATAGAGATGGCCGCTCCTGTGTTGATGAGGAACGGGAGGTTGGAGCGTTTGCAGCAGTTGAAGAGCCGCTGGGAGACTGGGGCGGAGGGGTTGGTCCGCAGTGTGAGGAGGCGGTGTGTGTGTGTGTGTGTGTGCGTGGGTCCCGCCATGGGTTGAGGGGTCTTGAACACCGAAGCATATGTGCAGTGTGGAACGGAACGGTGGCAAATGTATGGTGGAGGGCAGCTGTAAGGGGTAGTGCTTGAAATAGCACTTTCTTCTCCGCTGAGGCAAGGGCAGAAACCAGAGAAGGTGTCGGAGGCGTTGGCAAGGTCATTCCACTCTAGGCAAAGCGAAGGGTGGCGCCCACCCGGTTTACCAGCGTTGGTGTTTGTGTTTCCCTGGAAGGCGGGAGTGTGAAGATTGCAGGGTTTTACAGTTGCGAGCCTGCGTGCCAAACTTAATGTGGTACCAGCATCGAGGTGGGGCGGCTGGTTGTTGAGGCTTTGGAGGGAGTCAGTTGTCCGGGTTTCGTGTCAGGGTGGAGTTTTGACCGGGAGAGCGGTCTCGCCGATTGACGGAAGGGCTTCTGGTTCTGTCACATGTGGCAGAGGCGGAGCGAGAGCGAAGGGGGGGGGGGGGGGGGTTGCTTGGCGGCCGTATTTCGCGGACCGTGGCGAATGGGCCAATGTAAAACATGGTATCAGCAAGGCGGAAAAGTGATTCATCGTCTTTCTCGAGGTATGGGGCAAGCAAAATTTGGATGTGGGGCGGTAGCGCCTTGAGCCGGAAGGACTTCGTGATGTCAGCTGTGAGAACATCGTGGAGTTGATGGCGAAGCCGGCGGAAGAGGTGGCTGGGCTTGAGATCGCCGAGTTGTTGAGGATGGGAGAGGACAGAGATCCGAGCGTGCTTGGAGGGCTGGTAGAGGTCAATGAGGCGAGTGCATAGGTTGTCATAGGAGGTGGGCGAGTCGGGTGAAATGTCCGAGATATGGAGGAGGATGTCGTAAAGCAGAAGCGAAATTGTCTTGGAGTATTTCAACTCCTGTGAGTCGATGTTGGAGGCGGAAAATGAGTCGGTGAGCTGGAAGAACCACAGGGTGGAGTCGTGAAGCGTAGAACGGTGGCAATGCGTGCCGGATGGCTGTCGAGGCGTTCATGATGTCAGCAGTGGGGACGGTCACGGCGGGTTGCGGTTCGTTCTGTATGTTGGCTCGAAACACCCCTGTGATGACTCCGATTTTTGGTAAAATTAGAGAGGTAAAATTTGACTTGGAGGAAAAGGTGACTCTAAGTTGGGTTTTGAATGAGGAGGAGAGAGAGGAGTGTGAGGGATCGTATCCACACGGTTTTCACCTCCTTGGATACACTTCTGGGATTCAGGTAAATATTCGTCCGGTTTTCACCACGTTGAATATTGGGATACGAAAATATCCGTGCAGTTTTCACCTCCTTGGATATTGAGGCGAGAGAAAGGGATGATATTCGTCCGGTTTTCACCACGGTGAATATCCAGGAAAATACTCTTCCGGTTTTCACCGTGTTGAGTATTTCTGAAGGAAGTTCTCAGCCTGTTTTCACCTTGTTGAGAACTTGGAGGGAAGGAGAAGGCTTAGTTGGTGATGAGAAAGTAAGGTTAGCTCTGGTTCTAGGGAAATTTTATGAACGTCGAGCTAAGCGCGAGCCGGGCGCCTTATTAAGGCGCCTCTACCATCCCCGGGTCTCACAGGAACGGCCGTTGGGAGCTATTGGAGGGAGAGCCTGTGCCGGCACTGCGCAGCTCGGCTTCTCCGTTGTTTATTGGTAACAATCTTAACTTATTTACAGGAGTGGTATATTGTAAGGGTACCTACCACGACATTAGGTACCCATTATTATTTATCAAACCAAGTTGCACAGCTAAGCATAAGGGTGAGTCGACAAGAAGTAGATACTTACCTACAATGTCGATATGTGAAACTTACCTACTTACCTATCGGAGTATTCCAACTAGCTCTCTATCCATAAGTCCTATATTAACAACCTACCATATCTGCTTGTTAAATCTCAGTATTATTTCCAATTTTCCATATTTCAACTCTGGTTTCTCGCGATATCAACTTTTTACACAATAGCACGAATGTTTCCTCGAAAATTCGCTCTTATAGCCATGCTGCGTGAAAGGAACTTTTTTGTCCTTTCCGTCCATACCTTGATCTACTCGTCAAGATATCTGAACGTTTATTGCGCACCTAAGATGTGATTAAACCTTTTTGAAGGATACGAATACACTCCACATTAAGACAACCCTGCCTAGATATAATATAAAACACTACTAGGGAGATACAGGATATTGTAAACTCTGTACACGTTTTAAACATTTAAAACTGAATCACTTTTGAGGTAGTACATGTTTTAGAATTTAGACGATGGCAGTAAGTACCCTTTCTTTTGTTAATTATGTATTTCTCTCCTTAAGTTACCTATAGTACGTAAGTAAGACTAAATGTAAGCAAGAAATCCTTTTTTCTCCCTGCCAAAAAAAGGGTTATTTGTATTGGAACCAGAAAAAGTCTGCCAAATACGTAGCACTGTATGTGGTTTCACCTCACCGTTGCGCGGATCAGCATTAGTCGAGTTAAGTTTCTGCGATTGATCGATTACAGTGTAGATAAATGGATCCGAACCGTCGATCTATTCACCATTTGATGATATGGCCCCCATACTTCCTGCAAATAATGACCACACGTTTGGATTGTTCGTTCATTGCGAAAATATGGTTGTTTCAAAGGAACTGAATACATGAATATTTGAATTCAAGCGTTGAACACGAATACTGTCGTGAAAGTGACGTGCGAGGTTTGTGCAAATGGCAGCAAGTCGCTCTGGCTGGGTCAGTAAAGACTTACGTACTCTCCTTTCACCTATTTAAACGAAATTGCTCAAAGAAGATAAACTCGTTTGTAAAACAGCAGTCCTGCGAGTAATGGGTAGTGTGCAGGCAAACTTGGGACAGGCGAGTGATGCGTGGGGTTCCGGGCGACGACTTGAGTATAAAGCGTTCACCTTGCCGTTTTACCTTCCTGACAATATACCACTGCCTCCTAATAAATACCTTGGCATCGGCTCAACTCCCCAGGTTCTCAGGCCCCATCAAAACCTTTTCGGATCTCTTTCTCGTTCCCTGGAACCCCTTCTATTGACATACATATCTCTCTGTCATATCTCTAACCTCCATCTACAATAATATTATCCACTTCCATAGCATTTTGTCCAAACTTTAGCCCTATGCCGGGTTGAATACCGTCTTGGTTTATTATTCTGTGAATAATACACCTATGTATTCGCTCACCAACAAATTTTTATAACACCCCCTCAAACTTTTTTCTTTTCCGTTTCAAGGTGCGTAGATTCCAAAAATGCAATGTCCGTCCGCCGTCCGCCGTAGGCCGTCCGCCGTATCACGTTTACAGGCTTCATTTTCGGTCTAAAAAATTCGTTCTTTCGCACGCATGCTCCATTTGGGCCCTAGTTGTGTCCCGAAACTTTTCAGCCCGATCGGAATATACCCACAGGGGTGTTATGAGTGAAAATGTGTGTAAAAATAGGTACTTTTTGCGTTTTAGCAACATATTAGTAACATGAGCTTCTGAGATATAATTTTCCATGTTTTTGGGGACGAGAAGACTGAATATGAAGTCGATTTTGACCATAGAGTGGAAAATTGAGTTCTACCAAATGTTCAGCTCCCAAAATTGATTTTTTATGAGTGAAAAACCTGGGAAATCGTCTGAAATCACCATCAGTTTGTGTAATAACACTGGAAAAAGTGTCAACACGTGGATCAAGACGATTAATGGCACTACCAATGATCAAAGATAGTTATTAAAAAAAAAAAAAGGAGCGTACCTAATTTGTGTTTTAGGGGCCAAAATTAATGGAAACCATAATGTAAACCGTGTGTGTGTGTTATATAACGTAATTTGGCTTGTCCCGTGTAATAAAGAAATAAGAAATAAGAAACCATCAGAAATAGCTATTTCGATTATTACGCATAAAAGAAACAATAAATGAACAGCCAACATTTCTGTGGGTATGTCCAGGAGAATAATAAACCCATGTGACAAGGACTTTGCAGCGTTTTTTCATGATTCTGCTTCCTCATTACTGGTCCAGTCGCGATTCCACACCTCGAGAGATGTAGGTAATATCTCGTTTTCAGATTCGCAGATTCTGCTGAGGCAAGCAGCTCATGCGACCCAGTTGTCGAACTTAACATCAAATTCATAAAATGTTCTAGTATTTCTGTTATATGCATTTCCATGTCCACTTTACCACTGTAGCAGTGATAACCTACGGAAACATCATATATTATATATATACAACCTCCTACTCTCAGCTCTCAGCTGATCATACTTAAATATCGATATTAATGCCAATGTTTATCATAAAAAATCAGTTCACTACCATAGGCCAGTCCTATCATCATCATCACTGAACTGTCAACAGCTATCGCCATCTCGCTTATCGGTTGTTCATACGGCTCGCTCTAGTATCCCAACTAGCCTATAAGGTGAGTCACCTCTCTCATTATCTCATTTCATTTGGAGATCGCACCGATCGTTGCGTTCCTCGTAATGGAGGGGCCCAACGGAGATGGTGACGATCCTGGTCAAACAGAAACCAGATCATCAAACAATGCGGATCAAAGTTCTTTGAGTAGGTTCAAAGCTCCACGATCTAGACGGACCAAGATCTCAACTACTGCTAAGCTGGTATCCTCCAAAAATGCCAATTAATAAAATACCAGCCAACGTAACCACTGCGAATAAATTTACAACTCTTCTAGCATTAAATGACAGTACCAACGCAGGTGAAATGATGAATGATACGATGACCGATCCTGACAACCCCAACAACTTGATCTGTCTATTCAAAGTTCACGTATAAAGATGAACGTTATTGGGTTCATTCGGAATATTGATGACGAAGTAACGATGAAAACTTTGAGCAAAATTGAATATAAACCACTTTTGTATCGTAACGCCTCCTCTCCTAATTTCAAAGAAAACTGAGTTAGATTTTTATACGTACCTACCTAAGGAACAACGTCCTTATAGAGTAAGTACATAGGGATTCGAGGGTTCGAGGGTACGTAATATACTGCCGATCAAATCGAAGTTGACAGTCAAAGGACAGTTGATGCCCATGTACCTAATATAAGTAGGTCAAATTTGACAAATTTTTCAGATCTAAGTTATGTAGAAATCAACATAAAATGTATACGTTGATTTCGACCCAACTATTGGTACGACAAATCCCCGATCAGTTAACACACAGTCCCATATCTTATGCAGAGTAGAAGAATATACTCCACACACTGGACCAATCCACTGCAACAATTATTGCCAGCAGTGGAATCACTCACGAGGCCACGAACTAAATCACTCGCGGCGAAATCGTGGAAACCCATTTCAAAGAAAAACGGAGTTATTGAAAAATAGTCTATTTCCACTAATACACGAAAAACGCAAAAAACACTGTTATACCGGTTTCGGTGATCAAACCATCGTCAGTAACACACAATAACTCAGATATTACAGACAATAACAGAGTTATTGTGTGTTACTGACGATGGTTTGATCACCGAAACCGGTATAACAGTGTTTTTTGCGTTTTTCGTGTATTAGTGGAAATATGCTATTTTTCAATAACTCTGTAATGTGTTCAGACGCCCGTTGTTACCTCCTGTGGATGGATGGCGAGTAACTAGAGGTGACCTAAAATGGGAGTCTGAACGTATTACCTGAGAATTTTGTAGGTGAGCAGTTGGCCCTGCAGCGATTTTGCACAGTGTCGCTACAGGTTTGGACGTCTCCAAGGCAAAGTTCTCTAGCTGAAAGACTAGTGAAATGGTGACTCTACGGTGTTCGGATAATAATTGAAACAAGAGGAAGTTAACGAAATGAACGAATTTATTGTAAAAAGAGCTAGCACAATTTGGGGTCGCGAAGGCGGATGACTCGATACAAGAACAAGAATTTACTTTAAGTGCGCGAATAAACGGGATTCTAATTACATAGCAAAGGGGCAAAACTAATAGATTCAGAGATTTGACAAGTGGTGTAGAAATATGTAATGATTGTATGGCAACAGAGTCGGAGTCTTGGATGGGTTCTGATGGGGTCTGATAACTGGGTTCGTTGAGTGAAATGTTGAAGACTTTGGGGATGAAATCAGGGCTCAATTTGAGAGAAGTCTGCAGAGGTACTGAAACAAAACGGGAACGTTCTGAATTACCTCCGTAAGGAATTGTGTGACTGCAGAAGGCCTGAGGGGCGCTGTTACGCGACAGTGTCGCTTAAGTTTCTGACTATGAAATAAAGGGGCCTTAGGCCTTACCTCCTGTACTCCTCCTGATTCGTCTAGGGAAGTCCGTCTCCGGGCTCGTCCTGGCTCCTCCAGTGGATCCGCCTGCAACAGGTGGGTGATTACGGCAGCACCTTGTGGGTTCAAGGTAAGGGCTCGCCGGGTGCTGGCTGTGGCTGGTGGTATTACGGAAACCTCCCGTCATCTCTCTCTTGGCGTCGAAATTTAAAGGAATAATCAAAAGGGGAAGTCAATTTTACAGTCCGAATCACACAACGAATTTACAACTGGGGTCAACAAAATGGCTATCTCTCTCAACTCAACTAACTCAAACTATCGCAGGTCTGGTCGCAGGTCAGGTCTCAGGTAAGGTCTCTGGGGTTGTGTTCTGGCGGTCGGGAGCGGGGGTATTTATATCCGCCCCTCCTCCAGTTGCGCCGGAAAGAGGCGCAGAAGGCCTCCTCCCTCTGAGTCCTACCGCCCTAGTCAAATTCGGAGGTACCGCCCGAGTCAGTGGCGGCCTCCCAACTGAGGTTTGAATTTGACGACAACTCCGTTTTGGTTTATTATTCTGTGAATAATACACCTATGTATTCGCTCAGCAAAAAATTTTTATAACACCCCCTCAAAATTTTTTCTTTTCCGTTTCAAGGTGCGTAGATTCCAAAAATGAAATGTCCGTCCGCCGTCCGCCGTACGCCGTATCACGTGTACAGGCTTCATTTTCGGTCTAAAAAAGTCGTTCTTTCGCACACATGCTCCATTTGGGCCCTGGTTGTGCCCCGAAACTTTTCAGCCCGATCGGAATATACCCAGGGGTGTTATGAGTGAAAATGTGTATAAAAATAGGTACTTTTAGCGTTTTAACAACATGTTAGTAACATGTGCTTTTGAGGTATCTTTTTCCATGTTTTTGAGGACGAGAAGACCGAATATGAAGTCGATTTTGACCAAAGACGCGGAAATTGAGGTTTTACCAAAGGTTCAGCTCCCAAAATTGGTTTTTTATGAGTCAAAAACCTGGAAAACTGTCTGAAATCACCATCAATGTGTACAATAACATTGGAAAAAGTGTGAACAGGTGAATCAAGACCATTAAATGCCACTTCCAATGATCAAAGATGATCTTAAAAAAAAAAGCGTACCTATTTCATGTTTTGGGGGCCAAAATTGGTGGAAATCATCAGAAATAGCTATTTCAATCATTCCACATGAAAGAAACAATACATTTAACAGCCAACAAAAATCTCTAGAACTCCAATAGAATAATAAACCCATGTGACAAGGACTTTGCAGCGTTTTTGGTTTATTATTCTGTGAATAATACACCTATGTGTTCGCTCAGCAAAACATTTTTATAACACCCCCTCAAAATTTTTTCTTTTCCGTTACAAGGTGCATAGATTCCAAAAATGCAATGTCCGTCCGCCGTACGCCGTATCACGTGTACAGGCTTCATTTTCGGTCTAAAAAAATCGTTCTTTCGCACACATGCTCCATTTGGGCCCTAGTTGTGTCCCGAAACTTTTCAGCCCGATCGGAATATATCCAGGGGAGGTATGAGTGAAAATGTGTATAAAAATAGGTACTTTTTGTGGTTTAGTAATATAGTAGTAAAATGAGCTTTTGAGGTATCGTTTTCCATGTTTTTGGGGACGAAAAGACCGAATATGAAGTCGATTTTGACCAAGGAGTGGAACATTGAGGTTGTACCAGATGTTCAGCTCCCAAAATTGATTTTTTATGAGTCAAAAACCTGCGAAATCGTCTGAAATCACCATCAATTTGTATAATAACACTAGAAAAAGTGTCAACACGTGGATCAAGACGATTAAATGGTACAATCAATGATCAAAGGTAATTTGAAAAAAAAAAAAAAAAAGGAGCGTAGTACCTAATTCAAGTTTTGGGGGCCAAAATTTGTAGAAACCACCAGAAATAGCTATTTCAATTATTTTACATGAAAGAAGCAATAAATAAACAGCCAGCATTTCTGTAGACCAATAAAATAATAGAATAATAAACCCATATGACAAGGACTTTGCAGCGTTTCTTTTTCTATACTCACGAGGCCAGTTCTCTTGGCCTTCACGATGTGTCATTTGTCAAGGAACGCTCATTATACCAAATGAAACACAATTGCAGTGTTGTTTAATTTCTGGTTAGACAGTGGGAAATATCAACCACGAGTTTACAAACTGCATTGACGCTAGAGCGCTCAGGCGGAAACCGAATTGGTTCGAATGCAGACATCTATATTAGCCTCCAACCGCCACATCAGTCTGGGCTTGGCCATCCTTTCATCTCTTCTCTTATGAGGCAGGAAGCCATGATAGATGAACCACACTGATGACATTTTCGTATGCTTTTCCGACTCGATCAAGATAGATTGTTAATTACAACATGCTCTTCCAACATGATTATGTTTGCACAACCTAAGAAAAAAGTTCGCGTCAGTCGCGTATGATTTGCAGCCGATTAACTCAGAATATTAGGAAGAACTACCGTCCATCTTTCTAATAGCTATTAATCAACCACGGATTTCAATATTATCATACAACTGATTTCATTATTATCATACAACTAATTATTATGACCGAGTAGAAGCCTGACATGAGTGCCACATGTACCTGTTTGATTTGCCTTAGCAGCACATGCAAATTTGTGATTTGATCTCACGATTTTCATCACATTCGCAAAACTTTGTATTTTCATACTTCACAAATCAACAATTTCATTTTCAACAACACCTAGAAAAACAAAAACGTTGCAAATTCCTTGTCACTTGGTTTATTATTCAATCGGACATACCTACAGAAATGTTGCCGTTCATTTATTGTTTCTTTCATGCGCAGTAATTGAAATAGTTATTTTAGATGGTTTCCACCTATTTTGGCCCCCCAAAAAACGACCTCCGCTAGCCCCTTGTGGTTTATTATTCTGTGAATAATACACCTATGTAATCGCTCAGCACGAAATTTTTATAACACCCCCTCAAAATTTTTTCTTTGACGTTTCAAGGTGCGTAGATTCCAAAAATGCAATGTCCGTCCGCCGACCGCCTTATCACGCATATCAGCTTCATTTTCGGTCTAAAAAATTCGTTTTTTCGCACACATGCTCCATTTGTGTGCTAGTTGTGTCCTGAAACTTTGCAGCCCGATCGGAATATACCCAGGGGTGTTAAGAGTAAAAATTGGTACAAAAATAGGTACTTTTTGCGTTATAGTAACATATTGATAAGTTGAGCTTTTGAGGTATCGTTTCCCATGTTTTTGGGACGAGAAGACCGAATATGAAGTCGATTTTGACCAAGGAGTGGAAAATTTAGATTCTGACGAAGTTTCAGCCTTAAATTTACGTTAAATTTTGGTCAAAAATCGCCGTTCTTCCGCACAAAGTTTGGGTCCCCAGTTGGGTCCTAGTTGGCTCCGAAACTCGACAGCCCGATCGGCATACACCCAGGGGTGTTATGGGAGAAAAATGGGTGTACAAATAGGGGTTTTCGAGGGATTTTTGAGGTTTTAGTGGAAATGAGCTTGTGAGGTATCGTTTTCCATGTTATTTAGGGCGAGAAGACCAAATATTAAGTTGATTTTGACCGAAGAGTGAAGAATTGAAGTTGTAACGAAGGTTAAACTCCCGAAATTCATTTTTTGTGAATCAAAAACATGGAAAATAATCTCAAATCACCATACATTTTATAATAACACTAGAAGAAGTATCAACAGGTGAATCAAGACAATTAAATGGTACTATCAATGATCAAAGATAATCTTTAAAAAAAAAAATCGAGCCTAACTCGTGTTTTTGAGGGCCAAAATTGGTGAGAACCACCAAAAATAGCCAATTTAATAATTGCGCATGAAAGAAACAATAAATGGACAGCCAAAATTTCTGTAGGTATGTCCTGTAGAATAATAAACCCATGTGACAAGGGCTTTGCAGCGTTTTTTTTTTACAGATTATCTTTGAACGTCGGTAGTGCCATTTAATTGTGTTGATTCACCGCCTAATACTTCTTCTAGGTTATTATACAAATTTATGGTGATTTCAGACAACTTCCCAGGTTTTTGACTCATAAAAAATGAATTTCGGGAACCTTTGTTACAACCTCAATTCTTCACTCCTTGGTCAAAATCAACTTCATTCGGTCTTCTCGCCCTAAAAATAATGGAAAACGATACATCACAACTCGTGTTCACTAAAACCTCAAAAAAACCTCGAAACCCCCTATTTTTACACCCATTTTTCTTTGGAGCTTTGGAGCACAACTAGAACCCAAATGTGTTCCCAAATGGGGACCCAAATTGTTTGCGGAAGAACGACCATTTTAGACCAAAATTTAACGTGAATTTAAGGCCGAAACTTCGTTAGAACCTCAATTTTCCACTTATTAGTCAGAAGTGACTTAATATTCGGTCTTCTCGTCCTCAATAACATGGAAAGCGATACCTGAAAAGCTCAAGTCACTAAAACACAAAAATATCTACTTTTATACCCATTTTTCACCCTTGCATATATTCTGATCGGGCTGCAAAGTTTTTGGACACAACTAGGGCCCAAATGGAGCGTTTTTGCTAAAGAACGAATTTTTTAAACCGAAAATGAAGCCGGTATGCATGATATGGCGGACGGACATAGCATTTTCTGAATCTACGCATCTTGAAACGTAAAAGAAACAATTTTGAGTAGGAGTTATACAAATTTTTTGGTGATCGAATGCATAGGTGTATTTATTATTCACGGAATAATAAACCTATGCATTCGAAAATAAAAAAAACCAGTCATGCAGCATGACTTAATGAGCGAATTTTCAAAGAAATATTCGAATTAATGGCTATGGTTTTGAATAAAGGAAAACTTCGGTCTAAAATTTGGTTTTCTATGTATATTCTCTTCGTATTTATTTTAATTTGTACGTTTTGTCCATCCTGACTCTACCGTTTGTTTATTACGTAATTGTACTAAGTGCTTATTTATTTGATCGCTGTGGGTTCATATTCTCCCCCTTTTTTGCTTCGAACTCTCGTCTTCAATTAATACTTCTCACATTTTTCAATCTGACCACTCTAAGGGGGTGGGGGGGGGGGGGGTAAGAGTTTAAAGATTATCCTAGTTTTGGGTAATTTTTGCGCACTTTAAATGCTCTCATTTAAGAACGGATTTAGATATCTAAAATCCGATTTCACCATCGTGTTCAGCGTGCAAAAACCTTTAAAATGAGGGGTCACTTGTTAGAAAATAACATTTTGGGGATTTTTGGGTAATTTTTGCGCACTTTAAATGCTCTAATTTGAGAACGGATCAAGATATCTAAAATCCGATTCCACCATCGTGTTCAGCGTGCAAAAACCTTTAAAATGAGGGGTCACTTGTTGGAAAATAACATTTTGGGGATTTTTGGGTAATTTTTGCGCACTTTAAATGCGCCAAAACCCTCCTTAGAGTAGGCCAATTTCGCCCATCTTCGAACTTAGCCTTTCGATTGCCAAGATAGATTTTTTGTGCAAATTTGAGCTGTTTATCTCAATTCTATCGAGAGTTATCGTCTGGAGTGACACATATATAAATATATATATACATATAAAAAAGTGTTAAATTTCAGGAATCGTTTTAGAATGGTCTGAAACGGATTTCTATGAAGAAAATTTCCAAAAATTTATATTATTTAAATTTCGAAGCCATTGCAATAGCTTCATTTTCTTTGAAAATTCGCTAAAAACCAAAAGGAATACTTATTACCGGAACTTGAAAACAATTACGAGAAAGAAACCGCGAATTGCGTAGGAACTGAGCAATAGAATCATAAATAATTAGACATTTATATCACGAGAATAAATAACTTAATCTGTGCGTGCGGTGATTGGGCGACGAAATCCAAGCCAGATTGAAATTAAACCCATGAGTCCAATGAATTCACGCGAGTCACTTCGCTTTTTTACTGGGTTTGATCGTCTCATCCGATCATCCACGTCCTCTCAGATATTGAGGGAGTAATTTAGGAAATAGTTTTTTCCCAATATATTTTAGGGGCTTAAATTATCAACGCATGGAGGTCCTATGTGTGGAAGTTCTATATGATTCAATTCTGTTCCAATCAAGACGCAGTGGAAATTAAAATTGATAATAACGAAAGTGAATGAATAGTATTCCATCAGCTCGTATCATAGAAATATAATCGCTGCCCCTGGTATGTCAATATTGTCCCCCACTTACATCTGATGAGGTCAGTAGGATGGGTACCTAGGTACTTATATGCATCTCTCGCTCAAGGTGGTTGCCCCCATCCAATTGCCATAATAAAATGGTATTCAATGTTCTTACTTACCCCTACTCCGCAGTAATCGCTCAGCATGTGCGACTAGCACAATACATGGTGGTATTTTTTCGGTGAGTTTTCAGTTGAAGAAGTACGGAAATATTCTCGGAAAGTGCTCGTCGTTTTGTGGAACTGTGACGCCCACATTTAAGTTGACATGCTCCAGTCTCAACCTGCTCCGTGAATTATCGCCGAGTCTTCGACCGATTTGTTGTCATCACAAGGTGATAATTAGACAGCAAGATAAGTCTTCTCAATCCACCAGTGATTTATATTTTTGTAGTTGTAAATAATACCGAATGAACCACCCAAACAAGCTGTGACGTCTCGATTGCCTAGTAGCGATAAAATATTTTTCCAAGTTCGCAACCCAGACCGTTGCAATGCTTCAAATCAAATCCCAGTCAGTGGCCTGAAAAAAAAAAACGCTTCCAACGAATGCCAGTGGAGGAAGTGAACGGTCAAACGTAGAGAAAGGGTATTAGTGCCATACATTTTGGGCGAGAAAGCAGGAGAGACCCTAGCTCAATTGCCTACTCAAGCCACATCTTATGAAGTTCTTCTATCAAAGCTCGATAAGCACCTCGTTCTAAAAAAGAATGATGTGACGTTGTATGAAATACTTATGGTCAATTCTCATCACCAAAAACCGAGAGACAATCGATTCCTTCATGCTCGCGATACAATCATGCAGGTACTCGCTGAGTACTGCGAATTTGAAAATATGAAAGGTACCTAATATGATTCATGGTCAAATTATAGTTTTACTGCTTGATCGAATAACGAGTGAAGAATAAATTACAGCTAACTCTTGAAGAAGCTACCACAAGCGCTCGTCAGAACCACAATTACCTATTACATCATAATAAGGTCATCCGTCAATAAACTCAGCACGAGAATGTTGTCGAGTCTAATAAGTGAAGATCATCATTCATGCTACGAAGCAAATGCGGAAGAGACTAGAAAAGCTGCATCAAGGCATGAGGTCCGCGTGCCCAGCCAACAGGAATGTCAACAACCACTGCATTAAACCATGTCAGTCGGCCAGCGAATTTAGATTCTAAGATAATCCACGAGGTAAATAATCAGTATGATTCAGATTTAGATAGTGACCATTCACATTGTGATAAAAATGTTTTCGTATGTGGTATCCATATAAACTCAGTTATAGATGTAACTTAAGAAAATTGTAAACATGGGTGAACAAGTGAACGTGGAGCTGATGTAAGCTGTAATCCATTGGAACAGTTATATTATCCTTACCTAATTTAAACAATTTTCCAGTCTAAGGGCAAAGAATCGTCTTCCCTAGAAATATAGGTGTAGCAGAAGATGTTTGAAAACCAATTTTTATAGTTAGTTACACGATAACCTAGTTTCTCTGAAATTTTAAAATATCCACTGTGTTGTTCCTATCACTGCAAATAAACCCAAAACATAAAAATGTTGAATGTGTATTATGCGTAACGTGTCAAATACATTTAAAAAAAGCCTCGTGAACGTCGTGAAAACCTTGAACCACTTCAGAGATTGTGGTGGTTTCCATCAACTAAAGAGATGAGAAGCCCAAAAACACGGCTATGAGCGTAATAATGGTAGGAGGGAGCAGTGCTCACATTGCATTGATAATTCATATGGGACCATCTGACTGAAGAGAGAGAAAAAGAAACCTTCTAGAAAATTTGTCGGATATACTGCGTAGCTCGGAAAATACCGTTTCGAGCTGTTTCAAAGCACAGTTTCTAAATACCATATATATATATATATATATATATATATATATATATATATATATATATATATATATATATATATATATATATATATATATATATATATATATATTTGTGGAGCAGGTTGCTAATTGACCAATACTAGTCGTTTTTTGTTTGTTTTCCTTTATTGACGCGACGTTTCGGTCTGGATCAGACCCTATTCATGCGTATCTACAACCAAGAAAGTTAGACTAGACTTATGTTAAATAGCTGAAAATTTTGAAACAGGATGTCAATGGGTAACTTAATTGCTACTTACAAATTCTTTGTGGCTGGTGTTACATAATAGGTAGTAGACAATATTTCTCCTCTGTCTGAATGGTGGAAGTAAAAAGTACACTTAATAACAATTTTTTGACTTTCCACAAACAAAGGAAATTATGAAGAAGTTTTCACAACCAAACAAAGGAAACTATGAGGAAGTTACAAGAGTGGTGGTGGTTGTTGTTGCCACTGGTGGACATAAACTTATGAGGTTGTCACTGGATGGAATTGGGCTAGACAAATGTAGGTATATTATGGACTTACATGATAGGTAACATGGTTATTTATGGATTGAAATATATGTGGAGTAGTAACAAATGAAACAACGAACTGAAACTATTGGCATTGACAACGTTACTGACTAAATGGAACACTTAGACTATTTATCTAGAAGATTGTAATGAAGAAATTGACACTATTGACATTGGCTATAATGGAACTCGAACTATTGATACTGAGTATAATGGCATTTTTTCTATTAACTATGACTAAATATTTCTATGTAAGTAGTTTGTAATAGGTAGTGGCTAAACTATTGACATCTTTTTTATAATTCATGTTGTTTTTGTTTTTCAAAATATATGCCATTTCTTTTATTTTTCGTTTTTCATAGTGAGGCTCTATGCACACAATATTCCAGTCTCCAACTTCAGGTGTATGTCTGGTGGTGGCTACATGTTTCGCGAAGGCTGTGGCATATGTTTCATTTTGGGGATTTGGGCTATTTTTGTTGAAAGCTTTTTTGTTGTCGTGGTTATGGCCTCTAATTCGTTCAGTAACTAGTTGTCTAGTCTCCCCATAATATGTCAAACCGCAATCTTTGCAGTTTGCAGAATACACCGCGCCACTAATTTCATCTTTCTTCAAAGGGTCTTTTAGTTTTGTAAAGTGTTTTTTGTTTTTGTTTTTGGGATGATTATAAAAGGTTATTTTGGTATTTGTGTTGTAGGAATTTAACTTTTTCTTTATGTGGTTGGATGTTTGTCCTATGTATCGTAAGGATGCATAGCCAGTGCAGATTGGAGGACTGTAATTAGTTGGGGTGGTAATGGTGTTAATATTATTTTGTGGGTTGTCTGGCAGGTTGACAGTGGGAGTTATGTTGTTGGCAGGTTGTGGGTTCTTGTCAGACTGAGGGGAATTAATTTTATTGGTGGTTTGGAAAAACAATTTTTTAATCAGTTTTGGAGGATAGCCATTCGCCAATAATATAATTTTGGTGTCGTTAATGATTCTGGAGTGAAACTGGGAATCTGCTAGGCTGATCCTTCTTCGTAAAAGATTCTTGGCAGTGTTAGCTTTAATATGGAAAGGCTGGTGGGATTCAAAGTGTATGATGCGACCTGAATAGGTTTCTTTTTGATAGTAGTCTGTTAAGACTGACCCATCTGGATTTTTGATGATTTTTATGTCTAGGAAGGGTAGCTGATTATCTTTTTCTATTTCTAAAGTAAATTTAATGTGGGGGTTGCAAAAACTGTTGAATTTTTGGAGTAAAGTGTCAATGATTGTCTCATCTACTATCATGGCTGAATCGTCTACATATTTCTTTACCCATATAATTTGATTTCCGAATTGTGGGATGATGTTCTCAAAAATTGAGTCTAAAACTAGATCGGCAATAATGGGACTAACAGGGTTTCCCATGGGAATCCCATTTATCTGCAAATAAAATTTTGATTGGGAGGTTAGATAGTTACTGTTTAATACAAAATCTAGAATCTCTAGAAATTTTTTGTAAGTTAATTTGGGGTTTCTGAGTTTTATATTTGGCCAATGTTCTTTAATTACATTAATTGCTAGATCAATTGGTATGCTGGTGAAAAGGGAGACTGCATCCATTGATATTAATTTATGGTTTGGGGGGATGATGATGTTTTTGAGGGATGCTTTTGTATCATGGGAGTTTTTGGTATTGAATCTGTCACTTGCTATACAGGGTTGAAGGAGATTGACTAAATACTTGGCTAAATTATAATTTGGGCTACTTATGGCACTTACAATAGGTCTTAGTTGTTTAGGGTCGTTTTCTTTATGTATTTTGGGTAGGGCATAAATTCTAGGTGCAAGGCATCTATGAGACACAAGTTTTATCTGTGTAGTCTTATCTATTATCTTATTTTTTAAAAGGTCGTAAACTATTTTGTTCCCATTTCGTTCAAATCTTTTTGTGGGGTCAGTGTTTAGTAATTTGTATGTATGTGTATCTGTAAGGATGTCATTGAGTCTAAGGAAATAGTCATCTTTGAGCATAATGACAGTTACTGCACCTTTGTCTGCTCTTAGCACTAGTAATTGGGGGTTATGATCAAGAAACAATTTTGTGTTTTTTATATTTTGTTTGGTTAAGAAACTCTTGTTGATTTGACTGTTGGCATGTCTATTTGATTTTATGTTTGTTAGTATGTTTACAACCTCACATCTAGCATTTTTCTTTGTGTCATCATCAATGTCTAAAGTATTGATGATGGTTTCTACATCAGCAACTAAGTCAATCATAGGTATACTATTATCCTTTGTACAGAATTTTTCTCCTAAGCTTAGAACTTTTTGTACATCTGGTGGAACGGTAACTTGTGTGAGGTTAACTAACCATTTTCTTTTGATTTGTTCTATTGTTTTGTCTTGTTTTGTATAATTAACGTTGTGGGAGAGTGAGGTTTTTTCTGCATTTAGGTTATCTAGTTTTTTGGATTGTGTTTTTCGTTTTTTGTTTTTGAGTTTGTCACAAATATGGTTGCTGTAATCAATAATCTTAGACAATAATTGGGGGTCTGATATAATGCTTTCAATGCTAGTAAAGAGTTTTTCTATATTATGTTGGATTTTACGTGATTTCCACCAATTCATCTTTATTTCTAGTTTTAGAATACTTACGTTGGTATTGTCTAGTAGGTTTGCTAACTTATCATTATGAGGACAGTTCTTGTGGAGAGCCAGTTTTCTTATTCTATTGGTGGTGTTTGAGATATGTCTTGGAATAAGCTGGTTTCTTTTGCAGCCTTCCAAGAAAGAATTATCACACTGAAGAGAGAGGAATTTCTTCTTCAGTTCGATCCATTGGTCCACTGATTTCATAACTTGTTGATTGTAGGATTCTTCGACTTCTCTGAGTAGGGACATTGTGGTCTTCCCTCAAGGTATATTTTGGATTGTTGGGTGACTAGTTGAATGTAGATTTGTGGAGCAGGTTGCTAATTGACCAATACTAGTCGTTTTTTGTTTGTTTTCCTTTATTGACGCGACGTTTCGGTCTGGATCAGACCCTATTCATGCGTATCTACAATCTACAATACAATCTACAATAAAGGAGGTTGCTAATTGACCAATACTAGTCGTTTTTTGTTTGTTTTCCTTTATTGTAGATTGTATTGTAGATTGTAGATACGCATGAATAGGGTCTGATCCAGACCGAAACGTCGCGTCAATAAAGGAAAACAAACAAAAAACGACTAGTATTGGTCAATTAGCAACCTGCTCCACAAATCTACATTCAACTAGTCACCCAACAATCCAAAATATACCTTGAGGGAAGACCACAATGTCCCTACTCAGAGAAGTCGAAGAATCCTACAATCAACAAGTTATGAAATCAGTGGACCAATGGATCGAACTGAAGAAGAAATTCCTCTCTCTTCAGTGTGATAATTCTTTCTTGGAAGGCTGCAAAAGAAACCAGCTTATTCCAAGACATATCTCAAACACCACCAATAGAATAAGAAAACTGGCTCTCCACAAGAACTGTCCTCATAATGATAAGTTAGCAAACCTACTAGACAATACCAACGTAAGTATTCTAAAACTAGAAATAAAGATGAATTGGTGGAAATCACGTAAAATCCAACATAATATAGAAAAACTCTTTACTAGCATTGAAAGCATTATATCAGACCCCCAATTATTGTCTAAGATTATTGATTACAGCAACCATATTTGTGACAAACTCAAAAACAAAAAACGAAAAACACAATCCAAAAAACTAGATAACCTAAATGCAGAAAAAACCTCACTCTCCCACAACGTTAATTATACAAAACAAGACAAAACAATAGAACAAATCAAAAGAAAATGGTTAGTTAACCTCACACAAGTTACCGTTCCACCAGATGTACAAAAAGTTCTAAGCTTAGGAGAAAAATTCTGTACAAAGGATAATAGTATACCTATGATTGACTTAGTTGCTGATGTAGAAACCATCATCAATACTTTAGACATTGATGATGACACAAAGAAAAATGCTAGATGTGAGGTTGTAAACATACTAACAAACATAAAATCAAATAGACATGCCAACAGTCAAATCAACAAGAGTTTCTTAACCAAACAAAATATAAAAAACACAAAATTGTTTCTTGATCATAACCCCCAATTACTAGTGCTAAGAGCAGACAAAGGTGCAGTAACTGTCATTATGCTCAAAGATGACTATTTCCTTAGACTCAATGACATCCTTACAGATACACATACATACAAATTACTAAACACTGACCCCACAAAAAGATTTGAACGAAATGGGAACAAAATAGTTTACGACCTTTTAAAAAATAAGATAATAGATAAGACTACACAGATAAAACTTGTGTCTCATAGATGCCTTGCACCTAGAATTTATGCCCTACCCAAAATACATAAAGAAAACGACCCTAAACAACTAAGACCTATTGTAAGTGCCATAAGTAGCCCAAATTATAATTTAGCCAAGTATTTAGTCAATCTCCTTCAACCCTGTATAGCAAGTGACAGATTCAATACCAAAAACTCCCATGATACAAAAGCATCCCTCAAAAACATCATCATCCCCCCAAACCATAAATTAATATCAATGGATGCAGTCTCCCTTTTCACCAGCATACCAATTGATCTAGCAATTAATGTAATTAAAGAACATTGGCCAAATATAAAACTCAGAAACCCCAAATTAACTTACAAAAAATTTCTAGAGATTCTAGATTTTGTATTAAACAGTAACTATCTAACCTCCCAATCAAAATTTTATTTGCAGATAAATGGGATTCCCATGGGAAACCCTGTTAGTCCCATTATTGCCGATCTAGTTTTAGACTCAATTTTTGAGAACATCATCCCACAATTCGGAAATCAAATTATATGGGTAAAGAAATATGTAGACGATTCAGCCATGATAGTAGATGAGACAATCATTGACACTTTACTCCAAAAATTCAACAGTTTTTGCAACCCCCACATTAAATTTACTTTAGAAATAGAAAAAGATAATCAGCTACCCTTCCTAGACATAAAAATCATCAAAAATCCAGATGGGTCAGTCTTAACAGACTACTATCAAAAAGAAACCTATTCAGGTCGCATCATACACTTTGAATCCCACCAGCCTTTCCATATTAAAGCTAACACTGCCAAGAATCTTTTACGAAGAAGGATCAGCCTAGCAGATTCCCAGTTTCACTCCAGAATCATTAACGACACCAAAATTATATTATTGGCGAATGGCTATCCTCCAAAACTGATTAAAAAATTGTTTTTCCAAACCACCAATAAAATTAATTCCCCTCAGTCTGACAAGAACCCACAACCTGCCAACAACATAACTCCCACTGTCAACCTGCCAGACAACCCACAAAATAATATTAACACCATTACCACCCCAACTAATTACAGTCCTCCAATCTGCACTGGCTATGCATCCTTACGATACATAGGACAAACATCCAACCACATAAAGAAAAAGTTAAATTCCTACAACACAAATACCAAAATAACCTTTTATAATCATCCCAAAAACAAAAACAAAAAACACTTTACAAAACTAAAAGACCCTTTGAAGAAAGATGAAATTAGTGGCGCGGTGTATTCTGCAAACTGCAAAGATTGCGGTTTGACATATTATGGGGAGACTAGACAACTAGTTACTGAACGAATTAGAGGCCATAACCACGACAACAAAAAAGCTTTCAACAAAAATAGCCCAAATCCCCAAAATGAAACATATGCCACAGCCTTCGCGAAACATGTAGCCACCACCAGACATACACCTGAAGTTGGAGACTGGAATATTGTGTGCATAGAGCCTCACTATGAAAAACGAAAAATAAAAGAAATGGCATATATTTTGAAAAACAAAAACAACATGAATTATAAAAAAGATGTCAATAGTTTAGCCACTACCTATTACAAACTACTTACATAGAAATATTTAGTCATAGTTAATAGAAAAAATGCCATTATACTCAGTATCAATAGTTCGAGTTCCATTATAGCCAATGTCAATAGTGTCAATTTCTTCATTACAATCTTCTAGATAAATAGTCTAAGTGTTCCATTTAGTCAGTAACGTTGTCAATGCCAATAGTTTCAGTTCGTTGTTTCATTTGTTACTACTCCACATATATTTCAATCCATAAATAACCATGTTACCTATCATGTAAGTCCATAATATACCTACATTTGTCTAGCCCAATTCCATCCAGTGACAACCTCATAAGTTTATGTCCACCAGTGGCAACAACAACCACCACCACTCTTGTAACTTCCTCATAGTTTCCTTTGTTTGGTTGTGAAAACTTCTTCATAATTTCCTTTGTTTGTGGAAAGTCAAAAAATTGTTATTAAGTGTACTTTTTACTTCCACCATTCAGACAGAGGAGAAATATTGTCTACTACCTATTATGTAACACCAGCCACAAAGAATTTGTAAGTAGCAATTAAGTTACCCATTGACATCCTGTTTCAAAATTTTCAGCTATTTAACATAAGTCTAGTCTAACTTTCTTGGTTGTAGATACGCATGAATAGGGTCTGATCCAGACCGAAACGTCGCGTCAATAAAGGAAAACAAACAAAAAACGACTAGTATTGGTCAATTAGCAACCTGCTCCACAAATCTACATTCAACTAGTCACCCAACAATCCAAAATATATATATATATATGCAAAAACTTTTGTTATCGAGTTTTGTTATCGAAATAAGTAGGCTGATTATTCAAACGTTTCCACGGTTTATTTCGTCCTTCTCAAGGGTCCACAATAAAAAAGCATTGTACAACAATGCGAGTATTATATCCGTTTCTGAACTCACTGAACTAGTACATTTCACTTCAGCTCATGTTAGTAACTATCATATATCTTCTTCACACTCATTTCAATAGATAATAAGTGTGCAGGAAATATTATAATTGCAGGAAAAGGTATAACTGGCATGAACGCATTTATTTATTCTTGCAGAGGTATAACTACCTGTAAAGTTAGGAAGCTATTCCTTAGAGATTTTCTCCATTCACTCCTCCGAACATACCCCCTGGAAGAGTATCTTGAAACCTCTCATCTATTGAGTTGATTTATGGTTTAAATGGCGGGATCAATTTCCTTGGAACAGTGCACTCAACAATTATTATTGTTTTTAAGTGTGTATTTTGGTTCTTGGCACCATCCGTTAACAGAAAACATTATTTGCTGAAACTAGACAAGATATATTTGTCCACTGTAATGAAATACGTAAATGCACGTCTGTTCCCAGTATGTAGGCCCCTTTTAGGTGAGTTTAATGAAATGAAGTTTAAGTGGTGGATACCGCATGATACAATTTTCGGAATCAGGTTAATTTTGAGTTCGGCCCTACGCAGAATTGACCCAAACGTCTGCCATAAAACGGGTCAAGCCAAGCCATAGGTACATAGATAACTACCAGTTCTCAATATGCTATGTCCCATTCAGAACCAGCGAGACGGCAGACCATCATGAAAGCGTGGTGCCTTGACGCCCACCCTTCTCACATGAAGCTGCATGCCAGCACGTCCTCCAGCGTCACCCCGAAGTGCCTGAGTGACCTAGCATGCCTACGTCCCCTACAACCCTCACAATGCGTGGCTGAGACCATCGAGATAACAGTAGAACATCCTACTCTTATCTCGATGGCTGAGACCCCTTCAAGGGAATCGCCACATGTCCCCAGCTATGGCCAGCCTGGCTGCGTAGCTCAACCCCCACCCTATTTGGCCCTAGGAACTTTCCCTCAGAGCCAAGCCACGGTGATAAACTCAATCTAAGAGCATACAAAGATTACATACGTATTTATTCTCATCGTATGGACTTACTACTTCGTATGGTTACAATCTCATATCAATTAAAATCGTTTTTTCCAAGTTGAAAACATCTCATGAACACAGGAAAAATCGTAGAAAATATTGTCGTTGATTTAAATTGATTAAATGGCATTATAATTAATGATCCAACGGTGGATCATTGCCGACTTAGCTGTACGGATGAAGTTCTTGCCATTTCGTAAACTGATCACTGGATTTGCCATATTTCACAGTGGTAAAGGACAAAGAAAAGAAAAGAAATAAAAAGACCGCATAGCGAGAAACCATACTACTTTTCATAAAATTATGTAACTTTTTCGTAATTTTAGCCATTTTTACCGATTTTTGAAACTTAAAGTCAAATTTGACCCACCCTTTTTTCAGCAAAATATTTTTATAATCGATGCAGTCCTTCCGTCGTAAATCACCATCCCCACAACGTCAGATGAATTAATGTTGGTTTTAGCCCTTAATACCAATTTTTGACCATCAAAAATCCAAAGACCCCTATTCTGCATGACAACTGAAATGGTATTTTTCTGTCTTTACTTACCCTTCCATACAACTTTCAGTGATTTTATAAAATTTTCCGTGATTTTAGCCGTTTTTACCGATTTTTGAACACTAACAACTCCAATTTTACCCCTATAGAATTTTGTAAAAAGGCTCACCTTTGAACTTATTATTTTGTTTGGCAATACGAACGTTTTGGCGAAATTTGGAATTTTTATCACGCACCCGAGGACGGCGAGAGCGCGGGATGTATCGTCTGAAGTGACAAATAAAAAATAAGAAGTAGGTATATATATATTATATATTTATAATTTTGTTAAAATCTAGGGATGAATTCAGGATGCTCTGAAACGAATTTGCCTATTAATAATTTTCAAAAATTCATGTTCTAACATTTTTGGACCCATTGCAGTAGCTTCATTTTCTCTGAAAATTCGCTAAAAGAAATGAATTTATTACAGTTTAATTTATTTATCATAGCGTTACTAGAATAATTAGTAGCAAGAACAGATAAAAAGGAGTGGTATCACAATTTCCCTTTTATCAATTTCTAACTTGACAAGGTAATAACACCAATATACAAATAGCATATATCACAAACATTGATATCATAGAATGATATATTAAAATCTCATGGTAATGCATACATAATCTTGGTTGGACATAAAATCTTGGTAATGCGTATACATAACAAGGGGGTCCGTGGAAGTGGTAATATCAGTCAATTATTGGTAGAAATATTTTATCACAGGTGATTATTATAGTCATAAATATATTGTTTACTAATGGATGCAGAACAGGAGAATCGTGGGTAGTTATTCTTATGGCCGGTTTGCCAATCGCAGATAACAGTCAGTAAGGGGAATTTAACCAGCAGTAAGAATAAAGGGACAGTTTGCTTCAATGTGGGTGTTTATTCACCCCCAGTTAAGGGCTTATTGAAGTTTAAATTTATCTGGTCTGAGGACGGTCGGATAAAAATTTTAGTTGAGGTTTTAGAGAGTTGATCCAAGGCTTGCTGACCTCAAAAAGTGAGACTGTTTCATGTGATTCAATTTGTTCTGCGACATTGTGACATTATTATGGATACCATCGATTTGGAATGTTCCGATAGAAGCGATGACAAGTATGCCTAGTGCATTTTCAGGGTTTCTGGAGTGGGAAATGAGGCCGAACACGGTGAGTAACAGAGTCGATCTGGGTGTTTAGGTCCTACAAGTTCATGAGTGATTTGTCGAATTACTTACGAGGTAAGCGGAAAAAAAAATGTCGGCCGCCCTCCTAACTGCCGAGCCTAAAAACCTCACCTGTTACGTACCTCACTACGTAGAACGTCGAGGATCATCACGGCTGAACGTTCAGTACATGGGACATTTATATCTTAGGTAATCTTCTATAACAACGATTACAATACGATCCTCCGTCATTTGGCCATTATCTTTGACGGCCAAACGATACAGCCTACGTTTTCGAGGCTATTCCACACCACACAGCAGCTCTGACAGCGAAAACACCACAAACAACACCCGCGAAAATTGTCAGCACGAGCCGCGGAAACTGAGAAGTTCTTCGGGGATTACCCACGGCCTTCTACAGCGGTCATTTAAATATTCTAATTATTGCAGTATCCATGCTCTAACCAACTGTTTTCTGTCAGTCAAGCTGACATCGATTCGATAAGCGACAGTTATTTATACTACAGTTATACTTTTATTTTATCTGACTGCTAGTTTAGCGTTGCAGTTGATAAGCTGGCCCTGGACTTGTTCAGAATTTGAAGATAATAGATTGCCATTGAACAGAGAGGAAGATTGGAGGCTAATAGGTGTCAATCAAGAGTCATATTGTTGTTACCCTAAGATGGCAATGATCCCCACCTCATCACCCATGGGTTATTCCATCTTTTACTCATATTTCCTTTAAAAAAACCCTCTTATATATATCCGTAGATCTGTGAGGTGATCCACCGGTGGATCATTTCAGCGATAAGGGTTGAAAACAAAAGTACCCACTAAAAATATTTTTCACCTATTACAATAGCTTCTTTTGTTCTAGAATTCGCGAATAGGTGATAAATAATACCGTGGTGAGCAGAAATGTGTGCCCTTGAATGGTCCGTGATGATGAGATCTGTCGTAATCCTTTCTCCAAAAAGTTTTTGTATCGAAGCCTTGTATCGATGCCCACTTGAGTCGTGTATCAGAGACTTTGAAACTTTTACCTATCCCGAAAGGGATATAAACAACAGACACTAGCCAGCTCGGACAGCCGGGGCCGAGAGTTCGGGCAGGTTCTTGTTAGTAGTTGTAAACAAACGTTGGGTCAGGATGGAGGGGCGAGAATTCTTAACTGCATTGGGGAACGATGAATCGTAGAACAACATGTGCTGATACATTCCAGTTGGTTACCCTTCCCGTAAGGCACTGTGATAAGTTCGTTTTCGTAAGTTGAGGAAGGAGTTTCTCTCATAAAAAACCCTATTTGAACGTGATTCCAACGAACAACTCAATTCAATCAAATTAGATCAAAATAAATACATACCACCCAAAAAAGCAAGAGTTCATTCAGCCTTACCTGCTTCCTACATTCCGAATCCTAGTGTTCTTTCTCAAAATATTTCTGTCATTACCAGAGCCTTTCAGATGCCATATTGCCATGGCGCCATACAAAAATGCCATATTCTGCCGATTCTTTTGTAAAATGCCATATTCTGCAGATTTTTGGGAAAATGCCATGTTTTGCCTTTTTTCGCCAAACTCCTTAAAAAAAATTAAAAAAAAATTTGAAGTGAAAATGTCTGCATTACATGAGGTTTCTCGAACCCTGAGGCCTCTAACCCTTTTGGAATGGGGTGCAGAGCCACCCTGTTTGGTGAGGAAGCCACTCTGAAGGAAGGCTGGGCACTTGCTGATGTCCTCTCTATGAAATACGCCCCGGCAACATCAGCTGATGTGGAGAGGACTTTCTCAAAAATGAAATACCTTCTGAGTGATCGACGGCTGGGATTTTCAATGGAAAGCGTAGCAGTACACCTGTTGTTGTTATTTAATAATAATAATAATAATAATAATAATAATCCTGGCCTGGGGAGCGAAGGAGCTGCATGGGCGATTCCGCGCACAGCTCCTGTCCCCCACGGTCGACAGCTCTGCCTCTTGCAGATGGTTGGTGACTGGTTCCCTGTATGTCGAAACCGAAGGGTTCATGATCGCCATACAGGACCAGGTCGTGGCGATCCGCAACTACCGAAAGTATATCATCCGGCAAGCTGGAGTACAGGACGTGTGTCGCATTTGTCGAGCCACTGGTGAGACAATAGATCACGTCCTGGCGGGTTGCCCGGCCCTTGCTCCCACCAAGTACCTGTATAGGCACAACATGGTGGCGCGTATAGTCCATCAAGAGCTGGCCCATCAAGAGCACGCTCTCGTTCAGGACAGGACGCGCTACTTCCAGTATGAGCCAGTCAGGTACTTGGGTATTGGGACAAGGGGCTACCGACCGATCTGCCAATCACCGCGCGCCGGCCTGATATTGTCCTTGTGCACAAGGCGGAGGGAACGACCTACCTAATTGACATCTCTGTACCTCTCACATCAAACCTCGAAGCCAAGCACAGGGAGAAGGTAAATAAGTATTTATCCCTTGCTAACGAGATAAGGGCGATGTGGGAGCAGGAGGTGGTACGGATCGTTCCCGTGGTCTTGTCTGCCACCAGGGTGATACCCAAGAAACTCCATGAAAGTTTGAGGATTCTTGGGTTGCCCGGTGGACTTTACGAGGACATGCAGAAGGCCGTGCTGATTGCTTCGTGTAGCCTGGTGAGGGAGTTTTTGGGGGAGGCTATTATGCCCGACCACTGAGCCCTACACATGCACTTGCGGGTGGGAATAGGCCTTTGGGCACTTCTTACCCCCCACGAGTGATGACCACCAAATAATAATAATAATAATCATAATAATAATAAGTAATATTAATTAATTATTTGTATAAAGCTTTGTAAATAAAATAAATCATTTGGTATAAATAACTTGTATGTTGTGATATTATCCTCTCAGAATAGCTGGGGTGGTCGGAGAGGGTTGAAAAATAAGTGCCATATTGAGACAAATAAGTGCCATATTTGGGCCAAAATAAGTGCCATATTGCCATATTTTTTAGGGCCCTATTTCACAAAAATAAGTGCCATATTGCCATATTTTTTAGGGCCCTATTTCACAAAAATAAGTGCCATATTGCCATATTTTTTAGGGCCCTATTTCACAAAAATAAGTGCCATATTGTGAAGGGCTCTGGTCATTACAGACTATGTTGTCTAAGAATGTAAGATGTAGTTGAACATGGATTTACAGATTTCCTATTTCGTTATTTTTATTGATTAACTGTTCTCGAGCCACAGCACCTGGGATGATGACTTGATTGGCCTGTCCGTGATGCTTGCCGTTAACCAGGGCAATTGTTGCATAGTTGAATTCGGATATCAGAAATAATTGTCTGCACCCAGGTCCCACGTACTAGTGGCGCAATCCAATCCAGCTCTCTCAAGGTGTATCCGTATGCTGTACGCGAATATGGGACAAACAGCCAAAAAGTGTTTAGCGATTGCAGAATGAGCAAAGAAATATCCTGTTCTGCACCCAAGGTATATAATTAAGATCCAAAAGTTCGCTCCTACACTTGAAAATTATTCTCACTATGCCGAGAGAAAGAGGCTCCGAAATTGTATAATAGGATACCCTTAGAGTTTGCTGACTGTAAAGCTTGCGATATTGGGCCAACTGTGTTCGTTACGTCCACTCTCCCCGAATGCGGTCCTTTTAAAATCGAATGCCGCCAAGTTCGCTTCAGATGAGATCCTAGGGAGCTGACTCCTGATCACAAGGCCCAACGTATGAATGTAGCCTAGAAATTTTCGTAACGCTTCAGGAATGAAGGGTATCTTGCTGCCTAGTCGAAATATCATCTTTCTCTCACGTTACAGGAGAAGAAACGTGGGTGTCATATTACACCCCAGTGAATAAGCAACAATCCATTAAATGATAAAACACGACCTCCCCCAGAGCAAACAAGTTCTAAGTCGTGAAGTCAATCAGAAAAACTGGCCTCGGTTTTTGGGATTGGCAAAGGGATGCTCCTGTTCGAATTTTTGCATCAAGGAGAAGGAATAAACACAGTGAGGTACTGCGACACATCGAAGAAGCTACGTCAAGCAATCCGGCACAAAATGTGGGGAATGTTGGCCATGCATTGCCCAATTTTGGCGAAATATTTCAAAACATAGTACAGCACGAGAAAAAATGATGTTAAATTTCAAAGATTACTATCTTATGTACCTATGTACTTACAGAAAAAAGATACGATCTAAGGATGAATTCAGAATTCCCAGAGCAGGTGTGAATGGAGAAATCATAGATCTACTTATTATTTTGGGCCCGTTGCTATTGCATGTTCACTCGAGAATTTGCTCAAAATGGAAAAATTAAAGAAAAATAGAGGAACGATAGACGGTACGTATGGGACCTCCCGAAAACGTTCAAATAAGAAATCTCATCAAATAATCATTTTGAACATCTAAAATTGTATTTGTCTCATTGTTCGCCATTCTTCAGGTATCATGAGACGAGCATCGCACCGATAAGGAGAGAATCCCTTCAAACGCGGACTGTGGAAAATATAAACGAATGAGTTTTTTGGCTTTGACATTTAGTCAGTGTGAACGGTACCCGTCCGGATCAACATTCAAGGAGCCGTTCTAGCCCAAATAGGGGTCAAAGGAAATCTCCAGGATTCCACGGAGGTGCGATGCAAAAGCCTCCTCACTACAACACATTAGCCCCATACAACCGGTGATTCCAGTCGCTCCTGTGAGGGGATGACGACAAAGAAATCGATCCAGCCAACCTACACAACGCACCAAATACCACCTTCGCTGGTGTGATTTCATCAGCACTTCAAGAGCTATATTTTTTAACGCACCGTCAAGTATTATATGGGTGGTGTACCTTGATGCAGTACTATTACAAACCTTCTTCGAATGATAAAGAAGGCCATACGAGTTATACGTAAAACCAGCTATAACGCGCACTGCAAATTTCTACCCATCAAGGAAATGCGGATCATGACAACAATTACATGTATGAATATGTTTATCATTCGCCTGCAAATACATGAAAAATAATTTCCCCATTTGAGCTGATTCATATTCATATAATTTAAGGATCAAATGATCCCCCCCCCCCCCCCCCCTATAGGATTTCCCTCATTCAAAACCAAAATTAATATCACTGGAGATATACTATACTCCCGCTAAAGAACGCAATTTGAAAGAGCGCTCAAAAGTTCGTCACAAAGAACCCTTTCTATAACATCGACGGCTATCATGGAAGTGATGAGAGTGAAAGGCGTACGTTCATACAGTTTTAACAGATTTATTTGTATGTACATCATTTATAATTCTAAGTTAGGTAGGTAGGTAGGTAGATACAATCGTACCAGACCCATTTGTCCACATTAAGTGGTTGCCCCCTTAAACCGGAATGGAAAGATAATCTTTTAAAAAATAGGAAAACTAGAAATAGCGTCATGTATTTCGCCAAGTCAACATAAGTTATTCAATTATAAATAATTCGGGTCAAGAAAAACAAGAAAAATACACTGCCAAGGTGATGGCACAGGAGCTTCCTCGTTACAATCAGAGTGACCCATTATAAAATAGAACAGACTCGGAAGCAAAATAACATAACATTACATTACATCACATTACATTACATTACATTACATTACATTACATAACATTACATAACGTTAAATATACATATTACATAACATTACATTACATAACATAACATTACATAACATTACATGAAATATACATATTATACATAACATGACTTCCATAATACATTACGTCCATTATACATAACTAGCCTGACCGCTCGCTTCGCTCGCTATCCGAGATTCGCTGTACGCAGTATCGTGGAACCAACAAACGACGGAAAAATCCCATACCCTACCGGGTATTTGTGCCCAATTTTATCAAAATCCGTCAAGCCATTCAGGAGTTGACCATGGTCGACCATATTTCCGCTATGGTCAGGGAATTAAAAATGCGCCTACGTTCAACTTGGGAGGCTACCGGATATTGGTGCCAAATTTGGTCGATATCCGTTGAGCAATTCGGGATTCGACCATGGAGGGGCCCATGGATGCGCTAAGGTCGACCGCGGGGGTAGTCCGAAGGGTCGATCGTAGATAGAATTTCACGTAGATTACGAATACGCGATAAAAAATAGGGGTTACCATTTCAATTAACGAAGTTGACCATGGTCGACCATAGTTCCGCTATGGTCAGGGAATTAAAAATGCGACGTTGCACAACTTGGGAGCCTACTGGATACTCGTGCCAAATTTGGTCGATATCCGTCAAGCCATTCAGGAGTTGACCATGGTCGACCATAGTTCCGCTATGGTCAGGGAATTAAAAATGCGACGTTGCACAACTTGGGAGCCTACTGGATATTCGTGCCAAATTTGGTCGATATCCGTTGAGCAATTCGGGATTCGACCATGGAGGGGCCCATGGATGCGCTATGGTCGACCGCGGGGGTAGTCCGAAGGGTCGATCGTAGATAGAATTTCACGTATATTACGAATACGCGATAAAAAATAGGGGTTACCATTTCAATTAACGAAGTTGACCATGGTCGACCATAGTTCCGCTATGGTCAGGGAATTAAAAATGCGACGTTGCACAACTTGGGAGCCTACTGGATATTCGTGCCAAATTTGGTCGATATCCGTTGAGCAATTCGGGATTCGACCATGGAGGGGCCCATGGATGCGCTATGGTCGACCGCGGGGGTAGTCCGAAGGGTCGATCGTAGATAGAATTTCACGTAGATTACGAATACGCGATAAAAAATAGGGGTTACCATTTCAATTAACGAAGTTGACCATGGTCGACCATAGTTCCGCTATGGTCAGGGAATTAAAAATGCGACGTTGCACAACTTGGGAGCCTACTGGATATTCGTGCCAAATTTGGTCGATATCCATCAAGCCATTCAGGAGTTGACCATGGTCGACCATAGTTCCGCTATGGTCAGGGAATTAAAAATGCGACGTTGCACAACTTGGGAGCCTACTGGATATTCGTGCCAAATTTGGTCGATATCCGTCGAGCCGTTTGGCCGTGCATGCTCTATCATGTTAAAATTTATATGGGACCTCAATGGGCCCTACCCGCTTAATCCCTGAGAATTACATTGAAATTGGGTGAAATCTTTGGTTACTCCGGCTGTAACAAGGAAATTGAATCTATTTCACGCCAGCGCATGCGCAGAGCGCACCGAGGGTCCGATCATGCTGAAATTCATACTGGAACTGACTAGGCCTTGTCCAAACAACCCTTGAAAATTTGAGCGAAATTGAATCAAAATTGTGAAAGTTATGCGTGTTTGTTGAATTTAACGTTAGCGCATGCGCAGGGCGTACCGCTGGATCAATCATGTTGAAATTTGTATGGGACCTCAAGGGGCCTTATCCGCACCATCCCTCAAAATTTGAGCTGAATCAATTCAAAATCGTGGAAGTTATGGCTGTAACAAGGAAATGCGGACAGACTCACAGACTCACAGATTCACAGACTCACAGACTCACAGACTCACAGACTCACAGACCCACAGACCGACAGACACGGAACCAAATTTGTTCAGTAGGCTTTGAAACGCAAAATGCAAGCGGAAATTTTGATTTCTGAAGACAAAAATTTTTTGGCTCACGAAAGTGAACACAAGGCTTCCGCTGCTTCGCAGACTCGGAAGCAACATTACTTAGAGAAATAAGAGGTGATGACGCGTTGTCTAAACTTATAAATGCGCGTCTGATTGACGAAGTCAGCGGAAGATTCGAGCTGATCAGACGGACTACTTTCGATACCTACCCAATTGCATGAAAAACCCGTAATGTTTCGGTACATTTTTGTGGTACTGGTGGATCAGTAGCCTGATCGGTGTCTTCTTCTTCCTCAACTGGGTCAAATGGCAGAGGAAACATTCATATTTGACCTCCAAACTGCCCACATAAACCGACCTACTGCCCCCATTACCCGGGTTTTTCAACACTTGTTTACATACATTGGGATCGGGAACCGAGCGTTTGCCCACAATAGGCGGATGCCCGTGCTAGCTTCACACAACTATGATATATGATTTTATGTAGTTCCGTTTTTTACTTATTGACTGTGATTTTCGTTATATTTTTTATTCCATGTTAGCACTGTAATATTTGCCCTTTATGTTGTTTTTATATGAGAGAATTATTGCTTTGTATGTATGACGTGATATGGTGTGGTGAGGTGCGTATCGCATGGTGGGTTGTGTGTCTTGCAGTATTCTATTAGTTTTCTGACCTATGCTGGAGGTGCCACTTATTCACCACCTTGGAGAAAGGAGCTCGCCACGGACCCTGGTGGCTGGTCCCTTGCCCTATGTTCTCCTTTAAGATTATCTTACCAGATCCATAGAAATTAATTCAGGCATCCTGAAGGATTTTATTGTAAACCACAAACAGTAAACCAGTTGTCAGAGGTAGCAATGCAGATTCTGGGATGACTTCAAATCCGCTGAGATATCTCTTCTTACTGGATTAGACCCTCATCAGACTGGAGGCTGGAACAGGTCGATGTGATCTTCTAACATCGATTTATCACCAATAAAATTGATTATATCTCTTTTCTCGACAGTCTGAGTTTTTATGCGCCCCCGCACCCAACGAGATTGGCTCGTAGACGTGTACCTCCAGAAAAGCCCATCCACCAGGCCACTGGGAGTTATCCAGCTCGCTCCTTGGCCGACGGGAATTTATTTGTTAGATTTGGACAAGTGTTCTTTCTGGTGGATGGCCAGAACTCTCTTACAGCCATGATTTCCCTTTTTATTATAATTGTTCCGAAATCATTTTTTTCTTTGTTCTATTGTAAGATCCGTAACTGAAAATAAATGCGAAGGTTTTTGTTTCTATAACATCTACTACCTGTGTAGTAATAATAATAATGTTCTACTTTAGTATCATATTGGTGTAATCATTAATGTTCTGTAAATTAGGCTTTTGCTCGTGCTTAAACCAAATAAACAGATATACAAATACTTGGTTAAAAAAACAATAAATTGATCCAATCAGAATTTTTGAGGGTCAGTAATCAATCGTTAAACTTGTCAAAATAGTTGGGGTCATCAACATTCAGCAATATTATAACGGGATGGTGAATCGAGGCAGAACAATACTGCTTCAAGATTAGGTAAAAAGTGTTTCCTTTAAAATGGAACGTGTAAAATTTGGATGTTTGTGGGCCTAGAAACGATGGAAATCGTCAGTCGTCGTTCTGGGCAGGTGGAGCAGGGGTTTCAGGAAGAAAGACTGAACGACTTCTAACCCCTCTCCATACCACTTTCCCCGAACCTCATCTGCATAGAGGAGGACCGATTCGACCATAGCCTCATGCAACTTCATTTTAGTGTCCCAAGACACGATCCTGACTTTCCGTAGTATCTCTTTTGTGCACCCAATCGCAATTTTGCTCTTGTTTATTGCTTTGTCAGCGTTTTCTACGAACTGGCAAGAACTGGATAGTGGAACTCTGAGGTAGGTGAACTTACGTACATACTCCAACGGCACACCACCCTCCTCGTCCTACTCATATTGCCTTGGCAGAACACCATTATTTCAGTCCTTCTGTCGTAAATGACGAGGTCGCTGAAGTCAAAGTATTCCTCGAGGCAGTTCATTGCATCTGGAGGTGACTCGGCTAACAGTGCCAAATCATCAGTGAAGGCCAACATCAAGAGCTCACGTCCTCCAATGGGTACACCCTGGCAGCCTTGATCCTTCAAACAAACAGCACTATCAGACATTTACAATATAAACAGCAAATTGGAAAGGGAATCCCTCTGAAGAACCCCCTCAGTAATCCTCTGCTCGAACCTCCAGGGCGTGGCTGCACCAAGAAACGAGCTTTATGGTAGAATGATTTCATCATATTAATGAATCTTGTGATCACCCCAAGTCTACTCAATTTGTCCCAAAGCAAGTTATGTTTAACGGTAACCAATGCACAGGATAGATCCGCCATTATAGTCAGCAGCAGATGTCTTTTCTGGGTAACGGTATGGCATGGAGCAGCGTGAAGGGTGAAAATCCAATCCGAACACGACCCTCCTTCTCGGAAACCCACTGGGCGTCCTCTGAGATCAAGGTGACCATTGATACTTCTCCGTCAACATAGGTGCCGGCGACGCAAGACTTCCATGCATCCAGGGGAATAGAGTCATATTAGGGTTTGCGTCGTTTAAGTTGTCTTATAGCACTACAAAAATTTCCTGGGTTGTGGCTGTCATTCACGTCATTCCGCCTCTTGGTGTAGTAAACATTTTCTGTGCGTGATTTTGATGCATTATATATCCGCTTATTTTCCATATAAATCTGCAGAAGTGCGGTCGGGTATCCTTTCCTTCTGTATTTTCTATAGGATTTCCGAACGAGTGTTTGCTACTTCTACATTCTGGGTCGTACCAAGGCTGATGAAAATTAGCCTTCGCTTTGCCTTAAATTCTCGTTTGCTTTAGTTGACCAACCTCCCCAGCAGACTCCTCTACTGCTTTCCTGATAGTCCCATATTGGTATTTTGCTTCTTGTAGATTTGATGCCGGTGCGTCCCTTTTGCTCATTTTCCCTGAAAACTCCCTCGGGAGTTCAGGTTCCCTCTAAGAAATTCCTGTTCACAACTGGGTTCCGAACAAGTGGGACCGGATCCATGGGGGTACATGTGCCAGGACCGGCACAGGCAGCCTCCTGTGAAATCACCAGTGGTCTGAGATCACCGACAAATCTTCAATGCTCACGATAAAGGAGACTATTTATGAATTAATTTTTGGAAAATTTGTTTTTCAATAAAGTCCATATAAATATCTGCAAGCAATGGAGATAATGGAGATCCCATTGCAAGCACTGGTTGAGTATAGTAGGTATTTCCAAAGAACAGGAAATCATTTTGATCCACACTGACAGACGTTAAACTACACAATTAATGTTTTTCAAACAAATTTAAATTAGAATCGTGAATCAACCTATTAACAACATCTTCACAACTATCAACATTCGTTGGTGAAGACGCTGGCCACGTCAAAAGATGCGAGTTTAGAATTCAAAGGCAATGATATCCTCAATTTTATAATTAAATCGTACGAATTTACGACAGTAAGTATATTGGGGAGGAAATTGAAGTACGCTTGTGATAATATACATGAAACAACTGACTGAAGACACAAAAAAAGAGTTTTTTACTCTGAATATATGGTTAAGGTATATTTCCATTGAGTGACGGGACATAATCATGTGGTAAATTTGCGATCTGTAAATTTACTATAAGAATCTTTGGTAATCAGATTGCTTTCCGCTCCGGTCATATAGGTAGGTTATCGCAAGGAAGTCGGAGTTGTAAGGCCCCAACCTAGTATGGATGTTTACTTCAATCACTACTGTGTGTTTTAACCATGTTTAAACTGTGTTAATAATGGAAGTCGACACAGGAACTCTATTGAGTGGCTGAATAAAATTAAACCAGGGAGTCAGGCTATTGGCGGAGGAGACGATTTTCCAATAGACTGAGCAGGAACTCCATCGAGACGACCAGTCTACGGTGGAAAGTGTGCTGAATGACCAAGCTAACCGTTTAATTCTCATGTTCTGTTGGGCTGTGTACGTGGAAAAGCCGCCCTTCTCAGTCATTTAATCCTCTAAATAGTGAGTGAGAGAAATAGTGACGGGGTGGGGGGGGGGGGGCACAAGTGCGCAATAATTATACTTTCAGGCCATCCAAAAAATACGAGGAAAAGAAACGCCATAGTTCTAAAGGGGAAGGATGAAAGGAAAGAGAAAAAAAATTGCGGGGGAAAGTAATACCGTCGTGCTTTACTCGAACGGAAAAAAGGCGGGGGAAAAAAACTGGTAACGGTTTGCAAGGGAGTGACAGAAGGTAATCAGGCGTGAGAGAGGGTTAGGAACATGAAGGCGAACTCCACTGAGATTCTTTCTTTCTGCTTCAGTCGTACAAGAGACAACATCGGGTCTCCTTCCTGACGGATCTATCGGATTCTCTTTCGGTCGCAAGCCGAAGTTCAAAATGTTTATCTCATAAACATGTACTGTTTTTCAATCTTGTAATTTTCTCGAAATGCTCGTTCATAACTACGAGAGGGTTGATTCCCCCCCCCCCCAATCTACCTTCTTCTCTATCAATTTATTTTCAGTGATGAATTTTCAAAAGAAAAGACGCCGTTGCGATGTTTCCGACATTTTTAGTAGTACGCACATGAATGATCCTGGGGGTCAGAACAATTTTGCACTATTACAGGGAATGCGTTAATCAGATTTCTGATTTGCCATAAAAACCAGAGAAGTCGCACCTATCTGATCAAAAATTACTTTTGGAAAAATGGACCTTTAGGTTTCGAGTTGCAATTTGCCAATATGAGCGTTAGTTTTCGGAATTTCCCGCTGAATCAATTGGTGAAGTCAAAAAACGAACTTTCTGTAAGGAAGATACCGAAAAGCGGCGTACGAATTTTACTCTCCTATTTTGGAAACAAATGGGAGATTAGAATTATTCGAATGGCACTTATGGACTAAAGCTCAATAAATGGAATTATTGTGATTATTATAATTATTTTACGACGCTTTCAACACGTAGGTATATCTGCATTTTACTAACCCGTGTGTGCAAAAAAGTTAGCGAAAAAACCTATCTGTGGTCAGACCTCTGAAAAAGGCGAGTTTTCGCTTAGTATTGGTGGGGGGGGGGAGGGGGTGAGGCGTCCGGCTCGCCCAGCTCTTCACTCTTCCACGCTCACTTGTACCTGTGACTTCTCTCTCTCAAGCCTCCTCGCTTTCACCTATCCCTTGCATACTCCCTGTGGTGGTAACAACCGCAGGGTATGCTTCCAAAAAGACCTAGTGCTCGCCCATGGTTGTAACAACCCGGAGTACTAGCTTTCGCCTCCTCCAGCGTCTGCTGTGGTGTTAACAACTGCAGGATGTTAACCTTCATCCTCCAACGCTCGTTGTAGTGGTACCTAACAACCGCGGGGGTGTTAGCTTAGCCTAAAAGATCCCGCCTGGGCACATCCTATACCCATGCTATCCATTTCTCCAAACTATCCAACCTACCTCTCACAACGCGCTCACCACACTCATTTTGGCCAAACATTCAGATACGACTATTCTGTATTCAGAATAATGTATTCAGAAGAACATTCAGATACGAATGGTTCTGACGGCACTAATGATGTCCACGTGCAACCACTCGGAGTGGCCTAGTGAGAAGATGTAACTCAGTTATCATACCGAGAAAGTCGATAATCACTCGTTGGAAAGTTCAATTTAATTCATGCTCTCAATTTATCGTCAATTATCACGCTGTTCCTCAATGATTCTCCTTCCTTGACTCCCTGATCACCCGAGGGGGGTCAAGCTAGACGATATCTGACCTAGCATAGAGATTAATAATCCGAAACATTCTGGCAATATGGTGTGTCAAATTTGAGTTTCTCAATCTGCTAAAAAATCACTGAAATGCTGAGAATTACAAGGAAAATTTGTGATATCACTCACAAAATTGTATAGGAGGGTTGCTCGAGGTAGGAAGAAAGTACCTAGTTCAGTACCATCAGCAAACAAAAATACCCAACTAGCACGATTGGTCGGATTTGGTAGTATTTGACGACCTTAAAGACCTAGTGTAGTACATCAGATGTCGGAAATATGTTTGTTTTCTACACGAGGTTTTGATTACGTCACGTCGTACCGACGTTGCCGACACAAACTACACCATTTGGACGTCTACATAATTTAGAATCGCTTGGTGAATGGTGAAGTCACAATTCTCCAATTGTGAATTCGGAATTCTGTATCACAAGTTACCAACTTCCTTACCACCTCGAAAAGCTGTAAAAGTTACCGAACTTTTAATAGAGAAATCAGACTTCTTTGCGACGTGGCAATTCACCACCTCACTTGTAGTAGGCCTTACTACCAAATGTGTACCTGTAGTACAGGCTTGTATCAAACAGCTCACAATCTCGAAAGGCTGTACTACAAATTACGTGATTGATTATGACGTCTTTCTGATGTCATAATATTGTCTTCCTGCGAGTTAAAAGGTGACTTACTACGACGTTCCGAAGTCAGATTAACGTGAAACACGTGATGTACATTTTTACACATTACACTCATTTTAGCGAATTTTCGAAGAAAAGGAAGCTATTGTTCTCGGTTCACAATTTTTAAAACTCGAATTTCCGAAAGATTTTTATACCAAAATCCGTTTCAGACCATCCTGAATTCACTGCCGAAACACATATATTTATATATTTATATATGTATGTGTCATTCCAGACGATAACTCTAGAAAGAATTGAGATAAAAAGTTCAAATTTGCACGAAAAATCTGTCTTGGCAATCGACAGGCTAAGTTCGTAGATGGGCAGAATCGGGTCACTCTAAGGGGGAGTTTTGGGGAGTTTTAGGGGGGAAAAATTACCCATAAATTCCCAAAATGAAAAAGTCTGACAAGTGACACCTCATTTTAAAGGTTTTTGTACGCTGAACACGATGGTGAAATCAGAATTGCGATATCTCATTCCGTTCTCAAACTGGAGCACATTGAAGATGAAGGAACGTGGTTATTTCTTGAGATGTTCTTCCTGGTTCGTCTGCTCTAATCTGATAACGGAATGGGATATCGCAATTCTGACTTCACCATCGTGTTCAGCGTTGGAAAATCTACAAACCGAGGTGTTACTCGGCAAAAAATGGAACAAAAAATGTATTGGTACGTAGGTACCTATGCCCATATTTTGATGCATACCGAATTAACGAATAGCGTCATACTTGAATACCTATAATTACCCAATAAGTTTAAGATTGCCCATATTTGAATGGGGTATCCCAAACATCACATTTTACATAAAATCAGTTATTTCTTCGAAAATTCGCTCGTATAGCCATGCTGCATGACTGTGGTTTTTTAATTTGTCAAAATAGCCCCTACTTATGCGCAAAACTCTAAAAACCCAGGTAAGTATGTAAGTTCCATTGATATATCTCTTCTTTACTAAAACACAGACTTCAGTACGTGATTTTGCATGGCAAAATACACTGAAAATCATGTATTACATGTGGTAATTGAATAATCCACACAAAAATTTTACCTCGTTTAGGGCACATTTAGCGCATAATTAGTGCCTGTTTTGGTCAACTCAAAAATTCGAGTGACAGTCATTTTTTCATGAAATGTCACGTAGAATAATTCGATCCTGAAATAAAAATTGGGAGTTGCCATTCGAAAAAAACAAAATTAGCGCACGTTTAGCGATTGCGCCCGAGCACGAAAATGTAATTTTTGAAATCTATGCAAAACAATACTGCCGTCCTAAGAATAGATCCCGTATCTGCATTTTTGGCCATATTGAGTTAATGGTACCTCCCCGTTTTGGGGGGTAGTTTCTTCCGATTTCGCAAGTCTCAAAGTCGTATCTGCACGGGGAATGCCTCAAAAACGGCATTCTATTATTGACTTAACGACGTTTTGGTTGGATTTCCTAACAAAAATCCCGCAAGTGGTCTTTTGCTAGAGTGAAAACCTGTATCTGGGCTTCAGTTACGATTATCTCTTTAGTAATCAGGTACATACGAAATACAACACTCGTAAACTCCAGATACGAGTACCTTTCTTAGTATTTCCTGGCCTCGTGGCGTCAGATACGACTTCTGAATGAGTAGCAGATACGATTTTTCATCCTAGTATTTCCGACATACGAATTTATTTTCTCGTTTCAGGTCACGGGTTTCAGGGGGGTTAGTTGGGACGATTTTTCCTCTTTGGATTTCGCACATACGGATTTTATCGTTAGTGACACGTGAGATACGGTATTTTTTGTAGTATTTTGGCAACACTGGCATCAGTTACGGTTCCAGACCACGTGTTGTTTTATAACCTCACTGCAACAGGTGAAGTTCGTCATTTCTGTACTGTTGCCGTCGGCAAATGAAGAAATTGAAGTAAGTAACTAGTATTCTTATAGTATTTCGATCCAGTATGTTGTATTCCACATAAATGTATTAGCAAGCTAATGTCTAGATCAAGTAAGTGATGCATACACACTTACACAGCAAAACAATATTGTAGAGATGCTTTAGGTGCATACAACACACTGTTGTAGGTACCTGAACACTGTTTTAGGTCTCCATATGGAACTAAACACTTTCAACTAGTAGAGATGCTTTAGGTACCTACAACACAGTGTTGTAGGTACCTAAACACTGGTGTTGGAGGTCTCCATTTTGGAATTAAACACTTTCAACTAGTTGAGTTTGGTTAGTGACTAAACAAACTCTACTAGTTGAAAGTGTTTAGTTTCAATAGAATAGTTTATTATATTACCTTGTTATTGGTAGGTGATTTATTTGGACAATGACAGTTTCAGATTCAGGATTGAATGACTCAATTTTGGCCGACACCGGAAAATGGCAACGAGAGGGCATAAATTGTTTGCTGCTTTGGGCTTGAAGTAAGTTTTTTTCTGTATCATATGCTACAAATATCATGATGTAATGAGTCCCTATTTAAATTATGCCAAGTTCTAGGCGAAATGTACAAAGCTGTACATTTCAATGTACAATAGGTAGATATCTAAGTGATACTTACTGAAATTCATGTAACACCCTGGTCAGCAAACGATTTAGTTCTGCTAATTATTAGCACTGTTTAGAAGATTCCACGATCTCATAAAGTGAGCTCCTTCAACCTTCAAAGAGGAGGGATGCTCAGTGTTTGCTATAATAAATAGTAGGGGTGCTCGGGGAAGGAAACTCCTTGGCCTAGTCAACATCACGCTTTCAGTGCACACTTCCAATCACGACTTGATGGTGTTATATGGTGGCTCAATGAGTTATCGTCTGTTCACAGGGCTCCAGGCAAGACGGACAACGGAATTCTGCAGCCCGTCAACACAGACGAGCCTACGAGAGCCGACTACCATGGTGATGAAGTGCTGCTAGAAGAAGCAGATAGACTCATTTCGGGTAAGGATTCCTAGAAAAAACGATATTCTTACGAGAATTGTGATTTTAATAGTGAACAAGTTACCTACCTAAAACAAATTTCGATTTCTGGGCCTGAGAACAGAGCAACACTATTTGTAGCTAAGTAGATCATCCTGATCAGTGGACCACTCCACTAGTAATTCAGTCATTTTTTTAATGCATTGTTGTATCTATTAGCGAATTTTCAAAGAAAATGAAGCTATTGCAATGGCTTCGAAATTTAAATAATATAAATTTTTGGAAATTTTCTTCATAGAAATCCGTTTCAGACCATTCTAAAACGATTCCTGAAATTTAACACTTTTTTATATGTATATATATATATATTTATATATATATTTATTTATTTATATATGTGTCACTCCAGACGATAACTCTCGATAGAATTGAGATAAACAGCTCAAATTTGCACAAAAAATCTATCTTGGCAATCGAAAGGCTAAGTTCGAAGATGGGCGAAATTGGCCTACTCTAAGGAGGGTTTTGGCGCATTTAAAGTGCGCAAAAATTACCCAAAAATCCCCAAAATGTTATTTTCCAACAAGTGACCCCTCATTTTAAAGGTTTTTGCACGCTGAACACGATGGTGGAATCGGATTTTAGATATCTTGATCCGTTCTCAAATTAGAGCATTTAAAGTGCGCAAAAATTACCCAAAAATCCCCAAAATGTTATTTTCCAACAAGTGACCCCTCATTTTAAAGGTTTTTGCACGCTGAACACGATGGTGGAATCGGATTTTAGATATCTTGATCCGTTCTCAAATTAGAGCATTTAAAGTGCGCAAAAATTACCCAAAAATCCCCAAAATGTTATTTTCTAACAAGTGACCCCTCATTTTAAAGGTTTTTGCACGCTGAACACGATAGTGAAATCGGATTTTAGATATCTAAATCCGTTCTTAAATTAGAGCATTTAAAGTGCGCAAAAATTACCCAAAACTAGGATAATCTTTAAACTCTTACCCCCCACCCCCTTAGAGTGGTCAGATTGAAATATGTGAGAAGTATTAATTGAAGACGAGAGTTCGAAGCAAAAAAGGGGGAGGCAAACGATTAGTACAACTCCTTGAATTTACCCACAGCGATCAAATAAATAAGCACTTAGTACAATTACGTAATAAACAAACGGTAGAATCAGGATGGACAAAACGTACAAATTAAAATAAATACGAAGAGAATATACATAGAAAACCAAATTTTAGACCGAAGTTTTCCTTTATTCAAAACCATAGCCATTAATTCGAATATTTCTTTGAAAATTCGCTCATTAAGTCATGCTGCATGACTGATTGTTTTTTTTCAGAGTATGTGATGGACATGGAGGTTGGAAACAACTTTGAAATCCAAGATGTGATCATGGAAGATTGTAATTACATTTTACTACTGTCCTCTGGAGCTGAAGTCCCCATTGCCACTGAAGGTGATCAAAATACGCGATTTTTATATTCATAATAATATTTTTCCATCAAAAATTGAAATAATCTTGCACTTGGTGTTACACCATTATTTAAATTTTATTGAAATCTGATGGATGGCATATTGGCATATCTTCAGAAATAGTGTGTGTATGAGCCTCAAGAAATGAAAGTGTTCTGCCAAGTTTTTCGAAGGCTTCATCCATTAGCAGTGGTAGCTCTTACAATGATGTTAACTTGTAGGTAGGTACCTACGTGATTATACTCGATAACATCGTAATGACTTTGTATTTTTTCATAGGGTTGACTTGCGAGATTCCGACATCTTCCGAAATCTTGCAACTGCCTGATGCCGTGAATGAAGATCCATCCGAACCAGAGATCATCGGCGATGCTCAGCCTTCATCTTCTGGAGCCCAAGCACTGCCAACCAAGCCGAAGGCAAACGCTTCAGTGGAATAGAATACATAGACAATCTCACAAAGAAGGGAACCATCAGAAAAAGAAAAACGCTGCAAAGTCCTTGTCACATGGGTTTATCATTCTATTGGACATAGCTACAGAAATGTTGGCTGTTCATTTATTGCTTCTTTCATGCGTAATAATCGAAATAGCTATTTCTGATGGTTTCCATTAATTTTGGCCCCTAAAACACAAATTAGGTACGTTTTTTTTTTTTTAAACTATCTTTGATCATTGGTAGTGCCATTTAATGGTCTTGATCCACGTGTTGACACTTTTTCCAGGGTTATTATACAAACAGATGGTGATTTCAGACGATTTCCCAGGTTTTTCACCCATAAAAAATCAATTTTGGGAGCTGAACATTTGGTAGAACTCAATTTTCCCCTCTTTGGTCAAAATCGACTTCATATTCGGTCTTCTCGTCCAAAAAAACATGGAAACCGATACCTCAAAAGCTCATGTTACCAACATGTTGCTAAAACGCAAAAAGTACCTATTTTTACACACATTTTCACTCATAACACCCCTGGGTATATTCCGATCGGGCTGAAAAGTTTCTGGACACAACTAGGGCCCAAATAGAGCATGTGTGCGAAAGAACGACTTTTTTAGACCGAAAATGAAGCCGGTACACGTGATACGGCGGACGGCGTACGGCGTACGGCGGACGGCGGACGGACATTGCATTTTTTGAATCTAGGCACCTTGAAACGGAAAACAAAAAATTTTGAGGGGGTGTTATAAAAATTTTTTGCTGACCGAATACATAGGTGTATTATTCACAGAATAATAAACCAAAAGGTATCAACTTAGCAAAGCTGAAAGAGATATGATTAAAGAATCCGAAAAACATAAGGCTAGGGAAATCAAAGGTGGTTGTAATAAATCGTGCAAACTGAAATGCCACCAAAAAATAAGTCAGATTCGTAGGCTCGAAATATATCAATATTATTGGACACTGGAAAACCAGGCCAGACAAACATTTGTACAATCTATGCTGACGACCATCCCCAAAAAGACGAATTCGACACTTTCACAGATAGCGAGAACAAAAGTGCCAACGTGTGCAAAAAGTTCTTTCTTGAAACCTAAGGCCATACACTCCGTAACGACCACATAATTCATCACTCCCCGAAGATTGCCAAGCTTCCTTGTAATCGCAAAACTCAACCGGTGCGTAAGAAGATGGACCGGGAAATAGTTATTAACCATATTGAGAGTTTTAAACCCACAATTTCGCTTTACAGAAGGGAGCATGCACCACAAAGGAGGTATATATCCAGCGACGTCTCAATTGTTAAAATGTGGAATGACTTCATGGAGAAGAAGTATGTTCATACGAGTTATACCGTATTATAGTTAAATATTTAAATATATCATTCACGAAATTGGGTCATGAGGAGTGTGAAGTTTGCGAGGAATACAACATTCATAAAAAAAGCCTGCAAAACCACAGATTGTGAGATCTGCTCTCAGTGGGAAGGACACAATACTCATGCTAGGAAATCACGGGAATTGTATCAACAAAATGGAGTTCAAGAGAAAGTAAAAAGTAAAGTAAAGTAACAGCCATTTCAGGCTGGGGCTTTTCGTCCGACTGCCCTGCCAGCGTCACGGACGTGATCAGCTGTCCTCCAATGGAGGATCAGAATTCGATCTGATCATTTCGCTCTTTACTTGGCTACTCATTGCATCGCCCCCTTGAGTGGAGAGGGGTTCGCCCAACAGCTACATGGGTCATACTTGGACGTGTCACGGCGGTCACCCATCCAAGTACTAACCACGCTCGAGGTTTCTTAACTTCGGTGATCTCACGGGAACCGGTTTATTCCACCTGATAAGGCCGTTGGGCTGATGCGATCCAGGTATCACATCGCCAGAAATGACAAAGAAACAAATGATTCAGTAATTGATACAAGTAAGTCAGCTATGAATAATAGAGTTCAAGAGAATATTCCAGAGGGAACCATCGTTTACTCGGTTGATTTGCAAAAAGTTATCATGCTCCCTCGTTGCGACATGTTCAAATCAGTGATTTTCGTGCAGAGACTTGCCACGTACAATGAGTCATTTGTTCCTGTAGGACGGAACAATAAAAACCCCCCATATGCTTTTATTTGGCATGAAGCAACCAGAGGAAGATTGGCACAGGATATTGTAAGCACTTAACACAACTTTTTGCTCACTAATCGGGATTCCAAAAAAATAAATTATTCTGTGGTTGGATAATTACACAGCGCAAAATAAAAATTGGGCACTTCTGTGTTTTTTGGTTTATGCTGTAAATGAAATACATTGTATTGCACTACAAGAAATCGAAATTAACTTTTTCGAGCCAGGTCACAAAGTGGAAAGTGACAATTTTATGAGTAGTGACTCCTTCCACCATCTTGTCGAAAAAAGTTTGAGGGAGAAGAAAAAAGTCAATGACTTTATTGATTTTAAGGAGTGCGTAAAAGCAGCTAAAAAGAATGCTATTGTTCATGAAATGACAATGGACAATTTTTCAAAGTGGGAGGACTTGTCTTCTAAAACAAAATTTAAGAAGGCAACACCGAGACCCTATATTAGTCACATGAAGCAGATAGTAGCCACAAAAGGTAAATATACCTTGAGTTACAAAAACGACTTCGACGGAGAGTCAATACAGTTGGACTTTCTTCAAAAAAAAAAAAATTATCGACAGAGGGTTCCCACCTCCAGATAAATTTACTAAAGTACGAGGGATCGAGTCAAGCCGCAAAGACGCTATTCTGGCTCGTCTAATCGAAGAACGAGGTGCCATAATTCCTCCACAAAGAGTGGAATTCTGGAGGTCATTAATTTGCACCGAGGACATTTGCCCCGAAAATGATATTCCTGAGAATAACATTGTATAATTTCTGTGAAACCACCTATGAAAATTGCGTAGGTACCAATTTTTTAACTTTCTCTTCGAGAGCTCACTATTTTAAATGCTAGTTTTATTGTTCATATGTGCCTGTTTTAAATGTCAGTCAGTGTCCAAGATTACCAGTTTACCGAGACTGATTCTAGGTTTCATAAGTTGAAGTTGTTCAAATTATTAAGACTGATTGTAGTTTTCAACAGTGTTCAGTTTACCATATTACTAAAATGGTTCTACTTTTCAAAGATCTGGTTTACAACTGAGACGTTCATAGCCAAGTTCCTTTCAGGGCACCTAGTCTTTTAATTTTTAGGACCTCCCTCAGTAGCAAGAGATAGCCAATTTGTTTTTGACTGGTCATATTTTTATTGACAAGTTGTCAAATGTTATAAAATTGATGACTTCTAGTTACCTAAAAGGCTGTGATTCTTTGAACATAGCTAAGTCGTTAATGATTAAGTAATAATTTATTATTGTGATTCATCTAAAATTGGCCGATACTGGTACAAAATAATTTAATGCTCATTACGAGTAGTCAAGCCAAATACAGTATACCTATTACACTTCATTGATGTAATAGGTATATTGTATTTGATATATTGAAGGTATAATAATTATATAGGTATCACTACATTTCTGTACAGAAAATGTGATACTTGTGTCATATGTAACTTATTATATAGGGACCCAGATGAATAATACCTTAGTATACCAACACACATAGGAATAAGAATGAAGAAGCTACAGGTACTATGAGTTGCACAGAGAAATCTGATTGTTATGAGCACTATACTATTCGAATTTGTGATAGCTGCCAACTTATTTTTATACCAGAATATAATTTCCTGCAGTTACGTAAAACTATGTTCTACGCCGTTTTTAGCTATTATTCAACCAAAATAATAGATTTTCGACCACACCACGCGATTCAGCGACAAATTTCCTATAAAATGAATGCTTTGGGAGCTTGAAACAACAACAAGTAACGTCAATATCACAGAATTTCTACAAAAAACCTACAGACGCGTTTTTCCAAAAGTAGGGTTTTGTCAGATACGGGATTTATTCTCAGTTCCCATAGTCAGAATCATTGTCGTCCAGCATAAAGTTGTCGATAGTCACGCTGTCTTCTGTTTCTGCGTAGCTGACGTCAGAATCGGTATCTTCACTTCCAGATGAGTCCGTCAAATTATTTTTCTTCTTTGCAGGAGCAGACTTCTTTCCACCATTCCTTGAACGTTTTTTCTTAGCTGCTCCAGATTCACCACTGACAGAAGGGAGGTCGGCAACCATGACACCAACTCCTGGTGGGGTTCTATTCGATTTCGGTTGCCCAACAACATCCTTACGCCTGCTCTCCTTATGCTCAATGAAAGAATCAGAAATCTGGGTGGTATCTTCACGCGTATCACGCAATAAACGTTTTGTGACGTTTTCAGGGCAGAATGGATGTATTCCACAAGCTCTGAAACCGCTTACCAAGTTGTCTTTGAGTGTCGGGTTCATTGCCTGGAGCAGTTCCTTCAGGAGCCGGGGAAAATGTTGCTTAGGAATAGTCCCGCAGCGCCTTCTGTAATCAGTTTCCTTCCACCTTCCCAAAATCCTCCTCCGTGACTCTTTCATCGAACGAAAGACAGCGACGTCTAATAGCTGGGTTAGGTGGGTGGAATTTGGCGGAAGACAGACAAAGCGAATTTCATGTTGCTCGCAAAGACTTATGACTGAGTAGTTCATGTGGGTGCTCAAATTGTCGCCAATCAAGATTTTCTTGCCTGGAAGACGTCTGAGCACGGGCAACATCTTGAACTGGAACCAGTCTTCAAAAGTGTTGGAGTCAATCCACCCTGACTTGGTTCGGTTATATCGCGCCCCAGGGGGACCTCCTTCAGTCCATTCTCTCCACATTGATTCTGCTCGATAATTGACAAAGATTGGGGCAAAATCACCTGCTGCACTTCCACTGCACACCAATGTGGTTGCCGCTTTTGTAGCGTTACATATTTTTTCTGGATATTTGGCTCCACGTTTAACAAGAAGTTTCTTTGATCCTGGATCATCGACGAGGTTTGTCTCGTCGTAGTTCCATACGTTGGATGGTGGGACCCCTTCTAGTTCTTTTTCCAAATTGTTGAAGAATTCGATTACTGTTTCAGCACTTACAGCAGCTCTTTTGTTTGAAATGTTGCGCCCAAGACGTCGAGAAATTCGTTGGCTATATGCCTTTTGAGGAAGAACTGAGCCCAAGTCTTCCCAGGAATGTTGTTCTTGAATTTCTTCACTTTCCTCCCAATCTTATCGAGGTAGGAGGCAACAATGCATTGAAGACCGAACGTAGTAATGGGGAAGCCATACGAGGCAATGGTGGTGATGTGTCCCACCAAGAATTTTTCTTCCTCTTCTGAGAAAATCAACTGACCTCCAGTTTTTCGGGTAGGTTTTTCTTTCAAATGTTTCACTAGTGTATTTTTAGGGATTTCAAACTTACTCGCAGCCTTACGAATTGACAGCTGTTTCTTCCGAATAGATTCAAGGGCTTCTTGCAGAGTTCCACTTGTGTAATTTCTGTACGGTCGTGCACCTAACTGCCTCACATAAATGTTCGGCATTGTGCGGAAACACGAAAATGTCAAGGAACAATGTGGAGTACACTGCACGTTGCTACCAGCACCTGAAAAAACCATGCAAAAATACATTAATTCAACATTTTTGGAAGTGTACCCAACTCACCTGCCCAAATGTCAATAAACTTACTGTACCACACTCACCCTATCAAAGTGCAGTTTTCTACTCAAACGGTTCCAGAAATTATGGATTTTGATATTTTGAAGTGAAATTTACAGGATATGTACTTGAAGTATAGTGGAACCAAGTAGTACTTACCAATTTAGCGGGATGAGGCCTGGAAAGGCTGCCCAACAACAATTTCCCGGGCTTCAAACAAAATGGGAACAACGCACCTTGCAGGAATAACCTGATGATGGGTAGGTAATGCCAACCTAACGCCGGTTTGACAGTGTTGCCATCTCTTCTGTATAACCACTGAATGATTCCACCGACTTCCCGACCTGCACGTCCCATAAGGAGCTCCCCAGCAGGGTTTGTTAATCAAATTCCATCATTGTCCCAATCTCACCCTTCCGACCATTCTCACCCGCCCCGACGTACAAAAAAAAAAAAAAATAATAATAAATAAATAAAAATGCAACATCGATTTCTTATCCAATCAACGCTGTAATAACCCCACTGCTCCGGAATTCTCCTCCATTTAGCATGCAGTTTCACCCAAAAATATTTCTAATACGCTAGGTATCGAGTCTGACACTTGGCTATCTATCTATCGCTGCCCTGAATCAACAATGAACCAACTGCAAACCGTGGTGTTGTGGATTGGACTTATGGCCGTTAATGGGCTTGAAAAAAAAAAATATAATAATCTTGCGCTCGCAAATAAACATTGATATTTTCCGATCAGAGCTACTGTAGGGTAGTTAAGTCCTCATCATCTTGTCTGTTGTCCAGTGGTTGCTCCGATGGTTAGGTGCTCAGACCGACCGTGCACATAGCGACCGGTGCTCTGTGCGACCGGCGAACGCTGTTTGCGACCGCCTAAATTATGCATGGAGATTTGGAGAACAGAAAGTTCTAGGGCTAGGAGCGAGTCGATTCAGGTGTTAGGAACACGTATGTTATTAACGATAATGTTGACGATTGCAATATACTTGACGATTTTCCCAGACGAACGACCTGAAGCAGTGTATAAAGAAATTAAGCTATGTACAAAAATTGGGCTGAATTGTAAGACGAATTGAAAAATGACAACTTGAATTATGACGATCACAGATGAAATAATTCAGCAAATTAGCACAAGTTCACCGGAACTTTTAACCCACTAACGTTTCTACTTACCTACCTGTACGGCAATAGTACGTTACCAGTCTTGAAGTCTGTATTGAAGTGTGAGGGAAAGTTGCAGCTTAATTTTACTTGCATTTACTACTTTTACTACGACTAAGGTGGTGGTCGCTAACAGCACGAATGGGTTGCTCAGAGCACGATTTTCGCAGGGTCGCTATGAGCACGTTCGCTGCAAGCACGTACCGCTCCGTTCCAACAACGTATCATCTGCATCGGGTATTTTTGCAGTTGCGTCAATGTAACCAGTTAAACTGGGGCGGGGATATATAGATATAGGTAGGTACCCACCTACTACGCTACCCCATTCTGATTCAGCGGTACTTGGTGCATCCTATTCCAGAAGGGTCTCAAGGCTTAGATCATAATATTCCAGAACTATGGGTCATTAGACAGTCGAGATAACATCGAACTGGAACGACGACTAATATGAAACCAGAACTAGGGAATTCCAACGCTACGGTAACGATAATCCTTGCAATTTCAATCCTACGTCCGAGGTCGGCGGCCCAGAGAGGTGAGGGTGGGCGAGATCGTTACCATTCGGTCACACAGTGGCTTCGTATGATAATTGAATTCCACAACCCTTCCGTGTAATGCGTGCATTCTACCCTTCCACACATAAGCGTTGCATTAAATGAGCATAAAAAATACCATACTCAACATCTAAATGTTTAATTAAAGGCTTTCGAACCAAATATTTGAAATTACCCTACCTTCCAGAGTAATTTGTCGTCACTAGCATATCGCGAACTGGTGGACAGGCCGTCGGGAGAACACCAAAATCATTTCGTCTCTTGGTCCCTATTTATGACGAGATGGAAGAAGAGGGGGGAAGGTGGGTTGAAGGCAGGGACATGACGAAAGTGAAGGGAAGTACCTAAAGGTTGTAAAGGTTGTTTGTGATGAGGCTGTTTGTCTGTTCCGTCTTTTGGAAAGGAGCTTACGACGTTCGGGAAGGTCGAGATTCGCTACCGGTCGAGCTCAACCCCAGGTGACGATCCCTCTCAGTTCGAACATGCGTCTGGAAAACAGGTTCAGCCATTCATCGTCATGTCAATTCATATCGTCAGTTGATTGTTTGCCATGGATGCGATCATCGATTGACATGCAGCATCCATCACTACTATTGGAATTTACTAAGTATCTGAGTTTTTGTCTGTTGATTTTAAAGTTATAATTATAGTCATTAGGTAGTTATTACCTTATTTTTACGACTACACCGTGTTATATCGCAAGCATGACACTTCTTCACCCACAGAAGAAAGGATGCAGACTCGCCGCACTTGATAATTTAAACATTACCATTGACAAAAACCTACTTGACAATAAATATTTAAAAACCACTAGAAAAACTCATAATCATACGCACCGCACCAACAGACTGACATACTGGCACTCACCAACAAAAATACAGAGACTTAACCACACACTTACATAACCACACAAACGTAAACGACACCCACAGGACACCACCACGTACCTAACACACAAACGGGCTAGGGACTACTGAACTCATGAAACATTTCCATAACGATACGGTGGGCAGTATAGGTTCCTCACTTCTAACATGGCAAGTTGGGTGGGCAGAATAGCTTCCTCACTTCTAACATGGACGTATAGAATCAGTTGGTAAATAGCCATCAGAATATTATACGCTTGTTTGGGTGAAAATTATGAGTGAGAAATTAGAGATATACACATTGTAGAGTAACTAGCAACATTTTATAGCTCGACCATCAACATTTTAGTTGGTATACCTACTATGCAAATTATCGTTGGGATAACTGAGTACAAGTAGGTACTACGTTGGTAACTAATGAGGCATACATAGAGATATGTACTCACTCTGATAACTCTAAGAACTCGGGACAGAAACTAAAGACAGATTCTCTCAATCACTGCACTTTGTGTACCTATTGTCTTGCTTTTCACCAAGTGCAATTCAACAGAACGTTGATTATTCGCTCCAGAATCTGGCACCGCTTTATTTATTATTGGTCAGTTGGTAAAATGTCGATGATTTCGATTATCTCTATTTTAGTCCGACAGCGGTGAAATTCATAAGGGGCCGTCTAAGTCCGTGGCCACAACGGCGCACCGCACAGCGCACCTCGCTTCGCAAAAAAAAAAAAACTCCTACTTTCAAAGGTGAAACCATGTCTGTGGTCGTAACGGCACACCGCACCGCACAGCGCACCTCGCATCGCACCTCGCCTCTTGCCATTTCGAGAATGGAGCCGGCACTTCTCCTCGCCTCGCTCCTCGCACTCTTCTGAAGTTTTCAGCTCTTCACGAGGTATGGATCGGGAAAAATTGATAGTTCTCCCATTTTGATAGTTTCCCCATTGATGTTCTCCCATTTTTGAGGATGCGGTTCAATACAGCCTACTATATAATCAAAGGTGCTACTGCTCGTCCTCATATATTGAAAAACCTAGATGGATCCTTCTTCAAGCCCGGAAACAGATGTTGGAATTCCCAAACTGGACCCTACTTGGTTCAGAGGATGCACACCAATTCTTTCACAGTCACTCAACAAATAATAAAGCGAACTTGAGCTTAAAGTAAGCTGCCGTGTATAAGCGCCAATCACCTTTAATCCTTCGTTAATGAGCAGTGTAAATGCGCCCGACCTCGGGCGAGTGATACAGTTCACAGAGTTGTAAAAGCGCCAGTTAGTCAACAGTGATATGAATTTATTGTAGGAGTTCAGTTGTTCGGCAAAAACAGATCGATCATAATGTTTCGCATCACGTGTACTGCGGCTGTTCTATCTCGGTCCGTCCGCGATTGGTTTGGTCTGTGAGTAATACTGCTCGCTACCGCTCGCATTGTCAAGCGATCTGGATGCTCGCTGGCGCTCGCATCTCAAAAAAGATAAAAAATCCCAGAAACTATCCCGTGAATGAGCAGGTTGTTTGGGACTTCTGAATAGATTAGTGGAATGCATTGTCAAGCGATCTGGATGCTCGCTAGCGCTCGCATCTCAAAAAAGATAAACAATCCCAGAAACTATCCCGTGAATGAGCAGGTTGTTTGGGACTTCTTAATAGATTAGTGGAATGCATTGTCAAGCGATCTGGATGCTCGCTAGCGCTCGCATCTCAAAAAAGATAAACAATCCCAGAAACTATCCCGTGAATGAGCAGGTTGTTTGGGACTTCTGAATAGATTAGTGGAATGCATTGTCAAGCGATCTGGATGCTCGCTGGCGCTCGCATCTCAAAAAATATAAACAATCCCAGAAAGCGAGAGAAGGATGAGAAGATTTATGCACTTTGGCTGCAATATCGTGACGCAAGCATTACGCGACTGGAGTACGTCCGACGGGTAGGTCACTTAAAACAGGCCAGCAAAATAAATAAGAACATAAAAGCATAAAGTGTTGAAGGTGTGTTTTTCATTCTATATTAAATTAAAGTGATTATCAAAAGTACTTCTTGTGTTAATAAAAAGGTGAGTTTTTCTGCCTACCAATTTCTACCTTCTTTCCCCAATGAACAGGTGCTGGCGCTTTTACAACTGACACTTTTAGCCTTGCTTAACAAGGGCTGGCGCTTTTGCAACTGACACTTTTAGCCTTCCTTAACAAGGGCTGGCGCTTTTACACGTTTTCTGAGCCTCATTGGCGCTTCTACATGTTACCGTTAAAGTAATTTCCGCATCGCAGGAGGAAGAGGTACTTATGTTGTGAAGTTAAAAAAACCATCTTTGTAATGTTCTGTACAATTTAATCCAAATAAGCACGTTATAATGTGTATAGATTTTCATCGAGAAGAAGCAAAATGAGCTCTCTACATACAAATATGTTACAAAATGTGATTTACCAAACTCCGTCTCACTTTTACACGGTATGTATTTTGAAAGAAAGTATTTGGCTACGTGTATTTTACAGTGTGGACTATAACACATTTTAAACCACAATTTCCCGCGAATACAGTCATAATTCTGTAAAACTGGAAAGGGAAATGTGTGCCCAGGTGCCAGTGTCAGTGTCTACATCGTGAGTATCAGCGTCGTATTCGTCAATGTCTGGTGTCGGGTAGTTCGGGTGTTTAACATAACAGTTTTACAGTTCCGTTTGTATAATATCTTGTGTGTAAGACGTGCTAGTGAAGACAGATTCCTTCGGAAGGTATATTGATTGTACTTCTACCACCAAATATTTAGAGGTCGCCGACAAAGTGTTCATAATAAGTTGGCACGATCCCTTGGCTGAGTCTCCATTTAACCCCAAACAACGACTTGATTAAACTTGATTTGCATGAGAATTATGTTTCAATAGGGAGAAACCATTCATGAATGTATATGAGATTAAGGACGGCAACGACTCGCTGATTATTCTACAGGGTACAACAATAAACCCCCAACCAACATCTCTTATGGGGCGTTTGCCGTTATTATTGTACCAGATATTATTATTGCATCAACATTCCATTTTTTACGTCTCTCTGAATTGAAAAATTCTGGATTTAATCGTAAAACTAAGCAACGCGCTATATTGCGTAACATCATGGAATTGGACAAAGAACTGGAAGAGCAACGGACAATCGAAGTGATTTTGCGCGTAGGTAGGTAAGTAAACAGGCGAGCCGAGAGTCGCCGTCGACTAGCCTACATTGTGATTTATAAATATGTTCACATCATAATTAAATATTTTTACTGGTTACTTCCGTGGTCTATTTAAAGAACCCATGTGCATTATCGATCCCAGGTTTTGAGAACAGTTCCTTCTTTTCTTACACACTGTAGGTGTTGTGGAAACCGTCGGATCTCAATAACTTGACCAATATGTTGGATGAATCACCGATGATGCAGAGGTTTAATATAACCAGAGACTGGTTTTGTTGCATAAATTGATTACTCCTCTACTGTACTGAGTGATACATACTTAAGTCTGGAGAACGGTTTCAGGGATACAACAAACTGCTCTCCACGTTAATCCCCTCAAAAAATCACTGCCACCTCACTGTTACGTACATGTTTCTGGATTCCATCCTTTATATAAAACCTACATCTTCATAACATTTACATCCATCCTATATTTTCGAACACTATTATTTACAGAACTACCATCTCAACCATCTCTGGTAAGTTCAATTTTCGGCACCTCAAATCCTACTGTTACAATTCGTTAGTCAGAATGTATTTCATTTTATGTTGACATTGATACATATCATAACTGTTGTCATGACCTATTATTATTCTCAAATATCATTAATCAATTCAACGTCTAATCCATTTGTATTTTGATTCATTATCATTAATTGATTTCTTAAATGTCATTAAGTAATAATTACTTTATGGTGGATAATTGGTTATGTTGAGAATATTATATCTATTCTATTCCTATGGTTAGGAATGAGGATGAGCATAGTCCTAAAACTGGTCCTAAAAATAGTCCTAAAAAAAGAAGAAATAAAAACGAGCAATTCATCCAACGAAAACTCTTTTTTCGACTAAAGAGTGGAAAAAGTTGCTGTGATGGGTCTTTGCGGAAGTTTTTCCCAAATAAAAAACGTCTGCCAAGTTTAATGGTACGACTAGCTTCATCGTATCGATGACATGGTCGTATAGATCATAAACGGAAGATAAATAATCAATTCAATACAGGTTAGGGTAGATTGAAGAATTATATCTATAAATTTGATCTGTTACTATGCATGAAGCACTCACGTTAGTTTGAAAAAAGAACGAAAATCCCTCCGGTAATTAGAACAAAAGTTACTGAAAATATCATAAAAATTGGGCCCCAATTTTCGTAGGAAATTTAGCACCTGGGATTTCATGTTTGCGCATGCGCAGTGGTCATTCCAATGATCCGCTCATTCTGAAATTCATGTGAGGCTATCTAGCGCCCAACCCGCTTGATCCCTGAACTCTTCAGCAAAATGTGATCATTGATTCGAAAGAAATTGAGTGAACTGACTTCTCGTTTGCGCATGCCCAGTAGCCATGCCAATGATCCGATCGTTGTAAAATGCATAGGGCACACCCCCTCAAGATCCCTCACAATTTAGAAAAACTGGATTCGAATTGAGGAAGTTATGGGGTCCGAGCGGGCTAGAGCGTCCGACCTTATCCCCGTTTGGTATAAAAGTTCGCGGCGACTGTGGTTCTCGTCTCCGGCGGGCACCAATATACCCTTTGAAAAGCTTGCATGTGCTTACCCGACCAGCGATTAGCTGTTCAACTCTGATAATGTGAAGCCTACAGAGACTAAACAACTTTCACATCAAAGAAGAATGAGTCGAGCCAAACCATTGCTTGTTTTTCGTGGTAGGTGCCTACCCACGAAGCCTTTCAAGGAGCATGCGATATACGTACAAACGTCAGTTGTTGAATAAAATATGTGAAATTGCATGGATTCTAAAAATTGGGGAGGAATTATATTTTATAGACAGTAGATAGTCGAGAAAAATTTTGTTTTGTGTAAAATTACGCTTTCATGACTGAGATACGGTGAAAAATGATTTCTCCACTAGATCAATTTTATTAGTTAGTATGCAAATCCGAGAGTACTCGTCTCCATTCAGTGCATAGTTTCTTGAAAATACGCTATTGCAATGAATCTAAAGCTTTTAGAACCTATTGGTATTTCTGAAAACAAATGTTCGATTATCCCGTAGGTTTTAAGGAAAACTGTACATGCATAAATATAATACGCTGTAGAATCGATTCCTGAAGTTAGCGTATTATATCCTGGGACGCATATTATACGCATATACAGAGTGTCCCAAAATAAAGTAAACTTCAGGGATCGATTTTACAATTGATTTCCAAAAAACTGTCCTATAATTTTTATTTTTCTCAGTCCGCTTATTTTCCGATTTTTTCATTTCACTCTTACGATTTTTTTCGTCTTCTCGATCTCGTATCACTAAAATGACTGTATTTCTCTCGATTTTCACTGTAAATTCAATACTGAGAATACCGTTGGAGAGTGCGTAAATTGTTTTTCTCCCTGATGCCAAACACACACGTGAGCGGATTTAATAAGCGAAAAATTAAGTGAAATTCGAGGATCACGATAATCAGCCTTGCGGCTGATTATGGGTACTTGATGATACTAATTCTAGGATGTCACTAATTCTAGGAAGAGGGTAGGCATCGAGTTGAGTGAAACGGTTGATAGTGCGCGAATAGTCGATGCACATTCTGCGTTTGTGATTCCCTCCCCCGGCAACCAAGATCTGGGCTCGCCAAGGAGAAATACTTTCTTCGATAATGCCCTCATCCATTTTGTTTCTGAATTTCTGTTTCAATGAATCGAGTTTCTTCGCTAGAATGGGCTCGGAACTTAACTGCTATTTGTCCAAAGTCGCTGGTAAGGTTTGAGAAAAGCTGGGCTGGGGCTACCTGCGCGTCTGCAACGCACACCTGTAATGGAGCCTTCGGGCCTCCAAAGTCGAACAGGACGCTTGAATGTTGTTGCAGCAAATTCCGACCTACAATCAGCTCAAAACAGAGGTCGGGGCATAACAGAAAGCTCAACTTTTGGATATGAGTGCCCGAGCATGGTGATGTCGGCCTCACATTTCCCTAGGATGTCTGGGTGGTGACTTTTAGATGCCAATCCTGCCTTGTCAAATGTTTTGTGAATAATCATGCCAAAATTCTTAGCTGTTTCCTCATTTATAATGCTGATCGTGCCACAGATCTGGTGGCCGTCAACCAGCACAGTCGTTTTGACTTAGGATATTCCGGATGAACATACAGTGAGTGTGACTGTGGCTGCCACAGAGGTCTTAGTACTATTTCTTAACGATTTGGCTGTATTCTGGGAGCGACAGACACTCATCCAGTGTCCAACTTTATCACAGTTATGACATTTGTCTTCCAGAGCTGGACATGATGAGCGAGGATGTTTTGACTTACCACAAAAATTGCATAATGATCTTGTTCTTACTGCATTAATTTGGGGCGCTTCATCAGCCGCTTTGGCGGAATCGTTCTTCGGTTGTATAGGAGTAGAGACAGCGTTAACCATTGGGCTAGGCTCACAGTATCTCTGCGCGTGGATACCTGCCAGTTCTAGGGCAAGCGCTTGCGAGTGTGCTTCCTCTAACGTTAGTGTTCTATTCTCGAGTAATCTTTGGCGAATGGAATGGTTGAGCAATTCGCGAATGAATGGATCACGGATGCACTGACCTCGGTACATCTCGGTCGTAACTGCCTTGAATTGGCAATCCCTACTCATTGATTTAAGGGAATCCATGTATCGATCAACAGACTCGTTAGGTTGTTGACCACGAATAGAAAGTAAGTGTCTGGCCACTACCTCGTTTTGGCGTTTTTTCGAATTTATCTTTAAGAACGTTTATAGCGTCATTGTATGTTTGAGAAAGACTCACGTACTCGAAGATTTCTGAGGAGACAAAGTTGATTAGGATGCGGAGCTTCTCTTCCTCGGTAACCTCCATAGTGCGAAGGAAGTTCCAGAACCGTTGATGCCAGTGGCGCCAAAGTGTAGGAGCGGATGGAGCATCTGGTCACATATCCAACAATGGAGGCCGCAGTACGCGTTCCATTGTCAACAATAGATTCCGGCTAATAAATTGTAGTATAAACCGTAAGAATATTTTACCAAATAGTAGGCTTTATTAGTCGGAATCAAACTGAATAGTAATTATGGAAAAGGTGAAATTGTAAATTCAAACGGGTTCCTAGATACGATGCAAACATATGACAATTAATACTTCAATGTAGCAGTCGGGAGGGAACATGACGCTTGAATATACAAAATAAAAATCTCGCTTGAATGTGAACAAAATCTCTTAGAAAAAATAGCTTGTGCACAGGAAGTATTGATAGAGGTGAGCTCATTTCGTTACTAATCCCGGGATGTCTGACCAAATGCCCCCGAATGAATATCTCAACTGTTTTTCCTCGAGCCATGTGACATCAGTTAGATTTTACCGCAACAGAGTGCGCGTACTGCCACTCGCTGCAACCACAGCTGGTAACACTGACCAGCCGGCGCTTTCTCTTGTTGACGTTGTTTAAAAGGATAACCTCGGGAAAAATTATAATAAACGTATCCAATTTTATTTCGGCTCAATTTATAGCGATTCACCTAATTACATAACACATGGTGTCAGGTGAATGTTTGTGTTAATTGTGAGTTGTGCAGTGAAGTTACATAATAAAGTGTTCACTCGCGATCTTTTTTTTTACTCCGACATCGTACATCGACATGGCAACTGCGGGACCGGCGACCGTGCATTCCGCGAAGTCGAATATTGGTCCGCTCTTTAAGATCTCCTCATTTGCGTTCGACAACACGATTTCCACCAGATGGCCTAAATGGAAGAATATGTTCCAGCTAAACATGAAGGCCACTGGAAAAGATAAGGGAACGGATGAAGGGTTGAAAATTGCGCTCTTGTTAAGCCACATGGGGGAAGATGCAGTAGAAATATTTGACACCTTTCCCGAAGCTGATCGCAAGACACTCGAAAAAACGTTGCAAAAATTTGACGAGTATTGTACACCAGCAGTGAATCTAGCCATTGAGACATTTAAATTTAATAGAATCTGTCATACAGAGGGGGAAAGTTTCGATAAATATCTCACGGAGTTGAAAACTCAAGCAAGTAAGTGTTCCTTTGTTTGCGGTAATACGGAATGCGAAACTTCGTACGCCGACCGTATGATCATTGATCATATAGTTGCTCATATCAATGACCCTGATGTGCAACAAAGCCTTCTAAAAGAGCGAAAAACTCTGACTTTAGAGGAAGTCGCCACTCTTTGCAGAGCTGGTGAGATGGGAAACAATTACAGGCGTGAGATATCGAACCCCGAAAAGCCTATTAATAGTGACGTTAGCGCCATAAAGAAAACTCACTTCAAAAATAATCGCAAAGAACGTAAGTCTCGATCAAATGATGAATCTTATAATTGTAAAAAATGTGGGTCCAAGCATAAACCACGATCATGCCCTGCGTATGGACAAACATGTAACTTGTGTGGCCGCCTAAATCATTTTAAAATTGGCTGCTTCCAACGCAAAAATAAAAAACGAGTGAATGAACTAGAAGAGTACGAATCTAGTGACTCCGACATTTTTGGGTGTGATAGCGTGGAAGTAACGTGCAATTGCAACTCAGTTTCAAGCAACAATGGCAAGGACCTGTGGCGAGAGTCAATCACTGTCAACGGTGTACCAATAAAATTTAAACTCGACACTGCTAGTGACGTCAATATTCTGCCAATTAAGATTTATAATGACGTGAAAGGTACTTCTAAAATCAATAAAACCATCATCAAATTAAAATCGTATGGCGGATTCACCACTAAACCGATTGGTGAAGCAAATCTAAATTGCGCTTATAAAAATAAAAATGCGAATTTTAATTTTGTCATCGTGGATTACGACGCTACACCCATTTTCGGAGGAACCTCATGCGTTAAGTTCGACCTATTGCAACGAATCTACGAGATAGAAAAAGATACAGAACTTCCTGATTCGGTAAAAATAACTAACCGAAAATTTGAAACTTTTGTAAAAATGGAAGAAGAATCGGAGTCCAGAATTTGTACTAGCGATAATAGCAAGAACAAATTCATAAAAGATAACGAAGACTTGTTCACGGGACTGGGTAAGCTTCCATTTAGAGTGAAGTTAAAATTGAGTGACGACGCTGTCCCAGTCGTTCTTTCAGCAAGACGTTTACCCGATATTTTAAAAAATAAATTAAAAATTGAATTGGATCGCCTCGTAAAATTGGACATAATCGAAAAGGTGGATGAACCAACGGAGTGGGTGCACGATATAGTGATCGTCGAGAAGAAAAGTGGAGCAGTTCGTCTTTGTCTCAACCCTATTCCTCTCAATAAATACCTAATGCGTGAGCATTTTGCCATCCCAACTCCGGAAGAATTGACCTCAAATCTGGGCGGGAAAAAGTATTTCACAGTCCTAGATATGAGAGAGGGGTTCCACCAGTTCGTGCTCCATAAAGATTCACAAAAGTTATGCACTATGATAACACCATTTGGAAGATTTTCCTACAAAAGAATGCCACATGGTCTCTCAAGTTTTCCGGAGATTTTCCACAGGGAAAATACGAAAATATTTGGCGACTTGAGAGGTGTGCAAGTGCTTTTTGACGACATAATTGTGACGGGATCGACGGAAATAGAACACGATCATAATTTGGATGCTGTATTACAAAGAGCCAGAATAAATAATGTAAAATTTAACAAATTGAAGCTGCAATACAAAACAGATGAAGTACGCTACATGGGCTTAATTTTCACGCCTAAGGGAATACGGGCAGACCCGTCGAAAATTTTAGCTATCAATAAAATTGAAAATCCTACGTGTGTCAAGGAGCTACAAAGCTTTCTCGGGGCAGTAAACTTTATCAACAAATTTATTCCAGCCTACTCACAAATCACGGCCCCTTTAAGAGAACTGTTGAAGAAGAAGAATTCGTTTGACTGGACGCCAAAACAGCAGGAAGCTTTTGATAAAATCAAAACGCTGGTGACTAACTCGCCTACACTAAAGATTTTTGATCCGACACAGGATGTTGTCATACAGTGTGATGCGAGTTGTCATGGTCTCGGGTGTTGCTTATTGCAAAATGGGCAGCCCGTTGCGTTTGCTTCAAGGAGCCTCAACAGTGCTGAAGCCAACTACAGCCAAATTGAGAAGGAAATGCTATCCTTGTGCTTCGCAGTAAACCGTTTCCATAACTTTATTTATGGACATAACAACGTGACCATACACACGGATCACAAGCCCCTTTTGAGAGTTGTGCAAAACGAGCTTCATAAGAATTCAGCTCGTTTGCAGCGAATGCAACTCAAGATACTTAAATACGACTTCACTCTCAAATTTATACCTGGATCACAAATGTATATGGCGGATATGCTGTCAAGAGCTCACCTCCCAGACACAGGACCTGCCGATGTGGACATGTCAGAAATCGTTCATGCAATAACTCTGGATGAGTATCTACCTATACCACCGGAAGAATTGGACTTACTCAAGCGTGCGACTGACATGGATCCAATGTGCTCACGCCTAAAAGACTATATTTATAGTGGATGGAGCGGAGTAAATCGCAAGCTTCTGCCACCGGATTTGAAATTTTTTCACGATTTGCGGCTCGACCTGTTTGAAAAAGATGGCCTAATCTTTTATAACGCCCGAATTGTAATCCCTGAGCAGCTAAGGAGGAAGATGATAGACAAAATTCATGCTTTGGCTCACTTGGGTATTAATAAAACTGTCTCTCGGATCCGTACAATAATGTACTGGCCACGCATGTCTTCAGAAATCGCCGACTTCGTAGGTAGATGTTCTATCTGCCAGATGTACCAAGAAAACAATAGGAAGGAGCCTCTCATATCGTCATCAGTTCCGAAGTATCCATTCCAACGCTTAGGCATGGATATTGGCGAATATAAAAACTACACATTCCTTGCTGTCGAGGACTACTATTCGAGGTGGCTTGAAATAATTCCATTGAAAACGAAGACTGCCGGTGAGATCATCAAGAAGTTAAAAATACTCTTCAGTACTTTTGGTATTCCCGAACAAATCCGATGCGACAACAACCCTTTTGCCAGCACAGAAATGAAACATTTCGCCAACTCTTGGGGTTTCCTGATCAAGACATCGAGTCCGCACTACCCGCGATCAAATGGACTATCGGAAAAAGGAATTGGCATCGCAAAAAAGCTCATTAAGAAATCCATCGCATCTGGTACTGATTTGAACCTCGCTTTACTTGAATATAGGGCTACCCCTCTAACTGGACTGGACTACAGCCCCAGCCAATTGCTCATGGGCCGAGTTCTTCGAACCAAAGTACCATCAAGTCTTGAGCTCCTCCTTCCCTGCTTGCCCGACGAGAATGTGAAGTTGAGAATGGAAGATCTGAAGGTTCGATCAAAAAATCACTATGATTCGTCAGCAGGAAAAGACAGAATCTTCATTCCCAACCAACCAGTCTACATTCAAGCTAAAGATTCGAGTGTTTGGAAGGAAGGGTGGATCTCTAAAGCGCTACCTGATCCAAGATCCTACATTGTCCGTGATTCTACAGGACAAGAGCTTCGCAGAAACTCCATCCATATTCGAGATCGAAAGCCAGAAGGAAACACTTGGACGGCTCCAATAACCACCAGTGAAGCTGAAACCAAGAGTACTTCTCCTGCGAAATCCCAGCCGGCACCAACCCCATCCAAAATACCATCTCTCGGCCCTCCAACAACAAAGCCTAGCTCGCCACCTAAAACATCATCTTCGGAAGTCGTCACAAGAAGTGGACGAGTGGTTAAACAACCTGACAGATTGAACATGTGAGCGTGCGAGTGTTGAAAGCCATCAGTGAAATTATGTGATACCAGAAGTGAAATTTCGTTTTACAGATTTGGTGATGTTTAATTTTGTTTCAAATTTATTATTGTGCTTGGTAAACGTATTAAGTTGGTACTATCAGACTACAATGAAGATTTATATTATTTTACGTTAATATTTACTTAGGGGGAGGATGTGACATCAGTTAGATTTTACCGCAACAGAGTGCGCGTACTGCCACTCGCTGCAACCACAGCTGGTAACACTGACCAGCCGGCGCTTTCTCTTGTTGACGTTGTTTAAAAGGATAACCTCGGGAAAAATTATAATAAACGTATCCAATTTTATTTCGGCTCAATTTATAGCGATTCACCTAATTACATAACACAAGCCACACCCCGACTAACCCTCGACGCTGAATGAATACTTAGTTTATACAGTATGTGAGAGAGAGTAGTTAGGGAATGAGGGATTGCAAGACCTCCCGAACGAGAAAGGACGGGCTTCAAGATCCAAGAAACTTCTTGTTCAAATCAAAATAATATAGTGAGGGCAGGAAAGCAGAAACTGGGAGAATTCTCAACTCCAAGTTCCCCAAAGTTTTCTGTTTGACAAGGCCAAAGTCTGGTTGAGGCCGAACCGCGAAGTTCAGTAGTTGGCGTGGCCTCTTCATCCACGCTAACAACGTGATTTGAAAATCATTTTTAGTATATTTCTACCTCACTTGATCTGCATGCGTTCTTCGAATGGAAACGTCATTCCAGTCGATCTATCAGTGTATATATATATATATATATATATATATATATATATATATATATATATATATATAATTTTAATACAGCTAACTACAGGGTCTAGTTTGAGTTTCTCCCGTTGGGGTTGATACCTAAGCAATTTGGAGGAATGTGAATAATGAATGAAAATTTTTCATTAAATCGTAAATGGTAGTAAAAAATCCTCTGCATAAACCCACCGTTGCCAGAAAATACAGAATACCCATCTCATCAAAGTTTTCAATCAACTTTGTGAAACAACAAATTCGAATCAATCAAATCCATCTACAAAGCGCTTTGGAGTTTATTACTTGTGAACGAGTCGATAACGAACTGTAGTGGGGTTAGACAAACCCTAGCTATCCTTAGGCTGAGAGTCCAAGGAAAAACGAAAAACTGTGCATGGAAAAATTAAATTAAATAAGATCCGTACAGCTGCGAGTAAAGCTCCATTGAAACAAAAAATGCTGCTGATCAAATATTCATCTGAAGAAGGACGGGACATGGATGATAAAAAGGGAGTTCTTGAATTAATACGTTCATGAGTACCTATAGAAACTCGATGATGAAACTTGCTAAATATCTACGGGCTCCCCTTGCTGTGCGTCATTCCGCTGTACCTACAACACCGACCCTCCTGAGAAGACGGCCGATCTCATCCGCGACACCGGTAAGACCTGAAAAGGCTGTTTTCCCTTACTTACTACGTTATAGCAATGATGAGCGTCTTATCTCGTTTGCGGACGATAATAGTTCCAGAACTACTTCGATACCACGCTCCCTGAAAACGTTTCTCAATGTTCTTTTCCACTCAAACTGTCCAATGTTTGAGTTTATTTGTTTAATGCTATGCGCAGACTCTAAAGCAGTAGGTACGCATTTTCGTTTTGAAGAGACGAAACCTCAAAGTTATGCCATGGTTTCTGTTACCGGTTTACTTCATAAACGATGGAATAAAAATACATTTACTTAATTGAAAGGGAAAAAATGCTGCCAAGTTTGAATAGATAAACATCATCAATGTGAGTGAATCAAATGTTAAACCTCCAGCTCAACTTTCCCTACACGTCGTGCAGTCATTTCTCTCTATTGATTTGGCTGCCAGAATGTCACCACCCATGTAAATAAGCAACGATGCACATATCATGTACTTATCATGTACTTATCATGTACTTATGTATCATGCACTTGCTTCTATTTAGAACAATGTTATATCGAGTACATCCTGTTATATCGATCTTTTTCGAAAAGCCTTTGCTTTTACCAGTGATAAATTATAATTCGAACTCACGCAACAACATTCGCATCATGTGATACAAATTTCATACCAGAAGCCGGAAAACAAACTCGCTTCACGCTCATTCTCTCAGCGGTGCGTGACTCCCTCGCCGTCTTGCTCCATTCATAATAACACGTATAATAATTCTTAGATCTAAGTATACAACTGGATGGACAGCTCTAGATCCGAAGCGGGCGCACCACTCTGGGTTTATAAAATCTTCATGGTATTGATTAATACGAATGAGAACTACTCCCACGATATTGCCCGAAATGAAACTTCATTGATTAAAAAAGATGCAGCAATCCCAAGTAACAAAGTTTATTTTATGGAATATGAAAAAGAATGAAGCCTATGAAGGAAAACCAATCGTTAATTAATTCAAATAAATTCCTACCTATTAATTGTGGAATGAAGCTCTTCGGTACGGTGGCAGCTGGCTGATGTTTGAATTGTTTTCTCTCACATCTGGATCAACAATGGATCCGAAATGCATCAGGCGTAGTCCAAATTATAGTGAAGTAATATGAGAATGAAAGGTGAGGTACCTATCAACTTCTTGCGTAATTTTGGGTGTTCGCACTGTGTCCTTTATTGGTAATTTGAGACTAATGCAAGACTAATGAGCGAAAAGAAAAATATTATTCCGGCTAAAATATCAACCGTGAATTTGGACCGCTCTACCATCGAACTGAGTGAACAAATCAAATTTTTGAAACTAAATTTTAGATAATACACACTATGCTTCTTCATTCCCGAGTGATCCATAGCTGCCCATCACCGCTCGAATATCATTCTTCTGTGTGTGAGACATTTCCCGATCGCGGATATGTAGATACATATATGTACGTACCTCAAAATTCTGATACCGACCATTTGATTACCTACCATTCACGAGTACCTGCCTTCTCATGAAAAGTATCAACCGGAAGTGCGAATTTATGTACTTACTAATCTTCTTATTCAATATGCAGCCATATAAAAGGCCAAATCTATTATTAAATTAGAATGTTCTTTGCGGCATGACCTAATAAGCGAATTTTTCAAGTAGCGTCAACGTAATATTTTGTTGGTAGGAACCATCTGCATTTTGCTAGCCAGGAAGGCGTCCTGTCCCGTGAAATTGAACTTTAACCTGCAAAGTGGATCATAAAATGCAGGGAGTATCTATTTCAAACTCAACTAGTTGGAAAATGCCGTTTTTTTCCTCACTGGAAGTTGGAAGCTGTTCAAAGATGAAAATGTTTTGTTAATAGACGACAAAAAGCGAAATCAACGTCCGGGTGAACCAACTAATCATCATCCGATTCGGAATTGAGAACTTAGATGAGAGGAATCTGGAAGTTTAACGAAACCAGTGACAAAATACATTAATTTTGTTATCAATATGAAAGAAAAATCGAGTTTTTTCTGTAATATATACCTATATATATATATATATATATATATATATATATATATATATATATATATATATATATATATATATATATTGTGAATGATAAAAATGAAAAAGGGCGAGAAGGTAACAAAAACGTTATCGCTCTCCATGAGTACCACTGGCGCATTTGGATTTATTGGGTTTAGATTTCATTCTTCACAGTAAGTTGATAAAGGTATTTTTCTGAAGCGGCTAAGACCAAAGTGATATTATTGCCGGTATGTCGGAGCTTGAGAGTTGAGCGTTCGCTGCAATGCATAGGAAAAGCGGTAAGTGGCGAGGGATCTTAGCCCTCTGTTGGGGATCAGTCGGAAAAGTAGGCGAAGGGTATTTCGAGGGCTTCCTACCCCTTCCATGGCTACTCTCACTCTGGCCAATAGCTCCAACCTAACCTCTTCAAACCCCTTGAACAATTCCACCCTAGTTTTCCGTATACTCCATCCCCTACTCTTTCCCTGCCACCACCCACCCTCGAGAGCAGAACCGCGGACCACATCTCTCCATTACCTCTCAATCTATCTCCAACTCCCTTCTGTCCAACCCAAGGAATCCTTAACTCAACTGCTTGAAGTCCTCTCCAGATCGCACTTTTTCAATTTTCGGCGGATCACCTCCACGGCGAAAAGCAACTCCATCGTCCACCTCTGAATTTGAGATATTTGAGATACTTATAATTACCAACAATTTATATTATATCCACGAAAAATGTATTATTGCTATAAGCTTACTCCTTTACAACTGCAGTTGAACTCCCCCTAACCATGGATGCAATTACATAATTTCGCTGCAAGGCCGTAGTAATGACCGATGCTTTTTGTAAAAGTCTGCCAAGTCTGGTGGACAGCATAGCTTCCTCACTTATTGTGACATGGACGCATAGAATCAGTTGGTAAAAAAAGATGAGTCAAAATGATTGTATAGCAATAAATAGAGTAGTACTAAATTACCTAATATGCGTAATGGGATTACAGGGATTAGCGTTTTCAATAGTTGCGGTATAAGCCACTGAAAGAACCAAAACGAAAAGTGAGTAGGTATTTATAAACTATAAAAAAGTTACAATGTGAATGAATTACAAAATTGTAGACGTAGGTACTGCGACAGAATGTGACAGTCACAGTGGACCCTCGAGAGTTTCCTCTGTAGACCAGCGGTATTATCACCAGTTAAGAAGGGATATCGATTAGGCTTCCGCCAAAAGACCCCATCCTCACCGGAAAAACAAACGAATCGGGAAGTGCCACTGTCGCACTCCTCCCCACATGACATACTTCTGGGTAGCAGAAGTATGAGAGGGAAAAGGGGGGTTGAAAAGTACTATGAAGTTTTGGTGCAGGAAAGGACATCTGAACAACTTCAAGGTGACTAACCTCCATCGTAATGGTACTATCTCTATAATTTACTGGTGGAGAACAAAGCTCCTACATACGAGTATTAGCGGAGAGAAAAATGTTGTCAGAGGTTGTTGTCCAGTGAATTGCGATCATCTGGGCAGCCTCTACGTGATCAACCTCCATCGTTAGGATGGAACAACTATTAGGACTTGTAAATTGGGACACGGCATTAGTGAGCTCAATATATTTTAATTATACTGAGCTCTAAAGGGGGAAAGGGGTTGGAGAAGCGAATAGATGTATGTATTACTAGCTGTGTTGCCCGTCGCTGACGGGTAGAACTCGGGGTGGGTCCATCTGACTTTGTTACCTCTCGCTTTACAGATTATATCTCTTACATGTCCCTTTAGAAACTCTTATAATGTTAAAGACAAAAAGGTAATTATCATAGGTAGGAACCAGCCATCTGAATACGGGAGATGGCTTTGATCCATTCAGCCGTTTTTGCGTGATGGATCATAAACCCCCACCCCTATTCATCAGATCTGGGAGTGAATCCCCCTATGTCCTTCCCCGATCACTGAAACATCTAAATACGCGAGATGGGTTCGATCTATTGAGCCGTTTTCGAGAATTTAATTTTTTTATGTTTCGGCTTCCCTATAAACCCCCACCCCTATTCATCAGATCTGGGAGTGAATCCCCCTATGTCCTTCCCCGACCACTGAAACATCTAAATACGCGAGATGGGTTCGATCTATTGAGCCGTTTTCGAGAATTTAATTTTTTTATGTTTCGGCTTCCCTATAAACCCCCACCCCTATTCATCGGATCCGGAAGTAAACCTCCTTATGTCCTTCCCTGGTCATAGAAACATTCAAATGCGCGAGATGGGTTCGATCCATTGAGCCGTTTTGGCGTGATTGAAAGACAAACAGACAAACAGACAAACAGACAGACACCACGAGAATCACCTGTAAATTTAGTTATGTATATAGAAGATAAAAGGGACAGGATGTTTGTAAAGGAATCCTTCTGGAAACCTTTGGGCTCTTCCTTCTGGAATGCCTTCAAAAACTTGATGGAATATTGTGAGTTACTCAGCGCAAACTACCAAACCACGCTGTGTTACCATGTGACAGAGTTTGACAGTGGACCCTCGAGAGTCCCCCTCTAGACTAGAGAAAATTATTACTAGTTCGCGATTAGGCTTCCGCCGAACGGCCCCATCCTCACCGGAAAAGCAAACGACTCGAAAAGTGCCACTGTCAAAGTACTGAAGCAATAAATTGAGAGAAGCTAATTATAATAAACCTAATTACCTAAATACATGGATGTCGCAAAAACAGGTTACATCTTTTGTAGTGGAGTAATATGTAAGCATTATGGAGTGAGTTAGCGAATGAAGTTGGCCGAACTGTCATGTCGTTGCAGAGGACCCAACTGTCATGGCACCTGACGGTGGTCGTGTAATGTCTACTTGAAACGGTCGGACCCTGATGTGCTATGACGGCAGCGCAGGCATGTATCGCTCCGAAGATGTTTGTAGAATCTGGGCTGAAGCCTTCGATGGCACAATATTCATAGGTCCTAATTAATAACAATAAAATTATTCCGGTGAAATTCAAAGGCAGTCGTCTTGAAGCAACCCCCAACTATCCTCCGAATTTGAGCGAAATCGGTCCATTAGGAACTGAGAAATCGTTGTTTAGGTAAATACGCAAACGCTACCATTAGTCCGACGGCGATGAAATTCATCGAGAACCCTCCAGAGGTTAATCCGCACAATCCCTGTAAATTTCAACAAAATCGGACCATAATTCCGTAACGTTTTGCCCGGGACAAGGAATTCACCACAGACAGACAGACGGACCGATACGGATACAGAAACCTAACTGTTCAGAAAACTTTAAAAACCAAAAAGCAAGGTGATTTTAGGACTTTTTTTCTTTCTTTTTTTAACTTCTTGCATGAATATAAGTGTCTTGATCTCCTGTGAAGGTGAGCGGAAGGTAGGGTTTGGTTTGGTCGCAGGAGAGAGGAGGATATGCCCCTTAGGAGTCTTTTTAGGATGGCTACCACCCCGCGGTTTTCACCACAGCGAGTGTTAGAAGAGAGCTACTACCCCACGGTTTTCACCACAGTGAGCGATAGATCTTTCTGGGGAACACACCCCGATTTTCACCACAGGGAATATGTGAAGGAAAGGTTAGAGAGAGGAGGCGCAGGGTAAGAGAGATAAGTTGCAGGTAGCAGTCGAGTCGGTAGAATGAGGAGCTGGGCGTGCTAAGCGCCTTATAAAGGTGCCTCCATCTCGTCCCCTGTCTACCAACGTCGGTTGGTGGCCACTGGGAAACGTTGGGAGTCGATGGAGGGGAACCATTCCCGGCTTCCACCGAGGCTTCGCTAAGCTCTTCTTTCTCCTTGCTATTTAGTGGTCTCCTTGCTAATTAATCTTAACATATTTACACTGGAGTGGAATGGGGGTACCATGGCATGGGTTCCCCCAGATTTGACCAATAAAAAGAACAAAAGTTATGTTAGAAGGCACAGAAAGTGCGCTGAAGGCGGTAAGAGATGGGTCAATTTGTGCTTAGGGGAATTGAATGTGGCGAGGCAGAAGACGGCATTGAGGTAGAGTTGACATGGAGGGGCAGGGTGTGTGGAGTGTCCCCAGTTGGATGGTGGAGATGGTGAAGATGCGGTGCTGGAGGCGAGGAATGAGGCGCTGAGCTTGTAGCTTAGGCGGTTTTGGCCGTGTGATGAGTGCATCGGGTAGGCGTTCATGGCGCCGGGGGTGGCTGGGACATGGGCGGTGGCGAGCTAGGCGGGGGCGGCCTGGTGAGAGAGGTTGGTCTGAGGAGGGTGCTAGAAAAGCTGCATGGTTACCGGCAGTTTGGTGCACAGGCACCGTAGGTGATGTGGTACCAGCACAGTGCAGAAACTGGTGTGGCCCGCTGGGGCTGAGGTCGTTCGGCGGGAGTGCTGGTTGCAACAGGTATTGAGTGGGAAGGAGGGTGGTGATTGTGAGGGTATAAGGGGCTGACGGAGGAAGTGTTTGCATCAGGCGGTGGCAGCGAGACGGTGGGTTACATGTTGTCAGATAGAGGTGGGATGGTGTGGGACAATATCCCAGTTTGTCAGGAATGGTGGGGGCTGGCTACCGAGCGCAAGGGAGGATGAAGGTCGGAAGCGTTGCATGGTGGCAGCCTGGGGGTGGTGGTGTTGATGGCAGGTGGTGACAGTGACATGGTGGTTCGCGTGAGGTAGGACAGCAGTGAGATGGTTGATTGCGTTCCTATATGTCTGGAACGGCGGGGGCCGGCCACCAAGCAAGGGCAAGGACGGCGGTCGGGAGCGCAGCACGGTGGCAGCTAGGTGGTGGTAGGTGCGGTAGTGGTGGCTGGTGGTAGCCCCATCGAGATTGGCGACTGTGCTGGTGGCTGCGATGTGGTGGCAGGGTCAGTGGTAGGGGTGTCAAAGTCGATGGTGGAGTTAGCGGTGACCGCGGTGTAGGCGGTGCTGGGGGCAGTGGTGTTTCAATTTTCCTGAAACAGTGGGGTGGTGGTGATGGTGGCTGCGATGGCGGATGCAATGTTGGTAACAAAGTTGGTGGGAGGGTTGCTGAAGTGGGTATTGGGGTTGTCGGCGACCCCAATGTAGGCGGTGACAGTGGATGTGTTTCAATTTCCATGAAACAGTGGGATGGTGGCGATAGAGGCTGCGATGGCAGCCGGGATGTTGGTGGCGAAGTTGGTGGGAGGGTTGGTGAAGTCGGTATTGGGGTTGTTGGCGACCGCAATTTAGGGGGTGATGGCGGTAGATGCGTTTCAATTTTCATGAAATGGTGGAATGGTGGCGATGGTGGATGCGATGGCAGCCCCGATGTTGGTGGCAAAGTCGGTGGGAGGGTGGGTGACGTCGGTATTGGGATTATCGGCGACCGCAATGTAGGCAGTGACGGTGGCAGATGCGTTTCAATTTTCGTGAAACTGTGGGATGGTGGCCATGGTGGCTGTGATGTTGGCGACGAAGTCAATGGGAGGATTGGTGAAGTCGGTATCGAGGTTGGCGGCGACCCCAATGTAGGCGGTGACGGCGGTAGATGCGTTTAAGTTTTTGTGAGACGGTGGGATGGTGGCGATGGCGGCTGTAATGGAGGCTGCCATCTTGGTGGCAAAGTCAGGAGTAGCATCGGTGTTGGTGGCGACCATGATGCTGGCGTCCGCAGCGGCAGGAACATGGCGGGGTTCGTCTCAGGTTGAGTGAAACGGCAGGGGCTGGTAGGGTTGGTGGCTGCGAGGGTGGTAGCGGAGGCAGGCGGCAACATGGTGGGTTGCGTGTTCATCAGCATTTGGGGTTTGAAGTCTAGACGAAGTCGGTGGGAGGGTTGGTGAATTCGGTATTGGGGTCGTCGGCGACCGCAATGTAGGTGGTGATGGCGGCTGCGATGGTGGCTGTGATGTTGGCGGCGAAGTAGGTGGGGAGGTGGGCCAAGTCGGAATTGGGGTTGTCAGCGACCACAATGTAGGCGGTGATGGCGGTTTTCACCACAGCGAGCGATAGTGGACGTGCCAGTACCCAGTATGGTTTTCACCATAGCGAGTACGAAATCTTTCTGGGGAGCATATCCCGCGGTATTCACTACAGCGAGTATGCGAAGGATGGGTCGAGAGAGGAGGCGCAGGGTAAGAGAGAGAAGTTGCAGGTAGCAGTCGAGTCATAAGAATGAGGAGCTGGGGGAGCTAGGCACCTAATAAAGGTGCCTCCACCTCGTCCCCCGTCTACCAACAACCGTTGATGGCCGTTGGAAAACACTGGGAGTTGATGGAGGGGAACCCTTCCCGGTTTCCACCAAGGCTTCGCTCAGTTCTTCTTTCTCCTTGCTATTTATTGGTTGAATCTTAAAATATTTACATTGGAGTGGTACCGCGACAATAAGGTTTTCCTACCTTACTAGTGAGGAACGAAAATAAGTCAACTTCATTGTTAGTTTACCTCCTCCATAAACATCTCAAGCTTACAATTTTCCCCTTTCGATATTATCATTTGAGTCCGGTCTAGTCGATATTGAGGGTAATAAAATTATTATTATCTATTATAAATAATTAATGATAAGTTAGGCTGATTGAGCTGTTCAAGAAATCAAGTTCAGAATGGGTTTGAAGCAGAAGATAATGCACTACCTACGTGGAAGTCTGGAAAAGGGGTGCTGACAATGGTAGTTGGCGGGGGAGAATCTACAAAGAAGCGAGTTCCAGATCGAGCCAATTTAGGGAACTAATATTTTTATTTCGGACAGGAGTTATGAACATGGATCTGCTAGCCTGGAGCGGGCTCAAGCAGAGACGAATAATGTATGTCAGAAGGTGGAATGTATATCTTGTAACCTAAATAACGCAAGCATTTATGCTGCACCCTCTCCAACTGCATGATATGAATAGTATATAATGGGTGGAACGCTGTAAATGCGGCGGAAAAATTTCCGAATGGGATTTGAATGACGACTCCTGGCCAGAACTTACAAGATTCTATCCAGATTGTGCACACGTAATCAATGTCAAAGGTTCTAGATGCATTAAGAATTTGTTATAAATGAATGAATGGCTTTAATAACTGGTGATTTCATTTTTTTCTGTTAACATACCTACGTTTAATGTATTGGAGACTATATATATAGAAAACGACGTATTTCTACAGTTTGCTTCGACTTTATGATTACAAAGAACCCTTGTTTAAAATGCAACTTTTAATGATTTCAACTACCTACATGAAGGAACCGTTCACCAATGCTGGCAAGCTAAGTTACTGAGACATAAAAATCGCCTGCCCCTCGCCACCATTGGTAGAGTTCGGGACCAGATCCCCTTCCACCACTCCTTCAGGTGGTGTGGATTCCGGCCCACAGTCTATTCCCTGTTACGTCACGGACAGCTGTTGTGGTGTGGAGGATTCGTCTTTGTGACGCGTCATGGAGCAGGTGATTCGAGAGCTGGGGGTTCGTGACGAACAATTTTTGCAGCGCCTCGTGGATTCGAACCTACTGCAAAATTCAACTTCACCGACCAGGTAAAGCGAAGCTTTATCACCCCTGTTAACCACCACCAAGTTAATCACCCCTGTGTTTAAAACTCCAGATTTTCTACTACTTATGTAAGTGCTCGAAAACGCATCTCAGACTAAACTATTGACCGATAAAATCGTCAACAGACAGACCCAGATCAAGATCTACATAAAGAAGGAATTTCAACAGTCAAACCACAAGTGTATTTTCAATATTTACTGGGCTAGGGAGGACAAAAACGTAGAAAATTACAAAAGGTGAGAAGAACTATTATAACCGCGACATCAGGTTTTTCCTATGGGCATTTCATAAAACCATGAAAGAAACCTTTCAAAGACAAAGAGCGTAATACCCTGAGTTTTAAATGTAACCATACCAGAGGTGAATAATTTATCTACTCACAAGGCTCGAATAACTTAACAGCTTCTAAGTAGAACATCTCCCATTCTCCAATGAAACGGTTTTGTTTACATTTGACGACAGATACACACACAAAAAAAAAATCCTGTCCTCAGTTCCCGTATAACAGTTGGAAAAGATGCTCCTCAGTAGGTCGTTCCTACTTTCTCCTACTTCGGTAGTTAAGTTTTCGCTTTGCCCGTTTCCTCGAGCTCCAAGTTTCAGCAATGTTGCAAGCAAATGTGGTCCCGTCAGACAAGAGAATGCACTAACCTACTCAGTCCTCTCGTTCTCAACATGAGACGTAACTCGTTCTTGTATCGCTCTAACTTTGAGTAGGTACCTACTTACGTGAGAAACTTTCTGTCCCGCCAGGGTCGTGGGCATAAGTAAGCCATCATGCGCCAACTTCATTCTTAATTCAGAAATAGTCCAGGGCAGTAAAACAACTTGATGTACCACTACATACCCGCGTCAAATTCACCTTGCACAGCAGTAGATGTGTAAATTTGTTGCCTTATTTCGCCTTTGTTGACTTCAGTCAGCTATACGCCACTTTTGTTGGCTTATTTCGACCAGTAGTTGGGTGCGTTAGAGTGGACCGGCCTTGGTTCTCAATCTCTTCTCTGGGTGCATGAAGGGGGAAATTAATGTCTATCGGGGTTGAACGTACCCCATCAGATGAGCAACTCCCTCCATTCACAGCCGAACGGCGGTGGACCGCTCCCCGCCACTTCGACCAGCAGCCTGAAGCTCTGAACACATACAGCGCTGGGAAGGACATAACCTGATGACAGCTACGTCCAACAAAGAGGTTCTCTTTCCATCGCCGCGCACAGTGGGAGATTGGATTACTCTTTCAGTTTAAAAGTCAATTTGCACTTCTCATTCATTTCATCCCTCAAATTTAACGTCATAAACTATAGTGTAATTATGAGTCGTAATTTTCCGTCAAGAAGGAGATCCTTAGAAGAGGGAGAAATGGAGGAAAGTCCTTCAACAGCGAGCTCGTCTCGTCACGTCTTTATTTTGGGAACCTTTTCGGCCAGACATTTCGTACAGGAATATATAACCTACAACGGTTGCATTGGAAAATACAACAGTAGGTACGAAAGCATTCGATTGCCTATAAGGCTATAAGTCACATTTTTATAATTAGCAAGAAAAAACTTGAGGGGAGCCGACAGTAGATATTTTGGGTGACGGGGTGAAAGCTAATCTCTGAAAAAGTAGAATGCAGTATATTTTAGGTGAATCGCTAAGAAGTGCGGACATGAGGGAGCATTCATAAGGAGGAAAAGGGAAAATGATCCATTCAAGAAAGCGGTGTGTAAAGGTGGCTATTGTCAGGCGAAGGAATATCTGAACTATTGGAGAGAACAAGTAAATCAGTTTTATACAGAATAGCCCCTTCCCTATCGAAATCGTACATCATACTTACACGTTAAGCTGTTCCAACATGGAGCCACTGGCGGATCCTCCCGCACAACCTAAAAATGAAAAGAGGATGTTTGAATAAATGGTCTCAACAAAGGTCAAAGGTCAGATGGAATTATCATACAAAAGACGACCAAGCTAGAAAGGGCCTCAGACATTCATCCCTAGCCCACTTCCTTTTTCTTTCGTTATGGCTTATTCTATTGGAATGTTTATAAACCACAACAAACAGGTTTTTTCTTTCTTTGGAACAGATTTTTTTTGGAATCCGTTGATTTATGAAAGTCCAGCGGAATAAGCATTGATTTACATGCCCGTCGCTGGTATACATAGCTAAATATAAATAGGCACTAGATTCAGCGGCCAGCCTTACTAACGTCTTTGCCTTCAAATCCTTGGAAATTTAACTTTCTCGATCCCAGTATTCGCGCACCTGTGTGAAGTTAGCTACATTTTTCAGCAACATCTTAGTGCCACCTTGAAATTTGGCATAAACAATCTCTAGGGCCTCTAAATAAATAATATAAAGTTTTTTTGCCGAGTTAAGCCTCGCAAGGGGGTGCAATGCACCCCTAAAGTCAAAATTATATTTCCAGCAACATCTTAGTGCCACCTTGAAATTTGGCATAAACAATCTCTAAGGCCTCTAAATAAATAATATAAAGTTTTTTTGCCGAGTTAAGCCTCGCAAGGGGGTGGAATGCACCCCGAAAGTGAAAATTATATTTCCAGCAACATCTTAGTGCCACCTTGAAATTTGGCATAAACAATCTCTAAGGCCTCTAAATAAATAATATAAAGTTTTTTTGCCGAGTTAAGCCTCGCAAGGGGGTGCAATACACCCCTAAAGTCAAAATTATATTTCCAGCAACATCTTAGTGCCACCTTTAAATTTGGCATAAACAATCTCTAGGGCCTCTAAATAAATAATATAAAGTTTTTTTGCCGAGTTAAGCCTCGCAAGGGGGTGCAATGCACCCCTAAAGTCAAAATTATATTTCCAGCAACATCTTAGTGCCACCTTGAAATTTGGCATAAACAATCTCTAGGGCCTCTAAATAAATAATATAAAGTTTTTTCGCCGAGTTAAGCCTCGCAAGGGGGTGCAATGCACCCCTAAAGTCAAAATTATATTTCCAGCAACATCTTAGTGCCACCTTGAAATTTGGCATAAACAATCTCTAGGGCCGTTAAGTAAATAGTATAACGTTTTTTTGCCGAGTTAAGCCTCGCAAGGGGGTGCAATACACCCCTAAAGTCAAAATTATATTTCCAGCAACATCTTAGTGCCACCTTGAAATTTGGCATAAACAATACGGAAGTAGTGACGGATTGGGTGATATGCGATTATTGTAACCACGAATGGCACCAAAAATGTATTTCAAAATTCAACAACAAAATGTTTCAAGTCCCTATAGGCTCATATAAATGTATATTGTACCAAGAGGCTGAGGATCCCACAAGAACCGCCAGAAAACAAGAACAATAAAAATAAGGTTGATGTTTAAAAACTCCTTTTTTTGCCTTCAACCATCAATTCAATTTCTTTTCAATTTCCACACAACTTCAAAACCAGGTTTCGTCATAAGGTGTTATTATTCTGTTTTTTAGGTTCATGAGCTTGTGGAGATATTAGTTTCTTCTTAGGATTAAGAGGTTCTTTCGCTGGCCTCTGAAATCGACATTTTCAGGGGATAAGCTGGATTTCAGCGATGGCTGGACTGCACAGGTTGTCGTTAAAAAACTCTCTTTCTTGACTTTAAATATGAATTTTTGTTATTAACCTCTTAAACCAAGAAGAACTAGGAAGAAACGAACATCTTTACAAGCTCATGAGCCCGAAGAACAAAAGTTAAGACCGGATGACGAAAATTGGGATCAAAACGTACTGCAGAAAGTTAAAATAAGTGAAATTGATGGATGAAGGGAAAAAAGGATATTTAACTAATTGAAAAATTAGTGGAAAAGTTGGCGCCCCAACCAAGAAATGAACCCGAATATTAGCATCCGTACTGCGACGCAACAGTTTGAAGTAGCCTGGATTCAATGTTAAGAGTTCGCGGAGAAAACGATCTGGAAATAATTCATTATTAGCTTATGCCAAATTTCAAGGTGGCGCTAAGATGATGCTGGAAATATAATTTTTACTTCAGAGGGCATTGCACCCCCTTGCGAGGCTTAACTCGGCAAAAAACTTTATATTATTTTTGTAGAGGCCCTAGAGATTGTTTATGCCAAATTTCACGGTGGCACTAAGATGTTGCTGGAAATATAATTTTCACTTTAGGGGTGCATTGCACCCCCTTGCGAGGCTTAACTCGGCAAAAAAAACTTTATATTATTTATTTAGAGGCCCTAGAGATTGTTTATGCCAAATTTCAAGGTGGTAGACTAAGATGTTGCTGGAAATATAATTTTGACTTTAGGGGTGTATTGCACCCCCTTGCGAGGCTTAACTCGGCAAAAAAACTTTATATTATTTATTTAGAGGCCTTAGAGATTGTTTATGCCAAATTTCAAGGTGGCACTAAGATGTTGCTGGAAATATAATTTTGACTTTAGGGGTGCATTGCACCCCCTTGCGAGGCTTAACTCGGCAAAAAAACTTTATATTATTTATTTAGAGGCTCTAGAGATTGTTTATGCCAAATTTCAAGGTGGCACTAAGATGTTGCTGGAAATATAATTTTGACTTTAGGGGTGTATTGCACCCCCTTGCGAGGCTTAACTCGGCGAAAAAACTTTATATTATTTATTTAGAGGCCTTAGAGATTGTTTATGCCAAATTTCAAGGTGGCACTAAGATGTTGCTGGAAATATAATTTTGACTTTAGGGGTGTATTGACCCCCTTGCGAGGCTTAACTCGGCAAAAAAACTTTATATTATTTATTTAGAGGCCCTAGAGATTGTTTATGCCAAATTTCAAGGTGGCACTAAGATGTTGCTGAAAAATGTTGTCCATCCAGGTTTGTCCATTCGGATATTTTACAGCGTTTTACCAATGTATACCATGGATACACACGGTGTAGGTTCTCATATTTTAGTTTAGGGGTGCCCAGACATTTCACCCACAATTATTAACCCCCCCCCCCCCCCTCCCCATGCATGAACAGTATTTAATTCCCTAGCATATCGAAGTAGAGAGAGCCTTGTGACCAAGTTTGAGGGGAAAACTGTTTCAGAATTTTAAAAATACACCTTGGCAGTAACATTTTCTCGGGTTTAACCCAAGACGTTCTAGAGGGAGGCGAGACAGCAGGTAGGATAACTCATGCTTGAAGGCTGTCGATCTGGGAGCTCGTCCATTTAAAATACACAGGAGATCCAGAGGTCTTCGCAGATTTTATAAATTTTAATGGTTATTGATAACGCAAAGTCCATCGGGCCACTTGATTTCGAAACTAGGAATGAATACCTACCAACATTTTGGACGGATGTAAAGCTGTTCACTACAATTACACAATGCCCATAAAGCCAGTGAACTTCAACATGAATTTCCCGATTCTAAAGGTACCCCAAATATAGTGCTTACACTCCTGTCATATATTTATTAAAACTTACCTACAGGTATTAAAAATAAGATGGAGGATGTGCCCAAGTGACCTACATGACCTACATTATCATGTGGGTGAACTGAATTTATTATGGATGAAATTTTGCAATTCAGCAGTTGAGTCCGAAAACCCTATTCAAAATTTAGTACCCCAAATACTCTATTATACTTGGGATTTGCTCAGAGTTTTTACCTTCAAAATGGAGCTACACAACCGGAGTTTTGCATTTCGGAACTCAGTTGGACATGAAATCATTAGAAACGACAGGAGAGCAGTACCAAAGCGACAAACGCGAGGCTCCACCGAGGCGAGGCATAGCAAAGATCAGCAACACAAGTTCCCGTAGTTCCTATCTAAGTAAGTTTCTTCCCATCCTTGTCTCCTTCGCTCAATCCGCTGAGGATTATTAGTTGAAAATCGTCACACATTTGAAGGAACCCGTCCCTACAACCTTTCCTATCCTTTCCTAGCCGTTCCTAGCCTTTCCATCCCTTCGATCGATAAATTTCCATAATGCCGTCCAGATAAATCCCACCAGGAACTAACTAGTAGTCATCAGCGTATCAACAATTTTTAGATTCATGTCATCGATCACAATCACATCTCTGTCTTCTCTCGGTATGTCTTTCAGAAAACCTTACAATGATTCACGATCCTCGTCCTATTTGTTACGGTTCAAATAAACCGGCACATTGAAGGTGGAAAGTTTTTAAGGTGTATTTGAAGCAGCGGTGGAAGTATGCTGATCAGAGGTCGAGATGGGTTTAGTATTTCTACTGGACATTGATGAAGAAGCTGTGAGCTAGAGCCGCCGCGTGAGATTATCATGGTTCACCGGTCCATAATTATCTAGAATGTAGAGTAGAGTGCTGATATGAACGTACGGCGTTATATATCAAATCGTGAATGGCATCAAAGATTCAGGGGTGGTGCCCGGTGCGAAAACAACCCTTATAATTTTAGCTTGAAATCCAACTTATTAATGTCCTTCCAGCGCTTCTTCACTTGGTTCTCCCATTTACGAGTCAGTTGTCAAAATTTAAGCCGAGCTACCCCACAGTCTCTTCCTCGTAGATGATTTCGCAATCACAAGGCTCCAAACGCCGCAGAGACGAAATGAAGCCGGGGCATGTAGGGGGGGGGGGGGGGGGGCTACGTATGTACCATGTTTTTTTGGTGTTGAGGATAAAATAACCTACATTTGGTAACCCACCTGCGCATACCTCATGATTCATCGTCTTGATAAATTTATACAGTTAGGAATGGCCACTCTGGGCTAACCAATTTCATGACTTCGTCATCGCCGTTTGAACGTCGCTGTTTACATATTTTGGTTTATTATTTTCAATACCTAATGAACCATTGGAATCGAGCATGAAAAACAATTCTAACCCCCCCTCAAAATTTGATGATTTACGTTTCAAGGTATGTAGAATCCAAAACTGCAATAAAAAAAATTTCTGTCTGTCCGCCGTACGCAGTACGCCATACGCCGTACTGGCCACTTTTCTTAGTTACCATGAAACAAAATTGATAGGTTCCGGGTTATAGGTTCCGTTCGGGGTATAGTTGGTCCTCAAAGCTCGACGTTACTGTCAGTCATCTCTAAGGGGTTCAAAATAGGGGTTGAAATTTTCAGAACGCCGTATCTCGAAAACTTTCGATAGAAGGGTATGGTTTTTTTTACGTTATTAAATTTGTCTTGAGCTAAACAATTTTTTGAGATCACCCGGAGCATTGTACGTCCAGCCGTTCGTGTGCACCAAAAAGCTTCGTCAACACGGTCGTGAATCAAACGGTATAATTCCGGCCCAGATAATCATCACTAGGGAGCACCTGATTATAATCAAGGATGGCTGTATGAAGTCGAGTGGGTTGTTCTGCGATATTATTTCATTTGATAAGTGACGGACTATTGGATTTAGTTGGTAGGTACTTGTGAAACTTGAACAAACGTTGAGGTATTATTGATGGGTATAAATTATTACACAATGGTAAATTATTACACGACGGCAAATTATTACACAACGGTAAATTATTAGACAACGGTAAATCATTTCATAACGCTAAATTATTACACAACGGTAAATTATTGCACAACGGTTCATCTACCAAGAAGGGGCTGGATTTTGTTGATCGGACTTAAATAACCGTTGAAGTATTATTGATGGGCAAGTTATTACACAACGGTTCATTATACATGACCATGAAGGTAGGTATTCACCACAGTGATCTACGCAGAAGGGGCACCGATTTTACTCCATATCAACAATTTTCCTTCAGAACTTCATTATTTGCGTTTCTTTTTGCCGTTCTAGTTACTGCTTGTCATCAGGGAACAGGTTTGGGTGGCAGTTGTGCTCCAAAGCTCGGCAGCCCCATCGGAATACACCCAGGGGTGTTATGGGGGAAAAATCAGTGTAAAAATAGGGGGTTTCGACATTTTTTGTTGTTGAGGTTTTAGTGAACATGAGCTTGTAAGGTACAGTTTTCAATATTTTTTTCAATATGAAGTTGATTTTGACCGTAAGGTATAGTTTTCAATATTTTTTTCAATATGAAGTTGATTTTGACCGTAGAATGAAGAATTGAGGTTGTAACGAAGGTTCAGCTCCCGAAATTAATTTTTGTGAGTCAACAACCGTATGAAATCCCCATAAAATAGTATATTAACACAAGAATAGTATCAGCAGGTGAATCAAGACAATTAAATGGCACTATCAATGATCAGAGATAATTTGTGAACAATAGGAGCCTAATTCGTGTTTTTGAGGGCGAAAATTGGTGAAAACCATCAAAAATATATATATACCAATTATTGCACACGACGGAAGCAATAAATGAACAGCCCACATTTCTGTAGGTGCGTCCAATAGAATAATAAACCAATGTGACAAGGACTTTGCTGCGTTTAGGTTTATTATTCTGTGAATAATACCTACACCTATGTATTCGGTCAGGAAACAATTTTTATAACACCCCCTCAAAATTTTTTCTTTTCCGTTTCAAGATGCGTAGATTCCAAAAATTCAATGTCTGTCCACCGTCCGCCGTCCGCCGTACGCCGTCCGCCCTATTACGTGTACCGGCTTCATTTTTGGTCTAAAAAAGTCGTTCTTTCGCACACAAGCTCCATTTGAGCCCTAGTTGTGTCCCGAAACTTTTCAGCCCGATCGGAATATACCCAGGGGTGTTATGAGTGAAAATCTGCACAAAAATAGGTAAGTACTTTTTGTGTTTTGTAACATGTTGTAACATGAGCTTTTGAGTATCGTTTTCCATGTTTTTTTTTTGGACGAGAAGACCGAATATGAAGTCGATTTCAACCAAAAAGTGGAAGATCGAGGTTCTACTAAATGTTCAGCTCCCAAAATTGATTTTTCATCAGTCAAAAACCTTGGAAATCGTCTGAACTCACCATAAATTTGTATAATAACACTAGAAAAAATAATAAAAAACCACAGTCATGCAGCATGGCTATAAGAGCGAATTTTCGAAGTTTTCGGCATCTTCCTCCTCCGCCTAAAATTTTCTGAAAATTAATTTTCGGCCAATGTTTTCCCAACTTGATACCATACAAAATTAAAACAGGAGTAGTTTTACGCAAAGTAAAATTTGGGGTGGAAGGAGGGGGAGGGGGAAATCAAAAATGTTTTGAATACCAGAAGAGTAGGTAGGTACCTATTGGGTACGTAACAAATTTTTTGTTCCATTTTTTGCCGAGTAACACCTCGGTTTGTAGATTTTCCAACGCTGAACACGATGGTGAAGTCAGAATTGCGATATCCCATTCCGTTATCAGATTAGAGCAGACGAACCAGGAAGAACATCTCAAGAAATAACCACGTTCCTTCATCTTCAAAGTGCTCCAGTTTGAGAATGGAATGAGATATCGCAATTCTGATTTCACCATCGTGTTCGGCGTACAAAAACCTTTAAAATGAGGTGTCACTTGTCAGACTTTTTCATTTTGGGAATTTATGGGTAATTTCCCCCCCTTAAAACTCCCCAAAACTCCCCCTTAGGGTGACCCGATTCTGCCCATCTTCGAACTTAGCCTGTCGATTGCCAAGACAGATTTTCCGTGCGAATTTGAACTTTTTATCTCAATTCTTTCGAGAGTTATCGTCTGGAATGACACATACATATATAAATATATATATAAATATATAAATATATAAATATATATATATATATATATATATATATATATACATATAATTTTTGGTGTCTTTCGGCAGGGAATTCAGGATGGTCTGAAACGGATTTTGGTATAAAAATCTTTCGGAAATTCGAGTTTTAAAAATTTTGGACCGAGAACAATAGCTTCCTTTTCTTCGAAAATTCGCTAAAATATGAACATGTGGATCAAGACGATTAAATGGCACTACGAATGATCAAAGATAATTTGAAAAAAAAAGAAAAGGACCGTAACTAATTCGTATTTTGGGGGCCAGAATTGGTTGAAACCATCAGAAATAGCTATTTCACTTATTTCACATGAGAGAAACAATAAATGAACAGCCAACATTTCTGTAGGTATGTCCGATAGAATAATAAACCCATGTGACAAGGACTTTGCAGCGTTTTGGTTTATTATTCTGTGAATAATACACCTATGTATTCGCTCAGCAAAAAATTATTATAACACCCCCTCAACATTTTTTCTTTTCCGTTTCAAGGTGCGTAGATTCCAAAAATGCAATGTCCGTCCGCCGTCCGCCCTACGCCGTATCACGTGTACAGGCTTCATTTTCGGTCTAAAAAAGTCGTTCTTTCGCACACATGCTCCATTTGGGCCCTAGTTGTGTCCCGAAACTTTTCAGCCCGATCGGAATATACCCAGGGGTGTTATGAGTGAAAATGTGTATAAAAATAGGTACTTTTTGCGTTTTAACAACATGTTAGTAACATGAGCTTTTGAGGTATCTTTTTCCATGTTTTTGAGGACGAGAAGACCGAATATGAAGTCGATTTTGACCAAAGACGCGGAAATTGAGGTTTTACCAAAGGTTCAGCTCCCAAAATTGGTTTTTTATGAGTCAAAAACCTGGAAAACTGTCTGTAATCACCATCAATTTGTACAATAACATTCGAAAAAGTGTAAACAAGTGAATCAAGACCATTAAATGCCACTACCAATGATCAAAGATGATCTTAAAAACGCTGCAAAGTCCTTGTCACATGGGTTTATTATTCTATTGGAGTTCTAGAGATTTTTGTTGGCAGTTAAATGTATTGTTTCTTTCATGTGGAATGATTGATGCTATTTCTGATGATTTCCACCAATTTTGGCCCCCAAAACATGAAATAGGTACGCTTTTTTTTTTTAAGATCATCTTTGATCATTGGTAGTGGCATTTAATGGTCTTGATTCACCTGTTTACACTTTTTCCAATGTTATTGTACACATTTATGGTGATTTCAGACAGTTTTCCAGATTTTTGACTCATAAAAAACCAATTTTGGGAGCTGAACCTTTGGTAAAACCTCAATTTCCGCGTCTTTGGTCAAAATCGACTTCATATTCGGTCTTCTCGTCCTCAAAAACATGGAAAAAGATACCTCAAAAGCTCATGTTACTAACATGTTGTTAAAACGCAAAAAGTACCTATTTTTATACACATTTTCACTCATAACTCCCCTGGATATATTCCGATCGGGCTGAAAAGTTTCGGGACACAACTAGGGCCCAAATGGAGCATGTGTGCGAAAGAACGACTTTTTTAGACCGAAAATGAAGCCAGTACACGTGATATGGCGTACGGCGGACGGCGGACGGACATTGCATTTTTGGAATCTACGCACCTTGAAACGGAAAAGAAAAAATTTTGAGGGGGTGTTATAAAAATTTTTTGCTGAGCGAATACATAGGTGTATTATTCACAGAATAATAAACCAAAAAAAAAACGTACCTATTTCATGTTTTGGGGGCCAAAATTGGTGGAAATCATCAGAAATAGCTATTTCAATCATTCCACATGAAAGAAACAATACATTTAACAGCCAACAAAAATCTCTAGAACTCCAATAGAATAAACCCATGTGACAAGGACTTTGCAGCGTTTTTGAATAGTCGTGGTCTCAGCGGAAGGTCATACCTCTATCAGCCTGAACTCATCTCAACTGCGCACTTCAATCACTTTATTAATTTGTTTATTTGGTAAAGTACGGGCGAGCCCAATTCCAAGCAAGTTGCATATATATAATAGAACAAGTCGTGGTATAATAATAATGCTAATGCATATGATAATGAGTAGTGCCGTGAGTCCCTCCCGGAACTCCAACTCACTACAATTAAGTTCTCGCCAAAAACAACCTGTGAAAATAAGGCTCTGGGAATAAACGGTAAGAGTGGGGCAACCGACGCAGGATCCGGCTCAACCTGAAACCCCACCACCAGGGGGGGGGGGGGGGGGGGGTTCAGGGTCTATAATATAACCCCGGATCCTGCGCCTTTTTCGCCATTCTACGTCTCCTCTAGCTGCTGGCTACTCTCTCTCTCTCTTCATACCTCCTCTCTCAAAACTCACTTATCAAATGTTCTCCTAGAAAATTCACACACACAGTAAATTCACATTCACCCATTTCATCAGAGTTAGGTGGAGGTCTCGCCCTTAACCAACCCTGATGAAACACACTACACGCTCGGTGGAGGTCCGCCCTTAACCGCACACACTCGCTACACAAACATTATTAAATTCACTCACACACATTTCATCAGGATCTGGTGGAGGTCTCGCCCTTAACCAACCTGACGAAATTTATCACACGCTCGGTGGAGGTCCGCCCTTAACCGCACACACACACACACACAACCAAACTTCATGCAACCAAATTCACTAACTTAAATTAACTTCAACCTTTTCAATACACGCTCGGTGGAGGTCCTCCCTTAACCGCAAACACACCTAAAATCACACACACCAATTTTAGCTTTAAACTCACTCCTATCCTTTATCCAACTACCTCTACCTCTCATGGTGAATTTCACAGCAACTTAAATTCACCATAGTGGTAACCACCGACGTTCCCGCTTCCTTCTTCCCCTATCATCATGGAGTCTCCCGATGTCACATCGCCACCCCTCTTGACGGCGCAATCCACCCTGCAGGCCGCTGCGACACCGCCCACCGACCCCACATCCGCTGCGACACCGCCCGCCGACGTCATGACCGCTGCGTCCACACTCCCCTCCACCCTTCCGCCGTTCTACACGCACGACCCGGCCCTATGGTTTTTCCAAGACGACGCAGCCTTCTCCGCCGCCGCCGTCCGCAGCCAAAAGGTCCGCTATTCGAGGGTCATCTCGCTCCTCCCCTACGATATCTTACTCCAGACGTCCGACATCGCCCCCGACGGCACCGCCCCCTACGACGTCCTTCGCAGCTGCCTCACCTCCTTGTATCAGCCGTCGAAATATCCCCGCATCGCTGCACTTTCGCAGCCCCAGCACCTCGGCGACTTCAAGCCGTCCCACCTCTTCCGTCGCTTGCGTCACCAGCTCCGCGACGTGATGACGTCTGACGTGACGCGCACTTTCTGGCTCAAGGCCCTCCCATCCCCTGTCCAAATCGCACTGGCCAGCCACCTCGACGCAGCCGACGACGATCTCCTCCGCCTGGCCGATACTATACACGACTTCTCCTCTGCCGCAGCGGTGAACGAGGTGCGACGCCACACCCCTCACCCGCCATCATCCGACCGCACAAAACGCCCCGTATCGTCCGACCGCCGAGCCCGCTCCTCCTCCGCCGACGGCCGTCGGACGGCCCCCTCCGACCGACGTGGGCGCTCGCCCGCACAACGTCGGGACGACAAACCACCGCAGCGCCAATCACCCCCCTCCCCCGCGCAACAACCTCGGAAGCAGTGGCTCCCTGCGGACCCCCCCAACCGCTGCTTTTACCACGTCAACTTTGGCGCCAAAGCACGCAACTGCCAGCCGCCCTGCGCCTTCAACGCGGCGCCGGGAAACGACGCAGCCCGTCGGTAAATCCGACGGGCACCCCTCCACGCACCCTCGGGGGGCACCGCACAGCCTTTCCCCCCGCCAACATCGCCTCCGCCGCAACATATGCCGACGCCGTCCGCCCCAACTGGACGACGCCTCTTCGCACCGCAACCGCTCCTGCGACACCTCAACCCTTCTGCAACACCACACCCACAACACTTCGCCGCACCTGCGACACAATTCCTTCCCCCCTACCCCACTCACCTCCGACAACCCGCCGCATCGGCGCCCCCGCCCCACCGCCGCTGATCCTCTCCTACGCCGACGCCGTCCGCAGGACACGGACGACGCCTACCCAGCGCCCCGCAACCGCCGCAGCGACCCCCGCCGCAGCCGCAACCTCCGTAAACCCTACAGCCGCAACCTCCGCAACCAACGCTGACGCCGTCCGCACGATCCGGACGACGCCTACCCAACGCTCCGCAACCGCCGCAGCGACCCCCTCACACCCTACCGCCGCAACCTCCGCAACCAACGCTGACGCCGTCCGCACGATCAGGACGACGCCTACCCAACGCTCCGCAACCGCCGCAGCGACCCCCGCCGCAGCCGCAACCTCCGCACACCCTACAGCCGCAACCTCCGCAACCAACGCTGACGCCGTCCGCACGATCCGGACGACGCCTACCCAACGCTCCGCAACCGCCCCAGCAACCCCCGCCGCGGCCGCATCCTCCGCACGGCCTACAGCCGCAACCTCCGCAACCGACGCTGACGCCATCCGCATGATACGGACGACGCATACAACGCACCCCACAACAGCCGCAGTGGCCACCGCCGCAGCCGCACCCTCCGCCCTCACAGCAAAGCGAACAACCACAACCAACGCGACACCGCCCCCGCCAAGCAACCCCGCACCTTCCAGACGCAAGCGCCGCAACCGCCGCCACCGCAACACCGCACCTACAACCTCTGCCGACACCGACCCTTCACCTCAGCAAACACATACACCCCCCCCGCAAACAGGTCTCCTTCACCCTACCTCCCAACCCTCACAACCCCCTTCCCTCCCCTCAACCCTCTTGCCTCCACCCCCTCCAACTACAACAAGCCCGCGATCATTTCCATAAGTTGATCGCGGACGGCATCATCCGCCCCTCTAACTCCCCATGGGCGTCGCCCCTCCACGTCGTTCCTAAACCCGACGGGGGGATAGGACCCTGTGGGGACTACCGCCGCCTCAACTCTCGCACCACCCCCGACTTGTACAATGTTCCCCACCTCCGCGACTTTTCTTCCCACCTCCATGGCGCCACCATTTTCTCCACGATAGATATCGCCCGCGCATTCCACCACATCCCCATCTACCCCCCCGACATCCCCAAGACAGCGATAATTACCCCCTTCGGGTTATTTGAATACGTTAAAATGGGTTTCGGCCTCCGCAACGCGGCCCAGACCTGGCAGAGGTACATGGACCAGATCCTCCGGGGTCTCCCATTCGTCTTCTGCTTTCTTGACGATGTTTTGATCGCCTCACGATCCCCGGAGGAGCACCATGATCACCTCCGCCAGGTCTTGGCTATTTTCGCCGCGGAAGGCCTCACCATAAATAAAGACAAGTGTGCCGTCGCCCAACCCACCGTTCGCTGTCTTGGGCACCTCGTCTCCGCCTCCGGCATCACTCCCCTCCCCGAAAAGGTCAACGGGATGCTAAATTTTCCGCCCCCACAAACTGCTACGGAGCTACGACGGTTTCTGGGGATGATCAATTTTTACAGGCGGCACATTAAACATGCCGCCCAGCACCAGAAACCGCTCGTAGCAGCCGTCCCCCAACCCGCACGTAAAAATGACCGCCGCCCCATCGAGTGGACTCCCCAACTCGATGCCGCCTTCCAAAAATGCAAAGAGGACCTGTCTGCCGCCGCTCTTCTTGCCCACCCCGACCCCCACGCCCCCCTTTCCATCACTAAAGACGCTTCCGATTGGGCCATCGGAGCAGTCCTCCAACAAAACACTGGCGCCAACCCCCAACCCCTCGGGTTTTTCTCCAAGACCCTATCCCCCCGTCAACAGAAATATTCAATGTTTGACAGAGAGCTCCTCGCCATCCACGAAGCCATCCTTCATTTCCGTGACTTCGTGGAGGGCAGGCAGTTCTCTGTCATAACGGATCACAAGCCCCTCACCCACTCCCTCCTCCAAAGTAGGAAAACCGCATCACCCCGCCGCCTCCGGCAGCTTGAGTTTATCGGGCAATTCACGTCCGATATACGATATCTGCCGGGGGCGGACAACTGTGTGGCGGACGCCCTGTCCCGCCCCACACCGGCGCCAGTGGAGGAACTGCTCCCCTTCCCCTCACCACAAATCATTGCCTCCCACCAACTTCCAAATTCTGACCCAACCCTCACCAACCTCCTCTCCGCCAACAAACTCGAACAACTGCCGCCACACAACCTCTGGTGCGACGTGACGGCCGATTCTCCGCGGCCGTACGTCCCACCGGACCTCCGGCGGCAGTTGTTCGACCATTACCACGCCCTCCACCACCACGGCATCCGCGCCAGCCGAGACCTTATCAAGTTGCGGTACTTCTGGCCGCACATGAACACGGACATCCGAAATTGGGTCCGCGCGTGCCAGAAGTGCCAAACTTTCAAGGTCTCGGCGTCGCCTGCCGTCGCCCCCCAACCCATTGAAGACGCGCTGCCGTGGGAGCACGTCCACTTGGACTTAGTAGGTCCCCTTCCCCCTTCGGAAGGGAAACGGTACTGCCTCACCATGATTGACCGTGGAACAAATTGGGTCGAGTGTATACCACTCGCCCAAATTTCCGCGGACACCATCGCGACTGCGTTCCTATCTAACTGGATCGCCCGCTACGGCTGTCCGCGGAACATCACGGTCGATCAGGGGAGGCAGTTCGAGTCCGCCCTCTTCACCGACCTACTACGCTCCCTCGGCATCGCTAAAATCCGCACCACCCCTTACCACCCTCAATCGAACGGCAAGATAGAGCGGTGGCACCTGGTCCTCGAGCAAGCAATAGCCAGCTCCGCCTCAACCCCCTCTTGGACCAAACACCTCCCCTACATCCTTTTCAGCCTCCGAACCTCCCAGCGCCCCTCCGATGACGTCAGCCCGGCCCAGCGGGTCTTTAAAGACCCGATACGGCTGCCCGCTAACGTTTTTCCCCCCGCCACCCCGTCAATTAACAGGGAGCCCCCCCAACCCTCAACACCTAAAACCGACACCACTTACCCCAAACGCTTTCATTCGGCAACACACATGTACCTCAAAGAACCGGGAATGCACAAAACTTTCAAACCACTTTACGCCGGCCCCTTCCCTGTAATCCGTACTTCAAACACCACCGCCGCCCTGTTAATTGACGGGAAACCCTATACAGTCCCGCTAATCCGATGTAAACCCACACCTGTTCTCCCCGATCCCGCTACACCTCATACCACCAACGATCCAACACCCTCACCGCTCCCCGTCACCTCAGTCTCCCTCACCGGACCCCGACGTCGCCGCCTCTCTCCGCGACGTCCCGGGTACCGGCTCCCAACCGCTCATCCCTTCACCGCCAACTTGACAGTGAAGGGGCCCCTCTATCACTCTTCACCAATGTGAAGACTGTTAGAGGGTGACGCCTCCAACGACCCCTCACCCACACCGCCGCCCAACAAACCCTAACTCCGCTCCTCTCACGTTCGTTCGCTCGCTCCATTTTGCTACCCATTATATTTCTATACATCTCCTTCATATACCTCTCCTCCCTCATCGTCTGCGCGGCTTCCCCACCACCACCGTACCTACTCCATACACCCTTTTCCTCTCCACATTAGTATGTACGACTTGCACTTACCCCCAATCTCGATTGGTATATCTCGCCTTTATGCATCCTTCCTCCCTATTCTTATGTTCCTCTTCTCTCCTGTAACTAGCCTTAAGTCCCACACTCTGTACATAACGCATCAACCCCTTGTACCCTACCTGTAAGCGCACACCCACTGTACATACCTCCTCACCCACCTTATCTATAAGCTCATACCCTTTGTATACCCCCTCACCCTATCTATAACCACACACCCACTGTACATACCTCCTCACCCCCTTATCAATAAGCTCATCATTCACCTCTTGTACCCTTCTACCCTATCTATAAGCTTACACCCACTGTACATACCTCCTCACCCTCCTTATCAATAAGCCCATCATTTACCTCTAATCTTACAAATAAGCTCACTCCTTCTGTACATACCTCAAATCTTGCCAATAAGCTCACTCCCGCTGTACATACCACCTTATCTATAAGCTCCCAACCACTGTACATACCTCCTCACCCTACTTATCAATAAGCTCATCTTGTGCCTCAAATCTCACCCTCTGCACGTACCACCTTATCTATAAGCTCACACCCTCTGTAAATACATCACCACTCACCTTGTATCCTAGCACGTAAGTCCTCCTAGTAGTAAGTCGCCTTCAGCGTCCTGATTGTTTGCCGTCGCCCTCAGCAGCTGTAATCTCTTTCCGTACCACATCGCCATCAGCTCCACATTTTTGTCTCCGCCTTCAGCACTGTAACCCTGCGCCTTCAGCCCCACTACTGTTCTCATTGCCTTCAGCCCATGTAACTCTGCGCCCTCAGCTCCTACAATTTTGTTTTTTTTTGCTCAAACTGGGGGGACCTCTGTCGTGAGTCCCTCCCGGAACTCCAACTCACTACAATTAAGTTCTCGCCAAAAACAACCTGTGAAAATAAGGCTCTGGGAATAAACGGTAAGAGTGGGGCAACCGACGCAGGATCCGGCTCAACCTGAAACCCCACCACCAGGGTGGGGACTTCAGGGTCTATATAACCCCGGATCCTGCGCCTTTTTCGCCATTCTACGTCTCCTCTAGCTGCTGGCTACTCTCTCTCTCTCTTCATACCTCCTCTCTCAAAACTCACTTATCAAATGTTCTCCTAGTAAATTCACACACACAGTAAATTCACATTCACCCATTTCATCAGAGTTAGGTGGAGGTCTCGCCCTTAACCAACCCTGATGAAACACACTACACGCTCGGTGGAGGTCCGCCCTTAACCGCACACACTCGCTACACAAACATTATTAAATTCACTCACACACATTTCATCAGGATCTGGTGGAGGTCTCGCCCTTAACCGATCCGGATGATACACACTACACGCTCGGTGGAGGTCCGCCCTTAACCGCACAAACACTCACTATTAAATTCAAACACACACATAAATTTAGTCAGGTATGGTGGAGGTCTCGCCCTTAACCAACCTGACGAAATTTATCACACGCTCGGTGGAGTTCCGCCCTTAACCGCACACACACACACACACACAACCAAACTTCATGCAACCAAATTCACTAACTTAAATTAACTTCAACCTTTTCAATACACGCTCGGTGGAGGTCCACCCTTAACCGCAAACACACCAAAAATCACACACACCAATTTTAGCTTTAAACTCACTCCTATCCTTTATCCAACTACCTCTACCTCTCATGGTGAATTTCACAGCAACTTAAATTCACCATAAGTAGTAACAAGTAGTACACACTTAATTGAATGAGACGCGAGATGAGAAGATTAATGATTTTAGTATAAACAAAGAATGGGAGAAAAAATCATAGTCGGGGTATGTACAAAGAAGGAGGTTTGCAGAACGGGGAAGTCTAGCTAATGGACGGTTCATCAGGTAGTTTGTTGCACAAAAGGGGTCACCTCAATTATGTAATCACGTATTACGTTAATCAAAATCTGACTACAGCATTTGGCTATGTATGGGGGAATGTGAGATCCATGCGGCTCGCATAAATTTTGTTTCAATCAACCGATTATGACAGCATGTGCTACTTCTTGGCATTCTGAGCAGTTTGTATAGTCGAATATGATTCAGTAAACATATACATGCATTAGCTCGATATCTTCACTGAACTTATCGATATTCCAGTGACCAGTCTGATATGTTTTGTCCGTCTGGTTCTCATTCGTGGCCCGTATTGAAATTTGTTCCCCAAAATCAATATTTTCACTCGTATTTTACGTTTCAGACGTTTCTGATAAAATTTCGTTCCGGGTACGTCTGTCCGTCCTTTTTTTTTTTTTTTTTTTTTTATTGGCTTCAGGAAACACCTATACAGCCGCCTCTTTTATCGACAAAGTAAAATAAATGAACATTCAAATTGTAAAATGTATAAACAGCAAAAAAAGGAAAAAAGAATACTTGTATAAAATAACAAGATGTCTTAAAAATGATAAGAGGAACTTATGCAGTTATATTGTTATATTATTGTCTAGTATAAACTTCACTAGAGCGTCATGGAGCTCCACAAATTCACACGCGATCACTAAATCCAGGTTGTATGGGCGCGGTAGGACTTCATCAATTTGATTGAAGAGAAGCAGACGAGGGCCCCGATGGGCAGGGCATACCATGATCGAGTGCTCGGCATCCCCCTCCTCTGAGCAGTGATGGCAACTTGGTGATTCGGCTCTTCCTATCCGATGGAGGTACAGCTTGGAGACACAGTGACCAGTCCTGAGTCTGGATAGTATTCGATAAAAGGTCTTAGAGCGTGCCGGCATTTTTCTAAACCATGGAATCGAGCGTGGTTGGGGAAACAGTCTTTTATACCTTGATCCGGCATGGTAGTTTAGGTAGAATTTTTCCCATCCGTTCATCTGTTGCTTTTTCACCCACCGGTTCAGATCTGAACAGGGAAACTCACAGAGCATACGACGAGGAAGCCTAGTCGACTGAGAGGCGAGATGGTCAGCAACTAAATTACCGTGAATGTCTTGGTGGCCTCGTATCCATAAGTATGTCCTTCTTTCCTCTGTCCGTCCTTCTTTCCTCTGTCTGTGTGTCCACAAATCTTTACCACACGCAAAACTTCCGGGATTAACGGTCGTCATGAGCTGATATTTGGAGGGACCATCCTGGTCCCTATATTTTTGCTTCCTCACTACCGAAGGTAGGGAAACCTTGGATTCGTGATTGAGTAAAAAAAAAAAAATGCATGTCCTTCAAAGTGAAAATTTCCAACATACTTGTCTGTCTGTCTGTGATCATTCCTTGCAACACCCATAACTACCCGAAATAATGGTCGAAATGGGCTGAAATTTCGAGGGTAGGTGTGGGTTAGGTCAGAGATGGTCCCATACCAAAATCATTGAAAAATTAAAGTAACTTCCGTCTGCGCATGCGCAAACGTGAAATATTTAAAACGCCCATAACAACCCTAAATATCGTTGAAATGAGTTCAAATTAGAGAGTCGATCAGGAATGATACTTTGATAGTTCCAAATCAATTTCACTTGAATCGTAAGGTAACTTTCGTCTGCGCATGCGCGAACATGGAATGTTGACCATTTGCTTGTAACGCTTCCAACTACGCGAAAAATAGTCTTAGAGAGCTGAAATTTTGAAGGTTTTTTAAGAAGCTCTTGGAAAATCTAATTTCATTTTTTAAAAGGCGGGGGGGGGGGGGGAGAGATAATAGCGGCGACGTTATGCTGGGATCCCACCTTGACTGGTTGACATCTGTAGCGGACTGGTAGCCATTTTGACTGTCCACTTTACCCGCACCTCTAAAATTATGTACTTTCACAATGCGTTTTCCACTCCTCTAAGCGATTTTGTTGACAACATTTCGGTATTTTTCCAGCGTGTAGTGGAATTTTGACAAGAATTTAGTACTAGAAGTACCAGTTTTGGATGAAAGATGATCCAAACCCATTATGATCATGATAGTAGCAAACATATTCGCCCCAATTACTAGTGTGTCTTGGGTCAGATTGTCCCAGAGGTTATCTTTTTACTTCTTTTCTTTCTATGAAAAATGCCACCTGAAAATTTAAAATCATTATTGCATAGGTATAGGTACTGATAAGAAATGCTTAAAATTTGCCCATGTTAATGTCGAATCATTGCAAGCGCACTGGGCTGAATTTGTTGAAGTGTATCATAATACTGGAGTGGACGTTGTTCCCCTATCGGAAACGTTTTTAAAGCCTGCGATTAGTTCGGATGCGTTTGTTTTTGACAGCTATTCATTATTTAGAGTGGATCGTATAGGGATGGGTAGAGGTGGTGTAGGTTTGTTTGTAAAAGATGCGCTAATACTAAAGTTATTTTTAAATCTGAGTCACTATATACGAACACACCGGAACACCTGTTTTTGGAAGTCGGTTCAAACAATGAGAAGGTACTAGTAGGTGTCGTTTATATACCCCCAAAATCAAGCAATGTAGGTGTTGTGTTTGAAGCGCTCTCGACGGTCTCACACAACTATTCTGCAGTGTGTGTCTTGGGAGATTGGAATGTTGACATGTTGGTCGATTCTCATGATAGAGATTTCCTTATCGGTTGTTTAGAGACGTATAACTTAGCCGTATTGCCTTTACAAGCTACTCACCATTCAGTTTATTCCCCTGCTGATACCCAAATAGACCACATAATTGTTAACAATATTGAAGCCATTATTAAATTTGGTCAAATGGTAGTTCCGGGGATTTCGAACATGAACTCATATACTGCTGTGATAATGCAAAAATGGGTAAGTATAGCAAAAAAAAGATCATAATCCGTGATAAGAAAAAAATTGATATAATATGTAACCTGAAATCGGATATAGAGGCTATGGAGTGGGGGGAAATATACGCTGAGAATGATGTGGATCGAAAATTAGATCTATTTTTCTGGTAAGATCAAATCATTACTTAATAAGCACATGCCACTGAAGGAAGTGCGTGTTCGAAGACCCCCAGGTTCTTGGATAGATGACAAAGTAAGGGGTGCATTTAAGAAGAGAGATAAGGCGTATGAGAAATATTTGAAAGATCGTTCGGACATGCATAAAGTGGACTATTGTAGATTAAGAATTAAAGCGAAGCAAATGTAGAAAAACGCAAGAAGTAAACATTTTAGACATTTATTTTCTCTAAAGTTAAAACCTCGGGAATATTGGAAAATAATTCATACTCAGGGCATTAGTAGTAGAGTGGTTAAGTCTAAAACAGCAGGCTTCAATTTAAACTTAATGAATGAGCATTTCTGTAAGGGCCCTGATCGTTGCATTAGTGAAAATATCAAACAGTACTACAACAACTTGCGAAACTTGGAAAATCCTACGCTGATAGTTGGGGAGGTGGATGCTAGTTCAGTCGAGAAATCTAATATGGAAATACATTCCGGCGCAGTAGGTCATGATGGAATACCCATTGATTTTTTGAAGCTAATTATCCACCAAGTTTCACCCCTTTTTGAGCCACATATATACGCATTCTTTGTAGTCTGGAGTGTATCCTTCTGCGTGGAAGCTATCAATTGTTTTGCCACTGAATAAAGTGGAAACACCTGAAGGTTGTAACGATTTTCGAGCAATAAACAATTTATGTGTCCTTGATAACATTTTAGATTTGTGTGTTTATGAAAAACTTTCTAGCTTCATAGATACCTCAGGGGTGATCGAGCGGTACAAGAGACTGCGCTGATACGGGTTTACTCCTGCCGTTCCTTGCACCTGCTGTTGTGGTAACCGCTGGGTGCTCCCTTCTAGAATATTCGCTGTGGTGATAACCGCGGGACCCCTCCTTCTCTCCTAGCTCCTGCTGTGGTGATAACCGCAGGGTGCTAGCCTCCTTCTTCCCGGCGCCTGCTGTGGTGATAACCGTGGGGCGCCCTTGCCTCTAGCACCTGCTGTGGTGTTAACCACCTGGTGCTAGTCTCCTCTTCCAACCAACGCCCGGCATGTCGTAAACCTACGCCAAAGCTTACGACACTAACTATCATAACAATGCCTCAAGAATATTGTGGATAAATTGACTGATTGATCTACCTACTATTGTTTCTTATATACTCGTACCTGTGCAGCTTGTACCATGAAATATCTTCACAATTTAAATTAGACCGCTACTTCAGTGGGCGGCGCTTATATCCCTCCAACGACTCGCTAATCATGCGCAGACCTACTTACCTACGGATTGATATCGTCGCAGCTGTATATTGTTCAACCAAGTGAAGCCCCATAATTTTTCCATCCATCTATCGTAAGCGTATCGCTCCTTTCCCTCCTTCTCGAAACGAATTCTTTTCTCAGTGAATGTTACGGTTCCTCCGAGGATTTTGCTTAGCTGCAAACTGAGATTCCCGTCGTCGCTGTTTCGAAACTTCAGGAGCGAAGCACATCTCGGGATATTATCATCTTCTGCTGGTATGTATTGCGTCGTATACCCGCACTGGCAACCACGTGGTACTACAACTTTGTATGTCCGAAAAAGTACTCAAAGTAGGGTAAACTCTTTTGCAGTGGGTCTCTTCTGAAATTCGTCTGACACTGGAATACACGACAAAACCTACTTCACGGAGTAACCTCGGCACTAAGGTGCACTCACATTTCCGTACCGGTATGTATCACGCCTTGGTGGGGCTCGCCATAATGTCGTTGCAGTGAATAAATATTTATTCGATTTTGTCCATTGCAGTTGTGAGCTACGGTTTGGGAAATTCCGGATATACCTACTTCGACTGATCTGCATCTCCGCATCGCATCGTATCAACCAGATAAGACTTTAATATTTCACCATATTCCCAAGCAAACCACCTATTTCAATCTACCCACCTACCTATCTCCCAATTTTGTGATCGAGGCTATAGATTAGCATACTACCTGCCTTCAAGGGCTGCATAGGCTTCGTTTTGTTATAGCTTAATTTTTTTCTATTAAAAGATCATACGTAGTACCAACTTTCATCCACCATTATAGCACCGCAGATATATATGCCTATTTGTGGTTAGTATACCTTAGGTTGTGGGTTCCTCCCCACCAGTACCGTTATTTTCCTTAGCATTTTTTTTGTACATGAAGATTACGTAACAGCTTGATTAAATTTATTTTACAACCTTATATCGAATTCATGCCATTTCTGTTCTATCTAAAATTCCCTATACCCCACAAATATAAAATTGCATAAGCTTCAAAAGTTGAGAATACGGGCAGCAGACACAATATTTGCAGAAAATCCCGCGTTCTCTCCCCCCGCCCATATACAAACAAATTTCGAAATTCCGGCGACGTAGTGCACAACTAAACTAAATTCTGCGTCGTCCAAAAAAAAAGAAACAGATTAATCGGCTGAGAATTAAGCCCTGGGTAGCGCGCAAAATTTGTTGTTGAAAACCCACGTTTCTTCGGCATTGACCCCCTTCCCACTTTGTAGAAGTAAATTTCGAAATTTTGGGGACATACGGCACAGGTAGAAAGTTTTCTGTATTGAAAAAGACAGCCTGGACAGCGCATAGCAGGAAAGCCCACTTTTTTTTTTTTTTTTTTTTTTAGCATTAACCTCCATTCCCCCCTTCTAGAAGAAAATTTCGAAATTCCGGCAACGCAGGGCACAGCTAGACAGTTTTCTGCATAGAAACAAAAAAATAACCAGGCAAATCGCACGCGCGTACGCACACACGCAGAATATTACGAATTAAATCGTGGAAACCCATTTCAAAAAAGAACGGAGTTTTCAGAAGTTGTTTATCAATTTCCACTACCTAGTACACACAAAACAAAAACCGGTTTCAACTCCCAGTTCAGTAATTGTTTGCTACTGACGATGGTTTGATCACCGAAACTGGTATAAGTTTTTGTATGTTAGAGGAAATGAACATTTCAATAACTCCGTTTTTTAACTTTTTATTTTTTTAAATTTATTTACTTTTTTTTCAACAGAATATGTTTAATGTTCTATGCCGTTTTCTTGTAGGCAACTCCCAACCTTTGCACTTTTTGGCTACGCATCGCGAATGAACTAGAAATTATCTCTAAAATGAAAGGTTTTTGAGCATGTAAAGAAACAAAGGTAGCAGAGGATGAGTTGCACCCAAACCGTCAAATAGTAGGAGTACAGTTGCTCGTAAATAGAGTTGTTGATGGATTTAAGGTGATTAATTATTTTAATCATTACTCAGCCATTTGATATTTCCGTCTGTTCGAAGTTCATTTGTACTCGTAACTTAGTATCAGTAAACCATTCCTCGCTCCAAGGTGCTGTTCAAACGAGAGGCTGGTGACTAGTGATTGATGGCTCCCACAATTCCACAAATCATTTATACTTGAGTGAACGCAGGTTAGCGGTCAATGGCGACCAAGAACCGCCAGTGTTTTCCCCTCTTTCGAGTCTTGTAAGCAGCAACCGTGTGGTCACATTCGGGAGCTGACTTTGTCTTCTGAAATCAATAAGTCCACATTTCCTGTGTGTTTCAGAGCTTCATGTGCAAATTAGGTCCATGGCTGTCGGTTTCATGGTGAAAATGAACAAATGGCGAGCGAATATTGAAATCGAAGTGCTCATCCAGTTTTCATGCTGGTTCTTAGACAGTTTACTGAGCCAGGCTGGCATCAACGGCTTTCGTTTCTTGGCGTACTTACATTCCAAAACATCCCCAAAACTGCGAAAGTCCCAATACTTACCCATATACTTCACTGACCAAAGCATATCAAGTAGGTAATACAGCGATCTCCACTGAAACATTAGTGCCATCTGCTCAGTATACTATTTATAATGAACTACACCTTCCCAAGAGCACAATAATGATAAAACGTAATATATAATGATAGGAAGGTGCGTAGGTAGTTATTTTGTTATCGCTACTATGTGTTATTTTTACAAATCTATAACCATCGGATGCTATAATGGTATTATATTCCACGAGGTTTGAGTCACGGAGGTCCTCCATAGGTACATTATACCAGTCAGTCACAATAGGTCTGCCGTAACCCCATTTGCTCAAGGAAGCCCCCACTGATCATAGTGGTGAACAGGGAATTGCACTGGTAACTTGGCGTGGGCCATGAATATATTTTTCACAAATAAAAATGTGACTAAACTAAGCTCCTGTTCGTTTCCGGTAGTAACATTTAAAAGCGCTGCAAAGTACTTGTCACATGGGTTTATTATCCTACTGAACACACCTACAGAAATGTTGGCTGTTAATTTATTGTTTCTTTAATGTGCAGTCATTGAAATAGTTATTTTTGACTATATTGTAGAATTTTAGCCCCCCAAAACACGAATTAGGCTCTTTTTTTCTTCTTATTTATTTTCTTTCCTTTTTTTTCTTTCTCTTTCGGCAAATTACCTTTGATCATTGATAGTATCATTTAATTGTATTGACCCACGTGCTAAACTACTTCGTGTTACTATACAAATTTATGGTGATTTCAGACAACTTGCCAGGTTTTTGACTCTTTAAACATTAATTTTGAGAGCTGAACCTCCGTTACAACCCCTATTCTTCACTCTTTGGTCGAAATCAACTTCATATTCGGTCTTCTCGCCCTAAAAAACACGGAAAACGATACCTCACAAGCTGATGTTACTAAAACATCAAAAAACCCTATTTTTACATCCATTTGTCCCCCATAACACCTTGGCTCGGGCTGCCGAGCTTCGGAGCACAACTAGGACCCAAATGTTTTCCAAAATTGGGACCCAAACTTTCTACGGAAGAACGACGATTTTGAACCAAAATTTAACGTAAATTAAGGCTGAAACTTCGTTAGAAGTTCACTCTGTGGTCAACATCGACTTCAGATTCGGTCTCGTCGTAAAAAACATGGGAAACGATACCTCACAAGCTACTAAACTTACGTGTTACTAAAATACCAAAAAACCCTAGTTTCCATAACACCCCTGGGTATATTCCGATCGGGCTGCAAAGTTTCGGGACACAACTATGGCCCAAATGGAGCCTGTGCGCGAAAAAACGAATTTTGTAGACCGAAAATGAAGTAGATATCGATGATACGGCGGACGGTGGATGGTGTACAGCGGACGGCGGGCGGACATTGCATTTTTGGGATCTGCGCCCCTTGAAACGTAAAATAAAAAATTTTGTGGGGGTGTTGTAAAAATTGCCTGCTGAGCGGATACATGGGTGTATTATTCACGGAATAATAAACCCAAATGGGTGTAAAAGTAGGGGTTTTCAATTTTTTTTAAATGTTTAAGTGAATATGAGCTTGTGAGGTATCGTTTTCCATGTTGTTTAGGGCGAGAATACTGAATATGAAGTCCATTTTGACCAAAGAGTGAAGAATTGAGGTTGTAGCGAAGGTTCAGCTCCCAATATTCATTTTTTATGAGTCAAAAACCTGGGAAAATGTCTGAAATTACCATACATTTGTATAATAACACTAGACGTCAGCAGGTGGATCAAGACAGATAAATGGCACTATCAATGATCGAAGATAATCTTTAAAAAAAAAACCGAGCCTAATTAGTGTTTTTCGGGGATAACGCTGCAAAGTCCTTGTCAGATGGATTTATCATTCAATTGGACATACCTACAGAAATATTGTCTGTTCATTTGTTTTTTCCATCATGGGCAATAGTTGAAATAGCTATTTTTTATGGTTTGCACCAATTTTGACCCCCCAAAAACACAAATTACGCTTTTTTTTACCAAACCATCTTTGATCATTGATAGTGCCATTTAATTGTCTTGATTCGTCTATTGACACTATTGGTTTACTATTCCGTGAATAATACACCTATGTATACGCTCAGCAAAAAATGTTGTAACACCCCCTCAAAATTGTTTCTTTTAGATTTCACGGTGCGTACCAAAAATGCCGTGTCCGTCCGCCGTCCGCCGTATCATGCATACCGGCTTCATTTACGGTCTAAAATATTCGTTCTTTCGCACACATGCTCCATTTGGGCCCTAGTTGTATCCCGAAACTTTGCAGCCCGATCGGAATATACTCAGGGGTGTTATGAGGAAAATGGGTATAAAAATAGGTATTTTTTCGTGTGTTAACGTGTTAGGAACGTGAGCTTTTGAGGTATCGTTATCCATCTTTCTTGGGAGAACACCGAATCTGAAGTCAATTTTGACCAATGAGTGGAAAATTGAAGTTCTAACGGAGTTTCAGCCTTTAATATTATACCTGCGTTACATTTTGGTCTAAAATCGTCGTTCTTCCGCGCACAGTTTGGGTCCCCATTTGGGTCCTAGTTGTGCTCTGAAGCTCGGCACCCCAATCGGAATGCACCCGGGGATGTTATGGGGCAGAAAATGGGTGTAAGAATAAGGGGTTCGGTGGTTTTTTTTTAGGTTTCGCTTGTGAGGTATCGTTTTCCATGTTTTTTAGGACGAGAAGACCAAATATTAAGTTGGTTTTGATCGAAGAGTGAAGAATTGAGGTTGTAACGAAGGTTAAGCTCCCGAAATTCATTTTTTATGAGTCAAAAACCTGGTAAACAGTTTGAAATCACCATAAATTTTTATAATAACACTAGAAGTCAACAGGTGAATCATAAAAATTAAATGGTACTGGTAATGATCGATGATAATCTGTAGGAAAAAAAACCGACCCTAATTCGTGTTTTTGGAGGCCGAAGTTAGTGGAAACCATCAAAAATAGCCATTTCGATAATTCCACGTCAATGAAACAATGAATACCTAGTGATATTAGACAAATTGATTGTGATTTCGGACAATTTCCCAGATTTTGGACTCATAAAAAATGAATTTTGGGAGCTGAGCCTTCATTACAACCTCAATTCTTCACTCTTCGGTCAAAATGGACTTCATATTCGGTCTTATCGCCCAAAAAACATGGAAAACGATACCTCAAAAGCTCATTTTACTAAAACACCAAAGAGCACTATTTTTACACCGATTTTTCACCCATAACACTCCTGGGTATATTCCGATCGGGCTGCAAAGTTTCGGGACACAACTAGGGCCAAAATGGAGGCTGTGTGCGAAACAACGAATTTTTTAGACCGAAATTGATGCAGATATATATGATAAGGCGGACAGAGTACGGAGGACGGCGGACGGACATCGCATTTTAGGAATCTACGCGCCTTTAAACGGAAAAGAGAAAATTTTGAAGGGGTGTTATAAAAAGTTTTTGCTGAGCGAATACACACGTGTAGTATTCGCAGAATAATAAACCAAAAAAAGGTTTCGAACCAAAAGGGCTGTCTGTTCCTCGACAACTGAAACCCTAAAATCCTTATACCGTTGTGTACCTACTTATCCCTACACAATTCGGCAATACTTATCCCTTTCCCGGAAATATTCATCTCATTTCTCCCGTGAATCTACGCAAATTCCCTAATGACCATTGACAGTTCCATCAGCTGTACTTGTGGTAATACACAGTTAACATCTCTGGTTAGTCCTTGCATTCTCTTTTCACCCAAATTATTTTAATTATATGTTTTATCTTTACAGACTGATGATAGGTGAGACAGCCCAAAACTAGTTTCAACAACTACCATGCATAGTATGCATACGATACGTTCCCTATCAGCCGCTGCACCCGCAAATCGTTTGGTACTATGGATATACCTACCAACTCAAACTATACGCTCCAACCCAATAAGTGGGCTAACTCATGAGAAAAGAGAAAGTGGTAGTTGGGTAGAATAAATAAAAGTTCACTACCTACCTTGGTTGATGGTTCGTAAGGTGATCCCTCCATTGCGCTGCTCACTCCTGAAACAACGAGGTAGCATTACTTTAACGACATCATAACTCACGGAGATACAATCTTGAAAAGTTAGTGAAGAAGCTGAGAATTCGGAATCCGGTGAGTATCTGAACGAATCAAATTAAAGTACTGACACTTTCAATCATTCCCCAACGTCTGAAAAGGTACAGAATATCTCGATCAATATCGAGAAATCGTGGATTCATTTTATTTCATGATTGGCATCAATAGGCCTTGGGACTTATATCTGGGAAAATCTTGTTATTCGTTGGGTTTGATGAGTCTCAGTAGCCTAATGATTCTCAATTCATTGAAGGACGGGATCTACGGTATGTAGGTAACTATATACTCGTACATAGATACTTACATTGCGTATACAATAATTTTGATTTTCATCCAGGGATATTGATTTTTCTATGGGTATCCCCAAGAATAGTGATTAGGGGCGCTGTTATTCCAATGTAAAATTGTTGAAACGAATGATTCAACACTAGACTGGAGAACATTTATCCTCCGAATGTCTGTAGGTACCTGAAGCAGGAAACATTCCATTACAACGTAACAACGGACTTATCTACGAACAACACCAGTGCTGAATCCTCCGATTGAAGGATATCGTCACCGTTCCTACACGAGGTGGATGGAATGTATTGGTTTTGGAATGTCATGAAATGAATTGCACTTTCAACTGCTTTCCTTTGTTCAATGCACTCATTTACTACAGTTATTGCATGACAACAATTGGAAAATGAAGCAGTGTTGTCCGAAGGATGCTTAGGGGACCCGGTACTTAGCGTCAAATTCGGAGGAACATTGCTCGAGGGAGGAGAATGGAAGTCTGTTTTTGAGACAGCCCTGGTTCTACATGGACCATAGCACCGGATAAGTAAATAATAGTTCGACATTAACTTTCATATTCACTTCTTAAATATTGCATACAAACATTTCATTTTCACTGCACAGTTTGTAATTGATCCTATTCCTACTGTAACTTTTCTTCCCCATGGATGGTTGTAATCGTACCTACTACAACAAATTTTCCACAATATAATATCATAGAACCTAATTTAATGTTGAGTCCCGTTTGAAAGATCAGTGAATTTCCTTCATTATTCATTGAAAATTTCGTTACACTCCTATTTTAAGTAGTGGTTCGCAATCTCGAGGTTTGATTGAGAATTTCGTTACACTCCTATTTTAAGTAGGTAGTGGTTCACAGTCTCGAGGTTTGATTGAAATACTCCATTGCTACAACAGCAATTTCTCTGGAAGACGTGGGGGATGTGGGACGGGTGCCCAAATGCGAGGGTCACTACCGCTAAAACGTGTGATAAGGATGTGGCCATTTATTCTGAACCAGTGTAAAACACGATAAAGTACGATATGCCATAATATATTCGTTTGAATATAAAGAATGAAGGATAGCCGCAGCACCCACCAGTCGGAAAACTCGAGCTTTCGAATCAGATTGAATTTATTTACCTGTTTAATAATATCTTTATTTTCTTTTACCACGAGCCATTATTTATGCATCACACTAAATTATTCATGATTGATGATATGTTTTACTCGCATACTTCACTAAGTTAACATTTGCTTAAACAACGACCTCATTCGACAATGTGAGAACCGGTATTGCTAATCCTGATTCATGCCTGAGGCATTCCAACCTAAATGAATTTCTACCTATATGCATTTCTTATGAGGCGTACACTTCTTGAAACCCTGATGTGTTATTAATAATAGAGACAAATATGTATATTTATATGACATTGCGAAATAAATTGCAGCATGATTAAAACAAATGACTCTCTTGTCCTTCTTTTGGAGAGCGTCCGATATATCTGCAATAATAATTAAATAGCTACCTAGTAGGTAAAAATTTTTAAATAAATAAATAAATACAAAACAAACAGTTGCGGCTATACCGTTGTATTCAGTATTTCTTCAAGGTAGGTATTGACAATAATTATGCAGGTTTTTGATACCCAAAAATTCTCCCGGGAATGTCACCAATTAAATTTCCTGACAAGTTCAGCCTTACTGCGCTATGCCACACGACCAAAGTTCGCCATATCACTCATGCACTCACCATTCAAGAGCTGAATTACGCGCTCCCTAGGGAGAACTCAGGTACCGAAGCAGGCGTATCTTAACTCTCCTAATGCAGAGCAAACACCCAGAAAAAGGAAAACAGCCTCTAGCTCGTGCATATTGCACATCGAGGATCGAGCAGTCCTCACTTCTGCCTAATGGAGGAAGAAGCGGCCGATGATGGTTCAACCCTAACAGAGAACCTCTTAGCTCTACCAGCCACCGGCGCACATGTACAGGTGATGTTTCGGCTTCTCATTCGTCATGTCATGGGGTGCACATTTAGATCCAGCTCGCCTTACAGCAAATTGCTGGATCGAAGCCCTCGAACCCTAATCTCATCGCGAAGTGCCACTTACATGCTGCCAGCGACTGTCAAGATACGAATCGCATTGACGTACATTACTGACGTCCAAATCGGGAGAAACCCCTCACGATTCGCAAGATTCTTCAGATCTTTCGCCAAAGAGGTTTATTTATAGTTTCCGGAGAAACGAATGTCAGATACCTCGATCATATAGCCGCAGTGCAGCTGGCATTTTTTCTTTCTTTATTACATACTTTATTTATAACTCCCTCTGTCGTTTGGGTCAAATCTTGTAATTTTTGCTCACTTCCTGATGTCCAGTTGAGCTGCAATTTTCCATAATCATCTACCTTCGATGGCAATAAGTGACTGAATTTAGAAAATAGTTAATTGCTCCAAAGACTAAAACGAGTAAAATGAAAATAAATAAAAAACAACCAACTTAAAAAGCTAAATATTATCGCTTTTATAATTAGTCATAGAAAATTCCAGTGTTCCCAAGTAGCATACAAATTGGTTACAAGATTTTCCAAAGCCTGAAAAGAGAAATTAAATTAAATTAAAAAAAACTTTTCAAAAACACGATTTCATTTTGAAATATGAAAAAAAGGATAACGTAATTTCTTTATGTTATCCTGGACCATTGGAATTTGTTATGACTTGAATTAATAGCGTGGGGTATTCATAATATATTTCATATTTACAAGATATAAGTACTTTCAATAGCAAATTCGACTGCAATTTAAAAAACAACCATCTTCAAAAGTAAAATCCCTTCCATATTTAGTCAAATGCCATGTTCTCGGGTAGAATGAAGAAATAATCAATGTCTGTGACTGCACAATAAAATGTCGTCCGGTCAGTTGGTCAACTACAGAGCATTCTGAAGGGTAGTAGTGGGGTAGTAGTGTACCTGTTGATTTAATAAATTGCTTATGTTTTCTAAATAATCCGACTGGACAATGTTGTACCGCAGTGCACAATCACGGTAGGTAACTGGTAATTGGTTGTCTCCGAAGTGGCTAGTGCTATAGCGATAAACAACATTGATTTGATACCTAACTAGCCGCTTCCTATTAGCAACTTCGGAGAAATGTTCATAGTGAGTTTAGGATTGGCAGGACCTAGTGGTATTTGACGGTTTTCGGGTTATATACGGCGTTGAGCCATTCAGGGCAACCAAGTTTCAAGTTTATGGTCTGCGGAAGTTCCAGTGAAAGCCCGCGTTAGGCCTCGCCACCGCGATACATATACAAATAAATTTTGGCCTTTATACCCCTCTTTGTGGTCAGGCTAATCCTCGCTTCCACCTGCATTCCACATTGAACCCCAAACAGGGTTTCCGAGCGGAACATATTCCTACCTCGATCGTTAGTTCTGTTATTAATTAATTCCTTCGATTGCCTTTTGCATAATGGTGTGCATCATCTCAGCGAATCAGGGCGCCTTATATATGATCTGAAATTACGTTGGCACATTTTCGGGAATTGGAATATTCTTGGAGTTGCAACACCATTATCGAGTTATCCGTGTATTTCACACATTCTATGAACTATTTCATAATAATATTACCTAGAATGGTACATGTGTTTTGTCCTCTGACTGGGGTTCTGGACTAACCATTTCTGCCGCTCCATGCTGTTCGTATTTCTGCTGCTCGTATTTGCGCCGTGCTGTTCGTATTTGCGCTGTGCTGCTCGTATTTGCGCTCTTTTTCCCGGGCATTTGAGAGTGTTTTGCTTAAACTTCAAGTTTTCGTGACCAAATAATACGTTCCCCACATTTTCGGGTAATTCTAGATGTAAATAGGTTGAGTTAACAGACAGTTGAACGTAGTAGGTAGGTTTATTTGTCTCTAAGCTAGGCAGAATCAACAGGCAAGTTTTAAATGACAACACGCTTCGAGAATTATGTTTTTATTGACATTAGGTTATGAAAGAGGAACAAATGTACACGCTTATTATCGAAACATGGTAATTCTACGAATAGATTTTTTTTTAAACTTTCTATCATTTTTTTCTGAGCGGATTGTGGTTTGCGCTAATTGTAGCTTTTCTCTTTAACAGTTTTTTCTTCAATAATTATTCAACAGAATGTTGCAGAAAGTATCCTCAACCTTATCAATGAGTTGATACTCGCTCCACAGTTGCAGTTATTGTAATTGTCCAAGTCAAGGGGAAATTCGGATTTTCGCAGTTTGTGGATGGCTAAGATTTTCAAAACTTGTTTGTGTGAAAGCCCCTTAGAAATATCTAGCAAGTCTTTTCCAAATCGGCTCGATGTCGAATGACAAACGATGTGTAAGTTTGAATAATAATTTTATTGAAATATCACTTAAAATATTTCAGCCCTCCCCTGTCAAGTAATGAGCTGTACGAAGTTATTGCCTGCGTGGTTTCCAGGTTCGTACCTATGTTATGGCACGAAAACAATAGACGCATTTGTTTTTTAATTTATGGGCAGCATTTTCCGAGATATATAATAAAACCATTAGATATTCATAAAAAAAAAAGAAGAAACGCATAACCTAAACAGCAATGTTCGTCCACAGAATAGGTGTAAACAAGTAGTTTTATTAACAATACTTACAATAAATTTTCGTATACAATGAAAAGAGGTAGATGGTACAATAGATTTAAAAAAATTAACTTACCATTATGGTACTGCGAGTAAACGCAGCAGCGAAATACGCGGAGCGCTGGCAGTACTTCGGAAAAAGTCAGTCAAATCACATAGTAGCATGTGTCAATGTGTAGTCAAATCAAATCGCATAGGGATGGGATATCGAAAGAAAATACCGATATTGATATCAGCTGATATATCAAATGAAAAAAAATCGATATCGATATAATATCGGATGAAAAATATCGATATCCGATAATATCGAAAGAAATTGAAATACCAAATCAAATCATTTAAAAAAGTGAGCCACACATTTATATTAAAATTAGGTTGACATTTTGTAAGCCGAAGTCGGTAAACGGAGAAATGCACACATCACTCTGTTATTGCGGTTTCATTTGATTCGAATTTCGTTATCAGTCCAAAGGTTAGTTACTCTGTATCAATATGTATTTTAGTAACTCTGTGTATAAGTTTTTCGAGTTTTTGTTCAGTTTGCTCGCGATACGTCACGACCACAACCTCGAAGTATGCACATCCAAGAGCGAGGTGCGAAGCACCGAGCATGTTACTTCGGCGGGCAAAATGGATAGCAATCCTTTTTGCGGCTGAGGAGGTTTTGTTGGCGGGTAAGTTTTTACAACATGATTGCTCTTGGGGGGATGACGTATACACATTAAATTTCATTATAATATTCACGTAGGTAAGTATGTTAACTTGTTCTTTTTATGACTTTCGCGGACCAAAAAAAAAAATAGTCCTAGCGGATTTCTGGGGAAAAACAGGAAAAGCCCGGATTTGAGAAAGTGGATTCACGCTCTCCATTATCGTCACACAAAAAATAGATTCCTGTAGGATAAATAATTTGAAGACAAAAAATAGATTCCTGCAGGATAAATAATTTGAAGAATTAGACGGTGCGCTAATAAATGTAAAATATGAGTTTAAATCGCTAGTTTAAATGGCTTGGAATGGATATCACCTGTATATTACCTGGTGACTTCCGAATCGGAGGTCATAATGTTTTTTAACGTTATCTTACTCCCACCTACCTCCACGGCTTCAATTTTACCTCCTACTCCTTCCCTGGTCTTGTTAGTAAGCCATCATTCATTCAATCAAACAATAAGTACCTATCCTTCCCAACGCCTGGCAGGAGTTTTAGGAGGAGGTCATACTGGTTGCCAGGTGAAAAATGCTGTATAGGTAATTTAGTTCACGGGCATATAACCTAGGTAGCGCTTAGATCATGAGTGTATATTACCGTTTGACCACCTCTGTGACCTCCACGAGATGTGGCAACGTCGCGCTGCTTTTTTCTCAACTTGGACGCCAGTCTGCCATTACCCTGTCAATGCTTGATGAGTTCTACTGTGTGTAGCCAACGGAGACGAAATATGGAGGAAATGTACTGTGTTGTGAAATTCCATCGATCCGGTTTATTGAAAGTCTCTGATTTCAGTTTAAATTACAGATGAACAATACGGATGAAAGCCTTTGTTTTCATAATTTTTTTGCAATTCATGTATTATTTCAAAATACATAGTAGGTAGACCAAAATGTACTGTTTATCGTTTCACAATAGGACGACCTGTTATGCCTCCTGAGATCTGATTAGGTCTTAAATGAAACCTCTGCGAAATTTTAGATTTTGTAGTCTCTTTATACGGCAAAAGTACCCTAATGTGGGCTATAAATAATCCACAGGACGATCATCAACCTAACCTGTTCGGGTTGTTTAATGCAGTCAATGGTATATTTTGGTTGGTCTCCATCTGTCCAATGAATGAACCTACCCAACTATTCTATACCACCCCCCCACCCCCCCTTCTATGCCACTATGCGTCTTCTGCGTAGATCACTGCTTTCTGTGGTCAATACCCTCGACCACCTCCCCACCTCCCCATCTCACCATCTCCCCATCTCCCCATCATCTCCCCATCTCCCCATCATCTCCCCATCATCTCCCCATCTCCCCATCTCCCCATCCCCCCATCATCTCCCCATCTCCCCATCCCCCATCTCCCCACCTCCCCATCTCCCCATCTCCCCATCATCTCCACATCTCCCCATCTCCCCATCTCCCCATCATCTCCCCATCTCCCCATCTCCCCATCTCCCCATCATCTCCCCATCTCCCCATCTCCCTATCTCCCCATCTCCCCATCATCTCCCCATCTCCCCATCTCCCCATCATCTCCCCATCTCCCCATCATCTCCCCATCATCTCCCCATCATCTCCCCATCTCCCCATCGCCCCATCTCCCCATCACCCCATCTCCCCATCTCCCCACCTCCCCACCTTCCCATCTCCGCATCTCCCCATCTCCCCATCATCTCCCCATCTCCCCATCATCTCCCCATCTCCCCATCTCACCATCATCTCCCCATCTCCCCATCATCTCCCCATCTCCCCATCATCTCCCCATCATCTCCCCATCTCCCCATCTCCCCATCATCTCCCCATCTCCCCATCATCTCCCCATCTCCCCATCTCCCCATCTCCCCACATGGGACACATGAAACACACACACACACACACATGATCCGTACTCTGCGGTGGAAAATTGGGAAGATATACAGAAGGCACAAATACGGTCAATTATACGGATGTCGCAAATGTGGTCAAATGAAATGAGACTGATGGTGAATACAGACCGGAGGCCGCAAGATCCTACAAGCGGTTGTGTGTGTGTGTGTGTGTGTGTGTGTGTGTGTGTGTGTGTGTGTGTGTGTGTGTGTGTGTGTGTGTGTGTGTGTGTGTGTGTGTGTGTGTGTGTGTGTGTGTGTGTGTGTGTGTGTGCGTGTGCGTGTGCGTGCGCGTGCGTGTGTGTGTGTGTGTGTGTGTGTGTGTGTGTGTGTGTGTGTGTGTGTGTGTGTGTGTGTGTGTGTGTGCGTGTGCGTGTGCGTGTGTGTGTGCGTGTGTGTGTGTGTGTGTGTGTGTGTGTGTGTGTGTGTGTGTGTGTGTGTGTGTGTGTGTGTGTGTGTGTGTGTGTGTGTGTGTGTGTGTGTGGTTAACAAGAAATACATTTCGGTTATTCGTTGGTTGAGACGTCTTTTTTTCTGCATTATTCAAAGACGAGTGATTCTTTTACTAGCTGAATTACCTTAATGTCATCCATAAACCTTCTCTTGGGACAGGGATTTACAAAAGTTACCATCCTATTTTTCCATGAGAACCAAAAGAACATTATCTAAGTGATGTCGTTGGGTTTTGGTTCACGTCCTTACACTAAGTCATATGTACCTACCTAAATCACGAATACCAAAATGGCTCTACGCTGTGTGATCGTACCTATCTCACAAGTGCCAAATTGGCATTAGACACTTCTCAAAAAACCAATTAGTACACTGTTCACTAATGAACAAAGCACTTTCCATTAATTTCTTTTTTCCATTATCCGTTCTAATTGATTTTCAGAAGTATAGCAAGAATCATAAAATTTGCATGTGCCTCTTATCTTTCCCTATGGATACGAAAAAACCCTCACGATGGCAATGGTATATCACTGAACTGTAACTTTAATTATTTCGTGGTGGCCGCAATTTGACACGAGAAGTACTCATTTCCTGTTTTTCTAGGTATATTTTTCATTTCATGAATTCCTCAGGGGCTTTAAGTATATTCAAAGGTTTTATTTTCAAGTCCAGCTGTGAGAATACACAGGGCAAACCAAGCTCAACGCGAAATAAAAATCAATAAGCACCAAGACTCGACGAGATAATCGAACATGACGTCACGGTAGAACGAAGTACGGTAAGATGAGACAGAATAGTTCTTGTCTCAGATACAGATGAAACAGGGAATGTAACAACCAGCTACTCCTCTTCGTGATCTCATCTCTACCAATTCCATCGTGCACAATTCTGCAGATAGTAGAAAAATGCAATTTCTACTGCGTTATATAATTATATCCATAGGACAGGTTGTCTCTACTAAATACTATTCGTTTGGCGATGCAGCCTATACTCATTTGGACTTGGTTCATACCTTCCCTTGTACAGTAACTGTTATGCGACATCGTGACATTTGGAAAGCTTCCCACTCCAAGACTGACTTGTAATCGATACCACAGCAAGATGAGTTCAAGGCTGTTGGCAGTAGTAATACAGCCCAAATTAAGCGGTTGCCTCGTTAAACCGAAATAGGAAGACAATCTTTTAAAAGACCGGAAAACTTTTAAAATAGCGTCATGTATTTCGCCAAGTCAATATAAGTTATGCAGTTATAAATAATTCGGGTCAATAAAACAAGAAAAAAAGTACTTAGTGAAATAAGAGGTGATGACGCGTAGTCTTATCAATGCGCGTCTGGTGAAGTCAGCGCAACATTCGAGGTGAACGGACGGACTACTTTCGTTTCCCAATTGAATAAAATCACGCAATGTTTCGGTACATTTTTGTGCCTCTCTTGCTGCCACTGGTGGATCAGTAGCCTGATTGGTGTCCTATTCTTCCTCAGTTGGGTCAAATGACAGAGGAAACAATCATATTTGACCTCCGAACTGCCCACATAAACAGACCTACTGCTCCCACTACCCAGGTTTCTCAACTCTTGTTTACATACATCGGGATCGGGAACTGAGCGTTTGCCCACAATAGGCGGATGCCCACGCTACCCGGTGGCCCCAAAGCGGATTCGTATTGAAATCGAAGCCGGAAAGGAAGTGGCAAAGCTTTACACATTATGATGGACAGCGCGTTTCTGGAATCAAGAAAGAAACTATGTTCAACCTCTGTGATCATGACGGAAATCGGGAAGGCTTGTTTGGATCAACTAGTGAGGAATTTCATTTCAAAGTCCGATATTTCAGGGTTTTGGGGCGTAGAGAGAGGAATCTCTCTTCGAACTATCCATCCAAAATGTGAACCTAGTAGGTAATTAAGAACAGCAATTTCAGTTGTATCATGAACGGTTGGCTCATCAAACGGCACGTCAAAGCTACTCAAAGCTACAAGCGTGAGCTAGGCACCGAAGTTGACCACCTAGACAATGAGCTTTGTGAAACTTGTGTTACTTTGTATAGCAGTAGGACTCAGTTAATTTACTTGTTGAGGGGTGTTATTGAGTTAGAATTTTTTTATCATTACATCTGATTTTCTCTATTAATTTTAGGAACTTTTTTTCTGTGAAGAAAAAGTTTACTGGTGTTGGTAAAAATCTTAAAACTCTCATCTCTATAATTCCTAGTACTTATCACACGTCAACGGGGCCCACTTAATCTATTAATCCTAATCCTTACCTGCAGAAGTGGATCCTGGAGGAAGGTGTAACGGAAACCATCTCCTATCTAGCTTCTTCATACTAACGTCACGGGGATATACCCTAAGGAAAACGTTGGTATGACGGGTGGGTGAATATGTGCAGTGAATATGATGCCACGCGTGTGAATTTCCATATTAGGATCAGCGTCTCGCCTCTTTGGAGGGAAAGGAGGAAGGCCGCATTTAAATGACTCCTAAGCGGGAAAACTTGGTCAATATCCGGGCGCTGCCTTAATGCCTCCTAACCAGGTTTCATTAATTCTTGCATTTAACTTACCTCTTTTACATATGATGCGAAAATCGGTCCAAATTATGTAGTTCCTTGCGCAACGGGTGCCAATGGGGTTGAATATAGTCTCTCGGTAATTTAATATTTATGAGGTGGCAGTACTTCACCCTTTATTTAAATGTAGACTGGGACCCTTTGTATAAGCAATGTTGAGGAATTCCCAAATAACATTACCATACCTCTCACTTGTTTCTTTCCCTCCCTTTCTCATTTTATCCCAAGTACAGTTCCTCAAAATCTGCTTAGTCAGCACCGAAAAATGGAGGTAGCTTTGCGATAATCCTCCATCCGTTAGAAAAAGGGAGTTAACGAACACTTGCCGCTTCTCTCGTACTCTTACTTAACCGAATGAAATACCGAGTGAAATATTTCAAACTATATATAATTATATCCTCCATAGTACTCGTAACTCGTAATATACGCGTATAGGTATACCGGAACGTATTCAAGTGTATCGATTACCTACTTCGATGTACCTGATCATTGTATCAGGCATATGTATAAATATTTCAATACTACCTTGATAGCACGATAGTCGCCCATATAGGTGAGTCAGTTAGTTGCTTGTGTGGATAACTTTTATGAGGTACCTACCTATGCTGTATTATATTTCCACTTGGAGGTAAATTTCCGTTCAGGAAAATATTGACCTTTCCGATGTGAAGGTGAAAAACAGGAAATTTTATTTGGAAGGGAAAGAAGGGAAATCTTAAAATTTTTAAAGTGAAGGGAGGGGGGAGGGATCAATTGCTGTGCCTGCAATGCAAGTTATTTGGTATTTTCGAATTTTCCGCCTAGGACCACACCAGACACCGACCACAAGCCTCTCACCCACTTCCTCCTTCAGACGCGAAAATCAGCCTCCCCATGCTGCCTCCGGCAACTGGAGTTCATCGCCCAATTCACCACAGACATCCAATTCACACCGGGGCCGGACAACTCCGTAGCCGATGCCCTCTCCCGACCTTCCCCTGCACCCATGGACAAACTCCTACCATTTCCCTCTCCCCAGCTCCTCGGAGCTCGTCAGAACCCTGCCAATGACCCCGCCGTCACCAACCTCATCACAGCCGAGAAACTCCGCCAAGTTCAGCGGCACAGTCTCTGGTGCGACACAACTGCAGACACCCTGCATCGGTATGTACCACCAGACCTGCGGCAGCAACTATTCCAACACTACCACGCAGATGTTCTACCAGATGTTCAGCTCCCGAAATTGATTTTTTATGAGTCAAAAACCTGGGAAATCGTCTGAAATCACCATCAGTTTGTAGAATAACATTAGAAAAAGTGTCAACAGGTGGATCAAGACGATTAAATGGTACTATCAATGATCAAAGATAATTAAAAAAAAAAGAAGAAAAAAAGGAGCGTACCTAATTCGTGTTTTGGGGGCCAAAATTTGTGGAAACCACCAGAAATAGCTATTTCAATTATTTTATATGAATGAAACAATAAATAAACAGCCAAAGTTTCTGTAGGTATGTCCAATGGAATAATAAACCCATGTGACAAGAACTTTGCAGCGTTTTTGTGTTTTAGTAACATGTTAGTAACATGAGCTTTTGAGGTATCTTTTTCCAAGTTTTTGTGCACGGGAAGACCAAATATGAAATCGATTTTGACCAAAGTGTGGGAAATTGAGGTCCTACCAAAGGTTCAGCTGCCAACATTGATTTTTTATGAGGCAAAAACCTGGAAAATCGTCTGAAATCACCATCAATTTGTATAATAACACTAGAAAACGCTGCAAAGTCCTTGTCACATGGGTTTATTATTCTACGGGACATACCTACAGAAATGGGCTGTTCATTTATTGTTGCTTTCATGTAAAATAATTGAAATAGCTATTTCTGGTGGTTTCCACCAATTTTGGCCCCCAAAACTTGAATTAGGTACTTTTTTTTTTCAAATTATCATTGATCATTGGTAGTGCCATTCAATCGTCTTGATATACGTGTTGACCCTTTTCCTAGTGTTATTCTACAAATTGATTATGATTTCAGACGTTTTCGCAGGTTTTTGACTCATAACAAATCAATTTTGGGAGCTAAACATCTGGTACAACCTCAATTTTCAACTCCTTGGTCAAAATCGACTTCATATTCGGTCTTCTCGTCCCCCAAAACATGGAAAACGATACCTCAAAGGCTCATTTTACTAACATGTTACTAAAATACAAAAACTACCTATTTTTATACACATTTTCACTCATAACATCCCTGGGTATATTCCGATCGGGCTGCAATGTTTTTGGGACACAACTAGGGCCCAAATGGAGCATGTGTGCGAAAGAACGACTTTTTTAGACCGATAATGAAGCCGGTACACGTGATACGGCGGACGGCGTGCGGCGGACGGTGGACGGACATTGCATTTTGGTTTTGGTTAATTATTCTGTGAATAATACACCTATGTATTCGCTCAGCAAAAAATTTTTATAACACCCCCTCAAAATTTTTTCTTTTCCGTTTCAATGTGCGTAGATTCCAAAAATGCAATGTCCGTCCGCCGTCCGCCGTCCGCCGTATCACGTGTACAGGCTTCATTTTTGGTCTAAAAAAATCGTTCTTCCGCACACATGCTCCATTTGGGCCCTAGTTGTATCGCGAAACTTTTCAGCCCGATCGGAATATACCCAGGGGTGTTATGAGTGATAATGTGTGTAAAAATAGGTACTTTTTGCGTTTTAGCGACATGTTGGTAAGATGAGCTTTTAAGCTATCGTTTTTCATGTTTTTGGGGACGAGCAGACCGAATATGAAGTCGATTTTGACCAAAGAATAGAAAATTGAGGTTCTACCAGATGTTCAGCTCCCGAAATTGGTTTTTTATGAGTCAAAAACCTGGGAAATCGTCTGAAATCACCATCAGTTTGTAGAATAACACTGGAAAAAAGTGTCAACAGGTGGATCAAGACAATTAAATGGTACTATCAATGATCAGAGATAATTTATTTTAAAAAAAAGGAGCGCACCTTATTCGTGTTTTGGGGGCCAAAATTGGTGGAAACCACCAGAAATAGCTATTTCAATTATTTTATATGAAAGAAACAATAAATAAACAGCCAACATCTCTGTAGGTATGTCCATAGAATAATAAACCCATGTGACAAGGACTTTGCAGCGTTTATTATTCTGTGAATAATACACCTATGTATTCGCTCAGCAAAACATTTTTATAACACCCCCTCAAACTTTTTTCTTTTCCGTTTCAAGGTGCGTAGATTCCAAAAATGCAATGTCCGTCCGCCGTCCGCCGTCCGCCGTATCACGTGTACAGGCTTCATTTTTGGTCTAAAAAAAATTCGTTCTTCCGCACACATGCTCCATTTGGGCCCTAGTTGTGTCGCGAAACTTTTCAGCCCGATCGGAATATACCCAGGGGTGTTATCAGTGAAAATGTGTGTAAAAATAGGTACTTTTTGCGTTTTAGCGACATGTTGGTAAGATGAGCTTTTAAGCTATCGTTTTTCATGTTTTTGGGGACGAGAAGACCGAATATGAAGTCGATTTTGACCAAAGAATAGAAAATTGAGGTTTTACCATTGGTTCAGCTCCCAAAATTGTTTGTTTTTTAGTCAAAAACCTGGAAAACTGTCTGAAATCACCATCAATGTGTATACTAACATTAGAAAAAGTGTAAACAGCTGAATCAAGACCATTAAATCGCACTACCAATGATCAAAGATGATCTGGGGGGAAAAAAAAAGTGTACCTATTTCATGTTTTGGGGGCCAAAATTGGTGGAAATCATCAGGAATAGCTAATTCAATCATTCCACATGAAAGAAACAATAAATTTAACAGCCAACAAGAATCTCTAGAACTCCAATAGAATAATGAACACATGTGACAAGGACTTTGCAGCGTTTTTGGAATCTACGCACCTTGAAACGGAAAAGAAAAAATTTTGAGGGGGTGTTATAAAATTTTTCTGCTGAGCGAATACATAGGTGTATTATTCACAGAATAATAAACCAGAAGTGTCAACACGTGGATCAATACGAATTAATGGCAGTACCAATAATCAAAGATAATTTGAAAAAAAAAGAAAAAACGCTGCAAAGTCCTTGTCACATGGGTTTATTATTCTATTGGAGTTCTAGAGATTTTTGATGGCTGTTAAATGTATTGTTTCTTTCATGTGGAATGATTGAAATAGCTATTTCTGATGATTTCCACCAATTTTGGACCCCAAAACATGAAATAGGTACGCTTTTTTTCTTCTTTTTTTTAAGATCATCTTTGATCATTGGTAGTGGCATTTAATGGTCTTGATTCACCTGTTTACACTTTTTCCAATGTTATTGTACACATTGATGGTGATTTCAGACAGTTTTCCAGGTTTTTGACTCATAAAAAACCAATTTTGGGAGCTGAACCTTTGGTAAAACCTCAATTTCCGCGTCTTTGGTCAAAATCGACTTCATATTCGGTCTTCTCGTCCTCAAAAACATGGAAAAAGATACCTCAAAAGCTCATGTTACTAACATGTTGTTAAAACGCAAAAAGTACCTATTTTTATACACATTTTCACTCATAACACCCCTGGGTATATTCCGATCGGGCTGAAAAGTTTCGGGACACAACTAGGGCCCAAATGGAGCATGTGTGCGAAAGAACGACTTTTTTAGACCGAAAATGAAGCCTGTACACGTGATACGGCGTACGGCGGACGGCGGACGGACATTGCATTTTTGGAATCTACGCACCTTGAAACGGAAAATAAAAAATTTTGAGGGGGTGTTATAAAAATTTTTTGCTGAGCGAATACATAGGTGTATTATTCACAGAATAATAAACCAAAAAAGGAGCGTGCTTACCTAATTTGTGTTGTGGGGGCCAAAATTGGTGAAAACCACCAGAAATAGCTATTTCAATTATTTCACATGAAAGGAACAATAAATTAAGAGCCAACATTTCTGTAGGAATGTCGGATAGAATAATAAACCCATGTGACAGGGACTTTGCAGCGTTTTTTTGCTTCTGCAGGCTCGGTCTTCGAACTTACGAAACTTGTATTGTCTATCAACTCAAACACACACTTCTGAACTGGATCCATCATGGAAGTAGGTAGGAATGAAGCTGTTGTGCAAAATGAAGCTGTTAACTGTTATGCAAGAAAAGAAAAACGCTGCAAAGTCCTTGTCACATGGGTTTATTATTCTATTGGAGTTCTAGAGATTTTTGTTGGCTGTTAAATGTATTGTTTCTTTCATGTGGAATGTTTGGAATAGCTATTTCTGATGATTTCCACCAATTTTGGCCCCCAAAACATGAAATAGGTAGCTGTACGCTTTTGGTTTATTATTCTGTGAATAATACACCTATGTAATCGCTCAGCAAAAAATTTTTATAACACCCCCTCAAAATATTTTCTTTTCCGTTTCAAGGTACGTAGATTCCAAAAATGCAATGTCCGTCCGCCGTACGCCGTCCGCCGTATCACGTGTACAGGCTTCATTTTCGGTCTAAAAAAATCGTTCTTTCGCACACATGCTCCATTTGGGCCCTAGTTGTGTCCCGAAACTTTTCAGCCCGATCGGAATATACCCAGGGGTGTTATGAGTGAAAATGTGTATAAAAATAGGTACTTTTTGCGTTTTAACAACATGTTGGTAACATGAGCTTTTAAGGTATCGTTTTTCATGTTTTTGGGGACGAGAAGACCGAATATGAAGTCAATTTTGACCATAGAATAGAAAATTGAGGTTCTACCAGATGTTCAGCTCCCGAAATTGATTTTTTATGAGTCAAAAACCTGGGAAATCGTTTGAAATCACCATCAGTTTGTATAATAACACTGGAAAAAGTGTCAACAGGTGGACCAAGACGATTAAATGGTACTATCAATGATCAGAGATAATTTATTTAAAAAAAAAAAGGAGCGTACTTTATTCGAGTTTTGGGGGCCAAAATTGGTGGAAACCACCAGAGATAGCTATTTCAATTATTTTATATGAAAGAAACAATAAATAAACAGCCAACATCTCTGTAGGTATGTCCAATGGAATAATAAACCCATGTGACAAGAACTTTGCAGCGTTTTTTGGTTTATTATTCTGTGAATAATACACCTATGTATTCGCTCAGCAAAAAATTTTTATAACACCCCCTCAAAATTTTATATATTCCGTTTCAAGGTGCGTAGATTCCAAAAATGCAATGTCCGTCCGCCGTCCGCCGTACGCCGTCCGCCGTACGCCGTATCACGTGTACAGGCTTCATTTTCGGTCTAAAAAAGTCGTTCTTTCGCACACATGCTCCATTTGGGCCCTAGTTGTGTCCCGAAACTTTTCAGCCCGATCGGAATATACCCAGGGGTGTTATGAGTGAAAATGTGTATAAAAATAGGTACTTTTTGCGTTTTAACAACATGTTAGTAACATGAGCTTTTGAGGTATCTTTTTCCATGTTTTTGAGGACGAGAAGACCGAATATGAAGTCGATTTTGACCAAAGAGGCGGAAATTGAGGTTTTACCAAAGGTTCAGCTCCCAAAATTGGTTTTTTATGAGTCAAAAACCTGGAAAACTGTCTGAAATCACCATCAATGTGTACAATTACATTGAAAAAAGTGTAAACAGGTGAATCACGACCATTAAATGCCACTACCAATGATCAAAGATGATCTTAAAAAAAAAAGCGTACCTATTTCATGTTTTGGGGGCCAAAATTGGTGGAAATCATCAGAAATAGCTATTTCAATCATTCCACATGAAAGAAACAATACATTTAACAGCCAAAAAAATCTCTAGAACTCCAATAGAATAATAAACCCATGTGACAAGGACTTTGCAGCGTTTTTTTTTAAAGATCATCTTTGATCATTGTTAGTGGCATTTAATGGTCTTGATTCACCTGTTTACACTTTTTCCAATGTTATTGTACACATTTATGGTGATTTCAGACAGTTTTCCAGGTTTTTGACTCATAAAAAACCAATTTTGGGAGCTGAACCTTTGGTAAAACCTCAATTTCTGCGTCTTTGGTCAAAATCGACTTCATATTCGGTCTTCTCGTCCTAAAAAACATGGAAAAAGATACCTCAAAAGCTCATGTTACTAACATGTTGTTAAAACGCAAAAAGTACCTATTTTTATACACATTTTCACTCATAACTCCCCTGGATATATTCCGATCGGGCTGAAAAGTTTCGGGACACAACTAGGGCCCAAATGGAGCATGTGTGCGAAAGAACGACTTTGTTAGACCGAAAATGAAGCCTGTACACGTGATACGGCGTACGGCGGACGGCGGACGGACATTGCATTTTGGTTTATTATTCTGTGAATAATACACCTATGTATTCGCTCAGCAAAAAATTTTTATAACACCCCCTCAAAATTTTTTCTTTTCCGTTTCAAGGTGCATAGATTCCAAAAATGCAATGTCCGTCCGCCGTACGCCGTATCACGTGTACAGGCTTCATTTTCGGTCTAAAAAAGTCGTTCTTTCGCACACATGCTCCATTTGGGCCCTAGTTGTGTCCCGAAACTTTTCAGCCAGATCGGAATATACCCAGGGGTGTTATGAGTGAAAATGTGTATAAAAATAGGTACTTTTTGCGTTTTAACAACATGTTAGTAACATGAGCTTTTGAGGTATCTTTTTCCATGTTTTTGATGACAAGAAGACCGAATATGAAGTCGATTTTGATCAAAGACGCGGAAATTGAGGTTTTACCAAAGGTTCAGCTCCCAAAATTGGTTTTTTATGAGTCAAAAACCTGGAAAACTGTCTGAAATCACCATAAATGTGTTCAATAACATTGGAAAAAGTGTAAACAGGTGAATCAAGACCATTAAATGTCACTACCAATGATCAAAGATGATCTTAAAAAAAAAAAAATTACCTATTTCATGTTTTGGGGGCCAAAACTGGTGGAAATCATTAGAAATAGCTATTTAAATCATTCCACATGAAAGAAACAATACATTTAACAGCCAACAAAAATCTCTAGAACTCCAATAGAATAATAAACCCATGTGACAAGGACTTTGCAGCGTTTTTGGAATCTACGCACCTTGAAACGGAAAAGAAAAAATTTTGAGGAGGTGTTATAAAAATGTTTTGCTGAGCGAATACATAGGTGTATTATTCACAGAATAATAAACCAAAACGCTGCAAAGTCCTTGTCACATGGGTTTATTATTCTATTGGACATACCTACAGAGATCTTGGCTGTTTATTTATTGTTTCTTTCATATAAAATAATTGAAAAAGCTATCTCTGGTGGTTTCCACCAATTTTGGCCCCCAAAACACGAATAAGGTTCGCTCCTTTTTTTTTAAATTATAAATTATCTTTGATCATTGATAGTACCATTTAATCGTCTTGATCCACCTGTTGACACTTTTTCCAGTGTTATTCTACAAATTGATGGTGATTTCAGACGATTTCCCAGGTTTTTGACTCATAAAAAATCAATTTCGGGAGCTGAACATCTGTTAGAACCTCAATTTTCTATTCTTTGGTCAAAATCGACTTCATATTCGGTCTTCTCGTCCCCAAAAACATGAAAAACGATAGCTTAAAAGCTCATCTTACCAACATGTTGCTAAAACGCAGAACGTACCTATTTTTACACACATTTTCACTCATAACACCCCTGGGTATATTCCGATCGGGCTGAAAAGTTTCGGGACACAACTGAAGCCTGTACACGTGATACGGCGGACGGCGGACGGACATTGCATTTTTGGAATCTACGCACCTTGAAACGGAAAAGAAACAATTTTGAGGGGGTGATATACAATTTATTTGCTGAGCGAATACATAGGTGTATTATTCACAGAATAATAAACCAAAAGCTAGTGATGAACGATAACGCTTCGTACAGCAGTCTGAACGCAGGTCTGTGCACGGTCCCTATACCTTGTTAGGTAGGTGATCTGTGTGCTACAGGTGCAAAGGGTGGGGAAGGCCTATGCTCGCCCTACAATGGTCAATTGGTACTCATCTCACTAAACTATACACGGTGTCACAAAACCATCATGGGACAAGCACTACATATTATTTTGGGTCTGTAAGACCCAACATGGAACGGTAACGAATATTTTTTTGAGTGAAGTGTCACTGTGTTTCGTAGAAATATTTTATTATGCTTATTATATTATTACCTACTCATGAGATGTTACTAGGCAAATCTCTCTTTCAATCTCTCTCTGACCCTTTATTGTATATTTCTACAGGAAAATGGAGGCCCATCCAGGGAGAAAAAGACAGAAAAATATTCAGATTGGATAACCCATCTACATTGTCGATCGATACCTTACAAAAACGACTCAGACAACAATTAAAAATATTTCCACAAAAGTGTGACATATCTGAGGTTCGTGGGTCGTACTCGTAAAAAAATTGCTGATATCACCTAAAATAGTAGACATTGTGTAAATTGCAGAAATTACCAAGCATTGACGAAAATTTACCAGAAGTGGTGTGGAATGGATACCTACCGAAAAAGACTCAGACATGAAAAATATCTTTCACAAAAGTGTGAACAATATATTGTGGGTCGAAAACAGATGCCAAATATTTTCCACATAAGTGATAATGATGTTTGTGGACGGCAGTTCTCTCGGCTGAGTGTCTGCGCCAAACCCGCCTTCGAAATAAACGAATCGACCAAAAATGTGTTCCTTGATTTCCATCCTGCTCTGCCGCTGGGGTAGGCGTACTTGAGGGAGTCCACCGCAGCTAATTAGATTCTTTCACCCCACCGCGTGTTCAACTCAAATATTATATTTAGGGACCCTATGTAGTGTACAGACTGTAGAAGTCCTCGTGCCTGGTCATGAAATAAAATATAGAGGTAGAAAGATGCTTCCCTACCCTCTGGCCACCAGCTCTTCCAAAGTAATGCAATTACGACGTTCGCAGAATCCGTAAGACTTTCGGCAACACGTGGAACCGACATTACTCCCTCCACCATCTCACCATATCACTCCCCTTTCGAGGCTGTTTTAGCGAATTTTCAAAGAAAATGAAGCTATTGCAATGGCTTCGAAATTTAAATAATATAAATTTTTGGAAATTTTCTTCATAGAAATCCGTTTCAGACCATTCTAAAACGATTCCTGAAATTTAACACTTTTTTATATGTATATATATATATATATATATTTATTTATATATGTGTCACTCCAGACGATAACTCTCGATAGAATTGAGATAAACAGCTCAAATTTGCACAAAAAATCTATCTTGGCAATCGAAAGGCTAAGTTCGAAGATGGGCGAAATTGGCCTACTCTAAGGAGGGTTTTGGCGCATTTAAAGTGCGCAAAAATTACCCAAAAATCCCCAAAATGTTATTTTCCAACAAGTGACCCCTCATTTTAAAGGTTTTTGCACGCTGAACACGATGGTGGAATCGGATTTTAGATATCTTGATCCGTTCTCAAATTAGAGCATTTAAAGTGCGCAAAAATTACCTAAAAATCCCCAAAATGTTATTTTCTAACAAGTGACCCCTCATTTTAAAGGTTTTTGCACGCTGAACACGATGGTGGAATCGGATTTTAGATATCTTGATCCGTTCTCAAATTAGAGCATTTAAAGTGCGCAAAAATTACCCAAAAATCCCCAAAATGTTATTTTCCAACAAGTGACCCCTCATTTTAAAGGTTTTTGCACGCTGAACACGATGGTGGAATCGGATTTTAGATATCTTGATCCGTTCTCAAATTAGAGCATTTAAAGTGCGCAAAAATTACCCAAAAATCCCCAAAATGTTATTTTCTAACAAGTGACCCCTCATTTTAAAGGTTTTTGCACGCTGAACACGATAGTGAAATCGGATTTTAGATATCTAAATCCGTTCTTAAATTAGAGCATTTAAAGTGCGCAAGAATTACCCAAAACTAGGATAATCTTTAAACTCTTACCCCCACCCCCTTAGAGTGGTCAGATTGAAAAATGTGAGAAGTATTAATTGAAGACGAGAGTTCGAAGCAAAAAAGGGGGAGGCAAACGATTAGTACAACTCCTTGAATTTACCCACAGCGATCAAATAAATAAGCACTTAGTACAATTACGTAATAAACAAACGGTAGAATCAGGATGGACAAAACGTACAAATTAAAATAAATACGAAGAGAATATACATAGAAAACCAAATTTTACACCGAAGTTTTCCTTTATTCAAAACCATAGCCATTAATTCGAATATTTCTTTGAAAATTCGCTCATTAAGTCATGCTGCATGACTGATTTTTTTAGACCTGGTCTAGAAGCGAACATAAAAAGGGGGAAATCCCCCCCCCCCCCACCAGGCGATTGCTTTACAGAAAATGAACAAAAACACTGCACACTTCACGTCGAATGTTTTTTCAATTTATATGATACTCGTAGTATTAATGAATACCGCCTGTCGGTCGGGGATATTATTGAGCGGTGGCGGGCTAGTTTTTTTATTCCTCCTTATCAAAAGTAGGGAAGCCTTGTATTTATGCAAGAGCTGAATTAAATATGTCCTCCATGATCAGATTATCGCGTTTCATACATCAAGGAAAAAGTTTGGTTCAACGTCTGTCGGTCTGTCTGTGTGCACCCAATTCCTTTCAATCACAATATTATCTTATCAAAAGGATAAGATAATAGGCAGACGAGCTGAAATTTGAAGGGTAGGTAGGTGTGCAGGTTGGTTCACAGATTAGTCCATATGAATGCCATCAAAATGTCGCCATAACTTTTGTCTAAGCATGCTCAAACATTAGGTTCCTGACACTCAAGTAACTCCAGTTCTATTCCCACTAACACAGAAAAATATACTGTTACAGACCAGTTTCGGGAATCGAAGCATCGTCAGTAACAAACAATAACCTTTTTTACTCTTAATAACATTTTTTACGAAGAACTGCCACCACACAATGGCAGTGCTGTGCTGTGGTGTGCTGTACTGGGGGAGTCACATTAGTTGTGTCACATAATTTTTCGTATGTTATCATTCATAGGAAGTTCCTGTGATCTCATTCTTATGATTCCATCAATCATAGGAATTTTGCGTTCATCAGTAAGTTGTTGAATGCGTACCACCGAAATGGTGTCGACACCATGTCACTAGTACCACCTTGCCAATTATGCTATTAATATACCTTGAGGGATATGGGGTTAGGTTTATTCATTAAGGGAGCCTCATAAATTATATTGTCAAATCTAGGAGATGCTGGCACGCACGCACGCATGCACGCGCTTACACACACACACACACACGAGGAGTCGTTGAATTTTGTAGAAGCTGCCAATGGACGGGTCAAAAGCCCATCTGCTCGTCCTATCTCCCTTTGGCCCCGCCGAACCCCCCGTGTTATCTTCCCATAAACCACCGCGTTCTGAACAAGAGGGTGAAGGTTAGAAGGGTGACATAGCACACAGTTTCTGAATAAGCCATTCTTGGTCCTTATCGCTATCGTTCGTTATATAACGCTCACCTCACCGCACAGTTCCCATAGATCCTCAATTCCAACTTATCGTGGACTGCAAGACATTTTTGAGTGTGGAATGTGAAACCATATTCATCACCAAATGATGTCATTATGGTTACCGATCTCACCGAATCTAAGGGTGCTTCTATGGCTACAATACACAGAAAAAACCCATACATTAAAAAAAAAATTTAATTTTTTAAGGGGAACTACTTGAGCTAGCAAGTTCAATTTCAATTTTCAAGTTTTCAAGTTCGATTTTGCTTATAACTACAAAATCCACCCCCCCCCCCCACCAATTTCATTCAAATCATAGTTTCCTAGATATAGGCACAAAACCCTACTTCGTCAGATGGGTTTACTGTTCTCGACTTCACCCCCTTAGTGAAGAGACCCACAATAACAGTTTTAAGAGACCTAATTTGACAGTTTTAAAGTCAAATATTAGGTTACTATTTCTGACAAATTATTTTCGGTAAGTGCAATTGTCATTCAATTGTCTTGATTCACCTGTTTATACTACATCCTGTGTTATTAATGTTATTATACATATTTTTGATGATTAAAGCCATTTTCAAAGGTTTTTGACCTATAAATATTGAATTTTGAGAGTTAAAACTTTGCTAGAACCTCAATACTTCACTCAGTGTTCAAAATCAACTTCATATTGGGTCCTATTTTTCACTCATAAAACCCGTGACTGTTTTCCTCTCGGGCTGCCGAAATAGGGGACACAATTAGAGCCAAAATGTGTATTGTTCAGAGAGTAACAAACCAAAACGGGTGCGAAGTCATTGTCACATGGTTTTATAATAATTCTATTGGACATCTAAAGAAATATTGGCTGCTCATTTATTGTTTCTTTCATTTGCAATAATTGAAATAGATATTTTTTGTGGTTTACACCGATTTTGCCCCAAAAACTCGAATCAGGCTCCTATTTTTGACGAATTATCTTTGATAATTGATAGTGCCGTTTAACTGTCTTGGTTCACCTGTTAATAGTACTTCTAGTGTTATTATACGAATGTAGGGTGATCTCAGACTATTTTCCAGGTTTTTGACTGATAAAAAAGGAATTTTGGGAGCTGAAACATCGTTAGAACCGCAATTTTCCACTCTTCGGCCAAAATCAACTTCATGTTCGGTCTCATCGCCCTAAAAAACAAGAAAAGCGGTACCACAAGAGCCAAATTTAACAAAGACTTCAAAGATACTTACTCTGCAAAAATGTTTCACCCATAACACCCCCGGGTGTATTCCGGTCGGACTGCAAAATTTCGGGACACACTAGGGCCCAAATGGAGCCTGTGTGCGAAAGCACGAATTTTCTATACCGAAAATAAAATAGATATGGATGATAAGGTGGACGGACATTGCATTTTGGTTTATTATTCTGTTAATAATGCACCTATGTATTCGGATCGGAAATTTGTTCTTGGAACATCCCCTCGAAATTCTTTCTTTTACTTTTCAAGGTATGTATACCTACTCCAAATATGCTATGTCCGTTCGCCGTATCATAGATATATATATACCTTAATTTGCGGCCCAAAAAGTCCTTCTTTCGCACACAGGCTCTATTTGGGCCCTAGTTGTGTTCCCTAATTCGGCACACCGATCGGAAATCATCCAGAGGTGTCATGGTCGTTGTTACGGTAGAAAACCCGTGAAAATGGCTGAAATCACCAGAAATTTGTATCAACAGAGGAGGTAGTATTAACAAGTGAATGAAGATAATTCAATGACAATTTCACTGATCGAAACTAATTTGTCAGACATGGCAACCTAAAATTTGAGTTTAAAACCGTCAAATTAGTTTTGTGGGTGTCTCCTCACTGAGGTTCCAATCCTGCCGCACTCCCGTGTGACAAGGACTGCGCACCGTTTTTGGAATCTAGTAGGTACCTTGCAACGTAAAAACGCTGCAAAGTCCTCGTCACATGGATTTATTATTCTATTGGGAATATCTACAGAAATGTTGGCTCTTCATTTATTGTTTCTTTCACATAATAACAAACCAAAAGGAGCGTAATTCGTGTTTTTGGGGGCCAAAACTGGTGGAAACCATCAGAAAAACCTAGTTGAATTACTGCACATGGAAGAAACAATAAATGAACAGCCAACCTTTCTGTAGGTATGTCGAATAGAATAATAAACCCATGTGACAAGAATTGTTAAGCTTTTTTTACACCCATTTCTCACCCACAACACCACGCTTGGTTATATTCCGATCGAGCTGCGAAATTTTGGGACACAAGTACCTAGGGCCCAAATGGAGTGTGAGTGCGAAATAATGAAATTTGTAGACCGATAATGAAGCGGATATGGATGATAATTTGTATCTGTGGGAAAACAAAAATGAGCCGAGGTCGTTTTTCTTGGGGCCGACATTCTGATACTGGTGGAAACCATCTAAAATAACTATTTCAATTATTGCGTACGAAAGAAAAAATAAATGAATAGCTAACACTTCCGCACGCATGTCCGATAGAATAATAAACCAATGCGACAAGGACATCGCAGCGGGTTTTTTTTTTGAGGTTTTAGTCACCAAGAGCTTGTGAGGTATCGTTTTTCATGTTTTTTAGGGCGTGGAGACCGAATATGAAGTCAATTTCTATGACTCGCAAACTTGGGAAATTTTCTGAAATCACCATGAATTTTTATAGTAATACTAGAAGTAGTATCAACAGGTGAATCAAGACAATTAAATGGGCAACAAAATTGGAGCCTAATTCGAGATTTTGGGGGCCAAAATTGCTGGAAACCATAAAAAATAGCTATTGCAATTATTGCACATGAAAGAGACAACAAATGAACAGCCCACAGTAAGTATGTCCAATAGAATAATAAACCCATGTGACAAGGACTTTGCAGCGTTTTTGGAATCTACACACCTTGAAACGTAAAAGAAAAAAAATTGAGGGGGTGTTATACAAAATTCTGCTGAGCGAATACATAGGTGTATTATTCACAAAAACAATAAACCAAAATGCAATGTCCGTCCCCGTTTCACTCATATCTTATTTATTTAAGGACTAAAAAATTCGTTCATTCGCACACAAGCTCAATCGGCACTAGTTGTGTCCCGAAACTTTGCAGGTCGATCGGAATATATACCCAAGGGTGTTATGTTTGAAAAATTGGGTAAAAATAGTGTTTTTTGGTGTTTTAGCAACATGAGATTGTGAAATATCGTTTTCCATGTTTTTAAGGACGAGGAGACCGAATATGAAGTCGATGTCGACCAGTTAGTGGAAAATTGAGGTTCTAACGAAGTTACAGCCTTAAATTTACGTTAACCTTTGATCTAAAACCGTCGTCCTTCCGCACACAGTTCGGGTCCCCATTTTGGAACACATTTGGGTCCTATTGCGCTCTGAAGGTCGGCAACCCAATCGGAATACATCCAGGGGTGTTATGCGGGAAAAATGGGTGTAAAATAGGGGTTTTGTTGTTTTTTATTTTTCAGTGAACATGAGCTTGTGAGGTATCGTTTTCCTTGATTTTTAAGGCGAGAGGAACGAATATGAAATTGAAGTTGACCATAGAGTGAAGAATTAATGTTGTAACAAAGGTTCAGCTCCCAAAATTATTTTTCCATGAATCAAAAATCCTAGGAAGTTGTCTGTAATCAGCTTAAATTTGTATAATAACATTAGAAGTACAATTACCTGGTGAATAAAGACAGTTAAAGGGCACTATCAATGATCAAAGATAATTGGTCTACAGTAAGAGCATAATTCCAGTTTTTTGGGGGCCAAAATTGGTGGAAACCATCATAAATAGCTGTTTCAGTTACTGCGAATGAAAGAAACAATAAATGACCAGCAAATATTTCTGTGGGTACGTTCAATAGAAAATAAACCATATGAAAAGAATTGTTTGCAGCATTTTTCTTTCTGTGGACTAGACAGTCTTGATAGAGTTAAGGCCGAATTGACCAATTCTGTCGAGAATTTCGGGTTTCGCAATGTATTGCTTCCCTGTTGATTCATCTCGATAAAGCGACGATCTCGCCATAGGAAAAAAATAGACAACGAAATGACAGGACCGAAAATCGTTTTACCGGGGCATCCCCATCAACCGTAATGCTCCTGGGAAACGGAGTTGGCCACCTAGTTAATTAGTACACCTATCTCGCGCATCCATTGGGAACGTGATCAGTGCATGTTTCCCATGAAAGAGTTGGACCGTTCGGTTAATCAAGTTACGTTTTGGACCGCACAGCTCTGAAATGATCAATAACAACCACTAACACGAGGGAGTTGTATTAGCGGTGTTCGTTATTGGCGTTGCCATTAATGTTGTTCACAAGCCCGGTCCCCTATCCCACGTTGACCGCACCTAATACTGGAGTGAAATCAAGTTCCAATTAATAAAAACGGTAGGTTTAACCTAGGTTTAAATGAGTGGTTTATGATATTTTGTAGCCATCAAATCAGGTGACAGGATTCCGCTAAAGAGGTCTGTTCTGTTATTAAAATGTTCCTGCTAAAGAGTCGAGACGAACATCCTATCAACAGTGACACCAAACGTTTCACGATAACATCAGTCCAGAATAAACCACTTCAAGTATAAACCACGTCCTTCCGATAGGTTCTTTTTCATACAGATATTACAAATGTTAATTATTACCTGCGAGTACCTATCAGTGTATGTTGAATATAATGAATAGTTCCGAACAATAACCATTTCTCAACTAATACACACCTACATGTCCACTGGTAAGTGTTTCGATTTCAAATACGAGAATTCCACTTCTGGATGGTTTCAAGTCTATAGAATAAAATTTAAGTTTTGCGAGGGTATAACAAAAAACGCTGCAAAGTCCTTGTCACATGGGTTTATTATTCTACTTGACAACCTACATAAATGCTGGCAGTTCATTTATTGTTGCTTTCATATAAAATAATTGAAATAGCTATTTCTGGTCGTTTCCACCAATTTTGGCCCCCAAAACACGAATTAGGTACGCTCCTTTTTTTTTAAATAAATTATTTCTGATTATTGATAGTACCATTTAATCGTCTTGATCCACCTTCACAATTTTTCCAGTGTTATTCTACAAATTGATGGTGATTTCAGACGATTTCCCAGGTTTTTGACTCATAAAAAATCAATTCGGGAGCTGAACATCTGGTAGAACCTCAATTTTCTACTCTTTGGTTAAAATCGACTTCATATTCGGTCTTCTCGGACCCAAAAACATGAAAAACGATACCTTAAAAGCTCATGTTACCAACATGTTGCTAAAACGCAAAAAGTACCTATTTTTATACACATTTTCACTCATAACACCCCTGGGTATATTCCGATCAAACGCTGAAAAGTTTCGGGACACAACTAGAGCCCAAATGGAGCATGTGTGCGAAAGAAGGATTTTTTTAGACCGAAAATGAAGCCTGTAGACGTGCTACGGCGGAGGGCGTACGGCGTACGGCGGACGGCGTTGGTGAGTGTCATTGTCACATGGGTTTATTACTCTATTGGACAACCTACAGAATTGTCGGCTGTTCACTTACTGTTTCATTCATGTGGAATGATTAAAATAGCTATTTATGATGGTTTCGACCAATTTTGGCCCCCAAAACAGGAATTAGGTACGCTCCCCCCCCCCACCCTTTTAAGTTATCATTTATCATTCGTAGTGCCATTTAATTGACTTGATTCAACTGTTTATACTTTTTCTAGTGTTATTATACAAATTGATGGTGATTTCGGACAATTTCCCAGGTTTATGACTCATAAAAAATCAATTTTGGGAGCTGAACCTTTGGTAAAACCTCATTTTCCCCCTCTTTAGTCAGAATCGACATCGTGTTCGGTCTTCTCGTCCCAATAACCATGAAAAACGATGCCTCAAAAGCTCTTGTTACTTCCATGTTACTAAAGCACAAAAAGTACCTATTTTTATACACATTTTCACTAATAACACCCCTGTATATATTCCGATCGGGCTGCAAAGTTTCACGACACAAGTAGGGCCCAAATGGAATAGTGTGCGAAGGAATGACTATTATAGACGGAAATTGAAGACTGTATGCGTGATACGGCGTAGGTACAGCGGAAATTGTCTGTAATCACCATCAATTTGTATAATAATGCTGCAAAGTCCTTGTCACACTGGTTTATTATTCTATTGGACATACGTACAGAAATTTTGGCTGTTCATTTATTGTTTCCTATTGTTGTGACATAAATCGAATAGCTATTTCTGATGGTTTCCACCAATTTTGGCCCCCAAAACACAAATTTGGTAGGCTCCATTTTTTTTCAAATTACCTTTGATCATTGATAGTGCCATTTAATCGTCTTGATCCACGTGTTGAAACTTTTTCTGGTGATATTATACAAATTGATTTGATTTCAGACATTTTCCCAGGTTTTTGAATCACGAAAAATCAATTTTGGGAGCTGAACATTTGATAAAACCTCAATTTTCCACTCTCGTCAAAATCGACTTCATGTTCGGTTTTCCCGTCCCAAAAACATGGAAAACGATACCTCAAAAGTTCACGTTACTAAAATGTCGCTAAAACGAAAAAAGTACCTATTTTTACTCACATTTTCACTCACAGCACCCCTGGGTATAAGTATTCCGATCGGGCTGCAAAGTTTCGGGACACAACTAGGGCCCAAACTGAGCATGCGTGCGAAAGAACGCATTTTTTAGACCGAAAATGAAGCCTGTACACGTGATACGGCGTACGGCAGACGGACATTGCATTTTGGTATATCATTCTGTGAATAAAGCCTACGTATCTGCTCAGCAAAAAATTTTTAAAACACCCCCTCAACATTTTTTCTTTTCCGTTTCAAGGTCCGTAGATTCCAAAAATGCAATGTCCGTCCGCCGTCCGCCGTACACCGTATCACGTGTACCGGCTTCATTTTCCTTCTAAAAAAGTCGTTCTTTCGCACACAGGCTCCATTTGGGCCCTAGTTGTGTCCCGCAACTTTTCAGCCCGATTGGAATGTACCCAGGGGTGTTATGAGTGAAAATTTGTATCAAAATAGGTACTTTTTGTGTTTTAGTAACATGAGCTTTTGAGATATCGTTTTCCATGTTTTTGGGGACGAGAAGACCGAATATGAAGTCAATTTTGACCAAAGAGAGGAAAATCGAGGTTCTATCAATGATTCTGCTCTCAAAATCGATTTTTTATGAGTTAAAAACCTGGGAAATTGTCTAAAATCACCATCAATTTGTACAATTACACTAGAAAAAGTGTCAGTACTCGGATCAAGACGATTAAATGGCACTACCAATGATCGAAGATAATTAAAAAAAAAAGGAGCGTACCCAATTCGTGTTTTGGGGGCCAAAATTGGTGGAAACCATCAGAAACAGCTATTCCAATTATTTCAAATGAAAGAAACAATAAATGAACACCCAAAATTTCTGTAGGTAAGTGCAATGGAATAATAAACCCATGTGACAAGGACTTTGCAGCGGTTTTTTCTTCTTAAAATGATCTTTGATCATTGGTAGTGCCATTTCATCGTCTTGTATCACTTTTTCCAGTGTTATTATACAAACTGATTGTGATTTCAGACGATTTCCCAGGATTTTGAATCACAGAAAATCAATTTTGGGAGTTGCACATTTGGTGGAACCTCTATTTTTCACTCATTGGTCAATAGTCGACTTCATATTCGGTCTTCTCGTCCCAAACATCATGGAAAACGATACCTCAAAAGCTCAATTTACTAAAACACAAAAAATGCCTATTTCATACTCATTTTTACTCATAACACCCTTGGATATATTCCGATCGGGCTGCAAATTGTCGGGACACAACTAGTGCCCAAATGAAGTATATGTGGGAAAGAACGAGTTTTTTAGATCGAAAATTAAGTAGTTACGTGTGATACGGCAGACGGCGTACGGTGGACGCCGGACGGACATTGCATCTTTGGAATCTACGGACCTTGAAACGTGAAAGAAAAAATTTTGAGGGGGTGTTATAAAATATAAAAATTGTTTGCTTAGCGATTACATAGGTGTATTATTCACAGAATAATAAACCTTAATTTTGAGGGGGTATTATAAAAAATTTTGGCAGAGCGAATACGATCATAGGTATTATTCACAGAATTATTTATTTATTTATTTATTTAATATGACACGGGCTGGTGCCCTGTTCACAACAGCAACAAAAAAGAAGAAGAAAATGGTTTTCATGAAAAACAAAATAAAAAAGCTGAATATCAATTGTCGTGAGTCCCTCCCGGGAACACTCCTCTAGTAAACTTAAGTTCGCACCAATATTCAAACGCAAAAGTTAGTTCTGTCAATAAACAAAACGAGTGGGGAGACAAGCCACAGAACCCAGGGTACACAACCTGGAGCCCCACCACCAACCCTTAACAGGGGGTTGGAGGGAGAGGCCTCCTTTTCCTATAAAACCCTGGATCCTGCGACTTTAGCTTCATTCGACACTTCCTCTAACCAGCTCTCTCTTCTCTCCTCTACCTTGCTCTCTCTTCTCCTCTCTTAAAAGATCCTAGATGTCGGTTTTGGTCAGCCCATAACCGCCTAGGCAAAACCTCCTCCTCCAAAAGATTCCAGATGTCGGTGGTGATTCGCTCATAACCGCCTGGACACCTCTCCTCTAAAAGATCCTAAATGTCGGTGGTGATTCGCTCATAACCGCCTAGGCAAATTCTACCACTCACCTCCAAAATTCTACCTCTCCAAAAAGATCCCAGATGTCGGTGGTGATTCGCTCATAACCGCCTGGGCAATTTCCCTCACACCACCGTGATGCAATTTTAAATTCATCACAGTGGTGAACCCGACGTTCACCCAACCTTCCTCTCTTTCCCTTCTCATGTGTCAACACCCAGTCTCGAGTTCAGTTCGGTCCTATTTCAATTTCAAATTCAGTCAGTCAGTTTAAATTTCGCAATTTTCGCCCACACTCACTCAACCGCTTGGAGATCGCACACCCCTCACATCTCCGCTCAACCACACGCACCTCCGCTCCCGATTTTTGCAAATTTCGAATTTGAAATTTAAAATTTGAATTTTCACATTACAGACCTCAACCATGGACCCGAACTCGCCACCGCCGCCGCTACTCCGGCCACCCACGCTGCAGCCACCCGCCGCCGCGACAACGGACGCAACGGCCGCTGTCGACAACCCCTTCTCCACCCCCTCGCCGCCCGGCTCCTCCTCATCGCCTGCGCCCACCGCCGCCGCCACCGCCGCTGCAGCTGCAGCCGCCGACGTCATGACCGCCTCCGCGTCATTCCCACTCTTTACCCCCGTTCTATTCACATGACCCCGCACTCGTGTTTTTTCAGGTGGACGCAGCGTTTTCGGCCGCAGGCATCCGCAGCCAGAAAACCCGCTATTCCCGCATCATCTCCCTCCTACCGTACGACATTCTCCTCCAGACGTCGGACATCGCCCCCGACGCCGCTGCTGCGTATGACGACCTCCGCAGCCGCCTCGTCTCGCTCTATTAACCATCAAAGATCGCACGAATCGCCGCCTTATCACAGCCCCAGCACCTCGGAGACATGAAGCCCTCCCACCTCTTCCGACGCCTGCGACATCAGCTGCAGGGCATTTTGACGACCGACATCGCCCGCACGTTCTGGCTACGCGCGCTCCCCCACCCGATGCAGATGGCGCTCGCCAGCCACTTCGACGGCCCGGACGAGACGCTGCTCCGCCTCGTGGACACCGTCCACGATCTCGCCGCATCCGCCAGCGTCAACGAGGTTCGCACCCCCCGCACCTCACCACCTCCCCGACAACGCGACGCTTCCCGCGAACGCAGTCGACCCCCCTCCACGGACCGCCGTCGACTCCACTCCGCGGAGCGCCACCGAACCCCCTCCACTGACCGCCGGCGCCAATCCTCCTCTGAACGCCGCCCCACCCCTCCACAGGAGCAACGAAGAGGGAGATCACCGGCCAACGCTACCCCTTCCACAACGTCTCACCCCACCAAGCCAACCCCCCCCCCCCCCCACCGATGCTTTTACCATGTAAACTTCGGTGGGGAGGCACGAAAATGCCAACCCCCCTGCTCCTTCCCCTCCGGGCAGGGAAACACCGACGCCCGCCGGTGAACCCGGCAGGCCCCCCTCCTCGCCAACACGGGGGGGACCCCCACCATTCCCCCCCTGGCCCGCATCAACTCAACCACCACCACCAAGACCTCCTACCCGCCGCCACGGCCGCCAACCTCACGGCCGCGCCTCGCTGCGCCGCCACCTCCCTCTTCCGACCAAACGCCGTTCCCCCACCTCGGAACAGCCCCTCCACAGCCGCCGCCACGGCCGCCAACCTCACGGCCGCGCCTCGCTGCGCCGCCACCTCCCTCTCCCGACCAAACGCCGTTCCCCCACCTCGAAACGGCCCCTCCACAACCACCACCACGGCCGCCAACCTCACGGCCGCGCCTCGCTGCGCCGCCACCTCCCTCCCCCGGCCCAACACCGTTCCCCCACCACGGAACGTCCTCCCCACTGCCGCCGCCACAGCTGCCAAACACCCCACCAAGCCCCACCCCAACATTACAACCCCCACCCCCCCAACCGTTCCCCTCCCACGGAACGGGCGCCCCACCAACCGCGTCTCCTTTGCGGGAGACAAACCCCCACCACCACCACTAACACTCAACCCCTCCACCCCTGCTACCAACCCAACAACTGATCAAACACCCCCCGCCCCAACCGCCGCAATTTTACCCCACTCCACGCCAACCCACCATCGCCTATTTTTAAAATGTAGGAAAACGAACGTTCCCTTCTTGATAGATACAGGGGCGGCGCTGTCCATTTTCCCAAATTCCATCCTCCGTCGTCAGGCGCGCTGTTATCGTCAAATTCTCTACGCCGCCAACGGTACCACCATCCCCTCGTACGGGACGTACCGCTCATCCGTGTACATGAGCGGACTCGCGTACGAGTGGGAATTCACCGTGGCGGACGTGGAGAAGGCGATCCTGGGGGCCGATTTTCTAGCATATTTCGGCCTCCAGGTCGACGTAAAAAACGCGCGCCTGATAGACCCCTCCACCAACAAACCTATCCCCGGCTTTATCCACGCAATCAATCAGCCCCCCACTCAATTTGAAACCCTCCTCCAACAGTACCGCCCCCAGCGCCGCCCCTCAGCCCACATTTCAACGATTCAACATTTTATTGAGACCTCCGGCCCCCCAATTACCGCAAAAGCCCGCAGCCTCCACCCCTTACAGCTATCTCAGGCCCGTCAGCATTTTGACCGTTTGATCGCGGACGGAATTATCCGCCCCTCCAAATCCCCTTGGGCTTTCCCCCTACACATAGTGCAGAAGCCCAACGGGGATATCCGCCCCTGTGGCGATATCGCCGCCTAAATTCAAGAACTACACCGGATCTATACAACGTCCCCCACCTCCGAGATTTCTCGTCGCACCTACACAACACACACATTTTCTCCACTCTCGATATATCAAGAGCCTTCCACCACATCAATATCCACCCCCCAGACATACCAAAAACCGCAATTATTACCCCCTTCGGCCTTTTTGAATACATCAAAATGGGATTCGGACTCAGGAACGCTGCCCAGACATGGCAGCGGTATATGGACAACATCTTACGCGGCCTCCCATGCGTCTTTTGTGTTTTAGACGATGTTCTGATAGCATCCCGCAACCCCGAAGAACACCTGGGCCATCTGCACCAAATTTTAGACATCTTCTCCGCCGAGGGACTACAGATCAACGTGGAGAAATGTGTGCTCGCCCAGCCCTCCATCCGCTGCCTCGGCCACCTCGTCTCCTCCGATGGAATCACGCCCCTACCGGACAAAGTCCACGCCATCAGCGATTTTCCCCAGCCCCGTACCGTCACGGAACTCCGCCGTTTCTTGGGTATGTTAAATTTTTACCGTAGACACATAAAACACTCAGCACAACACCAACAACCCCTCATAAACGCCATTCCACAACCCGCCAAGAAAAATGACAACCGCCCCATCCCATGGTCCCCCGAACTCACTAAAGCCTATCAAACCTGTAAGCAGGACCTAGTAGACGCCGCTCTATTGGCCCACCCCGATCCCCACGCTCCACTTTCCATCACGACCGATGCTTCCGATTGGGCCATCGGGGCGGTGCTCCACCAGCACACCGGCGCAAACCCCCAACCCCTTGGCTTCTTTTCCAAAACCCTTTCCCCCACCCAGAAAAACTACTCCACGTTCGACAGGGAACTCCTCGCCATCCACGAAGCCATCAAGCACTTTCGTGACTTCGTGGCGGGCAGGCAGTTCTCTGTCGTAACGGACCACAAACCCCTCACCCACGCCCTCCTCCAAAGCCGCAAATCCGCCTCGCCTCGTCGCCTCCGGCAGCTCGAATTCATCGGCCAATTTACGTCCGATATTCGATATTTGCCGGGGGCTGACAACTGCGTGGCGGACGCCCTCTCCCGACCCACCCCCGCGCCGGTGGCGGAGTTACTGCCCTTCCCCTCCCCACACACCATCAAATCCCACCAAAACCCCGAATCCGACCAAACCCTATCCAACCTCATATCCGCCTCCAAACTCCAACAGCTGCCGCCCCTTGAGCTCTGGTGTGACGTAACTGCCGACTCACCGCGCCCTTACGTCCCACCCGACCTCAGGCGGCAGCTCTTCCAACACTACCACTCCCTTCACCATCCCGGCATCCGGGCAAGCCGGGACCTCGTAAAAACAAGGTACTTCTGGCCCCATATGAACACAGATATACGTAACTGGGTTCTAGGGTGCCAGAAGTGCCAAACATACAAGGTCTCGGCGCACCCCCACGTCACTCCTCAACCCATTCCCGACTCCCTCCCGTGGGAACATGCACACCTAGATCTGGTCGGCCCCCTTCCCCCCTCCGAGGGGAAGAAATACTGCCTCACCATGATCGACCGTGCCACAAATTGGGTGGAGTGCATCCCACTCGCCCACATTACCGCGGACACCGTCGCCGCGGCCTTCCTCAATCAATGGATTAGCCGCTACGGTTGTCCGCGGACAATCACGGTCGATCAGGGGAGGCAGTTTGAATCCGCCCACTTTTCCGATATCCTCCGTTCCCTCGGGATCCAAAAAATCCGCACCACTCCCTATCATCCCCAATCCAACGGGAAAATAGAGCGGTGGCACTCGGTCCTGAAACAGGCCATATCAACTTCAGCCACATCCCCCTCTTGGACAAAAACCCTCCCCTACGTACTACTCAGCCTTAGAACTTCCGCACGTCCTTCAGACAACACTAGCCCGGCCCAACATGCTTTTAAAGACCCCCTCCGATTACCAGCCGACATTTTCCTCACACAACACAACCCGTCAATTAACAGGGAACCGCTACACACTTCAACACCAGTTAACGACACAGCCTATCCAAAACGATTTTACACCGCCACTCACATGTACCTGAAGGAGCCCGGCATCCACAAAACATTTCAACCCCTCTACGCCGGGCCCTTCCAGGTCATCCGCTCCACACACACCACAGCTACCCTGTTAATTGACGGGAAGCCCCACACCGTACCCCTCGCCCGATGTAAGCCAGCCCCAGTCCTCCCCGAACAACCTCACCACACGTCTCTCACCCCCACACCAGAAACACCACACATTGCCTCCATCTCACCCACCGGACCCCGACGTCGCCGCCCCTCTCCGCGACGTCCCGGGTACCGGCTCCCACCAGCTCACCCCCTTCACCGCCGCCCTGGCAGTGAAGGGGCCCCTCTATCAGTCTTCACCAACGTGAAGACTGTTAGAGGGTGTCGCCTCTCTCACCCATCACCCACCTCCCCACACATCATCCAACCCACACCTACACCCATCCACACCCCACAACCTATCCATACCCAAGGAACGGCGGACTTCCGCGTCCCCCGCATTGTACCCCAACCCATCTACCTCGACCATTGTACATAATCTATACCCAAATCTAAAATATTGTAAATACCCTATAACCTATACCCAAATCTAAAATATTGTAAATACTAATCTTACTCGCTAACCATTGTAAATAACCTAATCTTAATAACTAATCTTACTCGCTAACCATTACCAATAACCTGTACCCTATACCTAAGTCTGAAACATTGTAAAGAACCTATACCCTAAGCCTGAAATGTTGTAAATACTAATACTACTACTACTAATACTACCACTACCAATCAATATCTACCCATGTACAGCTCGCAATGTAAATACCCTTAGCCTTAAGCACACTTTTCAACTAGACACCCATGTACAACTCTCAATGTAAATACCCTTAGCCTTAAGCACACTTTTCAACTAGAATTAAGAACGAGGCCTTCCGCCCCCATTTATGTTTGCCGTGGCCCTCAGCCGTTGTCACCTTTGGCCTTCCGCCCCACTTATGTTTGCCTTGGCCCTCAGCCCTTGTCACCTTGCGCCTTCAGCCCCACTTATGTTTGCCTTGGCCCTCAGCCCCTGTCAACTTGTGCCTTCAGCTCCATGAATTTTGGTTCAAACTGGGGGGACCTCTGTCGTGAGTCCCTCCCGGGAACACTCCTCTAGTAAACTTAAGTTCGCACCAATATTCAAACGCAAAAGTTAGTTCCGTCAATAAACAAAACGAGTGGGGAGACAAGCCACAGAACCCAGGGTACACAACCTGGAGCCCCACCACCAACCCTTAACAGGGGGTTGGAGGGAGAGGCCTCCTTTTCCTATAAAACCCTGGATCCTGCGACTTTAGCTTCATTCGACACTTCCTCTAACCAGCTCTCTCTTCTCTCCTCTACCTTGCTCTCTCTCCTCCTCTCTTAAAAGATCCTAGATGTCGGTGGTGGTCAGCCCATAACCGCCTAGGCAAAACCTCCTCCTCCAAAAGATTCCAGATGTCGGTGGTGATTCGCTCATAACCGCCTGGACACCTCTCCTCTAAAAGATCCTAGGAGTGGGATTAATAGTCCATACTTGAGGGTCAGTAGCACTCAAGTATTGAAAGATGAGCCCTCAAGTCACCAATCGGTATTAATAAACCGCACTTGGGAACGTCAGCCACTCAAGTCTATTCGGGACTCCGCTCCTACAGCCAAATTCTCAAGTAACCACCGTAGGTACCTTGAGTGAGGATCCTTATCAATCTTATCGGTGTTCCGCTGTTTATCAGTTCGTTTTCTCTCATTTCACGTTTATTTGTTATTACACTCGTATTTACCTATTTCTACGTATTTACCTATTTACATTTTTACCTATTATACTATTACATTATTCATTCATTATTATTTTACACTCGTATTTACTATTACATTATTCATTCATTCATTCATCTATTACATTATTATTCATACAACTATTCCATTATTCATACTACTCGTACCTATTACGTTTTATTTATTCATCATTACACTCGTGTTACTACGATGGAATTCGACGAGTACGATGACGAGTACGACGACTATCGGCGTACAACATTGAACGTCAGGATCCCAAAGAGGTAAGTTCATCATTTAACTTTCTACTTCGTTATTCATGCAACATCTGTATTTTCAACAGTGTTCAGTTTCCTGGCTCGTTTAAAAAAGTACTTATGGTTCGGTTGAGCTGAATGAAAACCAGTTTGTCTACAGTGTACTTAGACGGAAATTTGTCTCATGTCAGTTTTGCTTCCGAGTCTGCGAAGCAGCGGAAGCCTTGTGTTCACTTTCGTGAGCCAAAAAATTTTTGTCTTCAGAAATCAAAATTTCCACTTGCATTTTGCGTTTCAAAGCCTACTGAACAAATTTGGTTCCGTGTCTGTCGGTCTGTGAGTCTGTGAGTCTGTGAGTCTGTGAGTCTGTGAGTCTGTGAATCTGTGAGTCTGTGAGTCTGTGAGTCTGTGAGTCTGTGAGTCTGTGAGTCTGTCCGCATTTCCTTGTTACAGCCATAACTTTCACGATTTTGAATTGATTCAGCTCAAATTTTGAGGGATGGTGCGGATAAGGCCCCTTGAGGTCCCATACAAATTTCAACATGATTGATCCAGCGGTACGCCCTGCGCATGCGCTAACGTTAAATTCAACAAACACGCATAACTTTCACAATTTTGATTCAATTTCGCTCAAATTTTCAAGGGTTGTTTGGACAAGGCCTAGTGAGTTCCAGTATGAATTTCAGCATGATCGGACCCTCGGTGCGCTCGGCGCATGCGCTGGCGTGAAATAGATTCAATTTCCTTGTTACAGCCGTAGTAACCAAAGATTTCACCCAATTTCAATGTAATTCTCAGGGATTAAGCGGGTAGGGCCCATTGAGGTCCCATATAAATTTCAACATGATAGAGCCAGCGGTTCGCCCTGCGCATGCGCTCTGTCTGTCTGTCTGTCCTTCTATGCACGGCCAAACGGCTCGACGGATATCGACCAAATTTGGCACGAATATCCAGTAGGCTCCCAAGTTGTGCAACGTCGCGTTTTCAATTCCCTGACCATAGCGGAACTATGGTCGACCATGGTCAACTCCTGAATGGCTTGACGGATATCGACCAAATTTGGCACGAATATCCAGTAGGCTCCCAAGTTGTGCAACGTCGCATTTTTAATTCCCTGACCATAGCGGAACTATGGTCGACCATGGTCAACTCCTGAATGGCTTGATGGATATCGACCAAATTTGGCACGAATATCCAGTAGGCTCCCAAGTTGTGCAACGTCGCATTTTTAATTCCCTGACCATAGCGGAACTATGGTCGACCATGGTCAACTTCGTTAATTGAAATGGTAACCCCTATTTTTTATCGCGTATTCGTAATCTACGTGAAATTCTATCTACGATCGACCCTTCGGACTACCCCCGCGGTCGACCATAGCGCATCCATGGGCCCCTCCATGGTCGAATCCCGAATTGCTCAACGGATATCGACCAAATTAGGCACGAATATCCAGTAGGCTCCCAAGTTGTGCAACGTCGCATTTTTAATTCCCTGACCATAGCGGAACTATGGTCGACCATGGTCAACTTCGTTAATTGAAATGGTAACCCCTATTTTTTATCGCGTATTCGTAATCTACGTGAAATTCTATCTACGATCGACCCTTCGGACTACCCCCGCGGTCGACCATAGCGCATCCATAAGCCCCTCCATGGTCGAATCCCGAATTGCTCAACGGATATCGACCAAATTTGGCACGAATATCCAGTAGGCTCCCAAGTTGTGCAACGTCACATTTTTAATTCCCTGACCATAGCGGAACTATGGTCGACCATGGTCAACTCCTGAATGGCTTGACGGATATCGACCAAATTTGGCACGAGTATCCAGTAGGCTCCCAAGTTGTGCAACGTCGCATTTTTAATTCCCTGACCATAGCGGAACTATGGTCGACCATGGTCAACTTCGTTAATTGAAATGGTAACCCCTATTTTTTATCGCGTATTCGTAATCTACGTGAAATTCTATCTACGATCGACCCTTCGGACTACCCCCGCGGTCGACCTTAGCGCATCCATGGGCCCCTCCATGGTCGAATCCCGAATTGCACAACGGATATCGACCAAATTTGGCACCAATATCCGGTAGCCTCCCAAGTTGAACGTAGGCGCATTTTTAATTCCCTGACCATAGCGGAAATATGGTCGACCATGGTCAACTCCTGAACGGCTTGACGGATTTTGATAAAATTGGGCACAAATACCCGGTAGGGTATGGGATTTTTCCGTCGTTTGTTGGTTCCACGATACTGCGTACAGCGAATCTCGGATAGCGAGTGAAGCGAGCGGTCAGGCTAGTTATGTATAATGGACGTAATGTATTATTGGTGTCATGTTATGTATAATATGTATATTTCATGTAATATTATGTAATGTTATGTTATGTAATGTAATGTTATGTAATATGTATATTTAACGTTATGTAATGTTATGTAATGTTATGTAATGTTATGTAATATGTATATTTAACGTTATGTAATGTTATGTAATGTAATGTAATGTAATGTAATGTTATGTTATTTTGCTTCCGAGTCTGTTCTATTTTATAATGGGTCACTCTGATTGTGACGAGGAAGCTCCTGTGCCATCACCTTGGCAGTGTATTTAATTTCAATTATTGTTTTTTACTATGTTAAATAGATACATAAGAGACCAGGAAAATCCTCTGGAGGTGTACACCAACACTGAATTCAAACGAAGATTTCGTTTCAAAAAAGAAACTGTTGCCCAGGTAGGTAGTACTGCAAACTCTGCCGTTTTCCCGTAGTAGGTTATCATTGTTATCAATTTACAATTTCTTTCATTGATCATTAATGTTTTCTCATTAAGTAATTATAAAGATTATTACCGTTAAATGAAGCATTACTTCTCCATGTGTAGGTACCATTTTACTTCTATTACAGGTACTGGTCCCGCTGGTGTATCCAGCACCATCCCAAAACCAGAGGGGGTTACCACTACCGCCACTGCTGAAAATTGTAGTGGCCCTTCGTTTTTATGCCTCACGCTCATTCCAGGTCCTCCATCAACGCTGCCCTATATTTTTGTTTTTTGTGGTATTGTTATACCAAAATATCTGTTTCATTTGGGAGAACAACCTTCTATAATAAAAAGATAGGTATCAATGTGAATCGGTACCTATTTATTTTTTTCTGTGTTCACAGTAGGGGTGGTGGTGTCAACGTTACGTGTCAAACATTCATGTTAACCGAAACCAGTTTCATACCAACATATCTGTGTATAACAAGCATCTGGGTTTTTTGTTTACAAGTGGATCGTAATTATATGTTACATACTAGTTTCCTTGTCTTCTTTATTTGTCGTTAATGTGTGTAATTCCTTGTCTTTTTTTATTTGTCGTTAATGTGTAACAATTGCCCATTTGGTAATAACCACATTAGCAGTGGCGGCAAAGAAAATCGGTGCTTCATTCATGCCAGTGGAGAATCACACTATGGGCGACTTCCTACATCAAAGGTAATGTGTGTTCTCATGTGAAGAGTGTTGTTTATGTTGCAATGGCATAGTTACTGTGTCTTTTTTATTATAGGTTTTGCATGAAAAAAAAAAAAAAAATTCATGCACGTATACTATGAAACATACTGTGAAGTAGAGCGATTCTTTCCGTTTCATTATCTGACTGGACCATTTGCTTGTTTCAGCTGGTGTGTGCTGATCTATTCCAAATCAGCCAACCCGAAGTCCACCTGATCATCAAGTTTGTGTCGGAGCAGTTGTGCCTCAACATTGCACAGTTCATCAGGATGCCGAGCACTGACGATGAGATACGGGCCACGTGGAGCCATTTTTACAGGGTAGCTGGCTTTCCCGGTGTAGTGGGTGTGGTCGACGGGACTCACATACCCATCAAAAGCCCAGGAGGGGAAAATCCAGAGATTTTCAGGAATAGAAAATCGTATTTTTCCGTCAATGTGCAAGTGGTCGGGGGCCCAAACAATGAAATTTGCGATATAGTTTGTAGGTGGCCCGGGAGCGCACATGATTCTAGAATATTTGATAACAGCTCCATACGAGTTCGTATGGAGCAAAATCAAAGCATCTGGGGTCACCTGCTGGGGGATAGTGGTTATCCTCAAAGGAGTTACATATATACCCCAGTAAGGAACCCAAGTGATGTACCACAAGAGCGGTACAACCAAGCTCATAAGAAAACTAGAATTTCCGTAGAAAGAACCATCGGCCTACTGAAGCGCAGGTTTCCTTGCCTGTACGACGAGTTGCAGTACAAACTGCCATATGCTCTTCGTATCATACCGGCCTGTGCTATACTGCACAACATTGGGCTGCGGGAAGGAGACAGGTGGGAAACCACAACAGAAGAGTACGACATCAATGAGTCACGATATGACATGGGGGCACATAACATGAGCACTGAGACAGGACTCGCCATCCGAAATGCATTTATAAATAGACATTTTTCTAATTAAACACTGTAATAAAATGAAAAAAAAACAACGCTGTTAAAAAATATAAAAAAGCTATTTATTTTTCAGCAGGAGGCAACTTTGCCATAACTTCAGCTTTCTTCAACTTGAACATTTTTTTAGCGAACATAATCTCATTCTGTTTCTGCACAATGTCGAGCTCTAGCTTTTTTTTAATCAAACTTTGAAGCACCTCATCTTGCTCCTTCCTCCTCTTCTTCACGGCCTCTTCTTCAGTTATAGATTGAACTTGAAGATCCACTAGCTGTACCTTCAGTTGCTGCTCCTTCATCTTTTCCTCATGGAGGTTTGCGTCATTTTTGATGAACTGCATAGTTCTTCTCCTCCTGAGTGACTCTTCACTTACAGCAGATTCATTGCTGTCACCCCGCTTTCTTTTCTGACCTGAAAGCACATGGAAAAGACTGTTAACAATGGAACTATCACACACGGCGATTGTAACCATTTTCTCAGATTTTGATAATCATAATAGCTGAATTTTGGGCTCATGTCAGGTCCAGGGGACATAAAAAACAATATTAGAAGCAGATGTGGGTAGGTAGGTCACCCTGAGGTGAGTGTGTAGATGATCTGAACCCTGAAGGTATTGTGGTGGAGTGGCCATTAGAAATGGCTGAACTTTGTGAAAGTAGAAAAATAACTGATGACAAAAATAGTATGATAAGAAATTAAATGATAAGACGTGAAATTAATTGATGAGAACCTCAAATTCAAATGTTAACTAACAGTATAAGTAGTGTGGGGCTCGTAACTGTAGGCATTAATGGTTTTTGGAGGACTCTCATGCACCCCTATCCCACCCCTTCTATATTCCTACTTACCAGTAACAGGTGTTTGGTTAGAGCATCCTGGGGTGCTCAGGCTCATGTCAGGTCCTGTGGACATGAAAAACAACGTTAACAAGCAGTTGTGGGTGGGTAGGTCACCTTGATTTGTGTGTGTGTAGATGACCTGAACACTGAAGGTATAAACTGTGTGAAATTAGAAAATAACTTATGACGAAAATAATATAGTAGGGAATGAAATTATAAAACGTGAATTGATGAGAATCTCAAATTCCAATGGTAACTAACTGTAGAAGTAATGTGGGGCTCGCAACTGTAGGCATTAATGGTTTTTGGAGGAGTGTCACGCACCCCATCTATATTCCTACTTACCAGTAACAGGTGTTTGGTCACAGCATCCTGGGGTGCTCAGGCTCATGTCAGGTCCTGTGGACATGAAAAACAACGTTAACAAGCAGTTGTGGGTGGGTAGGTCACCTTGAGGTGTGTGTGTGTAGATGACCTGAACACTGAAGGTATAAACTGTGTGAAATTAGAAAATAACTTATGACGAAAATAATATAGTAGGGAATGAAATTATAAAACGTGAATTGATGAGAATCTCAAATTCCAATGGTAACTAACTGTAGAAGTAATGTGGGGCTCGCAACTATAGGCATTAATGGTTTTTGGAGGAGTGTCACGCACCCCATCTATATTCCTACTTACCAGTAACAGGTGTTTGGTAACAGCAACCTGGGGTGCTCAGGCTCATTTCAGGTCCTGTGAACATGAAAAACAACGTTAACAAGCAGATGAGGGTAGGTAGGTCACCCTGAGGTAAGTGTGTGTACATGATCTGAACCCTGAAGGTATAAATTGTGTGAAAATAGAAAATAAGTTATGACGAAAATAATACAGTAGGAAATAAAATTATAAAACGTGAAATTAATTGATGAGAATCTCAAATTCAAAGCTTAAGTAATTGTCTCAAATTATATGCATAAGTTGCACTTGGAGAAGATGCACTTTAGTGGTATTCAGTTAACCCTTTTTCTGGAAACTAACTTTCTGCCTAGAAGTTCCGTCGTAAACAACTGATTAGGTATGGTCAATAGTTAAGTATAATTTTCTGTAATTACACAGAAATGGGTCAAAAAGGAAAATTCATAAACTTCCAAAATGGCTCACACAGACAAGGAAGCTGGCTCGCAACTGTAGGCATTAGTGGTTTTTGGAGTACTCCCGTTCGCCGCTTTCCCACCCCTTCTATGTTCCTACTTACCAGTAACAGATATTTGGGTGTAGCATTCTGGTGGGTTTGAGTGCTGTTTGCTCAGGGTCATGTCAGGTCCTGGGGAAGTAAAACAATATTAATTAGCAAACGTAAAGGTATGTATAGTGTAGGTCAGAGTTACGTATGATGTATACTCGAGGTTTGAGGTCCACATCTATATTAGGTACAAGTCAATAATTTATCATTTTCTGTTATTGAACAGAATTCGGCCAAAAAAGTAAAATTCCCGTTTTCAGATCGGCCTGCCGAGCTTCTGGGTACAACTAGGGCCCAAATGTTTAAAGGTAGATATCAATGTTACGATGGACGGACATGGCAATCCGCACTTTTGGAATCTACGCACCTTGAAACGTAAAAAAATTGATTTTAAGGGAGTGCTCGAAAGAAATTGCCGAACCGAATGTATAATAACATATTACGTAGATAATATTAAACCAAAATAAATTACGTCGATTGAGTTGCACTATAACGTCTACTTACCATCTGTCGTGATGGGTACCAAGACATCCCCCACCAACTTGTACGGGGTGCCTTCGATGGTCAAACTATCCGAGTCGATGGCATCTCGGATTTCAATATCGACCCCAATGCTGTCAAGTTCGGGATCCTCAGCAACTGTGGTGTGGAATGATCCGCCCCCGGTTCTGACTCGCTCCCTGTTTTCCTCCCCCAATTCTTGATTCCTCCGGAATTTTATGTTTTCCCACAGCTTTTTGAGTTGGGCAGTTGTTCTCTAGAAACAAACATGTATACACAATTCTTGTACCATAGTTACACTAACAGTGACTATACAGAATAATAAAAACACATGAAAATAGATAGGTAGGCACATACCTTGACGCAAGCAGGACGACTATTAAATTCGTCCGCCACTTCCTCCCAACACGAAAATCTTCGGGACTGACAGCGTCACTTTTTTTATTTTCGAGGATGTTCTTCCTCCTCAGAACCGCCTCCCTTAGGACAAACTTTTCTTCTTCAGTAAAAACCGTGCGTTTCGGTTTATTTTCCATTTTTGGAACAAAACGTCAAGCGAAAAACGGAAAATGTGAAAGTAAATAAACAATAACCTGGTAAAAAGTAACCTCCCTAGAAGAAAACCTCTTCTTCTTATTTCCCATTTGCTGTCCTCACGGAGATGCGCCATGGTGGATACACAGTTTGAAAGGAAACCTTCTTCATGGTAATCTCAAGTGAAATCCAAACTCACTCAGGTAAGTGAGAGTCTCACTGCATCTATTAATACCACTCCCGAGTTCGTCCCTGACTTGAGGCGCTCAGAGACTTCCGCGAGTGTGAGAGTCACTCACACTTGAGATCGGTCTATTAATCCCACTCTAGATGTCGGTGGTGATTCGCTCATAACCGCCTAGGCAAATTCTACCACTCACCTCCAAAATTCTACCTCTCCAAAAAGATCCCAGATGTCGGTGGTGATTCGCTCATAACCGCCTGGGCAATTTCCCTCACACCACCGTGATGCAATTTTAAATTCATCACATCAATTAAATATTAAACAAAATTATAAACAAAATAGAAGCTCAATCAGGTTCGGGTAGAGCTGGGCATGGTACATCCGAAGATTGGAAGTCAACATCGGCCAGTAAGGGGAAGTTTTGGCTGTTGTTGTTTTGGTTTATAAGTGTATAAATTCAACATTGGTCTGATCTAAAAGATACGCACGTTTGGGTTGTTTCTATGTTAATAAATATAACATGTTTGTTATTGTTTTTCCATTCAGTTTTCCACTCAAAAATAAAACATTCTGGTTTGTGCATTAAAACTGGATTTTGTATCTTTTCGTGTCTTTAAAAATAACACTTTAAAAACAATTTGAAACACTTTACAAAAAATTACATCTTTTAGAATAACTTTCCTATTCATTTCATGGGCCAAATTCATCGTTATAACTCTAAATGTGCGTATTCTTGACGCAGGGTTGAGGTAGTCTACAGTCCCATTTCTTGCTTTAAAAAATCGCAAATTGCACGATTTACATAATTCTTGTGTTTAATCAGTTATCTTCTGACTACTGACTAAAGGTAGGAAAGCATCTTCCGATTCTTTCTCATCACACACCAACTCATCTTCCTGATAATCTGGTGATGGCGCTGTCACTAACACGCGGAGGACACTATTCCATCAGGCATCAGCAAATGCGGCAGGTGCGATGGGGTTTATCGTGACGTATATTCTGTTCAGAGTTATTAGTTTCCACCGGTAGAATTGCGGATCTGCAAGATACCATGGATGCAAAGCGACGGCCATAACTGCAATTAGACGGAAGGTGACAAGAGAGAGCGAACTGTTGGTGTTCGGAATATCGCTCGCCCCGGATTTTCCGGAGGGGTGGCCTCTGGGGATTGCTGATGAATTAAAATGATCGCCAAGCCACGGTATGGTAGACTGTGATTATTTACCGGTGTAACCCATATACTTGGAAATATCAACGCCTGAACAATGGGACCAAGGTCACCCGCTTCTACGGTTATTGTGCATTACCGATTGAGGAAGTGCACAACTTCCTTTTCGTCCCCCTGGCCCTTGAACAGACTTCATATTTATACGTACTATCTACTTTCCACATGCATGACCTTCGAGTTCTTTCTGTACATTGTACCTACTCATTTCACGCGACATTTCAAGAGCCTCGTAGAATGTCGTCAGTTATAGTCTACATCTGTTTCTTGAATCCTACGTCGTGAATGTTCCTGTTCTTCATTTTAGGTATGTGGTCTATCTATCGGTAATCATCGTGATGACTCAATTTCTCATCTCAGTATTCAAATCAAAGTACTCCACATGTCACTACTCATGGATCATTAGATATCGTGCACTGATTGCTGCGAATCGATTTATCTGTGTGTAGCTTAAACTGTAGAGCGCATCCATGGAATAAGACGTGTACCTTTTCCCTAACCTCGAACTTTCAATGATCTCAATTACTTTTATATATATACAGGGTGCCCCAGTTCCTTCTGGAGAATCTCAGGGAATCGATTCTACTCTTCATTTGGAACAAAAAATGCTCAGTAGAAATGTTTCGAAAAGTTCTTCGTTTTAAAGATATCCGGCAACTTGTGTTTTTCCAACTTTTTACGTCATTACCTTACCACATAAAAACGCTAATAAATTTGAAAATATTGAGACTAAAAAAAATCCAATTATACTGTTCGAAAGAACGTTAAATTTCCTGTAAGATTCTTCTGTTTGCAATGGTCAGAGTTATTTATAATCTTGCAATATCATTTGGAACATTTGAAAATTTCAAAATTTAAAATTGTGAAAAAGATTGTACGTTCTACTGAGGTTACAAAAAATACCTAGAAATTGTCAACTTTCACAAAAACTTCTTCATCTAGTAGAACTTTAGATTTAAAAATAACGTTGTAGTAGAGTTAAAAAATGATAATTGAACGTTTGAAAACATGAGCAGAGGTGAATTGGGGGGGGGGGGGGGATTAATTAAACCTCGTAAAATAAAACTAACGCTTCCTTGACTGGTTAAATAAAAATAATGCTGGAATATGAAGGATGGAAATTTTATTTACCATATCTAATTAACCCCCTCCCCCAAATCACCTCTGCTCCTGTTTTCAAACGTTCAATTATCATTTTTCAACTCTACTACAACGTTATTTTTAAATCTAAGTATATCAATGTCAAGTCTATTAGATGAAGAAGTTCTTGTGAAATTTGACAAGTTGTAGGTATTTTTTGTAATCTCAGTAGAACGTACAATCTTTTTCACAATTTTAAATGTTCAATTTTTCAAATTTTCCAACTATTATTGGCCAACATTTTAAGTAACTCTGACCATTGAAAACAGAAGAATCTTACAGGAAATTTAACGAGCTTTCAAGCTGTGTAATTGGATTTTTGTAGTCTCAATATTTTCGAATTTATTAGCGTTTTTATGTGGTAAGGTACCTAATGAAAAGTTGGAAAAACACAAATTGTCGGATATCTTTAAAACGAAGAATTTTTCGAAAAAATTCTACTTATCATTTTTTGTTCCAAATGAAGAGTAGAATCAATTCCCTGAGTTTCTCCAGAAGGAGCTGGGACACCTTTATATATATATATATATATATATATATATATATATATATATATATATATATATATATATATAACGCCGTCTCCTCCGTGGGGGTGTCGGCACGAGTTAAGAACAGGAGTTATAAACATGGTTATTAACATCATTCATGCTTTCATTTTACTGAAGCATCCCTAAAATGAAAATGTCGTAAATGTTTTCTTAGATTTCTTGAAAATGACGAAATGAAGCGTCTAACCATTGGAATAGGTAAACATCATATTTCACTGACCGATCCTCTATACCCATAGTAATTCCCTCTAATTCTCTCTCTCGCTGTCAACCACCCCTCCCCCCTCTAATTATCTCAGTATATACAGGGACGCGGCAGCGTCCCGCCCACCAAGAAAACCGAAAAACTCGAAAGCAACCAAGAATACTATTTACATACATATTTACTGCCCGGAACACATTCCTAAAGTTTCATCCGAATCTAGATACCTTTAGATATTCCACTAAATGTAGGTACTTTGCCCCACCCGTAGTCCTCCTTTCCGGTTACATTTTTACTATTCCAGTGACCTCGGATTCATACCTAGACTGTCCTAGACACATTCCCAGGTTTCATCCGAATCTAAATGTCTACATGGCATTTTACTACCATTGTCGGTTGTGCATAACGCTCTCTCCAGCACTACGATTCCCAAATTCCCCCTCCTCACAATTCTGATTTTTGGAATTCCGATGGTCGCAGATTTCAAGTTGCACAAAGCTCTAAATATCCCTCATGTCTCATTCAGTTCGGTAGAGCCGGCTACCCAATTCAGGAGTACTAACATACAGACAGAGAAAAATTGAGATAGGTACCAATATTCTCTTCAAATAGCATGGAACCGAAAAAACATGAGATTTCGTGATTATAATAAATTAATGCACAGAACTTATTCATTATATGTTAAGTATCATTCATTAAACGAGTGGTTATGCTGACAAATTACTCGTAAAATTCACTTTCAATATTATCATCTAGCACCAGGGCGAGTATAGAGAGGTATTGTGTATGATAATACCTCTCTCTACTCGCCTTGATACAATGCTGCTGTTGGAGCGAACACTCATGGCAAAACTAAACTTGGAAAGAAAGGAATGAATACGTAATTACCTACCTCACATCATCACGCCAAAGTACAGAGTTCCCCGAAAATCATCGGTTGATTAAAAAATCGAACTATTATTAGGTGAACTGTCACAATAATAAGCTAGCATTTTCAATTCTTCGCACATTTTTTACCTTTTTCATGAAAAGTTTCATGATGATTGTGAAATTTTCATGAATTTCTCTTGCTAATTCTCATATGAACTCGCATGAATCCATCAAAATTGATCTAGCCGTTTTGAAGGATATTCGAAAAATGAGCCAAAAACTGAGTTTCTCCTTCCTTAGCCGATCCGAATGGTAGTAGGAAAATATTGGGATCACCCAAAAAATATCACTCAAAATAATATTACAGAATATATGTAATTTACAATAATGCGGCTCATAAAATACTCGGACACTATTTCCTCTGAAATTGGTTAAGGAAAGTTGTGAGCTCGTACGAAACGCATCTGATGTTTTGTATTATTGTCTGAAAGATCAATTGTTACGGTAAACGTAGTTCCATATTAGTTAAATTAATAATGTTAGTCCGTGCTGCCGTAAGATCAATGCCTATCACTAATTGACACTCGATCAAGAGTGTGGGATGAGTAAAATCTACCATCGATACGTCATAATTGCTGGTGGGGAAGGGGGAATATTCAAAAAATATGACAATTATTATGTAAAAAAATACGAGAACATTATTTGTACGATGTAGCTTCTGGCATATATGATATAGTTATACTTATGTCGTTGAAGTTTGTAGACTAATATTATCCTGTAAGATACGCTCACTCATAACATCCTCAAAACACGGTCTTCTTCAGATTTTCTTTTTGGGTTTTGAGATTCAAAAAATGTTTCAATGGGTCCATTATTTTTCTGTGTTTACTACCTAAATGACGTTGGTGTGGTGTCAGGAAGTGAGATTTCTATACAAGTGTACGGATTCTGACCGAAATGGGCGGCCAGTCATGCCGCAATGGTCAGGCTGAAATGGGCGGCCCCTGCCGCTAAACTTGTATCCATACTAGGTATTATTAAGGGCATGGAAGTATTGTGTGGCAATCTCCAACAACCTTCACTCTGATAGTGCGAATTTGGCGGATGTGCGGTTCAATCACAGGGCCCCTTTTCATTGGAAAAAAAGGTATTTGAAAGCATCGGAAGAGAATGAAGGACGGGAATCAATAAATCATCTATATTGTCGGGCTAATCGTATGGTATCGTGCGTAATATCAGAAATGAGAGCAGACATCGGAAACTGGACACGTCTGTGAACGCGAGAATGGTATTTGAGTCATATTTTGGAAGATCATTCGGCAAATAATGGGCTACGTTTGAAATATCGACCTCATAAGGACGTGAAAGCCTTCCCATTCGCTCTTTTCTTCTCACTTCTACATCAGATACTTCTTTTCGTCGTTCTTTTCCTGAACTGGAACAAACTCTTTCCCACGTTTTCATCTGCGCCCTCACAATAGTCTCAAGTTTTCCATCTGACAAATGTTCCTTCACCATTTCGTAGAGTGGTGCAGTAATATTTCAGCTTCCCATATATCCAATTTCTAAGTGAGAGAAATCTGCGATTAGTTTCTATAGATAATTAACGTCTACATCATATTTAGCATGCTTCGATCTCAGAAGATCGGCACACGAGTGGGAGGTAGGTACCTCTAGTTCTTCATCTTGTCTAGTTCTTTACGCTCGAGTTAATAGAGCTAATGAGCTTTCTTCTCACTACGACCATCTATGGTAGTTAGAAAACTGTAAAAAAAATTACAAGAAATTAAGGCTGTTTCACATGAGAACAAACACATCATGTCGATAACTACTTAACATTGGTGCAAGTAGCACCAACAAGAGATATTCTGCTCTTATTTTGTATCTTAAGTAAGAAAATTTCAAACCGAATTTTGTTCTTCTCATGAATATTAATTGAAATCCAAGAAGAGTTATGGCATATTTAATATGCCATAACGACGTCATATACCTAAATTCGAATTGTTTAAAAATTATCTCATACGAGGGCCGCATGCATTTTACATCAAGTAGTTAGTTTCCTCACCTTGAAACTGTATCCTTCTTGCCAGACAAGATTTTCAGTATTGTCGGAGCATCAGACAGCAATCATTGAAAATATCGAACATATTTAGGTAGGCATCTCTTGGGAGGAGAAAATTGTAAACGGCATTTTTATTTCTTGCCATCACTCTAATCGAATTCGACATCTCCAGGCCAAATTTCAGTTGCAATAACTACTTTAAATACGTATTTAATAAAATTAAAAATTAAAAAAGGAAACTTGTACCCATTTGAAGGATGCATAACATTTGTGTAGCCCTGCAGGGATGTTGCCTAGAATTTCCCTGATGTATTCCCAGCGTGTCGTAAGAGGCGACTAAAAGGGAAACCCATACCCTCTATCTTTCAGGAAGAGGGACACTCCTGTAGCCTGAATGGGGTGCCAAGAATAAAGCCCCTTCTCAGGTCAGTAGGGGCCGCGACTACATCTCCGGCCGTGAATCAGGAGGGGAGCTCTGCGTGCAGCTCGGGGGAGTCTTGCCTCTAGCAGGACTGGTCCTCCTGGTTGGGGGTTGGACGCAGGCCCGACACCCCGGCTCCATAAAAAAAAACCACCATGTAATGTAACCCAGAAAAGAAAGAGCTGGACTGTTTATAATGGTGAAATACCTAGGCATGGAAGTGGACAAAACCTATTAAATTTAGCTACATGGAAAGTCAGAAGTCTCTTCAGTCCTGGAGTTAGCCGGACTTTGATGAACGAGCTTATTAGGTACCGCATTGGTGTGGTGGCAGTACAGGAGTTGAGATGGAGAGATACTGAGCTGACGGACCTGGGGGATTATCTGCTGGTCAACAGCAGCAACATCGCGAACCGCTTGGACACGGGTTTCATGAATGCAAGAAGGTGAAAAATAGCAGTCCTGCGTTATGAGGCAATCAGTGAGAGACTGTGCACACTGCGCTTTAGAGGATGATTCTTCAACCTGTCCGTTATATCTGCTCATGCCCCCACCAAAGAAAGTGGAGAAGAATCAAAGGACCGTTTCTATGGCGAAATAGAGGGGCGTACGACTGTCTGCCCAGACACGATGTTAGAATCATTCTGGGAGACTTTAATGCCAAAGTTGGAAGGGACCAACGATTGGACAGGAGAGCCTGCACGGCCTTAGCAACGACAACGGTCTTAGGTTGGTGGACTTTGCCGCTGGCAGCGGGATGTGTACTGGCAGCACTCTTTTTCCTCATAAGACCATACACAAAGAAACCTGGATCTCACCAGAAGGATACACCAGGAAAAAAATTGATCATGTTCTTATTGATAATAGACATGCCAGCGATCTCATGGATGTGAGGACATATCGGGGAGCTGATTGTGACTCTGATCACATTTTGGTCAAGACAATGTACAGGTAGAGGCTGGCAACCAGAGTAGGCGGGCGTTTCCAGAAGACTCCTGTTTTCAAATTGGAGAAGTTGAAGGCAGAAAATATCAAACAGCAATACTAAGTGACTGTAGCAGAAAAACTCCAACAGAACGATGTAACAAACATTGTGGAAGAACAGTGGAATAAGATCAGATCAGCCGTCATAACAGCAGCTGAAAGAAGTCCTATGGGTTCGAGAGCATCAACCAAGGAATGGATGGTTTATGAGGAGTGCGAACAAGCGATTATGGCCCAGAACGAAGCACATGTGTTGATGCTGCAAAGGAAAACTTGAGTTGCTAGACGGCAATATTATGAGAAGAGGGCTATCGGCAAAATAATGTGCAGGAAGAAGAAAAGAACGTATGAAACTGTGAGACTTGAACGCCTTACTGAGTCCTACCACGATGGTTGTGTGAACTGATCCCATGGAGAAGTTCGGAATATAAAGAATGGTTATAAACTCTGAATGGAATTTATGAAAGACCCTAACGGGAAACTGCTCACAGACAAAGAAAGTACTAAGGCTGAATGGGTCAGATATTTCCATCAACTCCTCAATCGTGATGAAACTGAACAGCAGTCACGGGTCCAGGTGACTGTAGACCGTATCCTGAATGAAACTGAAGAAGACAATGAGGACGTCCCACCCGACAAGGAAGAAATAACTGAAATCATCAACAGCCAGAAAAACAATAGAGCACCCAGTGTTGATGGAGTTGCTGCTGAATTGCTTAAGCAAGGAGGAGAAGAGCTGACTGAGGAATTGTTCCCGCTGATCTGGAGCATACAGATGGAAGAATGATGCTGGAAGAGTGGATTTTGGCAGTAATATGTCCCATCCATAAAAAGGGTGATGAACTGGAATGGGCGAATTACCAAGGCATTGCTTTGCTGTGTGTCACGTTCAAGATTTTAGCTATCGCCACTAGCAAGGGGCTCAAGTGTCATGCCGACAGAGAAATTGGTGAATACCTGAGCGGTTTCCGACCTGGGTGATCCATGACTGACCAGATCTTATCTTTGCGGCAGATCTTAGAGAAGTCATGTGAATATTATATTACTCTACACCACCTGTTTGTAGATGCAAAACAAGCTTATGACAGCGTCAGTCAGACAGCACTCATCCCTAAGAAATCCCTAAGAAATTGGTTAGGTTGGTCAGGATGACTCTGCAGAAATCTAAATGCCTAGTAAGAGTACAAGGGGACCAAACCGCACAATTCGACGTTGGACTGAGACAGGGGGACCCAGAAGCACCAGGCCTGTTCAACTTCTGTCTAGAAGATGCAATAAGAGCGATCCAAACGAACCCGGGAGGCACAATATTCAGTCGGATGATGCAGCACTTCGCTTACGCGGACGATGTAGCAATTGTTGCCAGATCGATGCCAGCACTTTCTGGAGCCTTCGAGGAATTTGAGCGTGTGGCTGGAGCTCATGGTGTCATGGTAAATGAGCAAAATACGATGCACATGAGGACCTCAATAAATGCTATTGATCAGCGCTCGGATACAATTTCGATGGTCAGTCATCATTTCCCAGCTTGCCAGCAATTTAAATATCTGGGAGCGTTGGTGACCGAACAAAACGATATTTCAGCAGAAATAAAAGCTTGAATGGAGGCTGGTAATCGCTGTTTCTGGGCAAACCGCAAAATTATGAAGTTCATTGCTCTTCCAGTAAGGCAAAAATCAAGCTGTATAAAACTGTGATACACCCGGGGTGGTTATGGCTCCGAGTCTTGGGTTCTTACCCAAGAGTGGGAAGAAAAGCTCCAGACCTGGGAGAGAAAAGTTCTCAGAACAATTTACGGCCCCATCTTTGACCCGGAGGAACAGAGATGGAGGATAAGAACGAAGAGGAACTTGGAAAATTTTACCGAGAGCCTGATATCGCTTCGTTCATTAAAAAGGGAAGACTCCCTTGGATCGGGCACGTTGAGAGGATGGACCAGAATAGGGTGCCAAGAAGGCCGGTCTGCGGACATCCAGGTGGCTCCAGAAGACGAGACAGGCCGTGCATGAGGTGGGTGGATGATGTGGAGGCTGATGTCCGAAGCCTCGAAGTTAGAAGATGGCGCGCGGCTGCTCTTGACAGGGACAAGTGGAGGAGGATAACTGAGGAGGCCCATGTTCTCTTATAGGACTGTAGCGCCAAATATGACAATGATGATAACTTTTGCGTGAGTACTTACCTAACCTCGTTAGTTTCCTTATAGTGAAACAAAACATACCTAGCTAGACAAGGGTCTCGTCATGTCTAGGTGATTATTGAAGAATCACACGACCGTTTAAAATTCAAATACGGAAAGAAATTTACCACATAGGAAAGAACAACCAAAAATATAAACTGCTTTTTGTTCTTCCTACTACAGCTAGGTAACTGGAAGCCATTTTTCGAGACAGAAAATATAATATAATTAGTCTATCAGGCAACAGGTTGCACACAATTTCGAAAGGATGGCATTGGAAGACTCAGACAAGTTAATTTTATCTATTAAGCCCTTGAAAAGTTCCACTTAAGTTAAGCAATAAGGATGGTGCAAAGAAATTGAAAATTAATGTATAATTATTTTCCTTTTTAATTATTTTCAGTTAACTGAATGAATAATATACGCTAACTTTGAACAAATTTAGATAAATTGTTCTCCTTTCTGTTTTCGTCGCTCTCACTTTAATTGAATACTTCCACCAACTCCGCCACTTCTTCATTTTCATCTCATTATAAATCACTGAAGACAAATATTCTTCTGGCACAAGGTATCCGTTATTCATGGAGCATAACGTTTGTTCAAGTTACGAAAGTAGCTATCAAAAAAATCCAAACGAGCCATCATTCTTCAAATGAAATAATATCACAAAACAACCAACTCGATTTAATACCCGTGATTATAATCAGGTGTTCCTTAGCAATGATATCTGGGCCGGATTTATACCGTTTAATTCACGATCATCTTGACTAAGCTTTTCGGTGAAAACGAACGGCTGGACGTACAGTGTTCCGGGTGGTCTCAAAAAATTCTTTAGTTCGAGATCAATTTAAAAACTTGAAAATACCATACCCTTCTGTCGTGAAATCACTCCTTGTATTGTAAAGATTTCGCAAATAAACTCATGAATGAATTGGTAGACGTGGGCAGGCAGTTCGAGAGAGCTGGAAGGGTCTAGTGGGAAGGGATCCCCACCACCCTCCACGAGAGTGGAGGATGGAGGGAGCATAGTCCCCAGACTATAAAATCTCGCCTCCTTGGCCTTCCAAGTCATTCTACGCTCTCCTTAAGTCGCCAACTTATCTCTCTCTCTCCTTGCCTCACTCCTCCTCTCATAAAAGATCCCAGACTGGTATATCCACTGGGCACCATCAAAAGATCCCAGACTGGTATATCCACTGGGCATGTCCTGAAAAGAACCCAGACTGGTCTATCCACTGGGCACTACTCATACCTTAGCTTCCTATCGCATCATCAAAACCACAACAGTGGTGAACCCGATGTTCACGCAGCATGGAGTCCGACGCCGCCTCAACGGAAATGCCTCCCTTCCTCTCGCCCGCCTCCTCGCCACCACCCCCGCTCTCAACCCCACCGCCGTCGACCCCTCTGCCTCTTTTTCGCCCCCTCTCTCAGCTGTGCCTGCCGCCGTCATGACTGCCGCCTCTGCGATTCCCCTCACCCTTCCACCCTTCTACTCGCAAGACCCCTCGTTGTGGTTTTTCCAAATTGACGCCACCTTTTCCGCCGCCAACCTTCACAGCCAGAAGGTGAGATACCACCGCCACCGCCTCATTGCCCTCTACCAGACATCGAAATTCGCTCGGATTTCGTCCCTTTCCCAACCTCAACAACTGGGAGATCTCAAGCCCTCCCACCTCTTCCGTCGCCTCCGTCATCAGCTACGTGATGTGCTCTCTACGGACGTCACCCATACATTTTGGCTAGGGGCCTTACCCCACTCCATCCAGCTGGCCCTCGCCGCCCACCTCGACGCGCCGGATGACGACCTTCTCCGCTTAGCGGACCCGATCCACGACATCGGCGTCCCCACCCTCGTACCTGAATTCCGCCTGCCACCCGCCACAATTCAACATCCCCTCTCCGCCACCATGGAAGGCCGCCGACCCCGCTCCCCCACCCCGGAAGGCCGCCGACCCCCCTCCACAGACAGAAACAGGACGCCCTTCTCCGACTGACACGGAACCCCCTCTCCGCGGGCCCCCCGCCAACAGCCAGACTGTCCCTCTCGACCCCCTCGCAAGGAATATCTACCCGCCGACCCCCCCCCCCTCCCACCTGACGTTGCTTCTACCACGTCAACTTCGGAGACCAGGCTCGCTAATGCCACTCCCCCTGCCAATTCACCTCCGCTCCGGGAAACACCGGTAACCCAGGTGGCCCCCCTCCTCCGGGGGACCACCCATAACACCCCCACCTCCATCACCTCTGTCCAAAAAGTTTCCTTTGTGGGCCCCCCTTCCACCGACGCCACACTCGCCTACGCAGGGGCATTACGGAAGGTTTCACTCCCTCCTTTCCGATGCCGGCAGCGGACGCAACGGCCGCCGCCCTCTCCTACGACGCCCCCCTCACTTACGCAGGGGCTCTCAAACAACAACCCCCTCCCACTTTGACCCCCACCACGACCCCCGCCGACGCCGTCATGCAAGACCTCGCTCCCGACCACCGCCGCCTCTTCAAAAAATGCCGGCGAACGAACCTCCCTTTCCTCGTAGATACGAGGGCCGCTCTGTCGCCAGACCGGCTCCTCCCGGCAGCTCTTGTACGCCGCAAATGGGACCTCTATTCCTTCCTACGGGGATTACCGCTCCACCATCCACCTAAACAACCACATCTAAGAGTGGAACTTCACGGTCGCCGACGTGGAAAAAACCATCCTGGGGGCCGATTTTTTATCATACTTCGGTCTCCAGGTGAACTTCAAGAACGCCCGGCTCATTGACACGGCTTCTCATAAACCCCTTCCAGGGTTTATCAACACCCTTCACTCCGCACCCACCACCGACCTCTTCGCCACTCTACTGAGGGACTACACCCCCCGTCACCACCCGACCACCCACCTGTCTACGATCCAGCACTATAACGAGACTTTCGGCCCCCCCTCACTGCAAAAGACAGACGCCTCCACCCATTACAACTCGCCCAGGCCGAACGGCATTTTGACCGTTTGATCACGGATAAAATTATCTGCCCTTCGAACTCCCCCTGGGCCTCCCCACTGAACATCGTCCAGAAGCCGAACGGCGATATCCCCCCCTGCGGTGATTACCGCTGCCTCAACGCCAAGACCACGCCAGACCTTTACAATGGCCCCCACCTCCGTGACTTCATCTATCACCTCCACGGCGCCACGATCTTTTCGACCTTAGACATCTCCTTTGCCTTCCATCACATAAACATTCACCCCCCGGCCGTACCGAAGGCCGCCATTATTACCCCCTTCGGCCTCTTCGAGTACGTCAAGATGGGGTTAGGCCTCCGTAACGCTGCCCAAACATGGCAGTGTTACATGGACCAGATCCTCCGAGGCCTCCCATTCGTCTTCTGCTTTCTCGACGATGTTTTGGTCGCTTCCAAAATGCCAGACGAGCACTATCAACACCTACAACAAGTCCAACGGATTTTCGAATCCGAAGGGTTGACGGTTAACAAGGAGAGGAGCGTGTTAGCCCAACCTTCCGTCCGCTGTCTCGGACACATCGCCACCTCTTCCGGGATAACCCCGCTTCCAGAACGGGTCGACTCCCTTCGCCAGTTCCCTCAACCCCACACCGTCACTGAACTCCGTCGCTTCCTCGGCATATTAAATTTACATCGCCGGCACATCCATCCATCACGCCGCCCAACACCAGCTTCCCCTCGTAAACGCCATTCCTCTACCAGCGAAAAAAAATGATCACCGCCCCATCGACTGGACCCCCGACCTCGCCTCCGCCTTCGAAACATGCAAGAAGGACCTCGCCGCAGCTGCTCTACTCGCGCACCCCGACCCCCACGCCCCCCTCTCCATCACCACTGACGCCTCCGACTGGGCCATCGGAGCAGTTCTACACCAACACACCAGCGCCTCCCCCCAACCACACGGTTTCTTCTCTGGCACTCTCTCAACCGCCCTACGCAAATACTCTACGTACGACAGAGAACTCCTCGCCACTCACAAAGCCATTAAACGTTTTCGCGACTTTGTGGAAGGCCAGCAGTTCTCTGTCAACACCGACAATAAGCCACTTACGCACGCCCTCCTTCAAAACCGCAAGTCTGCCCCGCCCTGTCGCCTCCGGCAATTAGAATTTATAGCACAGTTCACTACCGACATACGCTATACGCCGAGGGCCGACAACTGCGTGGCAGACGCCCTATCCTGTCCATCACCAGCACAGGTGGAAGAACTGCTCCCCTTCCCCTCCGGCCAACAAATCGCCGCCCGTCAGCTTCCGGATTCCGATGCCGCCCTCGCCAACTAGCCATCTCTGGCCATCTCTGCTAGTAAGCTCAAACAGGTGCCACCACAAGACCTATGGTGCGACGTTTCCTCCTCGCCACCTCACCCATACGTCCCACCAGACCTTAGGCGGCAGCTGTTCGAGCACTATCATGCCCTCCATCACCCGGGCATCCGGGCGAGCCGAGACCTGCTCACCTCTCGGTACTTCTGGCCCCGCATGAATACCGACATCTACAATTGGGTTCTCGGGTGCCAGAAGTACCAGCGCTATAAGGTCTCGACGCACCCCTACGTCCCACCATAGACCTTCGACGACGCCCTACCATTCGAACACATCCATCTCGACATAGTTGCCACCTTCCCCCCTCGGAAGGTAAGAAGTACTGCCTGACTCATGATCAACCGTGCCACCAACTGGATTGAGTGTATCCCCCTTGCGCGCATTTCCGCGGACGCCATAGCCTTCCTTAATAACTGGATCGCGGTGTACGGCTGTCCGCAATCCTCACAGTCGGTCAGGGTAGGCAGTTCGAATCTTCAACTTTCAACTCCCTCCTTCACTCCCTCGGAATCCGGAAGCAGCACACCACAGCCTATCACCCCCAGTCCAACGGGAAAGTGGAGCGGTGGCACCTCGTACTAAAACAGGCGATCCTGACCTCCTCCGACTCATCCTCATGGACGAAAAACCTGCCCTATGTCCTATTGAGCCTTCGCATGTCGGCCAGATCATCAGACGGGCTTAGCCCTGCTGAGCAGGCCTTTTGATCCCCCCTGCGCCTACCTGCCGACGTGCGCCTACACCCGTCAGGTAACAGGGACCCCCCTCACTTACCGACACCCATTTCCGACACGACATACCCCGAACGGTTTTATAGGGCTACCCAAATATACTTCAAAGAGCCCGGCCTTCATAAATCCCTACAACCTCTCTACTCCGGCCCGTTTCATGTTATTTGCACCACCGAAACTACCGCCACCCTGTTACTTGAAGGGAAACCCCATACTGTCCCGCTAGCCCGCTGCAAGCCCGCCTATGTTCTGGCCGACGTCCCTTCACACAGTCTCTCGTCAACTCCCGACCCTACCACACCACTGTCTCTTCGATCTCCTTCCGCCGACCACAACGTCACCGCCATCTTACACCACGTATGGGTCCCGGCACCCCTCTCACCACTCCATCACTCGCCCGTGCCTCTGGCACCATCACACGGGGCCTTGAGCAGGTGGGGTACTAAAACGCGTGAAATTCCCACTTGGTAGTCCACCTCTCATTGCCCCGCTGCGAACATCCTCGCTGCAGCCGGCCGCCTCAAGCCTCGCCGCCCCGCCTCGTCTACGATCTCCTGTTATTATATGTGCCTTCAGCCTCATTCTGTTTGCCTCGGCCTTCAGCCATGTAACTCTGTGCCCTCAGCTCTATCCATCATTCACTTTGCTCAATCTGGGGGGACCTCTGCCGCGATATCACTCCTTGTATTGTAAAGATTTCGCAAATAAACTCATGAATGAATTGGTAGACGTGGGCAGGCAGCTCGAGAGAGCTGGAAGGGTCGAGTGGGAAGGGATCCCCACCACCCTCCACGAGAGTGGAGGATGGAGGGAGCATAGTCCCCAGACTATAAAATCTCGCCTCCTTGGCCTTCCAAGTCATTCTACGCTCTCCTTAAGTCGCCGACTTATCTCTCTCTCTCCTTGCCTCACTCCTCCTCTCATAAAAGATCCCAGACTGGTATATCCACTGGGCACCATCAAAAGATCCCAGACTGGTATATCCACTGGGCACCTCCTAAAAGATCCCAGACTGGTCTATCCACTGGGCATGTCCTAAAAGAACCCAGACTGGTCTATCCACTGGGCATGTCCTGAAAAGAACCCAGACTGGTCTATCCACTGGGCACTACCCATGCCGTAGCTTCCTATCTCATCATCAAAAGCACAACACCTTCCATTGAAAGTTTCGAGCAGCGGCGTTCGGGAACCGAAGACCAGTCCAACCTCTAAGAGATGACTGACACTAACGCTGAGCTTCGCGTTATGGGACCTACAAACCAAATTTTATAATTTTTGTTCATGGTAACTAAGGAAAATGAGAAGTACAGCGTACGGAGGACGAACAGACATTTTTTTTATTCTATTTTCGGATTCTAAGTACCTTGAAACAGAAACCGTAACATTTAGAGTGAGGTTCTCGCCTCACGTCGGACTCTGCGGAACTTCTCCTTTAGCTGCGCCATGCTAATAACCTGCCGCTGTAGTTTTCTCTTATTCTTATATCTGCCCTTCGTTATTCAAACCTACCTTATTTTACCATCTCATTTACCTTTCATTTTATTACATTATTATTTAAATATATTTTATTATTTCTTTCGTCATGGTGAAGTTTGAAAAGGACCGAATGAGGCTTCACACGGAACAAAAATCTGGTGAGAAACATTCGTGAGGCTCACGACAGCACCATCGACCAACACTGCGTCATTCTCATTCCAGAACGCAGTGAGTTTTCAAGTAAGTCCCAAAGTGTGAGTCTTTTTTTATGTTTTTGTTTTTACATTCTCTGGATGCAATCGCAAACGTGAAAACCGTTGATCCGTCATATCCCACAACCCAGTGGTCCAACCAAACCTTCAAACATTCTTAGTTTCCCCAATGGCCCGAACTGTTGATTGAAAAAATCCTCTCTTTCGAACTATCCTAGAGTACATCCTACAAACTACTACCTATTATGAACGCGGACAACCACCCTTATTACCTGAGATGATCGCTATTATTATTTTTACTCCAACAATTGTGCGCTGTTCTGACGTGTTACTTGCATTCGCGTTTTATCTTTCATTTGCGATTTATTTTTCCACTTTTGTCGTTTTAGTTAAATAAAGCCTTATTTTTCCAAAATATTTAGTTCTAATTTCATAACCGTACCAAGGCCGAGCCATGTAACCACGGTTACGATTGCGCAGTCGCGACTACTCACACGAATGCAACAAAATCTGTATGAGAACAAGACCTAATCCTGAAGTACGATCAAGATTTGAGCCAATTTGGATCATTGGGTTGTGAGTTAAGTGGGTTCGACATTCTTCATGTTTGCGCATGCCCAGTGTCACTACTGATCCGAATGCGACAAAACTCATATAGGAACAACGAAGACCTAACTCAGAACTTCCATAAAAATTTGAGCCATTGGGACCATTGGGACCATTGGGTCGTGAGTTATGGCGGTTCGCAAAAATTCGTACACGCAAACACGCACATATTCAACTACCTGAAGGAGCAAACATTTCCTTTTGGTTTATTATTTTCAATAATGAACCTTTGGAACCGAGCATGAAAAATTTTTTTTTAACTCCTCAAATTTTTATGGTTTCCGTTTCAAGGTACGTAGAATCCGAAAATGCATTAAAAAAATTTCTGTCCGTACTTCGCACTTTTCTTAGTTGCCATGAGCCAAAATTGACGAAATTCGGTTTATAGGTCCCGTTTGGGGTCTAGTTGGTCCTCGAAGCTCGGCGTTAATGTCAGTCATCCCTAAGGGGTGAGAAAAAGGGGTTGAAATCTCCAGGACGCCGTTATCTCGATTTTTTTGCGGTTTTAAATAGTTCTCGAACTTGGGAGTTTTTTAAGACCACCCGGAGCATTGTACGTCCAGCCGTTCGTTCACAGTAAGGCCCAGAAGTTTGCACCGACAGGCTTTTTGAACAGCAGGGTGAATGAAATTGTATACATTTAGCCCAAATATCATCACGAGGGACGCGTTAACAATCGGGAATTGGCCCGAGATCATCATTGCCAGGGATCACCTGATTATATTCACGGGGTATGAAGTCGAGTTGGTTGTTCTGTGATATTATTTCATTTGAAATATGAAATTTCTTTTTCTTCTCTGCTCTTAAATTTTAAAAATGAAATTTATTCTTCTGCTCTTTTGGAGTTTGTTGACAGGTAGTGAAACTTGAATGAACGTTGAAGTATTATTGATGGGTAAATTATTACGCAATGGTAAATTATTACACAACGGTAAATTATTACACAACGGTTCATTATACCATCTACGTAGAAGGGGCTGGAGTTTGTTTGTAGGTACGTTTGCCACTTTTTTCAGTCCACATCAACGATTTCCCTTCACAACTTCATTATTTCCGTTTCATTTTGCCATTTTCGTTATGTACTGTTTGTCATCGACAGAATTATTTTAGCAACATTTAACTCGTGATTTAGGTAGGTACCTAGTAACGATTACGGGGTTAGGTACTCACCTACTGATCTGCGATCTACATAATATGTATAGAATAGTATATATATTATATAGATGGGTTATCTATACGGAGAGCTGTGATCTGTAACAGAAGGGTATTCCTTCCGCCGTATATCCTTCAATTTCGCTCCAAAAAATTCGTTCTTCCGCACACAGGCTCCATTTGGGCCCTAGTTGGTTCCCGAAACTTTGGAGCCCGGTCGGAATATACCCAAGGGTGTTATGGCGAAAAATGGGGGGAGAATGGGGTTTTTTGGTGTTTTGGTAACATGATGTTGTGAGGTATCTTTTTCCATGTATTTTTAGGACGAGGGGACCGATATGAAGTCAATTTTGACCAAAGAGTTGAAACTCGAGGTTTAACGAAGTTTTAGCCTTAATATTTAGTCTAAAATAGTCGTTCTTCCGCACTCAGTTAGGGTTCCACATTTGGCGGCATGAGGTTGTGCCCGGAGGGTTCCACACTAATAGATGTCACCGGTAAAGGTTCCACACTATCAAATGTCACCACGTCGACGGGATCTTTTTGGAGGCATGTGCCCGCCAGGTTCCACACTAGCAGATGTCACCGATAAAGGTTCCCCACTACCAGATGTCACCACTGCGACGGGAGCTTTTAGGTTTTAAGGAGAGAGGAGGAGTGAGGAGAGAGAGAGAGTCAGCAACTAGAGGAGAGCGCAGAATGGCTAGAAAGGCGAAGGAATCGAGTTTTTATAGCCCTTGAGGGCTGTCTCCCTCCATCCTCCAGCTAGTGGAGGATGGTGGGGAACCCCACTGGGTTCCTCGGTGCTCCTGCGTCTTTCGTCCCCACTTCTGCGAGTTTATTTGTGAGATCTAATATTTGCAGGGTTACAAGGAGTGGTTCTGGGAGGATACCACGACAGTTATAAATGTACAAAGTTACATAGATATAAAGTTTAATTGTTATTGCAACTGGGTGAAGCAACTGCTCAAGGTGAAGCAAATTAAAATCGAAACAGTGGGCCTATTTTCATAAATTTTGGTCTGATGGTGATAAAGGGAATACCAATTTACAAGATTCGTGGATCACAATGTCTTAGGTATGTTGCTTCTAATGGTTATAATTACGTACGTTTTTACGTAATGTTTGAGTTTTCAGTAAAATTAAATAGGTAGTTGATTCAAGGCAATGTTGGAACTGGGTGAGAATGTGGCAATTTCTCTTTTTGGTTTATTATTCTGTGAATAATACACGTATGTATTCGCTCAGCAAAAAATTTTTATAACATCCCCTCAAACTTTTTTCTTTTCCGTTCCAAGGTGCGTAGATTCCAAAAACGCTGCAAAGTCCTTGTCACATGGGTTTATTATTCCATTGGAGTTCTAGAGATTTTTGTTGGCTGTTAAATGTATTGTTTCTTTCATGTGGAATGATTGAAATAGCTATTTCTGATGATTTCCACCAATTTTGGCCCCCAAAACATGAAATAGGTACGTTTTTTTTTTTTTTTTAAGATCATCTTTGATCATTGGTAGTGGCATTTAATGGTCTTGATTCACCTGTTTACACTTTTTCCAATGTTATTGTACAAATTGATGGTGATTTCAGACAGTTTTCCAGGTTTTTGACTCATAAAAAACCAATTTTGGGAGCTGAACCTTTGGTAAAACCTCAATTTCCGCGTCTTTGGTCAAAATCGACTTCATATTCGGTCTTCTCGTCCTCAAAAACATGGAAAAAGATACCTCAAAAGCTCATGTTACTAACATGTTGTTAAAACGCAAAAAGTACCTATTTTTATACACATTTTCACTCATAACACCCCTGGGTATATTCCGATCGGGCTGAAAAGTTTCGGGACACAACTAGGGCCCAAATGGAGCATGTGTGCGAAAGAACGACTTTTTTAGACCGAAAATGAAGCCTGTACACGTGATACGGCGTTTTGGAATCTACGCACCTTGAAACGGAAAAGAAAAAATTTTGAGGGGGTGTTATAAAAATTTTTTGCTGAGCGGATACATAGGTGTATTATTCACAGAATAATAAACCAAAATGTTGAGGGGGTGTTATAAAATTTTTTTGCTGAGCGAATACACAGGTGTATTATTCACAGAATAATAAACCAAAATGCAATGTCCGTCCGCCGTACGCCGTCCGCCGTACGCCGTCCGCCGTACGCCGTGCGCCGTATCACGTGTCCTGGCTTCATTTTCCTTCTAAAAAAGTCGTTCTTTCGCAACAAATGCTCCACTTGGGCCCTAGTTGTGTCCCGAAACTTTGCAGCCCGATCGGAATATACCCAGCGGTGTTATGAGTGAAAATGTGTATAAAAATAGGTACTTTTTGTGTTTTAGCTTTTGAGATATCGTTTTCCATGTTTTTGGGGACGAGAAGACCGAATATGAAGTCAATTTTGACCAAAGTGTGGAAAATTTAGTTCTACCAAATGTTCAGCTCCCAAAATTGATTTTTTATGAGTGAACAACCTGGGAAATTTTCTGAAATCACCATCAATTTGTATAATAACACTGGAAAAAGTGTGAACACGTGGATCAAGACGATTAAATGGGACTACCAATGATCAAAGATAATTTAAAAAAAAAAAAAAGGAGCGTACCTAATTTGTGTGTTAGGGGCCAAAATTGATGGAAACCATCAGAAATAGCTATTTCGTTTATTGCGCATGAAAGAAACAATAAATGAAAAGCCAACATTTCTGTACGGTACGTATGTCCGATAGAATAATAAACCCATGTGGCAAGGACTTTGCAGCGTTTTCTTTCAGAATGATTGACAGCGACGGCTTTAACACTTTATGGGAAGAACGTGAGGTCAGTAGCCCCATAACGCTTGTCTTTCAAGGTGAGTAGAAAGGATGGTCCTTGAGTGATCTAAGTTGAGTGGCTTGGCGGTGAAATTAAACTGTTCGTTTTGACCCTTATGACGATGATGGTGGTGTGCCATTCCTACGGTGTTGAGTGGGTGGGGAAGAAACCGTGACAACTGACGCTTTGTCCTGACCACAAGTTTTCATCAGCGATAAGGAGCGCCTGGCCTCTGCGAATGATCTAATATAAAATATTTGATCCCTCTCCCCTCCACCTATGCAATTTCCCTTTAAAAAGGTATATTATATCGTACCTTGAAAGGCAGAATGTC
>OX940974.1:121211973-121482488 GCA_954871275.1 Leptopterna dolabrata
AAAAAATCTGTCTTGGCAATCTACAGGCTAAGTTCGTAGATGGGCAGAATCGGGTCACTCTAAGGGGGAGTTTTGGGGAGTTTTAGGGGGGAAAAATTACCCATAAATTCCCAAAATGAAACAGTCTGACAAGTGACACCTCATTTTAAAGGTTTTTGTACGCTGAACACGATGGTGAAATCAGAATTGCGATATCTCATTCCGTTCTCAAACTGGAGCACTTTTAAGATGAAGGAACGTGGTTATTTCTTGAGATAAAACAGTTTTACATAAAATCAGTTATTTCTTCGAAAATTCGCTCTTATAGCCATGCTGCATGACTGTGGTTTTTTTTTATTGCGATAGAACAATGTTATCATAATATAGCGAAGCACTTTGCGAACGTTACATTCTATCAACTGGTTCCACCGCCTCTTGAGAATTCACGGAGTTGAAAATTGGATCAAATTAAATTTTAAATGTTCCCGTGACTAATCAACTACTGGCAGCCTTCTCTCAAGAAGATCAACTTCAAATTAAGGTCCCATTACCACGGAAACGCTCGCCCCAAAAGGAAATCACTTGATAATTCAAATCTCAGATTCAGTATACTACCATAATAAATATTAACGTCACCAACACTTACAGTATAGGTAGGTCCCAATTTGCTAAGCCTACCATCCCCAAAATTTGACACCTTGATCAAGGTAACGCTACATTTCTCGACCCTAATATATGCTATTAATTTGCGAACGTTTACAATTTATTATGCCGTTTTATTACAACTAATATGTTACTATTTTGTCATTGTAATGTGGGTACTATCATACTATTGTGCAATTGCTGATATTTTTTGCCATTTATTTTATACTGTACAGTACTGTCTTCTAAACCTCACATTAATTTTATGACGTTTAACCAATTTCAGGCATTATGTTTAGAAAATTGAGCAACAATGTGAAACCTTGTGAAACCATGTAGATACATTATTATTAGTTACATAATGATGACACGCAAAAATGGAAATGGACATTTAGTTTTCAAACCTACGGACTGGGACACCAATTACGAATGGAATACAGAAAGATGAAGGAAAAACGCTGCAAATCCCTGCACAACGGTTTATTATTTTGTACAGAATACCCTCCTGTTACAGATCACAGGTCTACGTATAGATAACCCTTCTATATAACATATGTACTATTCTACACATATTATGTAGATCGCGGATCTCCGTAGGTTAATACCTAACCCCGTACTCGTTACTAGGTACCTCCCTAAACCGTTGTGTAATAATTTTCCTGTATAGGTTCCACTTCTACGGAGATAGAATAATTAAGCGTTGTGTAATAATTTTCCCATCAATAATACTTCAACGGTTGTCCAAGTTGCAAAAGTACCTATCAACAAAATCCAGCCCCTTCTTGGTAGATTAACCGTTGTGTAATAATTTACCGTGGTGTAATAATTTACCGTTATGTAATAATTCTGTCGATGGCAAACAGTACCTAGCAAAAAGAAACGCACATAATGAAGTTCTGAAGAGAAATTGTTGATGAGTGAAAAAAAGTTGCAAAAGTACCTACCAACAAACTCCAGCCCCTTCTACGTAGATGGTATAATGAACCGTTGTGTAATAATTTACCGTTGAGTAATGATTTACCATCGTGTAGTAATAATTTACCCATCAATAATACTTCAACGTTTGTTCAAGTTTCACTACCTACCAACAAACTCCAAAAGAGGCATCATTTTTCAAATGAAATAATATCACAGAACAACCAACTCGACTTCATAGGTACCCCACCAATAAAACCAGGTGGTCCCTAGCAATGATTTTATCTCCGGCCAATTTCCGATTGTCGGCGCGTCCCTGGTGACGAGATTTGGTCTGATGTATACAATTTCATTCACCCTGGTGTCAAAAATGCCTGTCGGTGCAAACTTCGGGGCCTTACTGTGAACGAACGGCTGGACGTACGGTGCTCCGGGCGGTCTTAAAAAACTCGTAAGTTCAAGAACTATTTATAACCGTAAAAAGATTCACGTAAAAAAAAAGGTATAGGCGTTCTGAAAATTTCAACCCCTATTTTGAACCCCTTAGAGATGACTGACAGTAACGTCGAGCTTCGAGGACCAACTAGACCCCGAACGGAACTTATAACCCGAATTTCATCAATTTTGTTTCATGGTAACTAAGAAAAGTGGCCCGTACGGCGTACGGCGTACGGCGGACAGACAGAAATATTTTTATTGCAGTTTTGGATTCTACATACCTTGAAACGTAAACCATCAAATTTTGAGGGGGGTAAGAATTTTTTTCGTCATGCTCGATTCCAATGGTTCATTATTGAAAATAATAAACCAAAAAACAAGTGTTTAAAGTAGAAATTCCTGGAACCAGACTGAGAACGAGGTGGATGGAAGATGGAAGATGTTACTGACGACATCAGATTCATCGGAGGGGAGAGATGGAAGACGAAACACCTTGACCGGCCAGCTTGGACTGTATAGTACGGGGAGCCGAAAGCGCCGCATCAGGCTGTAGCGCGGAATGAGTAAGTAGGTTGTTGGGCCGATTGTTCTCAAGTTGCCTTGCCCCCTATTCTTACAGGAACGATTTGATTAAATTGTGTGTGTACACAATGAGGAGTGCCCATGACTTCGGGTTATATTACTTTCATATTTTCAACCGAAAGTAGATTCCATTCTAAGAATTTTGAGACCAACCGCACTCTCGTACGATGAATAGAATTATTTTTCATGGGCTTTAAAATTTTCGGCAACGAGTGATGTCATTGCACCCCTCCCGCCTGGGCGTGACGTCACTCGTGGCCGAAAACTTGAAAGCTCACAGAAAAAGAACTATTCATCGTAGGAGAGTGTGGTTGGTCTCAAAATTCTTAGAATGGAACCTACATTTATTTAAAAATATAAATAGAAGTCATCGGTACTCGTAATTCCCTTTGTTTGTTGTAAATGGATCCAAATTTCTAGAATGAACACACTATGATTACGGCTATTGCCGGAGACCCATCGTTCTTGCGGGTTTTCTTTACTTTTGCGGCTCTAAGGTGAGGATGATACGAGCGGTTGAGCACTCGTCAAGCTTAGTGGTGGCAGCTCAGGGTTAGGCTGTAGGTACACTGCGGCAGCGGAGGTAGAATGAAGGGAAATGTGGTGGTTGTGGGGGGGGGGGGGGGGGGGGTAAGTGAAAGTGAAATACCGCTGTAAAAGGTTCCCCTTGTAATAACGACTCCATATCCTTAGAATTCCTGACGTGACTCAACTTGCGAACGAGTCTTTTTTTACCCCAAGCTAACACATTTTCCCACACGAAGTTTGTTCAATCTCATACTTTCCAACCCTAAAATATTTTATTATACCCTCTTCTTCCTCCTTACATCTGGCCTCGTCACCATTGTTGAACGATATTATCGTGTATGGAAAGTGCAAAATAACATTTTGAAAAGCCGCTACATCAAACATTGGTAGTCTGGAATGATTTCCAGACGACCTATAATCCAAGATTATCCACAGCTTTCCGCTCTGTAATCCGCGTCAAGTCTTCCTACGTCTCTTAATACATAGTTGCACTTTCGTAGAAGTCTCGTAATTACCTACGCGTTGTAGCTTTTGCAATGCATACGTCCAGTCACGTAATTGCCAATGCATACGACCCCAGTTAAAGGGGAGCCCACTCTTGCGAATAGAAAATTGGTTTCCTCCTGTCAAGCTGAAGCGTCTAGGGATCAGTTTTACCAAATTACCATTTTATATTTAACATGAGTAACCATTGTCATCAAATTATAGGTTCCGTAAATTATTAGGAAGACAGATTTCAGGCAAGAATAGTAGCAGATGGTCTGGATCAGAACCATTTCCGTAAGTGACATTTGCATCAAATGTTAAAGTATTTTGGTCTTAGTGGAATGAAAAACATTTCAGTAATTCCGTTTTGGTTTATTAATCTGTGAACAATATACCTATGTATTCTTGAGAGCGAAAAATTTCTGGAACACCCCCCCAAAAGTTTGTCTTTTACGTTTCAAGGTGCGTAGATTCCTCATGCAATGTCTGCCCGCCGTACGCCGTATCATCCATATTTACATACTTTATTTTCGGTCTAAACAATTCTTTCTTTCGCACACAGGCTCCATTTGGGCCCTAGTTGAGTACCGAAAACTTGCAGCCCAATCGCAATATACCCAAGGGTGTTATGGGTGAAAAATTGGTGTAACCTGTGAGTAAAAAACGCTGCAAAGTCCTTATCACATGGGTTTATTATTCTATTGGACATAACTACAGAAATGCTGGCTGTTTATTTATTGTTTCTTTCATGTAAAATAATTGAAATAGCTATTTCTGGTCGTTTCCACCAACTTTGGCCCCCAAAACTTGAATTAGTTACGCTCCTTTTTTTCAAATTATCTTTGATAATTTATAGTACCATTTAATCGTCTTGATCCACGCGTTGACACTTTTGGTTTATTATTCTGTGAATAATACACCTATGTATTCGCTCAGGAAAAAATTTTTGTAACACCCCCCAAAATTTTTTCTTATCCGTTTCCAGGTTCACAGATTCCAAAAATGCAATGTCCGTCCACCGTACGCCATCCGCCGTACGCCGTCCGCCGTCCACCGTACGCCGAACGCCGTATCACGTGTACAGGCTTCATTTTCGGTCTACAAAATTCGTTCTTTCGCACACGTGCTCCATTTGGGCCCTAGTTGTTGCGTCCCGAAACTTTGCAGCCAGATCGGAATATACCCAGGGGTGTTATGAGTGAAAATGTGTGTAAAAATAGGTACTTTTTGCGTTTTAGCAACATGTTGGTAACATGAGCTTTTAAGGTATCGTTTTTCATGTCTTTGGGGACGAGAAGACCGAATATGAAGTCGATTTTGACCAAAGAGTGGAATATCGAGGTTCTACCAAATGTTCGGTTCCCAAAATTTATTTTTCGTGAGTCTACCTTGGAAATCGTCTGAAATCATAATCAGTTTGTATAATGACACTAGAAAAATTGTCAACACGTGGATCAATACGATTAAATGGCACTACCAATGATCATAGATGATTTGTGGAAAAAAAAGCCTACCTGATCCGTGTTTTGCGGGCCAAAACTACCATCAGAAATAGCTATTCGAATTATTTCACGTGTAAGAAACAATAAATAAACAGCCAACATTTCTGAAGGGATGTCCAGTAGAATAATAAACCCATGTGACAAGGACTTTGCAGCGTTTTCTAGTGTTATTCTACAAATTGATGGTGATTTCAGACGATTTCCCAGGTTTTTGACTCTTTAAAAATTAATTTTGGAAGCTAAACATTTGGTACAACCTCAATTGTCCACTCTTCGGTCAAAATCGACTCCATATTCGGTCTTCTCGTCCCCAATAACATGGAAAACGATACCTCAAAAGCTCATGTTACTAAAGCACATAAAGTTCCTATTTGTATACACATTTTCACTCATAACACCCCTGGGTATATTCCGATCGGGCTGCTAAGTTTTGGGACACAACTAGGGCGCAAATGGAGCATGTGTGCGACGGACAGAATTTTCTAGACCGAAATTGAATTAGTTATGCGTGATACTGCGGATGGACATTGATTTTCTGAATCTCCTACCCACCTTGAAACGGAAAAGAAAAAATGTTGAGGGGGTGTTATAAAAATTGTTTGCTGAGCGAATACATTGGTGTATTATTCACAGAATAATAAACCATAAGTGGGTCTTTTTAAAAAGGAAATCGAGTGTTTTAGCGTGATATTTATATACGACACTACTCAACCAAACCATAATTACAGAAAATAAATAGACATCGTTTTCCACATAATGTTTGACGCAGAGTCGAATTGTGACACTCCTGATTCATTCTGACTGATTTTTCCGAAACAAAATTGATGTACATTTTGGTTCATTATCTTCAATAATGAACTTTTGGAATCGAGCTTGAACAAAAAAAAAATTTACCCCCCCCCCCCCCGCAAATTTTGATGGTTTCCTTTGGAGGCATGTACAATCAAAAATTAAATTTTAAAAAAAGCTGCAAATTATTACACATCGCTTCATTATTTACCTGTATAGATGCCCCTTCTGCGTGGATCACTGTTTTCTGTCAACACCTAGGTACCGTCGTGCTTCCCCCAGGAAAGCCCTAAATGGAGTAATGGAGCTGGCCTGGGAATTACAATTTCATAAAATGCAGGGGATTCAAATCCAAAAGTGCCATCATTTTGGTTTATTATTCTGTGAATAATACACCTATGTAATCGCTCAGCAAAAAAATTTTATAACACCTCCTCAAAATTTTTTCTTTTACGTTTCAAGGTGCGTAGATTCCAAAACGCTGCAAAGTCCTTGTCACATGGGTTTATTATTCTATGGACATACCTACAGAAATGCTGGCTGTTCATTTATTGTTGCTTTCATGTAAAATAATTGAAATAGCTATTTCTGATGGTTTCCACCAATGGTGGTACGCTCCTTTTTTTATTTTATTTTTTTATTATCGTTGATCATTGGTAGTGCCATTTAATTGTCTTGATCCACGTGTTGACACTTTTCCTAATGTTATTCTACAAATTGATGGTGATTTCAGACGATTTCGCAGGTTTTTGACTCATAAAAAATCGATTTTGGGAGCTGAACATCTGGTACAACCTCAATTTTCCACTCCTTGGTCAAAATCGACTTCATATTCGGTCTTCTCGTCCAAAAAAACATGGAAACCGATACTTCAAAAGCTCATGTTACCAACATGTTGCTAAAACGCAAAAGTACCTATTTTTACACACATTTTCACTCATAACACCCCTGGGTGTATTCCGATCGGGCTGAAAAGTTTCGGGACACAACTAGGGCCCAAATGGAGCATGTGTGCGAAAGAACGACTTTTTTAGACCGAAAATGAAGCCTGTACACGTGATACGGCGGACGGCGGATGGCGTACGGCGGACGGCGTACGGCGGACGGCGTACGGCGGACGGACATTGCATTTTTGGAATCTACGCACCTTGAAACGGAAAAGAAAAAAGTTTGAGGGGGTGTTATAAAAATTTTTTGCTGAGCGATTACATAGGTAGGTGTAGTATTCACAGAACCAAAAGCGTTGCCCTTAGCCTTAGTCTAGCCGCCAGAGGTTTGTGTTCACGACGGAACCTAAGTTTATTGTCGAATGAATTCTGGGGGACACCCCCAGACCCCCGGGTTGTAACAGGTTAGATCAAGGATCAAAGCAAGGAAACATGGAACATGTTTTTCGAATAGTTATTAGGGAATAATAGAGGATATGGAGATATGTAGAAAAACGTCTGCAATTCTAGTAGGCACTATAGCTTCCTCACTTGCATCACATGAACGTATGATACGGGACCATCTGCGATCCAACCCGCGCGTACCCTCAAAATTTCATCTCTCTACGACTATTTTTCGCGTAGTTAAAAGCGTTATAAGGAAACGGTCAACAATTCATGTTTGCGCAAGCGCAGAGGGAAATTACAGTAAGATTCCAATGAAGTTCATGAGGAACCATCAAAGTATTATACTGATCGACTGTTTTAGCCAAACACCGTAGGTCGCAAATTAGTTGCTCTTAAAGTGAGGTTTTTTTTTTTTTGTACGTGAATTAATCCGGTGTTGTGTTCGTTTGTTGGCGATAAGGACATATTTTTATCGGCTTCCAGTCTCTCCCGTGAAGCCACCTTCCCCGTCACGAGTCAGTATCGTCTATACAGTCCACCGACTAACGTTCCCGCTCCAACCTTCGTTTTGTTCCCGTGAAACCTCGTGCGACGTTCGTCGTTATTTCACCTGCAGTTTTGGCCAAGCTATGCCGCCCGCCACGCAGGGAAATAAGTCGGTTTGCCTATTTATCGTTCTTCCCCCCGCCACGAAGGGAAATAAGCCGGGAAGGTCCCTATAACATACTTCCCCGCCACGAAGGGAAATAAGTCGGGAATCTGCTGATTTTGGCACGAGCCATCATTTGGGACCAACCAGCCAGTCGGACGACATACGCCCCCCTGCCGTCAGCGAGACCATCATCGTCGATCTGGATCAGGCAACATATATATCTAGTTTATTTATTTTTGAAAAGGGACATTTATTTTTCATTTCATGGCCATTAATTTATGTTCTTGGAGCTCCAAATCGTTCGGTTTTTCTCTAAAATTTGAATATACTGTTACCATTTGGTGTCCAACTTATTTTGTTCTTTTTCTTTCAAGAATTTCCTCTTATCAAGGTTCCAAGAGAATCAGGTACCTACATATTTTATCGAAGTAGGTCACTTTTAACTTTAGTCTTCCACTGCTCCTAATTTAACAGCAAACATTTTCTGGTAGCAGAGCATGATTACGCTCTACAAATTTTAGTAATACATTTAAATTACAAATTTAAATTCGATAAAGTACGTGAGTGATAATCGAGTTCACTTCTGTCATTGTAGCTACTGCATAACTGAAGTTGCCCTAATATAATTTCCAGTTATATCATAATTATTATCTATTTGATAAGAATTGTAAAATTCTATTTATTTACAATTTTCTCAGTTGTGACCTTCATATATCTATTCTGTACATTGCTATTAATTCAGTCTATTTCCAGCTCGAATTTTGTAGATATGACTTCGATCATGCTATTGTCACGAGTACCTACACCTCTTTCCTGTCATTTTCCAAAGCTACCTGCACGGTGTCCTTTGCCGACCCTATTTCACTCGTATCCATAAATCCTATCATTAAAATGACTGAATCACCCATATTGACGTCAATTCGGCGGAAGATACATGATTGTGGGCGTAGGTTGCAATCTATTTATGACTCTGGAAAAAGGGCTTTCGAACCTTCAGCTAGTAGCGTGGAAATTTGTTACTTTCGTGGTATGACAGATACCCTGAACAAAACCTTCCAGAAGTTCGATGAATAAATTATGGGACCAGCTGTGCGACTCTGAACCTCCGAGATCCGATGGTGACTCTTCAGAAGCACGAGCCCATACAATACCATCAAAACAGGACAAAGAAACAAAGGCAACGCTGGAGCGGTATTATTTTACATGTAATTCTATGTTGGAACAATTGACTATGAAGGCGACTGCAACATCGGCTTCTCAAATGAGTCTAGCTGAAGTATTCATGAGTCAGGCTGGACATTCTGAGGTCTAGTTCTAAGGTTTAGTTGCCAACCTTTGATGGAACACTGCTTCAATGGCCCAGATTTCGCGATACCTACGAATCTATCGTACATGACGATCCTTTGTTATCAGACACGGAGAAATTTCACTATCTCAGGACAGCTCTTACAGGACCAGCCTTAAGTGTAATAGCTAACGTACGATTGGAGGCTAGGAGTTATCCAACTGCTTGGAAGGCGCTGACGGACACCTACAACAACAACCGACGTTTGGCAACATCCTATTTAGACCAAATCTTGGGGGACAAACTTATCCATGGGAAGGCATCATCCGTGGATCTACAAGCATTCATGTCGGCAATAGGGGACACCGTTGCATCGGTCAAGTTGCTGAAAATACCAATGAACCAGAATTCATTCTATTTCATCTGGGCATTTGGTGTTTGGACTCAGCAACCCGAGAAGCATTTTAGATCGCTCACAAGAGTGAAACCTTCCCAACCTTCAACACTCTAGCAGAATTTGTGCGAGCTCGCATGCTAGCTCTTCAATTCTCTCAAACCACCAGTACTGCTTGCAGCACCTTCCCCGAACCAGCCCAAAGGAAATCCCAAGCCACCGAAGCCACAAAACTCATCGAGAACATCTCTGATCACCCAAAACAAGAAGAACGAGCCCAGGCCCAAGAATTCCGCATCTCCACCCCCTTGCCCCGTGTGCAAAATGGCCCATCATATCCTCAGCTGTGCAGAGTATGACCGGTCTTCAGCTGATGAGAGGCTTCAACTCTTAAGAGGATGGAATGGCTGCATAAACTGCCTGTCTCCCTCACATTGACTGCAAGAAAGCAGATCCAAGTGGTACTGCAGGTTTTGCTCTCAGAAGCATCATTCGTCTCTCCATAGGCGCACCCTAGTTCCTAGAATGACTTCTGGCAGCAGTTCATCGCTAGCCAAGGGAAGCCAACCAGTGGAACACGGAACAAGCCTCAATGCAGTGGAAACCCAACAGGTGCAGGTCATATTGGGAACTGCTATAGCTGAGTTCCGGATTCAAGAGGATGCTATCAACCGGTTAGGTTGGTTATCGATTCCAGCAGCCAATCTTCCTTCATAACAACAAAATGTCTGCACAAGCTTGGACTACCCATGCAAAAGATGCAAAAAAGAATTTTGGGAATAGGCCAAATTTCATTTGACGGTGCGAAGGGTGTTGCCAACTGCATTTTGAGGCCTCGTGATGCTTGCGGTTCCGAGTTCACATCCAATGCCATAGTGGTTGCCAACATCACCTCATGCCTACCTACCTCAAAAGTGCCAACTGCCTTCATCCGTTTCTGCACCGGATTCCAGCTAGCAGATCCTCCATTTTGGAAACCAGGGTTTATCGAATTTTTGTTAGGTGCAGACCTATTTTCCTCAATCTGGACTGGTACTTCATTTCCACTGAAAGGCTCCCAGGCACGCGTGTTCTCAACAATTTTTGGTGGCGTGGTCCTCGGAAAAGTGGGTGACACTTGCAGTGAACCATGCAATACTCTGTGCACCATTGGTGAAACGTCATAGTCGGACCTGCACTTTGAACTGAAGAAGTTCTGGGAGATAGAGGAGGTAAAGTCTTCTCAAACATAAAAAAAAAACCTGAAGATGTTCAATTCGAGGAACATTTTCAAAACACCCACTATCGTTTGTCCACTGGCCAGCCTATGTGGTTCGCCTCCCATTCAGAAATGGGGAACCACACTTTGGTGACTCCTACACCATGTCTTTCAAGCGCTTTCAGAGCTTGGAAAGAAAGTTGACTTCTAACCTGCCACTGCACACACTATACCGTGAGTTCATGGCAGAATATCTGAGGCTTGGTCACATGACCCCCATAAATAGCACTTCTAAATTTATAATTCCACACCACTGTGTGGTAAAAGAAGATAAATCAACCACAAAAAATTCGTGTCGTGTTTGATGCCAGTGCTAAACCCTACACTGTCTCTGAATGATGAGTTATTAGTAGGCGAGAAGTTGCAGACAGAAATCAGAGACGACATCATCAACTTCCGTCGACATGCCATCGTGTTCAGCACCGACATCCTGAAGATTAACGGGATGATTCAGCTCGACAAACAAGACCGCCCGTTTCAGCACATCATCTGGAGAGACCCTGAGAACAAAGTGCCAGTCAAGTTCGAGCTGTGTACTGTCACTTAAGGTTTGGCTTGTGCTCCGTTCCTGGCTCTTCGTGTCCTGAAACAATTGGTTCATGATCATGGGCACGAATACCCACTGGCAGCCAGGGTTATGACCAACGACATCTACGTAGACAACATTTTGACTGGCGCCCCATCTATCTCCGTGGCAACAAAGCTTCGGGACCAACTAATAGGTCTCCTGGGGAAGGGTTGTTTTGATCTGAGCAAGTGGGCCAGCAACGTACCTGAGATCATTCAACTAAACAGTCCTACATCGTCTGATCATATTTCTTTTGATGAGGATGACGCACGAGTGAAAATACTTGGACTGCAATGGGATCTAAGCTCCGATGAGTTCTGCTTTAGTATTAAAGCCCCGTCACAGGCTTAAGCGGGGATTTCACGACGCGTCCCCAACCGCCCTTTCCCGTTCATGGTCACGATCTCCCTGCCACTGTTCACTCCTCTCCCTCGCAGAGCGTTGTATTTTCACGACCCGTTCTGAAGCGCCGGACCTACTGCCCAGTTCGTTGCCATTTATTCGTCCAGGAATATTTACAGTTAGTTTCACAGTTTTAAAGTTAGTTTTTAAAATGAAAGTTAGTTTTTTAAGTTTCAAACATTTAATTAATTGGCTCCGTATTTTTCAAAGCAGTTAGTTGTTGGTGTAGCATTAACTGCTTTGGCCGTGGGCGAGAGAGAAAGGAAGAAAAAGAAGATGTGGATGAAGCAGGCGTACCGCGAAAGGCGTGTACTGAGTCATGCAAGACTTATGGACGTAGTGGATGCTGAAGATCTCGGGAATTTCTTGCGTATGACTTGAGTATGTGGTGAGGCCTCATATCGAAAAAAAAGTACGGTTATGCGTGAAGTGGTGGCCGCCTGGTCTGTCCCCACCCTTCCACCCTAAATCGGTTGGAAATCTCTCCCGACCGCCCTGCCTGGTCACCTCCCCAAAACGTATCCAGCAGCACAGATTTTCACCATCGGATTTCACGGCCAACGGTGATCGGGCCCGATTTAGGATCCCGAAATCAGGTCCTGAAATCCCCCCTTTATACTGAAGCAGGGATTTCACGACGCGTCCCCGACCGCCCTTTCCCGTTCATGGTCCCGATCTCCCTGCCACTGTTCACTCCTCTCCCTCGCAGTGCGTTGTATTTTCACGACCCGTTCTGAAGCGCCAGACCTACTGCTCAGTCCGTTGCCATTTCTTCATCCAGGAACAGTTACCTAGTTTCACAGTTTTTAAAGTTTTCAAAATGTTAATTAAATGGATCCATATTTTTCAAAGCGGTTAGTTGTTGGTGTGGCATTAACTGCTTTGGCTGTGTGCGAGAAACAGGAAGAAAAAGAAGATGTGGATGAAGCAGGTGTACCGCGAAAGGCGTGTACTGAGTCATACAAGACTTATGAACGTTTTGGATGCTGAAGATCTCTGGAATTCCTTGCGTATGACACCCGAGGTTTTCACCAATTTACTTAATATGGTGAGGCCTCACACCGAAAAAAAAAAAGTACGGTTATGCGTGAAGCAGTGAGTACAGAGGAACGGTTGGTAGTCACGCTTCGTTTTTTGGCCAGTGGCAGGACGTACAAAGACTTGAAGTATAGTGCTGCTATATCGCCATCATTCATGTCAACCATGGTTCCAGAAACTTGTGCAGCTATCTACAATTGAGCCGCTGGGAGGAAAAGAGGTCCAAACGCATTTAAGGCAAATTTCGGAAAATGAAGGTTTTGCGTTTTAGCTTATGATAAATACGTACCAACAGAATTTTGCTTAATTTTTCTTATTCTCAACCACAGGATGTTAATAAAACGTGGTATAAAAACAATATTGATTATTTTTCACAACAACTAATTTTACTGGCTCCATGAAGTTACAGTACCACTTTTCCACTTTGCTTTTCTCCAGATGCTGAGGAAACGTGGTACAACTCCATGACTTGTACCACTTTTCCACTCAAACCTTTAGCGCACTCAACTTCAACGGTGCTATTATACACTTGAAATGCTTCTAAAATTGCCATCTTTGACTGTTTTTGACCTTGATAAGATAGGGGTTACTGAAAGAAAATCACAATCGTTGGTTCAAAAATGTAATCCTTCCTTCTTTTTTTTAGTTTTTTTAATCAAAATAATAATTAGCGTTTTTAATGAAAATAATCAGCGGTTTTAATCAAAATAATTAATAATTTAATCATAATAAAGTTTCAGGATGCCTCAGACGTTTCTTCCCAATCTGCTGTGTGGTAATTTCTGTCGAATTATTCATTTTTTCTTGAAAACAAATTAGGTATGATCCTCACAGACACACACTAGGTTACAAACTCCACTAAAACTATGTACTTTTACGTCGTCTGCACGTACGTTAAGATTGCTTGAAACTGATAACGAACGATTGCTTGAAGTGATAGTGAACGTGTGGTTCACAGAAATCAAACGGGAGCGAGGGGAAGCGTCAGCCTTGAGTTGTACCACTTTTCCTCAGGGCGCGCGATGTTTCGTCTAGCGGAATAACATAATGGCGCAATCTCTTGATTACCGTTCGAACTAGAGTCATACCACTTTTCCTCTGAATGGAGAACAACCTAAAGAACACCAAGAATGGTCTAACTCAAAATCGAGAAATTTTCAGTTAGACCACTTTTCCTCTCAGCGGCTCAATTGTCTCAAGCAGTCTGTCCCCACCCTTCCACCCTAAATCGGTTGGAAATCTCTCCCGACCGCCCTGCCTGGTCACCTCCCCAGAACGTGACCAGCAGCACTTATTTTCACCATCGGATTTCAGGGCCGACGGTGATCGGGCCCGATTTAGGGTCCCGAAATCAGGTCGTGAAATCCCCCCTTAAGAGAGGAGTACTTTCCACTGTAGCAAGATTGTACGACCCCATAGGCCTCGTTACTCCATCAACCTTCCTAATGAAAGCTTTCATTCAGAAGATCTGGAAGTTGTCTCTTGAGTGGGATGATCCCATCCCTACTGCACTGCAAATCCAATGGGACAACATTATGGCTGAGCTGCCATTGCTCTCTCAGGTGCGCATCCCTCAATTTGTTGGCTGTACCAGTGATCTTGTCTGTCAAATAGTGGGCTTTTCTGATGCGTCGGAGAAAGGATATGCCGCAGCTCTATACTTGCACACTAACCATGCCAACAGCCATACTTGGGAGGCAAACCTTCTCACCTCCAAATCAAAGTTGGCTCCGATCAGAGACTCTAACCATCCCCAGACTAGAGCTCAGTAACAGCCAAACTTTCTGTAGGGATGTCCAATAGAATAATAAACCCATGTGACAAGAACTTGGCTTCCGTGAATAATACACCTATGTAATCGCTCAGCAAACAATTTATATACCACCCCCTCAAAATGTTTTCTTTTACGTTTCAAGGTGCGTACCTAGATTCCAAAAATGCTATGTCCGTCCTCCTTCCGCCGTATCGTCCATATATACTTTATTTTCGAATTGAAAATTCGTTTTTTCACACACAGACTCTATTTGGGCCCTAGCTGTGTCCCGAAACTTTGTAGATCGGGATATACCCAGGGATTGTGGGTGAAAAATGGGCGTAAAAATAGGGTTTTTTTTTTGGTGTTTCATTAACAAGAGCTTGTGAGGTATCGTTTTTCATGTTTTTTAGGACGAGGAGACCGAATATGAAGTCGATTTTAACCAAAGAGTGATAAATCGAGGTTCTAACGAAGTTTCAGCTTTTTAAAGTTAAATATTGGTCTAGAATTGTCGTTCTTCCGCACACAGTTTGGGTCCCCATTTGAGAACACATTTGGGTCGTAGTTGTGCTCCGAAGCTCTGCAGCCCGATGGAATACACCCAGGGGTGTTATAGGGCAAACATTTGTATAAAAATAGGGCTTCTGGAGATTTGTTGTTGTTGAGGTTTTAGTGAAAATGAGCTTGTGAGGTATCGTTTTCCATGTTTTTTAGGGCGAGAAGACCAAATATGAAGTTGATTTTGACCAAAGAGTGAAGAATTGAGGTTGTAACGAAGGTTCAGCTGCCAACATTCATTTTTTATGGGTCAAAAACCTGGGAAATAGTCTGAAATCACCATAAAATTGTATGATAACACTAGAAGTGGTATCAATAGGTGATTCAAGACAATAAATGGTACTATCAATGAATAAAGATAATTTGTAAAAATAGGAGCCTAATTCGGTTTTTTTGGGGTCAAATTGGTGGACACCATAAAAAATAGCTATTTAAATTATAGCACATGAAAGAAACAAGAAATGAACAGCCAACATTTCTGTAGATGTTTCCAATAGAACAATAAACCCATGTGAAAAGGACTTTGCAGTGTTGTTTATTATTGTCTGAATAATACACCTATGTATTCTTTCAGCAAAACATTTCAATAGCACCCCCCTCAAAATGTTTTCTTTTTACGCTTCAAGGTGCGTAGATTCCAAAAATTCAATGTCCGTCCGCCGTCCGCCGTACCATCTACATCTACTTTATTTTCGAATTAAAAATTCATTCTTTCGCACACATGCTCCATTTGGGTCTTAGTTGTATCCCGAAAATTTGCAGCCGTTCGGAATTAACTGATGGGTGTTACGGGTGAAAAATGGGTGTGTAAATAGGGTTTTTTGGTGTTTCAGTAACATGAGCTTGTGAGCCATCGTTTTCCTTGTTTGTTTTGGGACGAGAAGACCGAATATCAAGTCGATTTTGATCAACGAGCAAAGAGTTGAGGTTCTAACAAAGTTTCGGCCTTAAAGTTACTTTAAATTATGGTCTAAAATTTTCGTTATCCGCACACAGTTAGCGTCCCCATTTGGGAACACATTCGGGTCTAGTTGTGCTCCGAAGCTCGGCAGCCCGGTCGAATACACCCAGGGGTGTTATGGGCGAAAACTGGGTGTAAAAATAGGGGTTTCGGGTTTTTTTTGTTGAGGTTTTAATGAACATGAGCTTGTGACGTATCGTTTTTCATGTTTTTATGGCGAGAAGACCGCATTTGAAGTTTATTTTGACCAAAGAGGGAAGACTTGAAGTTGTGAAGAAGGTTTAGCTCAAAAAATTCATTTTTTTATGAGTCAAAAACCTGGGAGATATTCTGAAATCACCATCAGTTTGTTTAACAACACTGGAAACTAGAAGCAGTAGGTATCAACAGGTGAATCAAGACAAGTTAATGGAGGCACTAGGTATCAATGATCGAAGATCAAGCCTAATCCGTGTTTTGGGGGGCAAAAATTGGTGAATACCATCAAAAATAGCTATTTCATATACTGCACATGAAAGAAACAATGAATGAACATCCAGCATTTCTGAAGGTATGTCCAGTCGAATAATAAACCTATGTGACAAGGGCTTTGCTGCGTTTTAGCGAATTTTCGAAGAAAAGGAAGCTATTGTTCTCGGTCCAAAATTTTTAAAACTCGAATTTCCGAAAGATTTTTATACCAAAATCCGTTTCAGACCATCCTGAATTCCCTGCCGAAAGACACCGAAAATTATATGTATATATATATATATATTTATATATTTATATATTTATATATTTATATATTTATATATATATATTTATATATTTATATATGTATGTGTCATTCCAGACGATAACTCTCGAAAGAATTGAGATAAAAAGTTCAAATTTGCACGAAAAATCTGTCTTGGCAATCGACAGGCTAAGTTCGAAGATGGGCAGAATCGGGTCACTCTAAGGGGGAGTTTTGGGGAGTTTTAGGGGGGGAAAATTACCCATAAATTCCCAAAATGAAAAAGTCTGACAAGTGACACCTCATTTTAAAGGTTTTTGTACGCTGAACACGATGGTGAAATCAGAATTGCGATATCTCATTCCATTCTCAAACTGGAGCACTTTGAAGATGAAGGAACGTGGTTATTTCTTGAGATGTTCTTCCTGGTTCGTCTGCTCTAATCTGATAACGGAATGGGATATCGCAATTCTGACTTCACCATCGTGTTCAGCGTTGGAAAATCTACAAACCGAGGTGTTACTCGGCAAAAAATGGAACAAAAAATTTGTTACGTACCCAATACCTACTCTTCTGGTATTCAAAACATTTTTGATTTCCCCCTCCCCATCCTTCCACCCCAAATTTTACTTTGCGAAAAACTACTCCTGTTTTAATTTTGTATGGTATCAAGTTGGGAAAACATTGGCCGAAAATTAATTTTCAGAAAATTTTAGGCGGAGGAGGAAGATGCCGAAAACTTCGAAAATTCGCTCTTATAGCCATGCTGCATGACTGTGGTTTTTTATTTTATTTGAAGTGGGTCTCTACGATTTCATCGCGAGCTATTTAGTTCTTCACATTGTCTTGAGCCAGTTTCCCTATGTTGATGTTGACTGCATGATTCTTGAGTGGATTTAGGTACATTCAGTCCAGTTTCTTGCATAGGGGTTTCAGTGAGACTAATTATTAGTTATGATGCTGCTTCTCTGTTTCAGGCGATGATCCCCAGGCTATCGGCAAATGCTATGGTGCAGACTGACTCACCTAGTTAACATGCTTTCATAGCCATAAGCTTCTTTCACGAAAATTTCGTTCAACTTGCTAATTATGTAGTTATTAGCTGAGTTCAAAAGTATGGGGAACATTAGGGCCCCCTGAATTATTCCTTTATTAAATGAGATTAGTCTAGGTAGTCGTGGAATGGTATGTAATTTAATCTGGGCTGTGTTATTTTTAGCGATTGCCAACACAGCGTTTGTAAGTTTTCTCGGGGCCAAATTGTAAAGCTTGTAACGTGTATCGACAGATCCACCCAATGGCCCGAAGATATTCCACTGGAGGAATGAAAAGCCGAAACCGTAGCACGATCGTTTGTCCGCAATGGATCAGTAGGTTCAAAGTTCCTAACAAGGTCACATCAGACATTTGACTTCCCATTTGACTTTCATTTGACTTGAATTGACTTCCCTGCTGGGTATTTCTCACAACTCACCTGGTCTTACATCCCAAAGCGAATAAAATGGTGGAATGCCTACGCCGTCAGCTGTACGTCCACTGCTATAAAACGGAGCACTGGAAAAAGTTTCACTCCTTGTTTTTTCAGTCATCCGGTCATCACTCAAGGACGCCCTCAATTATAGTACAGTTTCAATAACTCAGTTTTAGCGAATTTTCAAAGAAAATGAAGCTATTGCAATGGGTCCAAAATTTTCAGAACATGCATTTTTGAAAATTTTTATATAGGCGAATCTGGTTCAGGGCATCCTGAATTCATCCCTAGATTTTAACAAAAATTTATATATGTATAATTATATATGTAGGTATTTACTTATTTATTTGTCACTCCAGACGATATCTGATATTGGGACATTATAAAAATATCCAATTTCGCCAAAATGTTTGTATTGCCAAACAAAAGGATTAGTTCGTAGATGAGCAATTTTCAAAAACTCTAAGGAGGTCAAGTTCGAGATTTAGTGGTCAAAAATCGGTAAAAACTGTTAAAATTGCGAGCAATTGATATAAAATCCCTGCAAGTGGAAGGGATGGGTGAGTAAAGACAGAAAAATGCCATATCAGTAGTTTTCCATACAGAACAGGGGTCAAACTTGTCTTTTTAAGGGGTTAAAAGCCGCAGACCAAGGCAACGGACCAACCTCATATGCGCAAATTCTCAAGTCTAAAGCAATGAAAAAACGGACAACAGCGTGGTAATTTACCCAACGGACAAAGCGTCTAAAAAAAATCCGGAAGAAATTAAACAAGATCTGAAGGCAGTTTTCAATCCGGTTGATGAGGGTGTTAAAATTAGTGCAGTGCGAAATTTGGGAAAAAAAAGGGCTACTAATTCGAGCTGCAGGAAAAGAAGATCTTAATGCAATTATGGCAAATAATACTCTCAAAGGAATCGGACTGACGATCTCACGCCCAATGAAAAGGTTACCACGACTGGCACTTTTTGGAGTTCCCTCGGAAATGACAGAAGAGGAAATAAGAGAAAGCCTCATTAAACTGAACAATATGGAGGAAGGTGAAATAAAGGATCATATGAAATTTGGTTTCAAATTTGGGAGAAAATGCGGCCTAACCATGAATCAAACTATAGAAGTGTCCCCAGAGCTTCGCAAGAAGCTTCTCAAGTTGCGAAAAGTCTATTTAGGCTGGAGTAGTTGCAGAATAGAGGACTTTATTCGAATTTCGCGCTGCTATCGGTGCAACGGTTTAAACCATGTTCAGAAAACATGCAAGGCGCAAACACCAGCATGCGCCCATTGTTCAGGAGCCCACGACACTTCTACCTGTGAAAAGAAAGACCAACCGACCTGCGTTAACTGTAAAAAGTTCAATATAGCGCACGATCACGCTGCTAATGATGTAAACTGCCCAAGCTACATAAATGCACTTCAGGGTCTCGTAAATCGCACTGATTATGGAAATTGAAACCACGGATCATGAAGAGCACTTTCTCTCGCCAGGAAATAGTCCCGTGCAATGTAGTGATATGGCTTCCGTCAGTCAGTTTTTTAGTAAAGATAGTTTCTCTATATGGACCCTAAATATCCGAAGCATGAAAGCAAACATGGATCAATTTTTTTGTTACCTTGAACAAATTGAGAACAAACCAAAGCTGATCGTCCTGACAGAAATATGGTTCGACCAACATTTCGATTACGCAGCGGTCTTCAGATCCCGGAATACGACCTTCTCATCAGCACATCGACCTTGAACAAGGCCTGCGGAGTTGCCGTCTACGTTGCGAAAACAATCCACATTGAAAGCCACAAAGAACTAAGGATCAGAGGGTGTTCAACGATAAGTATTAAATTCAAAATCAACTCACAGGACTATTATATTATTGCTCTGTATCACTCACATATCGGTGAAATTTCAGAATTTGTAGAAGACGTTAAGGAAAATGTTAAACCATTAGCGGGAGAAGGAATAACCATTTTTACTGGCGATATAAATCTGAATATTATTGATAATAACCCAGGTCATGAAATCACAGATTACTATGACTTTATGCATAACTCCGGATTTATTAGTTGGATTGATGTACCAACAAGGGGTAACAGCTGTCTTGATCACATAATGGTGAACGCGCCTAGAGGTGAGTTTGCACGTTCGGAATCAGCTATCATGAACAATATAAGTATGACAGATCATTTTCCCGTAGCTTTCAAAATAAAGCAAAAGCTTAGAAACACTGAATCTGCGCCAAAACCCAACTACGAGTATATTAAGAGAATCAATTATGATTCATTGCACGAATTAATGATGCATGTAGACTGGAGTCCTGTTTACTCACAATACAATGTAAACCTAGCATATGAACTATTTATCACAATCGTGAAAAACTGCATAGAGCTGAGCTCCACATATGTTGGACCGAAAAACTATAAACAGCGCCAAACTAAAACCATGGATTACCACTGCCCTAGTGAACTCAATAAACAAAAGGGATAAAATGGGTAAAAACTGCAACGGAACCCTAATGATCAAAATCTAAGAAATATATACACCAACTATCGTAACAAACTTAAATCTCTTCTCTGTCACGCAAAAAATTATTACTTCAGATCACAACTTGTCGCATCTAACAACCCTTCTAAAGTTTGGAAAACCATTAACACGGCACTAGGCAAAAATCTCAAAGACCCGATTGAGATCAAGAAATTAATTTGTGATAGTGAGGAAATTCAGGACCCCAGAGAAATAGTCAATAGGTTGAATGATTTCTTTACATCAGTAGGAGAACAATTAAACTCAGAATTTCTAAACTATCATTCAACCAGAGATCTTCCAAACATGGCTTCATCTAAAATGAGTTTTAGGACCACTACAACAGAAGAAGTGTTCAAAGCTATATTAAATCAATCAGGGGTGGGACAGGTCCAGGCTGGGACGGAATATCATCCAACGTGATTAAAAACACGGCACTATTTTTAACGTCCCCTCTTACTCACTTGATTAACCTGAGCTTATTACAGGGTGAATTTCCAAATTGCCTCAAAATAGCTATAGTGCGGCCTCTGTATAAAAAAGGACCAAGAACAATAGAAAGTAATTACCGCCCTATTTCGCTGCTATCAAACTTTGCGAAAATATTTGAAAAAATAGCCAAGTCGCAACTAATAGAAGTGTCGCGTTCTTGACCGCAACGACGAATACACAAGTATTTACTCTTGAGAGTCGGTCGGGTGAATCAAACTCAACTTCAGGCCAACGTTTCGCTGTATTTATACGGCATCATCAGGGCTGTACAAAAAGAACATCACGTCTTAACATATAAATGGACCCAACCAATCCCTAGCTTTCATAAATATACCTACTTTTTTTTTTTTTAATAAATTTTTTATAAATATTAAAAATGATGCTATACTATTTTACAATATACTACAGGTACATGGTTATTTACATGTCGAACATGCGTTGTGCTTGGTTGAGTTTAAATGACAATTTTTACCTTGGAGTTTGCAGTTAGAAGTTGAGTTTGATTCACCCGACCGACTCTCAAGAGTAAATACTTGTGCAACTAATAGAATATCTCGAATCCAATAATCTCTTATCCCCTATCCAGTTTGGATTTCGACAGCACATGGGAACAGAGGATGCGCTAGTTAATCTAGTAACGGAAATAACAAAGGGGCTCCATGAATAGGCAAAATAATATCAATGTTCATTGACCTTACCAAAGCGTTTCACTCTATAGAAACATCGAGATTAGTCCTTAAGCTTGAAAGAATTGGGCTTGATAAATCTGCAGTTAGATGGTTCGAATCATACCTCACAGATAGACATATGTGCAAATTCAGGATATTGATAGCAATCTACATAAAATCTGCTTTGGAGTACCGCAAGGATCTGTACTTGGCCCAATTTTGTTTCTGATACATATAAATGACCTTTTTAATATGAACTTGAGATGCAAATTTGTAGCTTTTGCTGATGATATAGCTATTGTGATAAATGAGAATACCTGGGAGCTAGCGCATTCTATCGCAGAAAGGACTGTCTATGAAGTAGCCAAATGGTTTAGCACAAATAGTCTCAACATGAACCTTTCGAAAACCAAGTACATTACATTCTCAATAAACAAAACAGGACTTCCAAATGACTCTAAAATCAAAGTGCACAAGGAAAACTGTGGCGTAGTAAGAAATTTGTGCAGCTGCATGGAAATAGAAAGGCTGAATACAATAAAATACCTAGGAGTGCACGTGGATCAGCATCTCAAGTGGAAGGATCATGTAGCTGAATTAGTGAATAAAATCAGGAAATCCATGCACTACTTTCTGATACTACGAAGATGGCCAACGAAAGAAAACCTTAAAATGGTGTATTATGCTCATGTATACAGCATTTTAACTTATGGTATCATTGTCTGGGGAGGTACTTATGCGTCAACCTTTAATAGTATAAACATAGCAATGAATACAGTTTTAAGAATTGCAACTAATTCCCATAAACGTACTTCAACTAGTTACCTATACAAATACTTCGGTGTTCTCACTCCCAGAATGGCTTGTATTCACAGAACTGTTTTATATGTGCATAAACACCTGCATTTATTTACTAAACAAGCGGTGATTAAACCGACGCGAACAAATGCCAACTACCTATGTCCTCCAGATACCACAGGCGCATAATGATTTCTACACTCGACAATGTCCATGGCTAGCTCCAGCCCTATTTGAACAGTTACCGCTCCTAACCAAGACTTCAACATCAACAAGAAAATTTAAAAAACTAGTTCTAGAATATGTTGAGCTTGAAAATAACGAAAGTGTTGTTATAAATAAGTTTAAATTAGGATAAAAATACAAATCAGCCTTCGTAGCATTAAGTGTATTTACTAACTACTCTGTAAATACTGTTGGTTCTCGATCAATGTAACTCATTCTCCAAATACTTACGGTGTGTTTTTTCAAGGAAACTGCTGGTACATACATACGCAGTAATAAATAGTGGTGGAAGAGACGAGCCTGGACGGGTCATTGACCTTAGGCTCATAAACCAACATAAGTTTAGATCATGTATTATGTATATAGACTCTCTAAAAATCATTATATTTGTTGTATAAAGTATTTGCTGAATAAAAAAATTGAAATTGAATTGAATTGAAATTAAAAGTTGGTATTACGGGCTATCAATCTATATCAATTCACTTGACTTTGTCTGGGAGGGTGATTCACGAAGGAGGGATTTTTCGATAATGAAATATTTTTCGCAAAAAGGAGTGGGCAAAATTAGACTTTATAGGGGTCAAAAATCGGTAAAAACGACTAAAATCACGGAAAATAATATAATTTTACGAAAAGTTGTATGGTTTCTCGCTATATAATTTTTTCATACAATAGCTCGATTATTTCTTCGAAAATTCGCTGTTATAGCCATGTTGCATGACTGCAACTTTTATTTGAAATGTGTACACTTACGATGGGGATCATCATGTTGGGACAGCTAAAATAACCGTGTCATACAAAACTCAATTAAATTCAAAAGGAAGGAATTAATGTCAAAACAGACTAGTCTAAAATAGCTCCTACTAACATATCACCAAGTCTAAAATGTATACTACTAACAAACCGCAACGGGATTAACCAATTCATCTCACTCACACTATCAGTTGCAGTGCGCTCCAGCCCACCACATCCCAACAAGATTCTTAGTAGATCTTGACGAAAGTGCGCGCAGTGCGACTATGGAAATGCCTGCAATGCCAGCTGACACGCTTAAGATTTGTATTTCAGGGTTGCCGTCGAACCTTCGTCGAGGAAACATCGGAATGGCTAAACATGCGGTCTCCAATAAGGAATTTCGTACCGTCTTGTCTTCTCAAAATGGGCAACATCGAGGATTCAACCCGGTCTTCAAAGGTGTGGGAATCAAACCATGAGTCAGAAGGACTGCAAGGGGACCAGGACCCTCCCACATTCTGTTTTGAAAGCTTTAGAAATAAACCATCGTTATTATGACTTCTGCCTACCTCTCGATGAACTGTGCTCGTCGTCGTCCAGGAGGTTCTCACATCTTTCCCAATGTCATCAAGTTGGAGAAAGTATGGAATTGGGTTCACTAATACTAGAGTAAGTACGAGGCTACAGTCTAATATAAGTGCTCGGGTCACTGCTTCCAAACACCTCTGAATTTATTGAATGGAACCTCTACATTATCTTCTAATCAGGTTCCTTTTTGGCACTCAGGCCACTGACCCGACGGTGATCTACTAATTAGTTACATTGATAACGTTCCGGGTTGTAGTGGAGGGGAATGTGGTAGTAACGCTATTGTTTAAAATCCTTCCACAGGCATTCGCCGGTTGTAGAACGCGCTTCAATAGACCTCCTCAGGTGAAATACAGCGCGGCGAACCCATTAGAGCTTCTCTCCCTCAATAGGACCCCCGCCGCCATTAACACGTCACAACGCTACAGTTGTGAAATGAATCGTCCCACGGGCAATTAGAAACGTCATATTGTTTAAAGTAGGCACCGCAGAGATAATGAAGCGTGGGGGTGTAAGGGAACCTTCATCAGTCAACGCTATGTCACACCCTCTCCGTCCAATCTACCCTTGATAGAACGCTAATTATGGTATATCCCGCCATAATCGAATTGATTAACGTTACAGTCATCTACGGCTGCTCAAGGCTAATTATAAGTATAGTTTTGACTTTAATTTTGATACTCGGCAGTGACTGCCGACTTTTTCTATTAACCACAACCCATTGCAGGTTCATGAGACCTGTAATAATAAATTATATTAAAGTCCTGCCCTCTCCCTATCACACAAATCTGTAGTGATTTCTGCGCTGTCTTTGTTTTTTTTCTCCTTTTACTGGCATTAATTTTATATACAGCCGTTATAAACGTTATTTACAATTTACAAATACATTCATAGCTTCAAGTTCCAAGTCTGTAGAAAATTAAAAATTAGCTCATACACTTGTAAATTGTTCGCTGCCATGACTGTGTCCAGACTGAAAGGATTTTCGATCAGTGTGAGAAGTCATCGCAGGGGGGAATCTCTTGGATGCGCGTACATCGGACATTCTAACAATGTGTTTGTTTGTTTCTTCTGCGTTTTCGTATGCTCTGCATTCAGGTGTCTTGAAAAGTCTCAGTCTATTCACGTGGAAGTTGCAGCGGCTGTGTCAACTCAGTCTCTAAACCAGGGTTGTAGGTTCGCTCGAAGGTATCGTTCTTTATATATTTCTCCGATGTAGGCTTGGAAGTATGTTACCCACTGGTTCCTAACGTTTATTGTTATGGACGCTTGAGGTCGGTTGATGGGAAATCTGGCGAAGGTAGATGTTTTGGTAGGGTGGTTGCTCTATTTGCCTCTGTAGTACGAGTATATGATGCGTCATTGTCTCCAATTCTTGAACGACCTCGTACCCAACAGAAAATAAATCGGGTACCAAGTGTCTTTAGTGTATTCACTTGCTGTAAGATGGAAGTCTCAATTTTGGTGAGTTTGGAAGACGGGCTAATTCCTTTTAATTTGGTGGTCATGCTGCAGGGGTCGGTTATTATAAGGGGTGTCGTAGTCTGGACATGTTCTAGTGCATATTCCAGTGCTTTTTGAGCTGTAAAAGTTTTTGCTGAGTAAGCGACGCGTGGTTCCACAACCTATATTGGCGCTTTACATTGTGAGTGGGGACCACATTCGCGCAGCCAGATTTTTGCTGACTGACGGACCTGTCTGTGTATATCGTTAGGCTGTTTGGCCATCGAGTTTGGAAGTTCTGTATGACGTTTGTGTTGACTAACCCAGGAGTTTCGTAAATGCGTTGGGGCAGTTCGGTTGTGAGAATTAATGACTTTAATATGCAAAATGGGACAAAATATAAATGGGGCTTTATTGATCGACTGGTCCATTCAAGTTCGCTACTCCAATCGGTGAAGCTGTCACAAAGCACCGGAGAGGGCTTCTTCATCCAGCACCGGGAAACCAGATTATCAATATGTGATGGAGAAATGAACAAGCCTGTCTACTGTCTGAGCTTTTGAACCCAGCTGAAATCACGCTCTCATGTTATTGAAATATTATGATTATTCCTACTGAATTTATCAGTTTCCCTTTGGTACACTTAAACACCAATTGTGTCGCCACTAGCCGCTCATAGAACCCCTCGAGGCACTTTAACAAACTATTGAAAACTGGAGGGGAGCGCTCACCCTGAGGCCCCACTCCGCAGTCTGTTGTGAGTAGTTGCTCTGCTAGTCGCATTTTATAATCGATCAGTTTACAAGTGCTGTGAGTACCTTCGAGGGGGATGGTCACTCCCCCTCGAAGGTACTCACAGTACTTGTAAACTGATCGATTATAAAACTGATAAATTCAATAGGAATAATCATAATATTTCAATAACATGAGAGCGTGGTTTCAGTTGGGTTCAGAAGCTCAGACAGTAGACAGGCTTGTTCATTTCTCCATCACAAATAGATAGTTCACGAATCTTACCTAGTATTTCTAGATATGTGCTGTGCGTTCTTGCAATGAAGCGGCCGGTCAGCTGTCTGCGGCGAAGATCCAGGGATGGTTCTACAGCTTCGGCCAACAGCACGTTTAGTGATGTCGAGCTCAACGCTCCTAGGGCGATCCTCAAGCCCGAATTATGAATTCTGTCCAATTTTGATAACCACGTAGTAGCAGCTGAGTCGAAAAAGTGACATCTATAGTCCAAGATCGACCGTGCCGTCGATCTGTAGTATAGCAGGGCAGTTTGAGGAGCCGCTCCCCATGAATTGTTTGTAAAAGGTTTCATGGCGTTCAGATAGGTTCGGCATTCCTTTTCGTTTCTAGTATATGGTGTTGGATGCTCCGTGGCAGACTCTTTATTTTATATACAGAACCATATTTCCGACTACTTCTCTCTTGACAAATGTGACGGTATATGGGAATCCCTTCCATATTGGAGCAGGGCTCTTCCCGATCTTTTTGACACGCGGCTGAAAGGGCGGTCGATTCGCGGAAACGAATCGTAAACTCCTGGAGACACTGCGTTATAATTAAACCAGTGTCTCTGGGGCAGCTGTCACACTGCCTACCTACCTTTCTTGAGAATGGAGAGGGGGAACTGCGTTGTATGGGAGGCGAAGTTAAACCCCTCATCCATTGCATGGTAGCAGAGCGTGGTTGGTGGGTACGTGCTGGATTTTATCCTCGGTACCCCCTCCACTTTATATTTTGAGAGCTTTTCCAGAAGGAATAGCTCTGAGGTTTTCCAGAAGGAATCCTTTTTTTAATAACCCTTTGTTTATGAATATACACTTCGGCCATTCAATTTTGTTCTTCGTCATCAAATCAAACTATTATTCTTAAGGCGCTCAATACCTGGCGTTCAATGCCACCAATTGTATTTTTTGTCTCTTTTTCCAGTTGTTCCATCTTATGATGGGGTTAGTCACCCAGAGGTTGTTCAGATGAACTTTCCTGAACCAGAACCTCTGACAACTACTTTCATTTGTATGTTTTTATTTTCCCGTTGTTCCATCTTATGGCGGGAGTTAGTCACCTAGCGGTTGTTCAGATGAATTTTCCTGAACCAGAACCTCTGACAACGACTTTTCTCCTTCTATTTGTGTCCAAGTCCACCAAGTGGTATTTATAAGGAGCCAAGTTCTCCACCAGTAACAATTCTCAGTAGTACCATTACGATGGAAGCTATCAGCTTTGGAGTTTTCTCAGATGAACCTTCCTGAATCAGAACTCCATACTAAGTACTTTCAGTCCCGTGTCGCTATTAACTTCACAAACTTCTTTCTTCAAAGGAGTATGTTTTTAAGGGGAGGAGTTTGACGGTATATGGGGATCCCGTCCATATTGGAGCCGGGCTCTTCCCCATCTTTGACACGCGGCTCGCGGAAACGAATCGTCAACTCCTGGAGGCACTGCGTTATAATTAAGCCAGTGTCTCCGGGGGCAGCTGTCACACTGCCTACATACCTTTCTTGAGAATTGAGAGGGGGAACTGCGTTGTATGGGCGGCGAATACCCCTCATCCATTGCACAAAGGCGGATAGAAAAGTAATTGTATGTACGTATACGATTGAAAGTAACGTAGGACCCGATAAGTTCTCAGTAACGGTAATTTTTCAGTGATTTTTTCCCCTGCAAAATTATAATTATTTTATGGCATTATTTTATCAATGAATCGACAGTGAAATTCTCGAGATTCAATCAGTGTTAGGATCAGTATTTTCTTTCAATAATAGAACCTGTTAATTATAAGCAAATCATTCTGGAAGTGTGGAGTATGTACCACACGCTAAGCATCTCGCATGAAGTTTGTATAATCCAAAGACTTTAATAGCGCTGTAATTCATTCTGTAACAGCCCTCAAGTGAAGTGCTGGCTCACGTTCTGAATTACTGCCGCATTTTTGGATGGGACCAGGAAACCAACGGTTAAGTGATAACCTTCCACTGCACGTTTAGTGTCTGCTCACGTGGTGGGTTGTTCATTGTAAAATTCATGAGTACGTACTTTCACAGGTTCCTACTGGATCATGCATTCCCTAGCCCCCTTTCCCCTGCATCTTTTTTCTTTATTCAACATCGGGGAGCAATCGAAGAAAGTTGATGCCTCGGCGAATTGCGTGACTAAAGATCATTTCAATACGGTGATGGAAAAAATAAAATATCATAGCTTCACCTCAAACTGAGAAAGATTTACTTTTTTAATGGTTGAATTGCATTTGGTGCATAGTGGTGTTAACAATTTGTAAATAATATTATGGTCAACAAAAAGGAGAGTGTATTCAATACACTTCGGTAAAAGAAAGTGTATTCTGCACACGTATACCAACGTAATACCGGATACAAATATTCCTTTTTTTTAAATAATGAACCTTTGGAATCGAGCATGAAAAAAAATAATAAAAATGTTAACCTCCCTCAAAATTTGATGGTTTGCGTTTCAATGTATGTAGAATCCGAAAATGCGATAAAAAATGTCTGTCCGTCCGCCGTACGCCGTACGCCGTACCTACTTCGCACTTTCCTTAGTTACCATGAACCAAAATTGATTAAATTTGGTTTGAAGGTTCCATTTGGGGTCTAGTTGGTCCGCGAAGCTCGGCGTTGATGTCAATCATCTCTAAGGGGTGGAAAATAGGGGTTGAACTCACCAGGACGCCGTTACCTCGATTTTTTTTTTAACGCTTTTAAATAGTTCTTGAACTTCAGAGTTTTTTGAGCCGTTCACAGTAAGGCCCCGAAATGTGCACCGACAGGCTTCGTCAACAGGAGGGTGAATAAAATTGTATACATTCAGCCCAGATATAGCACCTGATTATAATCACGGATGGCTGTATGAAATCGAGTTGAATGTTATCTATATGAAACAAATAATATTCTGGAGAATCAACTTTTTCGTCGAATGAGGCCAATTCCAATTCTCGTGTTACCTACGCAATGACAAATTTTGGTGATTTTCAATTTTTCGTTTTTCGACTGTAAGCATTAGCATGAGAGGAGCACAATTTTATATGGAAACCCTCTTTTTGCCCCACTGTGAGTCGTTACGTGAATAAATACGGTCTACTAAATGAGTTGAAAATGGCCTCATATTTTCAATTTTTATGAAGTCCACCACAGAGAAGAGTACTTATCATTTTTAGGTATCCCTCTGTAATCCGGCAGATATCGGACCAGAGCACTGCCGGATTACCGAAAAGGCCGGATTACTGGAAAATATCGAGAAAAACGCAGTTATCATTAAAAAATCAGTTTTAATTATCATACATTGTACTGTACAATGTAAAAAGGTAGAAAAATACATCATGTAACTCGCGTTATTCCTTAGAAGTAGACGGCTAAAAATACTCATCAATTGTCTCTTGCTTTTTACTGTTGAGAGACACAGTGAGTACTTGTTCCAGTAACCTTCTTAAAACTAATACATCGTTAGCAGAGACCATTTTCCTCGGCCTATGCAATTGACGCGGCAAACGAGGCGCTTTACTCAGACACCAGTCCAAAGTCAAATCAAGTGTTGAGCTCATACTCGAATACAAAACGCCGGATTACTGGGAGTGCCGGAGAGCTGAGATGCCGGATTACAGAGGGAGTACTGTACTTCCGTATTCTACCAATACATCTTCATATTGTTTTTTTTCTTCTTTTTTTTCCATGATCATGTCAGCCGTTATCATGAAAAAGTACTCAAAGCTAATAACGATTATTAATATGCTATGGGGGTTGGGTGGCCAGGTATAGTTTGAGTTTCGTCGGATAACAAATTTGGCCTTAGGCAGATAATGCAACATATTTTGGAATTTCAACAACGACCTTTTCCACCTTTCATTGATTGAAATCACCCTTGCGACATTTTCAACCGCCAAAGACGCCTAACAGAAGGTAATTGAGTCCTCACAAAGCCAGTCTATCTTATCTCGTTAACTTTCGACTGTGGGGAACTTGCATAAGTTGGAATATGCCAATTTTCACCGAATTTCAAGACCCATTTTCGGATGTATGCGCTGATCGAGTACTCTTCATATTTCACCTTTTTGGAAAGCTCATCATGAAGAGTCCCTATTCTGTGAGCTCCTACTGCTTACTTACGTTCGTACAGTTCAGAATCACATGTTTTTGACGCCACTTATCAAGCGTCAAGTTGTTTCAAGTCGTGTTATTCCTCTCGATCCTCGACCACCCGGTTCTGAGAAACAGTTTGTCGATGCTCAGCCTTCCCCCGCCTCAACCTTCTAGTACTTTTTCAAGTACGCATGTTCGTTTAAAATAGTGAGTGGTTTTAAATTCAAAGTTAATACCAGGGGGAATCGCCGTCTGATCGAAGTAGGTAGGGCTTCCTCGTCACCCCTTCAACTAGTAGCCAGCTTCCGTGATCCATTATCCTCCACCCTTCTATACGTGCACCATTTCACGAATACCTCCAATATCAAGGTGAGCTAATCACAATTTCCTTTCGTCTGTAATGCCATCCAGTAGCCCTTCAAAATTGTATACTTCATTTTGAGCTATCGATAGGTTTTTACAGCCTTCTCTTTGGGTTTATTGGTGAACCAGCATTTACCCTACCCAACATAATGTTGTTGTAGCGCCAGCACATGTTCCTCGGGCAAGTTGATATTTCCTCATCCTAACACCGCCTATATTGTGAATATGAGATTTCATATTTCCAAATTCTTTCAAGAGGAGTGGGGCTTTAAGGGGGTGGAGGAGTCCCCAATCAGAAGAATTTCAGGTGAAGGGGGTCCTACTCAGCTGAAAAAAGCTGTAAAGTTCGAGAACTTCCTACTAAGTACTCGATGCTTTTTAAAAATTAAATTCTCTAGTTATTAGTACAAACTATGCATCGAATCTTTTTGAATGGTGTTTGCGATTTGAACACGTCATTACTAAGCAATATTTTCAATTTCCACCTTTTATCTAAGAAAAATCGAAAAAGGCTCATCCCTACAAAATATAGGAACGAAGTGGAGCGTAGCCGAGAGGTGGAGGTTGGAGAATATTTGAAATATATGAGAACTGATCAGAACTCCAGGCGCCTATTTTGCCGGGAATTGCTTGCGAGTTGTGCGTTTGGAACGTGATATGGGCACACACCTACCCTGCATACCTTCCTCCTTCATCTCACCACCATCGTTCTTTTGCTCTGCGCTATTGTTTTCACGATTTCTCCTCCTCCCCACTACTCAGCCTGTTCGGAATGCTTCTTCGTTTTTCCGTTCGAGCTTGCCAGAATTTTTGATGAGCGATTGACTGGGACGTGTCGAAGGTTGAAGGAAGTGGAATGAAGTGGACGTGAAATGGAAATGGGAATCACAATACGAGTTTCTGCGTTTCTGATACACCAATTTACATTTAGAGGGCTTCGGGAAAGCAACCAAAAGAATTATTGCTCTAACCTACGTTCTTCACATTTTGTCTTTCGTAAATTCGTCAGTATGATCGTGTACGGGGTGTTTCTCTCAAGTAGGTACTTGATGTTTTTCGAAAGGCTGTGAAAGATCGAGTTGGCCTTCTTATTTGAGTATAAAAATATGTATTAGTTCAAACAGGAACACTATATATCAACTGCCACCCGACCACGAAAATCAACGGCAACTGCCACCCGCAAAGAAGTTACAACTGGGCTGATTTTTCCCTATTAATGGTTTTTCACGCTGATAACTGATGGAGGAATTCCATTCAGTTAGGAGCGAACTGAGAAGAAATCTCCCAGTCCTTGATGTATAGATGTAGCCAACGTAATCGTATGTAGATAATTAATTATGCACCTCATGAGAAATAAAACGCTAGTAATACGTAGAGGTGATTATCTGAAATTAGGTTTCCTTTTTTGACCATTGAAATAAATTGTGTTTATCTATTTTTAAAGTCATGCCCACATTAAATATGGCATGATTTAGCAGATAGCTAACCAATCGTGCAGTTCATATTTACAAACTCATCCCTAACGTGACCCACACTGTAGGTGGCTGAAACAAATGATCTTTTAGCCGTCATTTCTTCTTCGATTTTCGAGTGTTTTGCTCTGTAGCTATGGTGCTCCAGGTAATTTTCTTCTACGTAGTTGTACTTAACAGGTGAAAAATCTTATCTGGGGATGGTTAGGTTATAACAGGTGTTAGTCCATGATTTACTTGGATTTGAATCTACGAGTTTTGCCGTTTTGATTCATGTTTGATCGACCATTTGACCCCATACGACGATTTGTTGATCCCAATCCTCCCAACCAAGTTATGGGTGGTGAACAGCTAGAAACCCGAAGTCAAGGATAGAAAATAGTGATAGTTTCATAGCCTGCCGGTTCATGGATGCCAAGTCCAGTAATCTCGTCCTCTGCACCGATCAGAATGACAAGTAGCTTCATGAACTCGAGGTGGAGCTGCAACAGTCCGCATGCAGTCTGTCATGCGCTGCATTCTGTTTGGTGATTTATTGAAACCTGGTGATATTCTTAATTATTGTGAGTGGTAAAGTGAATCCTTCCGATCGCGAGTGCTATCGCTCTCTATTTAGATGACCGCACTGTAAATACATTTCCTGTTAATAAATTCCGATCAAGAGGTTGACTTTTTTCACCTGCACCCTTCCTTCGCTAAAGAAACGCGTTTTTTCTGTCTATGTAATTTTTTTCAGTAGCATAGTTAGTACCCTCATACTGTAAGGTATTTAATATCTCCATCATAAAACTATTATATGATTTTTTATTGGCGTTTATCGCCGTAAAACCAAAATATTAAATTGCACAGCTTGCCCTTATGGGGAACTGAAACCATTAAAAGTTGAAGTCATCATAGTTATGGCGATGTATTTCCTGATTCCATCGCTACTCGTGAAGGCAGCACTTACCTGGGGGACGAACAGCTGCCTGCCAAACAGTGCTCAGAGAAATTTCTAGGTTGGGGGGGGGGGGGGGGGCAGTTTTCTATAAGCACATCCAAAAGCGAGGTGCGATGATCTTTGGCGGGCAAAAGGGATATAAATTATGTTGGCGGCTGAGGAGGTTCGCTCTGGGGATAAATGTGAAAACAGGGTTTTTGGGGAGGGGGATATCACGTCTTTTTGCATTGGTGAATTAAGCATTTTTATATCAGCAGGCAACTACCTAAAAATTTTTTTCTCAGTTCAAATTTTATTTTTTCCCAGTAGGTGAAAATTTTTTCCCGGTCAATTTTTTTCCCCAGTACCTAACTTTTTGTCCCAGTAAAATTTTTTTTCGCAGCAACAATTTTGGTTTATTACTCTGTGGATGATACAACTACCTATGTATTCGCTCGGCAAACAACATTAGAACACCCCTTCAAAATTTTTTCTTTTACGTTTCGAGGGGGGTAGATTCCAAAAACGCTGCTAAACCCTTGTCACAGGGGTTTATTATTCTAGTGGACATACCTACAGAAATGTTGGCTGTTCATTGATTGTTTCTTTCATGTGCAATAATCGAAATAGTTATTTTTGATGGTTTCCACCAATTTTGGACCCCAAAAACACGAATTAGGCTCGGTTTTTTTTGTTTTACAGATTATCATTGATCATAGATAGTACCATTTAATTGTCTTGATTCACCTGCTGATTCTACTTCTAGTGTTACTATACAAATTTATGGTGATTTCAGACTATTTCCCAGGTTGTTAACTCATAAAAAATGCATTTCGGGAGTTTAACCTTCGTTACAACCTCAATTCTTCACTCTTCGATCAAAATCAACTTGATATTTGATCTTCTTGCCCTAAAACACATGGAAAAAGATACCTCAATAGCTCATGTTCACTAAAACCTCCAAAATCCCTCGAACTCCCCTATTTTTACACCTATTTTTCTCCCATAACACCCTTGGGTATATTCCGATCGGGCTGCCCACTTTCGAATCACAACTAGGACCCAAATGTGTTCCCAAATGGTGACCCAAACTGTGTGCGGAAGAACGACGATTTTAGACCAGAATTTAACGTAAATTCCATGCTGAAACTTCGTTAGAACCTCAACTTTCCACTCATTGGTCAAAATCGACTTCAAATTCGGTCTTCTCGTCCCAAAAAAACATGGACAACGATGCCTCAAAAGCTCATGTTACTAAAATACAAAAAATATCTATTTGAAAACCCATTTTTCACTCATAACACCCTTGGGTATATTCCGATCGGACTGAAAAGTTTCGGGACACAATTGGGGCCCAAATGGAGCATGTGTGCGAAAGAACGCATTTTTTGACCGAAAATGAAGCCGGTATGCATGATACGGCGCGGCGTACGGCGGACGGATATTGCATTTTCTGAATCTACGCACCTTGAAACATAAAAGAAAAAATGCTGAGGGAGTGTTACAATGTTTTGCTGAGCGGATACATAGGTGTATTATTCTTAGAATAATAAACCAAAATGCACCGTCCGCCCGCCGTCCGCCATGCGCCGTGCGCCTATCTACTTTTATTTTCAGTCGAAAAAATTCGTTCTTTCGCAAACAGGCTCAATTTGGGCTCTAGTTGTGTCCCCATTCACTGCCTAATCAGAATATGCCCAAGGGTGTTACGGGTGAAGATGGGTGAAAAAATAAGGTTTTCTGGTGTTTTAGTAACATGAGCTTGTTAAGAATCGTTTTCCATGTTTTTTAGGGCAAGGAGACCGAATATGAAGTCGATTTTGACCAAACAATGGAAAATTGAGGTTCTGACGAAGTTTCAGCTCCCAAAATTCTATTTTTATTAGTCAAAACTTGGGAAATTGTCTGAAATCACCATTAATTTGTATTATAACACTAGAAGTAGTTGAAACATGTGAATCAAGACAATAGCACTATCAATGATCACAGAAAATTTGTTAAAAGTAGGAGCCTAATTCGAAATTTTGGGGGCCAAAACTGGTGGAAACCATCAAAAGTAGCTATTTCAATTATTGCACATGAAAGAAACAATAAATTATGAACAGCCAGCATTTCTGTAGGTATCGCCAATAGAATAATAAACCCATGTGACAAGGACTTGAAGTCAAATATGTTTCCCCAGTTAAACTCATTTCCCAGTACAAATTTCCAATTCTGTTTTCTTTAAATTTGTCATGATTTTTATTTTTTTTCAAATTTTAAACAATTTTTCCAAATTTTGAATTATTTTTCAAATCTTTTCAAAAAGCGCTGCAGAAAATAATACGGGAACCCTTACGAGTTTTTCGGTTTCCTAGGTGGGCGGGACGCTCCCGGTTCCCTGGATAATATAGTAAAAACTTTTCTCGGCCGATTCCAAGCATTTTACAAAAACCCCATCGTAAAATATCATCTCAGTGCTCAAAAGCTTGGGGCTAGGGAATATCATCGGAACAAGATTATTTTTGTCCAGAAGGTTCATAATCTTTTCTCTTCCTGAACCGTAGAATGCTTCGAGCTTATGCCCGAATTTTCCTGCTTGGGTGGGGATGCATCATATTCCAAATTGATTAAAACTATGCCCCGCCAGTTTTTTGCCGTGGTGGAACGCCCCATCTCAAGCTCTGGCTATGGACTGTTCTGAGGTGACATTTAAAATTCCATTAATATGAGTTTAGTACAAGATACTTTAAGAGTAATACAATGGAATGTTGTCAGGGATATTTTACATACCTCTTATTTAATTAATGACGACGCTTAAATTTTTTTCTAAAGAAACAGTATTTTCCTGAAACTCCTGAAGCTAAATGCGATTCCTTAATGAAAAAAGTTGTGTAATAGCTTCCTAACGTGTGGGGAAAAATGGGGTGGAGGCTCGTGGAAGGTTTGAAACAGGTGGGAACGCTGAACAGAGCCGTAAACCACACCTCCCCTCGCTGGAGTTAACTACCTATTCATGACTATCTGCCCCGCTCTCGAGCTACGTTCGAATTGGAGAGATGATCAAGTTTTTATATGCTGTCACACTCTCAGGCTCGGATCACCGAGACCACTCCAACTATGCATTCGCTGTTCCCTATCATCATAATGCGACATCTGCACTTGAGGCTAAGGAGCGATGTTGTTCTGATGAGGCCTAACCTATTGTACCATAACAGCGAATTTTCAAAGTTAATGACAGTTAGCTATTTCGGAGGAATTAGCGATTTCTTACCCCCCAAAACTCGAATTTGGCCTAATCTATTTCAGTCACAAATGTTTTTCGCTATCAAAACTGAAATTATTATGCTATATAATATAAAGACCAGGGATGAAAAGAAAAATTCATGTACGTGCTAATAATTTTAGATCAAGTATTGCAATTGCGTGTTTCGTTTGAAAATTTGCTAAATGGGAGTTGTCATTTCTAACTGTTATACATCGTAAATCGGATGATTCGGATTTTTTACCCTTTTCTTCATAACATGATGCAATATTCGTAGCCTTCTACTCCATGTTTGAATAGACTGTCACGTCATAATTAGCTAAAAACAACTGTGAAGCTTCATTAGTGTATAATATGGATCACAGGAGTCTTGAATAGATGATGAAGTATCGAGGGAGTGATCAGCCAAAAACTAAACAAAAATCGACTGAAAAAACAGAAGCACAGAACAGTGGATAATAAATTATCCTGGTTCGACACATTGTGCGAAAAAAGGAAGAAGGCTGTGCGGGAAAGGGGACTGCATTCATTACCTACTGACTTGACATTGTAAAATGAATTGCTTATTCAATTATTAAATAGAACTGTGTTGGCCACATCGGATATGTGAAAGTGATTGCAGAAGCCTGCATGTTTACAGCCGCGTCGCCCTGTCACTGACTAATGACTTAGACTTTACTTATTCATTTTCATGCTCATTAATAATAGAGAGGTATCTGATCGTCGAAACGGTGCATTGGGATTAATTAGGTACTCTTGAAATACTCATCAAGGTACGTAAACCATGCAGCTTTCTTAGATAACGCAAATTATCATTTTCTCATATGCAATTAGTCATTCTTGCCGACGGTGTGTGGGAAACCTTCCTTGAGATCTTTAAAGGTGAGGCGAAGTGGAGATTCATTAACCTACTTAGTGGGGTTACCTGAGTCACTGCCAGCGATGTTGAGGGAAATGTCACAGTTTGAAAAATAAAAACTCCATCAGGCAGAAGGGTAAATTCACTCAAGACGTTCTTCTCTTGTAGCAAGCTTCCGAGGTAAGTATTGCGATGTTTAATCAAAACCATGGGCAATTCATCTCAAAAGACTGTTCTATTTTGCTTTGAAAACATGTTTTGATAATTCGATGTAAATTCGTTACATTTCATTTGGTTCTTATATTGCATCTGAAGAAGTAAAGAATGAAGCTCTGATGGTGTATATAGTTACGTAACTGTAAACATTTACCCGCCAACAAAACCTCCTCAGCCGCAAAAAGGATTGATATCCATTTTGCCCGCCAAAGTAGCATGCTTGATGCTTCGCATCTCGCTCTTGGATGTGCATATAGAAACCTGTACCTTCCCCCTCAGTTGGATATGAGTATGGAAACCTGTTCCTTCCCCCAAACCGTGAAATTTCTTCCAACGCTTTTTGGCGAGGACTTTTCGCCTTGGGGACAAAAGGCACAGAAGGCACTTTTTTGGAGCATACCAAATGTGTGTGCAAAATTTCAGCTCAATCCGTTATGTCTGTGAGGCTGCAGCATTGTCAAAGAACTGCCGCAAGAAGAAGTAGAAAAACGTGAAAAATAGCGACTTTCAAACTTCCGCAACTCCGGCACCTGATGGTCCCGAGGGTTGAAATTTGGTACACGTCTTCAGGGGCCCCTCGAGAACGGGTGTATGAAAAGCCAACACCAGAGACCCCTAGAGTCCGAGTTATGGTTTGGGGGGGCCTACTGGTGTTGTCGTGTAAACAGTGTCTTGGTCGCTGTAGGTAGGTATGAAAATTTTCGGTTTTCTTGACGGGCGGGGACGCTCACGCGCCGTCAGATTATGATGGCATGATTGTTCAAATGATGCTAGATGGTGTAGGTTATGAAAATTCAAACAATTATTGTGATTACTTATCTATTTTTGAATAATATCACATACACACACACACAAAATTGTGATAGGTATTCTGAAAGGTGTGATATTAATCAGAACTAGACAAGTAATGTATGATTATTACACGAATTCAGGGGAAACCCTTTCTGCTTTAATGAATTATCGTGATATGATTTCAATGGCAAATGAAACCACATGCCTAAACTTAATTTTTGTTGCAATTTAAAAAAAACCACAGTCATGCAGCATGGCTATAAGAGCGAATTTTCGAAGTTTTCGGCATCTTCCTCCTCCGCCTAAAATTTTCTGAAAATTAATTTTCGGCCAATGTTTTCCCAACTTGATACCATACAAATTAAAACAGGAGTAGTTTTACGCAAAGTAAAATTTGGGGTGGAAGGAGGGGGAGGGGGAAATCAAAAATGTTTTGAATACCAGAAGAGTAGGTATTGGATACGTAACAAATTTTTTGTTCCATTTTTTGCCGAGTAACACCTCGGTTTGTAGATTTTCCAACGCTGAACACGATGGTGAAGTCAGAATTGCGATATCCCATTCCGTTATCAGATTAGAGCAGACGAATCAGGAAGAACATCTCAAGAAATAACCACGTTCCTTCATCTTCAAAGTGCTCCAGTTTGAGAATGGAATGAGATATCGCAATTCTGATTTCACCATCGTGTTCAGCGTACAAAAACCTTTAAACTGAGGTGTCACTTGTCAGACTTTTTCATTTTGGGAATTTATGGGTAATTTCCCCCCCTAAAACTCCCCAAAACTCCCCCTTAGAGTGACCCGATTCTGCCCATCTTCGAACTTAGCCTGTCGATTGCCAAGACAGATTTTTCGTGCAAATTTGAACTTTTTATCTCAATTCTTTCGAGAGTTATCGTCTGGAATGACACATACATATATAAATATATAAATATATATATATAAATATATATATATATATATATATATATATATAAATATATATAAATATATAAATATATATAAATATATATATATATATATATATATATATACATATAATTTTTGGTGTCTTTCGGCAGGGAATTCAGGATGGTCTGAAACGGATTTTGGTATAAAAATCTTTCGGAAATTCGAGTTTTAAAAATTTTGGACCGAGAACAATAGCTTCCTTTTCTTCGAAAATTCGCTAAAAGCAGATTTTTACCACCTCACCACCTGAATCAGTAATAAAATTTTATAAACAAGCATGCATTTTCTCTCATGATTAGCTATGGTACCTATGATTTTTACCTTTAATATTTCAACTCTCCAGTTCACATGTTATGTGTTTCTTTAGAATGGTTGTTATTTATGATGAGATCTCAACAATAATTGAAACTACAGTTAGATACATATAACCGAAGTTCAGTTTACCTGAAACTTGTTTACCTAATTCAGAAGATGAATGATCTGTATTTTTAAATCAGTAGGTACTTAACATAATGGAAAAGTATTGAGCTGAATTTCTCTTGGAATGTAGGTGAATTTCCAAAAATCAAGCTTTATGGTGAAGTGAAAGAAGGTGAAGTAGATAACAAGTAATAGATGCAAATTTTAATACTAGGAATAGGGGCTTATGTGAAATACAGAACTACTTGATGCAATGTTTTGGAAAGATTGTTTAAGAAATTGACAATTTTTAAATGAGAAGCTCCGGTTAGACATTGAAATCCGTTGATGGAGTTTTAATTAGAATAACTAACTTCGTAGCACTAGCAGCAACTTCATTCTTCATCCTTCGGGCAAATTATAAAAATATCAAGCAATAATCAATGTCTAAGACTATGAATAATTGTTTATATCGAGCTGTTACCTAAAAACTACGCGTAATACACCTAATTTACATCGCATCAATAATTACGTCATATTGCGTCACCCATTAAATTTTGATAGGGTGAAATTTCTTGCTAATTTTTAAGATGGTTTGAAAAATAATAATATATCTTTAGATCATTACGCTTTGAATGCAATTTTTGAAACTTACTTCATTGCACTTTCCAGCAAGGCAAATCTATAATTTCCAACTAATGATTTACTCTATCTAGATAATGGCTCACGCTCACATTATTGTTACATAACAAACCTACCAGATCTTGTTAACCAGCAATAGTATAAGAACCCAAGAAATGCTATTATCATTTGTAGTAGAAGTTGTTTTAAAGCATATCGTTCATCCCATGTTACAGTAACCGGTAAACCGTCAAAGAGCATCTTGATGAATTGTATAAGAATCCTAGAAAAATGTTATCATCATGTGTGTAGAAGTTGTTTTAAAGCACATCGTTCATCCCATGTTACAGTAACATGTTAAACGCCAAAGAGCGTTTGAAGAACATACAATATTTTTGTCTTGGTATCCTCCCAGAACCACTCCTTGCAAACTTAAGATCTCGCAAATAAACATAGAAGTGGGGACAGAGGACGCACGAGAGCCGAGGGCCAGCCTGGGGACCCCCACCATCCTCTACTAGCTAGAGGATGGAGGGAGACACCTCCCAAGCACATAAATACTCGCCTCCTGCCTCTTTTTCCTCATTCTACGCTCTCCTCTAGTCGCTGACTACTCTCTCTCTCCTCCTTACTTCGTCTCTCTCTCCTCCTTACTTCGTCTCTCTCTCCTACACCCAAAAGATGCTGTGAATGGTGGTGGTACCCCCATAACCAACAGCCAACTCTACCTAAAAGATCTCGGGTATAGTGGTGGTCCGCCCATAACCTACCGAGCACACTCCAAAAATATCCTGGTCTTGGTGGTGGTCCGCCCATAACCTTACCAGGCAACGATCCCGAAAAGACTCCATGAATGGTGGTGGTACGCCCATAACCAACGGACACATCCGAGAAGATCCCGGGAAATGGTGGTGGTCCGCCCATAACCAGCCCGGGCACACCCTCCCTCGAGCCACTCGTGGTGGATATGTACGTTAAAACACATTCATCACAATTTTGTAATAAATTCAAAACTTGTAGGCATCAATTTCCTGAAAAACCGTAATTATGTTGAATTTTAGGAGTAATATATGACTGAATGTATTGTAGTGTATAGTATATGAATGAAGGTAGGTTTTTGATTAATTTATGCAGATCTCGAGTGTATTTTAGGACCTCTAAAGTCCCCTGAGGTGGGTGGTTCGGAAGAGTCGGTAAACGGAATTAGAACATGTCCTAAAACTGAAAGTGAAAAACGACACGAGCCCATGTGTGTAGGATTTCATTTGTAGTCTATTTATCTCAACTTAATGGGAGGATCGAATATTTATTTTCCAAATAGAAAATTGCATTGAGAGTTTCTTAGACGAACTTGGAAAGTTAGTTTTTGGAGTCGGCACACATTATGAGACTTATGTTAAATGTCCAGTGACTGATGAGAGAAGAAACTAAAGCATGAGAATGCAACACACTGATTTCCATGGTAAGATGTTCGATGAGGGGAATGTGAAACGTGTTGCTCATGATGTTGGTTCAGCACTTTCTCAGTTTACAGGAACCACGGAAACCGAATTTCATACCGATTTTCTTTCCCAGTTTGAGTGGTTAAGATGCACATTTCATTTACAGAAAAAAATAGGATTATCTGATTAAGATATTGGGGTTATTCCCCAGGAGACAGAGGAGGCATATATCATTTTTCTCAGTCCGATTAAATTGTGGTGTATGTTCCTCGATTCATTCAGATTACTACCATATTCCCTTGAGAAGTTGGTTAAAATCTCCAAGCATTTCCCTGGAAAAAAACTATGTTATTGCGAGATGTATATTTTTACCAGTATATCTTCAGTTTGGAAAGAAACGAAATTTCCCTCTCGAGATGAATTGTATAACAAATTGATTAATGAAGCAATCGACAAATTGGAGTATGGTCACGCTCTGAAGGTATGGAAGGCATTCAACATTAAAAATATAGAAGTGCGAGTATGTACTCATCTGTATTTAAAGAGTGATGTAATAATACTAAGTGACGTTTTTGAGCTCGTATATGATACTCATCTGTATTTTAAGAATGTTATAATATTACTTTATGGAGTTTTTGAGCAATCCATTCAGCAATATAGCAGTCACTGACATTGTACTGCTGACAATTTTTATGAATACTGCTCATCACCACTTGTTCATTAATCGAATTTAGGCTTCAGTCCAATAGTCCGATGATTTCTATTAATAAACTCCCGTAGAGGAGTTGGTAATATCCTTAGCTAGTTATCATTTCCAATTTCAAGCGTTCAATATTATATTCCTTAATAATGATTTATACCATTGTCGTTCACTCTTCAATTCCCCGTTGTATAACTCTTTCCCCAGATCCGTGTGTAAGTAATCAGTGTTTAGAACTGGTTTGACTGCATTAACAATAGTTGTTACGAAACACGTAGATAGTGAAAACTTACCGTCAAAATATATCTAAATCCTTCGTTACCTAGAGCACATGGGATCATTTCAACAAGATCTGCTTGATACAATTCACGAATTCCTTTTACTTCAACATGTCTCCTTGGGAAGTTTTTTCGCGCAGGTTTGCGAACTTATAGTGCAATGGTTTGTCTAATGTTCATGACGTTGTACCGTATATACATTTTTGGTGGCCACTTCTTCCATATGTTTGCATTTGGTTAGGAGTTCTCACAATATTCTTATACCTACCCGCTAGAAAATATTTGTGTCCTACCCGGAGGCATGTGACACCCTCGACTGTTATGCTGTGATTTTTTTTTCTGAACTCATCATGTTATAAAACTTTAATAAATTTCAAATTCGTATCAATATTATTGATTATAACTCAATAACCATTTGCTCAATAATCATCATCATCATCATCATGATCATCTGATAATCATAATTGTCTGATTTTGGTGTTCAACATAACTGAAAACCGGAAGTAAGGTTGATCTCCAATATAATCTCTATCCGACAGGGCCAGGCTGGGTGAGTAAAGGTATGCAGGAAAAGTTTATGTAAATGATTCTCTGACATTTATGAATATTGTATCCAACAGTCTTTCAAGAAAAACTCACCGTTCACCCGGCATTTGCATAGATCAACAATACAGAAGTTGCCTCGTGACGGAGGAGTTCCCTTTTGCGTCCATAATGTACAAACAGCGGTTCTACAACACTCTTTCCCTCGAACTGGGAACAATGTTAAACTCAAACTGCTCTCTTATAAGTCTAAGAATGGTCTAGAGGAAAGCATGATAGATGTTCAAATGAAAGATAGCGAAGAAAAATGTTGTATAAAACGCATCTTAAGAACGTTCTTACCGCAGACAGTGAAGATGAGTCATATTTATATAGCTCTTGGTACAACGTGAAATCTTTAAGGCGGGATCTTTTCATTCTTTTTTCTATTTATTGCTTCGGTGAGGGTATAATATGAACTCTGGTGGCATATTCACTGTACGAGTTCTTGTAAAATAATAGCTGTAGACTTACATTGACTTATCTAGGGACTTATCTTATGGACTTACTTATCTACGGAAGTCGGAGCGTCCCGCCAGCCATGCAAACCGAAAACCTCCAAAGCGACCAACAGCACTGTTTGCACGACAGAAAAATAAGAGTTTTTACCCCCCCCCCCCCCCTCCCCAACACGGCCCCGTGGAAATCACCAGGGTTGATTTTTCGTACACTCGTTCTCGAGGGGCCCCTGAGGACATGTACAAAATTTCAACCTTCGTGACCATCAGTTGCCGGAGTTATGGAAGTTTGGATATCGCTATTTTTCAAGTTTTTCAAGTTCTTCTTGTTCTTCTTCTTTGACAGGGCTACAGTCTCACAGACAACGGATCGAGCTGAAATTTTGCGCACACATTCTTTATGCTCCAAGGATGTGCCTTTTTACCCCCCACCATTTTGAAAATTTCCAGGTAAGTAGGTACGAAGAATTTTTTTTAGGTAGGTACCTACTGCGAAAAAAGTTTACTTCTTCAATGCAAAAAGATGTGACCCTGTTATAAAAATTTACCCGCAAAAAAGTAAGTAGGCTGAGTATGTAGGTGAGTACGTACTAAGTAGTTATGGAGTATTAGTACTGAGTAGGTAGTAGGTAGTAAGTAGGTACTGATTAATTAAGGCCTGAGAAAATTTTTATGTACTGGGAAAAAGTGTTTACTTCATCAATGCAAAAAGATGTGACCCTGTTGTAAAAATTTACCCGCCAAAAAAGTAAGTAGGCTGAGTATGTAGGTGAGTAGGTACTAAGTAGTTATGAAGTATTAGTACTGAGTAGGTAGTAGGTAGTAAGTAGGTACTGATTAAGTAAGTCCTGAGAAAATGATAATGTACTGGGAAAAAGTGTTTACTTCATCAATGCAAAAAGATGTGATCCCCGGCCCCAACCCTGTTGTAAAAATTTACCGCCAAAAAAACCTCCTCGGCCACAAAAAGGATTGATATCCATTTTGGCCGCCAAAATGCATCGCTCTTGGATGTGATATAGTAAGCTGTTCCTTCCCCCTTAACCTTAAAATTTCTTTCAACGCTGTTTGACGGGCAGCTTTTTTCCCCTCTGGATGGATATCAATCCATTTGGCGGCTGAGGAGGTTTTTTGGCGGGTAAATTTTTACAACAGGTTGGTGGAACGGGGGGGGGGGGGGGGGAATTATTATCTTCTCGTTTACTGATACGTGAAGTACATAATTATGGGAGGATACCGCCAACCTATAAAAATGGAATTGCTGAAGGATTCGTAGGTACCTAGCCTAAACGACGTTTATATTCTATGTACAGTACAGTGTGTTTAACTCTGCGGTAAAAAAAAAATTCGAGCAACATACATATGAAAACTTTCTCTCTCCCCCTCCCCACCACAATACATCCAGAGTACCTACACCTCTCCCAAATTCCTTTATTTCTTACCAAGACGCCTCTCCCCATTTTCTCGATATTATTTAATCGATTGTATTGAGGAAAATGTTGTTAATTTCTATTAATAAACCATAGCTAGATCAAAATTGGCTTCTCTTTATTCCAGATTCCTCTTTGTGCGGGATTACCGCCCATCGTAACTTTTACTATAAAAATTAAATTTCAAAATCTAAAATGTATTCCTTCAAACTCAAGGTCGTTTGACACAGAGCAATAACAGATAAACAGAAAATTGATAACTTTATTCAGAGCAGTCACCTTCATCTACTCTACTGCTCGCGTCGACTCCACTCTTATCTTTTTCAGATAAACATCAACTAATCGCACTAGCCATTTTCTACGTATCTAAACGCCAATATTGTTACAGTTCTCATGATTACCGTCCTTCTTCCAGTTTATTACTAATTATTTGAATTTTTCGATTGCTATCGAGTTTATTATAGACTTGAAAAAACACAGTATCCATTTTGTCCATTGACGACTTACCCCATAGGTGATGACGTCTTGATGGGATAAGCCGTCACAAAAAGGTACACATGACTATAGTTATTTTTCAGTACTCAGCTGAAGTTTGCAGCTCTTCATTCATACATGAAAATCTCCATACCTACATAAGTGCTCCCTGTTGTCAATAATCAAAAACTGAAAACCATGACGACTTGCCCCACTTTGCCTACATTAGGTAGTGTGAGGAGGGCGTTTCAGTACATGCTGAAGCTTAATATTGATGTTAATCCCATAGTTGAAAAGTCCACTTAAGAGTTACGGGCTTGGAGGAAGACCTGCAATAACAGCCGGGACTTGGGAGAACTTAACTTCAGTTTCACAAGGGTACATTCAATTGAGCAACAAAATATAGTGCAATGTTATTATCGTCACCGTTGACCAAACCGTTTGAAACTATACGTGCCAAGTTAGTCGGTCGGATGGTAAAATCTAAATAGTAGCCAAGAAGTCTGTAACGAAAAAACCAAATCCAAAACTATAGAAAGCCCTTGACTATACAAAGTTCAGCTATGACCGCCAAGCGGAGTGCACGTGTTGGTGTAGCTCCTATCTGCCAAATCCAAAACTATAGAAAGTCAAATCCAAAACTGTAGAAAGTCCTAGACTATAGAAAGTTCAGCTGTGACCGCCGAGTCGTTAATTATTTTGCTGTTTACTTTTTTTTGTGTGTGTGTGTGGTTATTAGGACTTTTATGTGTGCAGAACTGTTTTCAGCGCTTCCGAGTCAGTTAGTCTCAATGAAGTTTTATTACGTGGTCCTAAACTGCAAAAATACATATGCATTGTCATAATTATTTTTCCACTCGGAGCTGTCGCAGTTTGCGTTGACGTACGACAGATGTAACTACAGGCCTAAACCTAACGGTGACATAGATGAATACGAACTCGCCACGCATGTATTCGGGTGAAACCCAGCGTTTTTCTCGCCCAACGCACTTTACAATAATTAGTGCAGGATGATGGGGAACCATATCCCATGGCCTCCGACGCAGTTTTGAACCAAACGTTCGTCGAAAACATTTGTCAAAGTATTGACAGCGTTAAAGCCGCCACCACTCTCTAGCAGGAATTCGTCACCCTACTCAATCTGGGAGGTAATTAGCCAATGAAAATGGGCTAGCAATTGCCAGGAAATCTTCGATGAAGTCCCAGTGGATCACAGAGAACACGCTCTAGTAGTTCGTGAAAATGACGAGGATAATTGTATTAAAATTCTCGGATTACAGTACGAGCTCTCAGATGAATGTTTTTCGAACTCCACCAACATCAAAGAACCAACTGCTACCAAGAAAGGGCTCATGTCACAGATCGCTCGCATTTATGATCCACTAGGTTGGTCAGGACCAGTCGTTTTCGTTGCCAAACTCTCAACCAACAGGCAAGGCAAGATTTATAAAATGGGACGAGCTTCTTCCTCCACAAATACGCAGCCCATGGGAATAATTTCATAATTCCTTGTCCGCCTTAAAGAGTTTGAAAATCCCGCGGCACATACCAGTTGCCACAGAAGGTATCACCACTCAATTAATTGGTTTTTATGAAGCCAGTACGCTCGGCTATGCATGCAGCAATTTATGTGCGCACCGAGACAGCGGATGGTTACGTGCAGGCATCTCTTTTGACCGTCAAACACAACCTCGTACCCATCAAAACGGTCAGCATCCCGCGCCTCGAAATATGTGGGGCATTACTCCAAATGGAGCCAGTGTGCGAAAGAACGAATTTTTTAGACCGAAATTAGAGTAGATTATGGGTGATAGGGCGGACGGCGGATGGACATCGCATTTTGGTTTATTATTCTGTGAATAATAAACCTATGTATTCCCTCAGCGAAATAGTTTTATAACACCCCCTCAAAGTTTTTTCTTTTACGTTTCAAGGTGCGTAGATCCCAAAAATGCGATGTCCTTCCGCCGTCCGCCTTATCATGCATAACTACTTCATTTTCGGTTAAAAAAATTCGTTCATTCGCACACAGACTCCATTTGGGTCCTAGTTGTGTCCCAAAACTTAGCAGCTCGATTGGAATATACCCAGGTGTGTTATGGGTGAAAAATGAGTGTAACAATAGGGTTTTTTGGTGTTATAGTAAAATGAGCTTTTGAGGTATCTTTTTCCATGTTTTTAGGGTGAGAAGACAGAATATGAGGTCGATTTTGACCAAAGAGTGAACAATTGTGGTTGTAACGAAGTTCAGCTCCCAAAATTCATTTTTTATGAGTCAATACCTGGGAAATTGTCTGAAATCACCATCAATCACAATCAAGAAAATTAAATGGCACTATCAATGATCAAAGATAATTTGAAAAAAAAGGAGCGTAATTCTTGTTTTTGTGGACCAAAATTGTTGGAAACCACCAGAAATAGCTATTTAAACTATGGCACATGAAAGGAACAAAAAATGAACACCGTAAGCCGCCGACGGCGGACCGGACGGTGGACGGACGGAAGTTTTTTTATTCGATATTCGTATTCTACGTCCCTCGAAACGTAAGCCACCAAATTTTGAGGGGGGTTGCATTTTTTTTCATGGTCGATTCCAATTATTTATATTTGAAAATAATAAACCAAAATTAGGGCAACATATTCTTGCAGGGACGGCAGTTGGATGCTGAGGGTAAGGCGAGTAGATATCTAGGGAGAGTAAAAATGGACATCTAACGAGTACCTAGCTAATATTTGAGCAAAGTGAACTCCCGGACAGTGATGCTGCCATTTGATGTTTGGACGATAGTTGCCCAGTCCGAGTGAATAAGGCCGTTAATCACCTGAGCTTCTCTCACAGTGTAATCGTGGCTATACGTATTTCAGAGCACCCCAATCCCTGTTAGAGAGAGCAAATACAGATGCTGACAATCGATCACAAAAAGTAGGTTAGGTAGGCCCACGTAAGTACTTAAAGTCACAACACATGTTGAAGTGATGATTGCGACCCACGTGTAATGTTGAGAAGGAATTCGTGATACGTTACCGTCAAAGGAGTATGGAGAACGTATGCAAGGCATTTCCGTTCGCAACAAAATCCATACCTAGAGAGACAAATACTTAAGAGGCCTGTTACATCATACGGTATTACATTCATCCATTCACGACTCGTACACCCAACTCCCGTACACTCAACTCCCGATTTTTCTCGATTTCTGGCTAAAACTTACTTTTTAGCGAATTTTCAAAGAAAATGAAGCTATTGCAATGGCTTCGAAATTTAAATAATATAAATTTTTGGAAATTTTCTTCATAGAAATCCGTTTCAGACCATTCTAAAACGATTCCTGAAATTTAACACTTTTTAGCGAATTTTCAAAGAAAATGAAGCTATTGCAATGGCTTCGAAATTTAAATAATATAAATTTTTGGAAATTTTCTTCATAGAAATCCGTTTCAGACCATTCTAAAACGATTCCTGAAATTTAACACTTTTTTATATGTATATATATATATATATGTGTCACTCCAGACGATAACTCTCGATAGAATTGAGATAAACAGCTCAAATTTGCACAAAAAATCTATCTTGGCAATCGAAAGGCTAAGTTCGAAGATGGGCGAAATTGGCCTACTCTAAGGAGGGTTTTGGCGCATTTAAAGTGCGCAAAAATTACCCAAAAATCCCCAAAATGTTATTTTCCAACAAGTGACCCCTCATTTTAAAGGTTTTTGCACGCTGAACACGATGGTGGAATCGGATTTTATATATCTTGATCCGTTCTCAAATTAGAGCATTTAAAGTGCGCAAAAATTACCCAAAAATCCCCAAAATGTTATTTTCTAACAAGTGACCCCTCATTTTAAAGGTTTTTGCACGCTGAACACGATGGTGAAATCGGATTTTAGATATCTAAATCCGTTCTTAAATTAGAGCATTTAAAGTGCGCAAAAATTACCCAAAACTAGGATAATCTTTAAACTCTTAACCCCCCCCCCCCCCCCACCCCCTTAGAGTGGTCAGATTGAAAAATGTGAGAAGTATTAATTGAAGACGAGAGTTCGAAGCAAAACAAAACCATAGCCATTAATTCGAATATTTCTTTGAAAATTCGCTCATTAAGTCATGCTGCATGACTGTTTTGTTTTAGCGAATTTTCGAAGAAAAGGAAGCTATTGTTCTCGGTCCAAAATTTTTAAAACTCGAATTTCCGAAAGATTTTTATACCAAAATCCGTTTCAGACCATCCTGAATTCACTACCGAAAGACACCAAAAATTATATGTATATATATATATATTTATATATTTATATATATATTTATATATATATTTATATATGTATGTGTCATTCCAGACGATAACTCTCGACAGAATTGAGATAAAAAGTTCAAATTTGCACGAAAAATCTGTCTTGGCAATCGAAAGGCTAAGTTCGTAGATGGGCAGAATCGGGTCACTCTAAGGGGGAGTTTTAGGGGGGGGGGAAATTACCCATAAATTCCCAAAATGAAACAGTCTGACAAGTGACACCTCATTTTAAAGGTTTTTCTACGCTGAACACGATGGTGAAATCAGAATTGCGATATCTCATTCCGTTCTCAAACTGGAGCACTTTGAAGATGAAGGAACGTGGTTATTTCTTGAGATAAAACAGTTTTACATAAAATCAGTTATTTCTTCGAAAATTCGCTCTTATAGCCATGCTGCATGACTGTGGTTTTTTAATCATATTTATATGTATATATATATTTATATATGTGTCACTCCAGACGATAACTCTCGATAGAATTGAGATAAACAGCTCAAATTTGCACAAAAAATCTATCTTGGCAATCGAAAGGCTAAGTTCGAAGATGGGCGAAATTGGCCTACTCTAAGGAGGGTTTTGGCGCATTTAAAGTGCGCAAAAATTACCCAAAAATCCCCAAAATGTTATTTTCCAACAAGTGACCCCTCATTTTAAAGGTTTTTGCACGCTGAACACGATGTTGGAATCGGATTTTAGATATCTTGATCCGTTCTCAAATTAGAGCATTTAAAGTGCGCAAAAATTACCCAAAAATCCTCAAAATGTTATTTTCTAACAAGTGACCCCTCATTTTAAAGGTTTTTGCACTCTGAACACGATGGTGAAATCGGATTTTAGATATCTAAATCCGTTCTTAAATTAGAGCATTTAAAGTGCGCAAAAATTACCCAAAACTAGGATAATCTTTAAACTCTTACCCCCCCCCCCCCCACCCCCTTAGAGTGGTCAGATTGAAAAATGTGAGAAGTATTAATTGAAGACGAGAGTTCGAAGCAAAAAAGGGGGAGGCAAACGATTAGTACAACTCCTTGAATTTCCCATTTGACATATAATTGTTATGATACCTTCATAGATAGACAAGTACCGGCCCACGTATTACTAGAAGGAAGACGAAAGAAAAAATATATTTCAAATTATTCAATTTAGGTACTAACAGTAGGAGGAAGAAGTTTTCCTTTATTCAAAACCATAGCCATTAATTCGAATATTTCTTTGAAAATTCGCTCATTAAGTCATGCTGCATGACTGGTTTTTTTTTATATCTCGTTCATTATAGGTAGGTTATCTTTATTGTATCATTCGCCTATTTATGCATATATTTCCATGGAGATTTATCAGATCACTAAGAAGATTATCAAAGTTCTCGAAGGAGCTTTACCATCCACCACCTCCATTAAACAAACGGCAAGGTGGTGGATGAGGGTACACAACTCTAAGTAGGTACCTAGGTATAGAAAACTGAACGCCAAATCATGGCCCCTAGATGCGTACCCTGTCCAAAAATACATGAACTTATTAACTTTTATCACCTACGTACGGCACTTTCGGTTACTAAAACTCTCTGAAAGGTAAATAATTATTGTAGGTATATTGTTGTCGTCTCCCAAATCATCGTGTCTAAGAAGAGGCGTGAAGCCCGAAATATTGTTGTTTCTTTTCAAAAGAGGAGATTAAAATAAATTTGTTCTGTTTAATCATCAATTAATTGCTTAATATTTTCTTATAATATATTTAATTTTTCAATTTTTAATACGAGGGGGAATGTTGAAATATTTTTGATCTTTGGGATGACAGCATACCCTCTCCACAGAGTCCAGTCGAGGATCGCCGAACAGGCGTAATGTGTGGAACTAAAAATGTTGGACTTGGCACAATAGTACTATTTAAAATTTATTGTAATAGTACAAGAGCTTATTTTCAGCGAAAATCTGGTGAAGTAGCTCGCATTTATAACGAATTTACAAACACTGGGTTCTTGAGGGCCGAACTACGGTAATCAGCTCAAGGTTTCTAACTCTAAAACACATTTTAAATCGGGAAGTTTCCATCAAATAACTAATTTTAGTGTTTGGAGAGTGTGGATATTGTTTGATAATGTTTGTCTTGCTCATACGTCAGTCCGACGGCTTGGAAAAGTTACAAGGGTGCGTTAAATCGGAAAGTAGGTCATCCTGTTCTACATTTGAGTTTCTTACCAACATCACCTCTTGAGCAAACGGCTTTCATAAATAAGTCGGAACTGGTTGGGTTCCGAACAAATCCGAAGTTTTTCCGAAAAAAAAAATCAGCCAGTGGGTTATATCAGCCAACTGTTGTAATATCACATTACGCGTCTTTATCTATCTCAGCAAACAGAATATCATATTTTACCATCAATATTAGACTTTGAGCAACCAGAAGTGTCGTACGATACCACGTAAGGTACATATTCTTTCACTTTTTTATATGCTCTTATATTCTTACTTTGCAGGATACGTAACATGTAGGGTTAGGTAAGTTTCCTCTATGGCAGCATACGTCGAGTAAGGTATATTGATCTTGTGGATAACCATGCCGTTCGTTCCATGGATGTATCTAGTAAAAGAACAGTAGTAACGCCTTGAATATAACATTAGGGTTACTATGGGTTTTCCATCCTCCAATTATGGTGATGCAGACTTTGAAGTTCTAACTACGCCTTTTTTTTAGAGGTTTTCCCGAGTTTGGTGTTTTCCCTAGTAGGTAGTTCCATTTTTCTTCTGACAGCGTACGGCGGACGGGCACTGCATTTCAAGATTCTAGTTACGCATCTTGAAACGTAAAGGAAGAAATTTTGAGGAGTTATGAATAAATGAACTTTGGAACTGGACTTCTAATAGAATAATAAACCCATAGTGGGTAGAATAATGGAATAATAGAATGTTGGCTGTTCATTTATTGTTTCTTTCATGTGCAATAATTGAAATAGCTATTATTGATTGTTTCCACCAATTTTGGCCCTCCAGAACACGAACAGGCTCCTATTTTTTTTTTTTTTTTTTTTACGAATTATCTTTGATTATTGATAGTACCATTTAATTGTCTTGATTCACCTGTTGATACTACTTCTAGTGTTATTATATAATTTTATGGTGATTTCGGACTATTTCTCAGGTTTTTGACCCATAAAAAATTAATGTTGGCAGCTGAACCTTCATTAAAACCTCAATTCTTCACTCTTTTGTCAAAATCAACTTCATATTCGGTCTTCATGCCCGAAAAAACATGAAGAACGTTACCTCACAAGCTAATTTTCACTAAAACCTCAAAACAAATCTGGAAAAGCACTACTCTCTAAGCTCGTCTTCCGCCCATAACACCCCTGGGTGTATTCCGATCGGGCTGCAGGCTTCGGAGCACAACTAGGACCCAAATGTGTTCTCAAATGGGGACCCAAACTGTGTGCGGAAGAACGACAATTCTAGACCAATATTTAACTTTAAAAAGCTGAAACTTCGTTAGAACCTCAATTTTTCACTCTTTGGTCAAAATCGACTTCATGCTCGGTCTCTTCGTCGATTTCAGCCTTCGTCCTGAGGGATACCTCACAAGCTCATGTTACTAAAACACCAAAAAACCCAATTTTTGCAAAAATTTCTCACCCATAACCCCTTGGTATATTCCGATCGGGCTGCAAAGTTTTGGGACACAACTAGGGCTCAAATGGAGCCTGCGCGTGAAAGCACGAATTTTTTTAGACCGAAAATGAAGGAGATATGCATGATACGACGGAAGGCTGTATGGGTTTTAGGACGAGGAGACCGAATATGAAGTCGATTTTGACCAATGAAAGAAGAACTGAGGTTCAAACAACGTTTCAGCCTTAAATCTACGTTAAACTTCGTCTTAATCGTTCTTCCGCTCACTGGCTCCATTTGGTTCCTAGTTGTGCTCCGAAGCTCGGCTGCCCGATCGGCGTACACCCAGGAGTGTTGTCGGTGACACATGGGTGTACAAATTGGGTTTTTCGATGTTTTTCTTGAACTCTATAGATAAAATTAGCTTGTGAGGTATCGTCGAAATGAAGCTGATTTTGACCAAAGAGTGAAGAATATATAATTAAGGTTGTAATGATGGCCCAAAATTATTTTTTATGAGTCAAAAACCAGGGAAATTGCCTGAAATCACCATGCATTTTTTTAATAACACTGGAAGTAGTATCAACAGGTGAATCAAGACAATTAAATGGCAATATCGATGATCAAAGATAATTGTCGGAAATAGGAGCCTAATATTCGTGTTTTTGGCGGCCAAAATTGGTGGAAACCATAAAAATAGCTAATTTAATTATTACACATGAATGAGACAGTAAATGAATAGCTAAAATTTCAGTAAGAATGTCCAGTAGAATAATAAACCCTTGTGTCAAGGACATCGTTGAGTTTTTAAAGCGGATATCGCGACATTCATTGTTTCCTGTGAAAAAAAGCACTGTTTTAGTGAAATTACCAATTGGTGAGCCCATCCTTGTTTCCTCGGAAATCTGACTATATTCGTTTCCAGAAATAAGGGTATTGCAAATCAAGGAGTCTGCAGGCTGTAGACATAAATATGGTCTAGTTAGTGAAAACAGGGTCTTATTTACTCACGGTCGCTCAAATTCGAACATGAGCGCGCCACAGCCGGTCGGAAGATATTTTAGAAATCCCCTAAAACCAAAATCTTTTAGCTGCCACTATGAGAAATCAACAAAATACAGGATATATTCAGTATTTCTTAACCCAGCGATATTATATTTGGTAGTATTTAAGTAGTTAGAGATGGCGCACTATGCTCACCTTATATTGAGAAAGTTGAGCAGTACAGGGGAGAGACTGAAGACAACGACACTCCCTCCACCACGATATCATTCCGCTAGACTGGACCTTCGTTATCGATTCAGTTATGGTCTAGTTATGCACAAACGAGTCGAAAATGGTTCATGTAACTGCAAGAATATAGTGACAGATATGCACACCATTGGGTGTCTCCTGCAATGTGTGCATTATTCTCAACAGTATACCTTTGAAGAAAAGTCCATACAAAATAATAATATCCACTGACATGACAAATCAACTATGCCCACTCAATTTGGCCCTAAGAACACATGCCGTGGATTGGGGAGCGAGCATTTTAGTCCACCGCCACCAGGACTGCACTTTGAAGACGTGAAGACTGTGGAAATGCCAACCTCGAGTATTGCATTGTATTTTATTGTCTCTATAGATACAATTTCCATTCGTCATGCAAGATTCCATTATCATTGATCCAACAAGTGCGACTGAGAAGTGATGTGCACTCTACCCCTTCCAAATCTTTTACCACGACCGGGAATTTGCGTTTTTGCGTTTTTGGATCAAACCCGGTGATCCGGCGTAGGGGGAAAGACCGTTCTTTGGTAGTTCGAGGGATCGGAGATAAACGGAATCGAGTTGATGTGCGATCCTCAGGTTCAGCGTCCGAAGATAGCGGTATGAACCCTCAAGCAGTCATCCCTTTCCCACCGCTCACTCCCCGCTGGTTCCCACATTCGCATGGTTGAGTATTCCCCTTATCCTGCTTTACCACAAACGCCCCTTTTATTCCACATATTCATTTATACGAAGGGAGGTAAACGTCTCTCACATCAAAATAATTTATGGAATTTTGATATATGACGGCTCCAGAACGAACTAAATCACTCGTGACTGCTCGAGAAGTTTTAGGCTAACGGCAAGTAACGTCAGCGCATTAGAAAACCCTATAAATAACCTTCTTTGAAGACTTTATTACTTCTATGTATCGCCCAAGACAGACTCGCCTCTATGAGAAGAGAGAAATCCCCTTTTTCCGTCGTCTATCGGTCGTTCGGTCACCTTTCAAATTTCCTTCGGCTATTCGATCGCGATGTAAAATATAGAGTAACAAATGCTTCCTTATATTTTCCCGACAGCGACGGCTGACTCGACTCAAATTCCTAAATCTTATTACGAATCTGGAAGGTCAATCTGAATAAGTAGTATTTTTGTAATATTTATAATGTAAGGTGCCTAGGAAATGCCCCCCCCCCCCCCCCTCATAACAGTCTTAGGCAGAGTTTAAAAAAAAGTAGTACAAAGAAAAAACTCATTATTATTCTCAATAATTAACCTTTGGAACCGAGCAAAAAAAAAGTGTAACCCCTCTAAAAATTCAATGGTTTGCCTTTAATGGTACGTAGAATCCGAAAATGGGATAAGTAAAACAAAGTAAAACAATTTTTTGTCCGTCCGCCTTATGCCATAAGCGGCCATAGGGCCTTAGTATGCCTTGGTTTTTACCCCGAGGCGAAAAGTCCCCCCCCCCCCCACAACCGGCGTAGGTTGAAATTTCCAGGTTTGGGGGAATGAATATAGGTTTCTATACACACACACAACAGCTAGGGAAGGGAAGGGTTTCTACATGCACATCCAAGAGCGACGTGCAATGCAAGCTACTTCGGCGGGCAAAATGGAAAGCAACTTTTTTTGCGGCTGTGAAGGTTTTCTTGTACGGTGAATTTTCCTTTATTATCCTGGGGATAATACACCTACGTAATCGCTCAGCAAAAAATTGTTATAAAACCCCTTAAAATGTTTTCTTTTACGTTTCAAGTAGCATATATTCCAAAACGCTGCGACGTCCTTGTCACATGGGTTTATTATTCTACTGGATATACCTACAGAAACTTTGGCTGTTCATTTATTGTTTCGTTCATGTGCAATAATATTGAAATAGCTATTTCTGATGGTTTCCGCCAATTTTGGCCCCAAAAACACGAATTAGGTACGCTCCTTTTTTTTAAATTATCTTTGGTAATTGGTAGTGCCATTTAACCGTCTTGATCCACGTGTTGAGACTTCTCCTAGTGTTATTATACAAATTGATGGTGATTTTGGCCGATTTCCCAGGTTTTTGACTCATAAAAAATCAATTTTGGGAGCTGAAAATGGTAGAACCTCAATTTTCCACTCTTTGGTCAAAATCGACTTCATATTCGGTCTTTTCGTCCCAAGAACATGGAAAACGATACCTCAAAAGCTCATGTTACTAAAACACAAAAAGCACCTATTTTTATAGACATTTTCACTCATAACACCCCTGGGTATATTCCGATCGGGCTGCAAAGTTTTGGGACACAACTAGGGCCCAAATGGAGCAATTGAGCGAAAGAACGAATTGTTTAGACCGAAAATGAAGCAGGTATGCATGATACGGCAGGGTTTGCTGAGCGAATACATAGGTGTATTATTCACAGAATAATAAACCAAAATGCAATGTCCTCCGTCGTCCGCCGTACGCCGTCCGCCGTATCACGCACAACTACTTCATTTTCGGTCTGAAAATTCGTTTTTTTCGCTCACAGACTCCATTTGGGCCCTAGTTGTGTCCCGAAACTTTGCAGCCCGATCGGAACATATCCAGGACCACGAATTAGGTACACTCCCTTTTTTTTTTTTTTTTTCAAATTATCATTGATCATTGATAGTGCCAATTTATCGTCTTGATCCACGTGTTAACACTTTTAGCGAATTTTCAAAGAAAATGAAGCTATTGCAATGGCTTCGAAATTTAAATAATATAAATTTTTGGAAATTTTCTTCATAGAAATCCGTTTCAGACCATTCTAAAACGATTCCTGAAATTTAACACTTTTTTATATGTATATATATATATATATATATTTATATATATATTTATTTATATATGTGTCACTCCAGAAGATAACTCTCGATAGAATTGAGATAAACAGCTCAAATTTGCACAAAAAATCTATCTTGGCAATCGAAAGGCTAAGTTCGAAGATGGGCGAAATTGGCCTACTCTAAGGAGGGTTTTGGCGCATTTAAAGTGCGCAAAAAATTACCCAAAAATCCCCAAAATGTTATTTTCCAACAAGTGACCCCTCATTTTAAAGGTTTTTTGCACGCTGAACACGATGGTGGAATCGGATTTTAGATATCTTGATCCGTTCTCAAATTAGAGCATTTTAAAGTGCGCAAAAATTACCTAAAAATCCCCAAAATGTTATTTTCTAACAAGTGACCCCTCATTTTAAAGTTTTTGCACGCTGAACACGATGGTGGAATCGGATTTTAGATATCTTGATCCGTTCTCAAATTAGAGCATTTAAAGTGCGCAAAAATTACCCAAAAATCCCCAAAATGTTATTTTCCAACAAGTGACCCCTCATTTTAAAGGTTTTTGCACGCTGAACACGATGGTGGAATCGGATTTTAGATATCTTGATCCGTTCTCAAATTAGAGCATTTAAAGTGCGCAAAAATTACCCAAAAATCCCCAAAATGTTATTTTCTAACAAGTGACCCCTCATTTTAAAGGTTTTTGCACGCTGAACACGATAGTGAAATCGGATTTTAGATATCTAAATCCGCTCTTAAATTAGAGCATTTAAAGTGCGCAAAAAATTACCCAAAACTAGGATAATCTTTAAACTCTTACCCCCACCCCCTTAGAGTGGTCAGATTGAAAAATGTGAGAAGTATTAATTGAAGACGAGAGTTCGAAGCAAAAAAGGGGGAGGCAAACGATTAGTACAACTCCTTGAATTTACCCACAGCGATCAAATAAATAAGCACTTAAGTACAATTACGTAATAAACAAACGGTAGAATCAGGATGGACAAAACGTACAAATTAAAATAAATACGAAGAGAATATACATAGAAACCAAATTTTAGACCGAAGTTTTCCTTTATCAAAACCATAGCCATTAATTCGAATATTTCTTTGAAAATTCGCTCATTAAGTCATGCTGCATGACTGATTTTTTTTTGTAGTTATATTATAAAAGTTGATGGAGATTTCACAATGATTTCCCAGGTTTTTGACTCATAAAAAATCAATTTTGGGAGCTGAACATTTGGGTAGAACCTCAATTTTCCACTCTTTGGTCAAAATCGACTTCATATTCCGTCTTCTCGTCCCCAAAAACATGAAAAACGATACCTCAAAAGCTCATGTACGAACATGTTATTAAAGCACATTCAATGTTTTATACACATATTCGCTCATAACACCCCTGCGTGTATTCCGATCGGACTGCAAAGTTTCGGGACATAACTAGGGCCCAAATGGAGCATGTGTGGCGAAAGAACGTCATTTTTAGACCGAAAATGAAGCCGGTACACGTGATTCGGCGGACGGCGGACGGACGTTGCGTTTTTGGAATCTACGCACCTTGAAACGGAAAAGAAAAAATGTTGAGGGGGTGCTATAAAAATTTTTTGCTGAGCAAATACATACTAGGTGTATTATTCACAGAATAACAAACCAAACACGCTGCAATTGTCCTTGTCACATCGGTTTAATTATTCTGCTGGACATAAATACCTACAGAAATATTGCTGTTCATTTATTGCTTACATGTGCAATAATTTAATCGCTATTTGTGATGGTTTCCACCAATTTTGGCCCCTAAAAACACAAATCACGCTTTTTTTTCTTTTTTTTCAAATTATTTTTGAACATTGGTAGTGCCATTTAATTGTCTTGATTCACATGTTGACACTTTTTCTAGGTTATTATACAAATTGATGGTAATTTCAGACAGTTTTCCGAGGTTTTTGACTAATAAAGAAATGAATTTTGGAAGTTGAATTTTTGTTAGAACCTCAATTTCCCCACTCTTTGGTCAAAATGGACTTCATATTCGGTCTTCTCGTCCAAAAAAATGGAAAGCGATACCTCAAAAGCTCATGTTACTAAAACACAAAAAATACCTATTTTATACCCATTTTGGTTTATTATTCTATGAATAATACACCCATGTAATCGCTCAGCAAAAAATTTTTATAACACCCCCTCAATTTTTTTTCTTTTACGTTTCAAGGTGTGTAGATTCCAAACATGCAATGTCCGTAACGCCGTATCACGTGTACTGGCTTCATTTTGGTCTAAAAAAGTCGTTCATTCGCACACATTCTCCATTTGGGCCCTAGTTGTGTCCCGAAACTTTTCAGCCCGATCGGAATATACCCAGGGGGTGTTATGAGTGATATTGTGTATAAAAATAGGTACTTTTTGTGTTTTAGTAACATGTTAGTAAAATGAGCTTTTGCAGGTATCGTTTTCCATGTGTTCACACATAACACCCCTGGATATGTTACCGATCGGGCTGAAAAGTTTCGGGATGCAACTAGGGCCCACTTGGAGCATGTGTGCGAAAGAACGACTTTTTTTAGACCGAAAATGATGCCGGTATGCATGATACGGCGGACGGCGGACGGACATTGCATTTTCTGAATCTACGCACCCTGAAACGTTTAAAAAAAAATTTGAGGGGGTGTGATAAAAAAAGTTTCTGAGCGAATACACAGGTGTATTATTCACTGAATAATAAACCAAAACTGTAGGAGCCGAACTTTTTATGCTTTCTCTCGGAGTCGATTTGAAGTGAATTGGAATCAAATGGTACTATGGTATCAAATCCAAACCAAGCACATATAGATTCCAAAATACCCGGTATCGAAAGAAAAGTATCAATTACCTACTTACGGAATCAAATCAGTAGAATCGCAACATCACTCTTCCTGATCCTGAACGCGTGATGCGGGGAACAAAAAGCGGAGTTCGACAGAATTTTATTTCGGTAAAATTGACTGAGACACGAGTGCTCAAAGAAATTTGTGATTGGATTCTAGTTTGGTCATTTCAGCGAGAACTTTACGCTAATGGAACTGGTTACCTATTTAAGACGGAGCACGGTGAGCAAACAAACACAAGATTGAGAGGAAGAATTGAACTAATGGTGCAGGTGTCTTCAAATGGCGTAAAACGGGAATTAAATATGAAATTCCGTGATTCTAACCAATGAACGAGTACAGACAGACATAATTACGAGTTCATTAATATAAAAGTAAAGTTTTGGGGTTGGATTCAGGATGCCTGAATACATCCTTGCAATATGCTTTTCTTTTCGAAACATAGGATAATATTGAAACAGGTGGTGGTGAGGTGAATGAAGGAGATGGGGAGCTATACCCCTCCACATCACCACAGTTTCTTCAGTTTCTCTCTCCCCTTTCAGCTAATAACTTGGAATTATAGCCCCACTTTGTCTTGTTTGAGAGCTACGTTCATAGGGCCACCCCCGGTGGTTCACCCCAAAACAGGTTTTTCCCTTCATCCGATCCTTCCCCAACCGTTAACTTTTTGTATTCAAATCACCTACCCAAGAAATTGAAACAAGGGCCATTACGGAAATTGTAACTTTTCTGTACTTCTTATGAATAATCGGGCGGACAACGGTTCAAATACCTATTCGTTTATAGGAAAATAAATAATAATTTTGTGGAAAATAAGAAATAATAATTGTGGAAATTGTGGAATAATTTATTGTGGACTATAATAACTGTGGAAACTACTGAACATGCGTGGAGAATATAATAGTAAATATTGACTGCCTCAGTGACATACACACAAAGATAGCAAGAAGCTTTGATCCTAAAGGCTCTGCACAATCTGTCACGTGAAAGAGTACCACTTGGTTAAAATGGTAGGTACAATGGGTCGTCTGCTCTGGAGGGAGGTCACCCAAAACGGGTTGATAAGGGCGTGACTTGCATGCTGGCATGTGAAACACTGCTCAAGGAGTTGACGGACTACATTCTTGCCATTCCATCCAGTACCTCGATCTTATAGTAGCTCATGTTGTTGTAGCTTGTATGTCCGATGTTAAGTGCTGTTGATTGTACCAGTGAACAACAAGTTCAGTGGTTCGATGGTCTGGTGGTAATAATGCTGGATGTTTTATAGGTTTGGGAAGTGTGGACCATTTCAGACCTTTTTACCTTTAGACCATTTTACCTTAGTATGATGTGGAGTTGTGGTCTATTTCGCTCATTATATTCTGTTTCAGATAAAAATCCCTTGGCTCGAGCACGAAGTACCAATGCTCGATCTCCTTCATGACGCTCCCCATCAATGAAAGGGCGTCCGACGTACAATTGAACAAGAAGTAATACAGCAACATCAAGATCCAAGCAACTATTAACTGTAGTTTGACATACTGGGATACGCGATCCTTGAGAATTTCCTTCAAGTCAGCCATGACTGACGTCATTCTGAGTGCACGCTTGAAGAGCGAAATCCTTTGTTCACGACTTCATCTCCCAAATGGGTTATTACTCATCTGAGAGGCCATTGATTAGGATCTTGGGATGGCCAGATAGGTCCACTCCACCAAAGAAGTTTTTCATGAGCTCAGATGGCATGAGGTACCTGGGTGTCACAAGCAGCTGGATTGTTTTCAGAGGTTACATGAAACTATTGCTCCTTTGGGATATTGGATAAAATATTTGAGACTCTATTAAAAATTAGAAATAAAATTCCTTCTAAACAGAAGAAGGGTTGTCCATGACAGATCCACCATGCTAAGCGGGGTGTTTTTGCGATGGGTCAAGATCAGGAAAAACAGGAGCTGCGCATAGTTCTAATCGCGGAAGAGTTTCAGTTTTTATGAGGGATGCTCTAGCATTGGGCCGTATTGACCTGACAACTGGATATTTTTTTCATTTAACAACGGCAAACTGCTATATAGGCATCAGTAAAACCCATCAGATATTATGATGAATATTATTTTGGTCATAATCGGTCATGGAATTCTCAAGTCAACCAACAAAGAAGCTCTTGCGTGAGGTCACTCCAATCTTCTAAACTCCAGAGGACAGAGAATCACCCCGTCCAAACGAATCTTGAACTGCTGTGCGAAATATAGAACGGGCAAAAATGGTCGTGAGAGCTGGTCAGCCAAGGAACTGAATCCCTTGGCTATCTGACTAGCAAGTTCGTTTTTAGTGTGGATTTCATGTATGGGGGGTTGGCTAATAGTAAAATGAATCAGAATTTGGGTGTTCGAAAGATATGGAAGTGGCTGCTGGTATTGAATGGTCAACAGGGATTCCTTGATGGGAACGTGAAACATTGAGGCCCATTTTCTTAACTCTAATTTGGCAGCGGAAAAAGATCGTGGAGCTGACAACGGTTCGCTAGAGCTTTAGAAAGGATCTGGCCTCCCCCATAAATGTCGTCTATATACTGCCATACCTTAGAAGCTAAATAGATGGTACATAACTGAAACTTACATTACAACTTTTAGCATAGGTATAAACGCAGGTTGATCGGATGAGGGAGGCCGAACAATGATTTAACGAAACTCCTTATTTCAGTACTTGCTCTCTTGCTTCAGTAACTCCTTGTTAATGTTATAATTTATCTTGTGTCGCTAAATCAATAACTCAAATTATTGTGATTTCCGAATCGCAGCTCTTTGTTTTATTGGAAAATTAACAATTATGAAATAAGGAAGTTATTTGAAGTAAGTAACAGGTCTTGGTCCTGAGAGTGATATTCTGTTTTATTGACGGAACATTAAGTATTTGGTGAATGTGTGCCATGAAAACAAAAGGATAAAACCGGAGTCTACTCCCAGCATCCGATACATCGAGCTGCAAACGTAAGCCGGGTAAGAGGTCATCCAAATATATGATGGACGGTGAGTGCCACTCTCATTTTTTTAGGTTGTTTACCAAGGTTGATGAGGTAGGTAATAGAGACAAATTCAAATTCAAATTCATTATATTTTTGTCAATAAAAGAGTAATAATGTACATTTATACAGGTATCTATACATAAAGAAAAGATGTCTCTTAACATAAATGTTTTTAAAAAAAATACATCACTAATAGGTATAAGAGGGACAACCGTCATTGCCCACCATGAGAATAAGTTCATTAGAACTTGTGCTGTCAGGTGGAGCTCGTCCAGACCTCACTCGAAAAACACATCCCCTTCTGTGGGGTTACTTAAAACAGAATCGAAAAAATCTAAAATAAAATGTAGAAATAAAAAATAAAGAAAAAAGGGAGAACCAGCTAACTACGAGCATCCTTCGCTAGAAGAACCTGCTCAATTCGGCGTTTAAATGATTTCAGGCCTCGAAACGCAAAAGTGTTAATTTTATTTCAGGTTCCATAATATGTCCAAAGGTCCGATACTCATCCATGAATTTTTAGTCTCCATAGTTCGAAGTATTGACTTTGATTTCTATTCAGTTTGAAAGTAATGTCATCTAATCCGTTTGTCATAAATCAAAACATCTGAAAGTACGTACCTAGCACCTAACTAGTCTACTGATGAACCTGGGTTCTGATGTAAACATTTCATCATCTATACATATAATAAAACAGTGTCTGTTTGTTTGTCTGTCTGTTTGTCTCGGCATCAATTGAGAACGGCTGAACGTAGAAAGTTGCGGCTGGTACCATTTGACGCAGAATTCGTCTGGGAAGGTTTATGAAAAATCCGCATTTGAATCTGTCCATCCGTTGAAACGCTATGAATGAAATACTACTAAAAAACGTGTTATAATCACTTCTATGAGGACGTTTATGCTTATAATAACTTTGAACGGTTGGACGTAAATCCGATTGTAATTAGATTCTGGATTCAGCTCGACGAGTACATTCAAGTGGTACTTCAATCAGGATGTTAGTGGGAGGGGGGTACAGGTTATGAGAGGGGGGGGGGGGTCTACAGAAATTTCAAAACTACTTGACCAATTGGAGTGCAACTTTGGGAATTTGTTTGTTTGTCTCGGCATCAATTGAGAACGGCTGAACGTAGAAAGTTGCGGCTGGTACCATTTGACGCAGAATTTATCTGGGAAGGTTTATGAAAAATCCGCATTTGAATCTGTCCATCCGTTGAAACGCTATGAATGAAATACTACTAAACCAGTCATGCAGCATGACTTAATGAGCGAATTTTCAAAGAAATATTCGAATTAATGGCTATGGTTTTGAATAAAGGAAAACTTCGGTCTAAAATTTGGTTTTCTATGTATATTCTCTTCGTATTTATTTTAATTTGTACGTTTTGTCCATCCTGATTCTACCGTTTGTTTATTACGTAATTGTACTAAGTGCTTATTTATTTGATCGCTGTGGGTAAATTCAAGGAGTTGTACTAATCGTTTGCCTCCCCCTTTTTTGCTTCGAACTCTCGTCTTCAATTAATACTTCTCACATATTTCAATCTGACCACTCTAAGGGGGTGGGGGGGGGGGGAGAGTTTAAAGATTATCCTAGTTTTGGGTAATTTTTGCGCACTTTAAATGCTCTAATTTAAGAACGGATTTAGATATCTAAAATCCGATTTCACTATCGTGTTCAGCGTTCAAAAACCTTTAAAATGAGGGGTCACTTGTTAGAAAATAACATTTTGGGGATTTTTGGGTAATTTTTGCGCACTTTAAATGCTCTAATTTGAGAACGGATCAAGATATCTAAAATCCGATTCCACCATCGTGTTCAGCGTGCAAAACCTTTAAAATGAGGGGTCACTTGTTGGAAAATAACATTTTGGGGATTTTTGGGTAATTTTTGCGCACTTTAAATGCTCTAATTTGAGAACGGATCAAGATATCTAAAATCCGATTCCACCATCGTGTTCAGCGTGCAAAAACCTTTAAAATGAGGGGTCACTTGTTAGAAAATAACATTTTGGGGATTTTTGGGTAATTATTGCGCACTTTAAATGCTCTAATTTGAGAACGGATCAGGATATCTAAAATCCGATTCCACCATCGTGTTCAGCGTGCAAAAACCTTTAAAATGAGGGGTCACTTGTTGGAAAATAACATTTTGGGGATTTTTGGGTAATTTTTGCGCACTTTAAATGCGCCAAAACCCTCCTTAGAGTAGGCCAATTTCGCCCATCTTCGAACTTAGCCTTTCGATTGCCAAGATAGATTTTTTGTGCAAATTTGAGCTGTTTATCTCAATTCTATCGAGAGTTATCGTCTGGAGTGACACATATATAAATAAATATATATATATATACATATAAAAAAGTGTTAAATTTCAGGAATCGTTTTAGAATGGTCTGAAACGGATTTCTATGAAGAAAATTTCCAAAAATTTATATTATTTAAATTTCGAAGCCATTGCAATAGCTTCATTTTCTTTGAAAATTCGCTAAAAACGTGTTATAATCACTTCTATGAGGACGTTTATGCTTAAAATAACTTTGAACGGTTGGACGTAAATCCGATTGCAATTACATTCTGGATTCAGCTCGACGAGTATATTCAAGTGGTACTTCAATCAGGAGGTTAGTGGGAGGGGGGTACAGTTTATGAGAGGGGGGGGTCTACAGAAATTTCAAAACTACTTGACCAATTGGAGTGCAACTTTGGGAATTTGTTGTGTGAACATTGAGGAATGTTTCTAACCAGGTAGGGAGGGTTCATAGGATACGGGGGGGGGGGGGGGGGGGTTAAAGGCAGTTAGGGTTTCATCATGAACTAATAAATCCTGGAGAACAACTTCTTTTTCTATTTACTAATCTACTGAAGGTCCTTGGATGGGGTGGCTGCTGTATTTTAGAGGTGTGGTGTGGGGGAGGGGAGGGGGGTTTAGGAACCTATGCATTAGGGTTTTTTCCGTTCACAGTTTTTGGCCTTTTGGTATTGGGAATAAGTACGTACATTTCGAAGTAGGTACATATTGTACGATCGGCACTGGTTAGATGGCCCACCATAGAAAGGGTCTATGCAAACGATGATTTGAAACGTTCTGAACAATTCAGTTATTTGCGTTCAGTCATTATCAAACCTCTGATGAATTAAATAAAATTTCTACCCCTCGCAACAATGGGAATTTGAAATGAGATGAGGCAGTCTCCAAAATGATGGAGAGATCTTATGCTAAAAGGAGACAGGTAGGCATGGAACTTTTGGCTCAGTAATAACCTGCGGAAGTGAAAGCCGTGATTTGTTGGGGGGCGACCCCTCTCACTAGATGCTGCACAGATGTTTCAAATCGACTGGTGAGATGATTCACTCAAACTATTCACGCAATCTCAATAACCAGATACCTCAGCCACTCCCTCCGTCCATTTGCCTTGCATCTGTGCCGTCAGTGAAATTGGCCGTTTTAGAAAAGGATGAAAATTATTAAAAGGGGATACATATCCTCAGTAACTTATTCACAGGGGCGTTTTAATGTATTTCCATCAATCCTAAACTCATAGGCAGATATAAAAAAATGTACGTTGTATAAAAACACCGTTGCCATATGAGGAGCCCATTATAAGAAGGAGATATAGATGATAAAATGCGCCATTGTTGGGAACAAATTTAGAAATGAAAATGTCTACAATTATTATTTGAGAGCAAACTACAAAAACTTGAGGAGTACCAGGCTGGTCTGAGGTCACTGGATTTTCCTTGAACTTCGATGTTTTTACGATCGAAATTCGGCTTCCCAGCATTGAGAAGCAGTTGATTTCATTAGCAGTTGCACGATAAAAATCTCTTCACTGAAAAATGAATATGGTTCATTATAACGATCAGAGAATCAAAAAATTATCAATCATGAAAAAATAATAATAATATAACTAAGTAAGTACCTACCTATGCTATCAGGTTTTCAAAAGTTCGGCCGCATGATGTCATAATATGATTTTCAGTAATTCTTTCACTCTCAATCTCGTGGTGATGTCCATCCTACTGAGATAACTTTTTAGACTAGTAAGTGATATGTCTGTCGTTTACCTCAGGGTAGCAGCGAAAAGTAGAACCACAAACACAGTGAGACTGACTTGGGACCTTTAACTTGAACGCGTCTTCAGCAAATGAGTAGGCACTTATCTCCTTGCCGCATCCACTGTGTGGCGTGGTGGGGTTCACCCCACCAACTTGTAATTTACCATCTTGAACGTAATTTAGTAGTTATGGAGAGGCTAGAGTGGAAGGAAGAGCAACGCAGTAGGGATGAGATATCACGAAAGGACTCATTAGAAGGGTAGAGAGGAAATAAAAATAGAAATAAAAGCCTAAATTAGCAGTGTATATATTTTTTTAAAGTATTACGCATGTATGTTACCGTTAAGATTTGAAATCCGTTTATATGTATAATAACTATTTATTATACATAATAACTACGGAAACAAAATAAAGTGTATAATTTTCTCACCTTTCACACTTCAACTAGTTATTATAAGTAACGAGATGCCGGGAAAGTGAACAATACTTTGCAATTGTACCTACCACAAAATTCGGTTCAAAAAGGTGCAAGTGCATCAAAAATAATGTTCTTGTACTTCCAAATGCTACCACAGCAACCCATTTCACTAAATGTTCAATTATTTATACATTTAAATTTTAAATTTAATTTAGTCATAAATGTTTAGTTATTTATCAATAAATTACTATTTTGTGACGAATTACAAGTTAGTAATGAAAAATGCAGGCCTGTTCTTTCTCCACATACATTCCCTAAGTCAAGTGGTTCAACCAATTTTCTTCTAAGGTCTCAAAAGTCTAAATTCCATAGTTTGCAGCAATTTATACGCATCAACGATCGTCACTCAGTTATTACAATAATAACTAGTTATTATATACAATATTATATTATTATTATTAAAATATTATATATAATATATTATATTATATATAATATATTATATTATATTATATTATATATATTATATTATATTATATATAATATATTATATTATATTATATATAATATATTATATTATATAATATTTAATAATATATATAGGTATAATAGTATTATTAATAACTAGTTATCTATATCTATCTATACATATAATAAAACAGTGTCTGTTTGTCTGTCTGTTTGTTTGTCTCGGCATCAACTGAGAACGGCTGAAGGTAGAAAGTAGCGGCTGGTACCATTTGACGCAGAATTTATCTGGGAAGGTTTATGAAAAAACCGCATTTGAATCTGTCCATCCGTTGAAACGCTATGAATGAAATACTACTAAAAAACGTGTTATAATCACTTCTATGAGGACGTTTATGCTTATAATAACTTTGAACGGTTGGACGTAAATCCGATTGTAGAAAGTTGCGGCTGGTACCATTTGACGCAGAATTTATCTGGGAAGGTTTATGAAAAAACCGCATTTGAATCTGTCCATCCGTTGAAACGCTATGAATGAAATACTACTAAAAAACGTGTTATAATCACTTCTATGAGGACGTTTATGCTTATAATAACTTTGAACGGTTGGACGTAAATCCGATTGTAGAAAGTTGCGGCTGGTACCATTTGACGCAGAATTTATCTGGGAAGGTTTATGAAAAATCCGCATTTGAATCTGTCCATCCGTTGAAACGCTATGAATGAAATACTACTAAAAAACGTGTTATAATCACTTCCATGAGGACGTTTATGCTTATAATAACTTTGAACGGTTGGACGTAAATCCGATTGTAATTAGATTCTGGATTCAGCTCGACGAGTACATTCAAGTGGTACTTCAATCAAGATGTTAGTGGGAGGGGGGTACAGGTTATGAGAGGGGGGGGCGGGTCTACAGAAATTTCAAAACTACTTGACCAATTGGAGTGCAACTTTGGGAATTTGTTGTGTGAACATTGAGGAATGTTTCTAACCAGGTAGGGAGGGTTCATAGGATACGGGGGGGGGGGGGGGGGTTAAAGGCAGTTAGTGTTGGCATTGGGGAAGGTTTCTGATCAGTTGTGGAGGGGGGGATACAGGGGGTGTCTGTTCTACCGTTGCGAAGCGCGGGTACACAGCTAGTTATATAATAACTGAATTATACACTTAACGGTAACATAATTATACATCATAACAAACAGATGTAGGATTTAGAAATTCAGTTTTCGAAAAACGTTTTTAAATGTCTACATCTTTGTTGCAAGTTCACAGACACTAAGTACTTGGTTGAAGGAGGTTTGAGCTAAACGATGGCAGTATTTCACTCAGCACCATATAAACCCGTGAACCACCGGGATTTCCAATCAATTGTTCGTGATATGGTTCCAAATTTTTCCCTCGGCGGCGACTTCAACGCCAAACACCCACGGTGGGGCTCAACTACATCGAATACACGGGGGCTCGATTTAATCAACGTGGTACATCCACGTAATCTGGAAGTTTCATCCGTCCGTCCGATGCTTCAGATTTCCCAGATATTCCTGCCCACTCTCCGGATGTTCTGGAATTTTTCCTCGCGGATAGCCTATACTCCAACTGTGGACTACCAGAAGTTTTACACGAACTGAGTTCGGATCATCTACCCGTGCTACTCAGAATCTACTCAACACCCACTACAGCTAATGAAAATGAGCGAATTACAACGAACAACATAGATTGGAACTCAAATCCCACTAGGAACCCCAAGAGACCAGGATGTGGCTACGGCCAACCTGACTAGAATGATAGTACAGTTTGCAGCAAAAGAGGCCTCTCAACAGCGAACTAACACAGCCCTACCGAAGATCAGCACCACTAGGTACACCCACACATCTACCAACTACTTCAAGTCAAAACATCTGCTAGAGCCCTATGGGATCTAACACGTTTTTCGTCACGCAAGATAGCATTTAACCCCGCTACTGAAGAACTTGAAGAAGCTCTGGACAAGGATAGCCAGGAACACAAGAATAGTGACTTATCTGCACTGGACAGGACAGATGGTTCGTTGTTTAGAAAAACGAAGCAACTCACGAAAGATCCCTCAGACATACCTCCTCTGAAACTGAACCAGCGCTGGTATTCCCCTCCACTTGAAAAAGTGGAATTATCCTCCACCATCCTAGAGGACCAACCTATTCCTATTGAAGATGAAGTGCAGGGCACGGTATCGTCTCCGCTTCAACGGAGCCCCTTCAGTGATTAATTTCGGCCAGCCTGGGTAAAGAATGTAAGTAATTCAACGCTCAGCATGCAGGGAAGCCCCACGAAGTGATAACATCGTACGACCGCTACTCATCCACATCCATCGCTTGTTCTGATAACACAGATTTATAATGCCTGCCTTCGATTGGGGTACATACCCTGAAAGTGGAAACATGCAGTCGTCATCTAATCATTCTCATCCACAAACCAAGAAAACCACACAACTGCCCATATAGTTACCCTCCAACCAGCCTCCTCTCAAAGATCTTTGAGGAATTGCTTCTGTCTAAACTCGTCCGATACATTGAACCCCTCATTCCTGCCAGGCAATTCGGTTGCCGAAACGCCCGTTCCTGCCTACACCAGTTGCATCATGTAGTCAACAAAATTTTAGATACATTCGAAGAGAAGGAAACCTGCAGTGGCACTTGTTGACACAGAAAAGGCGTTCGATCGAGTAAGGCAATGGGGATCGCTATTTAAATTGAAAACTGCAATCCCAGACACCTACTACCATACTCAGACTCTCTTACTTGACAGACTTCACCTACACTGTAAGATAGCGTAAGGCCATACCAAGAGTACGGCATATAGGTGCGGGGTTTCCACAGGGAAAAGTCCTGGGCCCACTACTGTACCTAGTGTACGTAGAATACATCCCGGCTGCTCCAAACATGACCATCGCACACTTTGCGGACGACACAGCTTTCCTCTGCATTTCACCTAGAGGCGAGAGGACTGGGTTGGAGCTTGAGGAATGTGCGTTTGACCTCAATGAAGGGGCAGTGCGTTGGCAAATGAAGCTGAACCCGCTGGAGTCGAGTTCTGTAATCTTCACCAACCTAGGTATTCACGACGACCCGATTTTGAATACTGACAATTACTCTGTTCCATCGGGAAGGGACGTCCGCTACCTGAGCTTATCCGTGGACAATCGGCTAACCTTCGACGCTCAAATCACTGCCACACTCAAAAGATGCCGTCACCGATTAAAAATGCTGAAGCCACTCCTGAACGTGTGATCCCCTCTACCACTCGACACTAAACGCCTGATCTATCTGGTGTAGATCAGACCTAGGTATATGGGAATACGGTTGTCACATCTGGGGTGGAGCCTCTGACTCACAAGTTAGCCAGATCCAAACTTTCCAAAACCTTGTCCTAAGGGTGATTACCGATGCGCTATGGTTCATCAGATGGATAAGGACGAATGGATAGATTGGAAGTTTTGCACACCACATGCACACGATTTCACCAAGGACTTCACGATCACCCAAATCCACTAGCAGCTGCTATTTTGGATGCTATCCCTCCTGACCGTTCTAGTCGGCGATTGAAAAGAATACGTCACACAGATCAACTCAAAAATCGTCAAGGCAACAATCGACAGCAATGAACAATGATTATTGAAATACTTGGGTTAGGTGACTAAAACTATATACCTATTACAAATTAATAACTGTGATAGTAATACATACAGTTTTCTAATTAAGTACTTAAATTATATTGGGAGAAAGCCACTGGGATTCACCTCCCTTGCGTGTATCATGTTACATTACCTATATTATCCGTGTTTATTAACAGAACCGTCAAATATTTTTGTAACAAATTTATCAAAATTTAAAAAAAAAAGCTCCTGAGTCTCAATAACCTCAGGAGGTCGAGGGGAAGTTTTTTTCGCATCTGCTTTTAAATCAAGAGCGATAGTAGTGGATCCAGAGAGGGCTAAAGAGGGGTCCCCCCCCCCCCCCCTCCCACACGCCATTGGACCAAAATATACTTACAATCGATAAAATAATGAGCTTCCCTTGAAAGACGAAACTTTATTCTACTGTATTAAATATAATTATCTAAACCACGCTGTAGGATACACGGTGTCTCCGAAAAAGGTCTGCAAGTAGCCAGACCGATTCACGACGTCGATTTTTTATATCCGCACGAAAAATTCTCGTGGAAATTTTCTCTTAAACACTTATTTTTCGTGTTTTTTGGCATAGTTACTTTTTTCCTCGTGAATCACGTTTCTCCACATAAGACTCGCCGTAAGACCCATTTACAAAATTACAAAACAATTCGTGACTGCCGTTGAAAAGCTCGTTGAATTTGCTTTTAATTTATGCTAATTTGAATAATTTTTTAGTGCTCTGAACCCATGAAATTGGAATCTGGCGAATCTCAGAAAATACGAAAACTTCGAAGTGCTCTAGCTTAGAGAGGGAAACCCAAATCCCACTTGTGCTCTACGGAAAAAACTTTCTCAGGATCTCAGCTTTCTAACAGTACGGTCATTTTTAATTTTACTGTACTAGTTGAGAGCGTAAATTATGTATGAATCCAATAAACGTGGGTTTCAAGGACGCGAGTCGAATGGTAACACTCATTCTGACTGATCGGAGGTGCCGATATGTCCAAAAACGCTGCTAAGTCCTTGTCACATAGGTTTATTATTCTACTGGTCATACCTACAGAAATGATGGCTGTTCATTTATTGCATCTTTCATGTGTAATAATTGAAATAACTATTTTTTATGGTTTCCACCAATTATGGCCTCCAAAAATAGAATTCGGCTTCTATTTCTTCACAAATTATCTTTAAACAGATAGTGCCATTTAATTGTCTTGATTCACCTGCTGATACAACTTCTCGTGTTATTATACAAATCTATGGTGATTTCAGACTATCCCAAGTTTATGACTTACAAAAAATTAATTTTGGGAGCTGAACCTTCGGTACAACCTCAATTCTTAACTCTCTTCTTCTTTGTTCTTCTCGCATTAAAAAAAAAAGGAAAATCATACAACTACACAAGCTCACGTTCATTAAAACCTCAAAGAAACACTATTTTTACACCCATTTTTCCCACATAACACCCCTGGGTGTATTCCGATCGAGCTGCCGAGCTTCGGGGCACATCCAGAGCCCAAATGTGTTCCCGAATGGGGACCCAAAGTGAGTGCGCAAGAATGAAGATTTTAGAAAAACTCTAACGCAAATTTAAAGCTGAAATTTCGCTGGAACAACTTTCCACTCTATGCTCAAAATAGACTTCATATTCGTTCCCCTCGCCCTAAAAAAAAAACATGGACAACGATACCTCACAGGCTCATGTTACTAAAACACCAAAAAATCAAATTTTTACTCCCAATATTCACCCATAACACCCTTGGGTATACTCCGATCGAGCTGCAAAGTTTCGGGACACAACTAGGGCCCAAATGGAATGGATTATGTGGAAAACAATAATTTAGCGGATAAGTATTTTGGTACAGCCACTCACAGAAAATTCCATCATGAGCATCGAGGAACACGACTAATCGATAGATGTGAAAAAAAAATCCCCCTTTCTAATTACGCTGAAATATGCAACGTGTTATGGTAAAACGGTGTGGTGAGTTGCAGCGGCAGTGTAGGTGTGGGGTCGAGGAAACACCGTGGTGTCGAGTTCCCCGTCCGCTCGCACCCCCCTCACCCCCTCCACAAGTTATGTAGAGCTCGGAAAGAGGCGTCCGAAGGGGATCCCGAAGCTATTTTTAATTAATGGCTCATTTGTTACAGGTTTACTCCCCCCCCCCCCCCCCTTCTCCAGTGATTAATGCTCCCGCAAAAGGTAGGTAGGTAGGTACCTACATTTACGCACTGTGGCACTACATCAGCTGAACGGGGAATGTTAAACCATTGGCCGTTAAAACGTTTGGTGCCTCGGACTCCCAAAATAACCGAGCTCACATTGTCCAGAGCTCATTTGATGTCTAATAGGTTGTAACTGAGTTATCAAGCAACACATTGCTCCAAGTTTAACCCAGAAAGATGAAATAATCTTGGATAACAGGTAGGAGGATTTTAACAAAATGTTTCTTTGTCTTCGTTATTGCATAGTAACCGTTTCTCAGGACCTCTGCACTATCGTTTCAAGAACCGGCAGGAAAAACTTCATGATCAAGATTTCTTGGCGAATTATGGAGAGATGCTTGCGAGTTCCTGACCTCTGCGCAGGTTTACCGTATACAGTTAGGATCTACCGTGTTTTCCAAGTAAACCACCAAAAATATCCAGTTAATATATAATATGTTTAGGGAATGTGTTAGGGGTCCTTTTGTTCTCACGATTCCGAAATTTTACTCGTAGTATCAATTTCATTTATACGTCCAGCAACAGTTTATTTTAGCATGCAAGGATCCTTTCATAATACTTATTTTTCCACTAATATTATCCGTGGGTTCATCCCCATTTGAGTGTGTCTATTCGCAGGCACGTTTTCCGTAGCGGTCTGTACGTCATGAAACTTGTTACCTAATGCTGAAATTCATTCTGCTTTCACATAAGTGATGGGTGGTGAAAGTAACTACATTTGGATGGCTATGGCGAGGATAGCAAAGAAATGCTTCTGGGTATAGAAATCACCCGAAAATTTGAGAAAGTCCTGGATTTGAAATTGAGATTCGACCTATAACTGGAGTATGGTGAGCATTTTTATTGTTGCGCGACTTTATTTATACCCTTGGTATCTTTTGCCTTGGTTTAAGGCCTGACAGTTAAAGAAGTAGGACCTACTGAAATGAATGAGTAGACTTCGTCTATCTCTTTACATATTCCTAAACATTTACGAAGACTAAAAACGATCTCGTCATAAGCTGTGGACTGCTGTGGCTGGAGGAATGCCAGTATTGAATTTGATCTATTCACTAATGATTGGAGCACCGGGTTTTAAAGTTATGGAAGCTCCGACTACGGAAATAAAGTTTGAATCATTTATCACTACGTTTGTGTATATAACCACATCTAGCAAATCTCACATGCGCCTGTTTGAAGTGGCATCACAGCTTGACCGATTTAAATTCGGCTTAATAAATATGACCAGGAAGGCGTATTCCAACTTTTATGGCGTAGTTCCATCTGGGTGAGCCGTGAAACGAATGGGAACAGAGCTTGACGTCATATTTATAAAGACGCGAGTACATGAGTCGTGAAGGAGCAAGAGGTCCCGCGAATGATCATTCTTTAACGCTTTCATAGATCCTTCATATTCGTCTTTTTGGGAAGCTCTCTCCACATTCAATTGATAAAAATAAGGAAATAGCCTTGAGGTTCTTATTGTCACCTTCTCGTCATATAGGTAGGCATGTGAAGTGTGGCTGGAAAGGAATAGAAGCCACGAACCCACAAGCGCCAAAACTAGTTTTCTGGGATAAATGGGTTCTTTGGATGGAAATCTATAGGTATTATTTTTTTGGGAGTGTTCAGTTTAAGATTGGATTTTTAAAAAATCGCATTTACCAACAGATGATGTATCATTGAACCACATGGAACACAAACATATCTAATGGGCATCACGATCTGGGATATCTCACATTCAAACCTAATAGGTAGTACTTCATGTAAGAAACGAGAGAGAAAATGAAAATAAATCGGTACAGCCAGAAAAAAAAAACACTGGTATCTATGATAAGATAGAGCGCCTGTGTAGGTACAAAAAGGCATACCGACCTACCTACCTACAGTAGAGAAGGCGATTCATTGAATGGAATTGTCGCTGTGACTGGGACGTGGAACAAAGAGTTCTGACCGCCGAAGCTTTATCGATCCTATAAGTGTGTATGAACTTATCTTGCTATCTTGAATACTATGCCAGAGTGTACTTGGGTGGATTCAACACCTGATTTTTGGTCAGAAACCATTCCTGAATGACGAGCCAACACCGAAGCTGCCGACAATCGGTAGACGAAGAGAAGCAGCTGAAGATATTGATATCAGCGAAAAACATCATGGAAATTCTTTATGAGGAAGGCGACGATGTCACACTGTCGATCAAACTGAGAGAACCGATATGGGATTCCTGAAGGATTCGACAGGAAGCATGGTGTGGTGAAAATAAAACACCAGTCAATCGAACGCTTAGGTAGGTACATCCACTAAGTAAAAGTGAATTCAATTAAAACTGCTGCACAAAGGACCATGGCATTGATGTGCTCAACAGGGCTATGAATAAATTCATGTTTTTTCGTTATTTAAATATAGTATCTCAATCTTCCTTTGAGATACGAGTGTAACTGGAAATTACACTTGATAAATCTTATAGATAGCAATGTGTGTTTGCGAGTTGGGTGGGGGGGTTGAACTTCCGAGTTGCGACCAGATCGATAGATTCCAAGTTGTTGGTGTTTAGTTGTCTCTTGTCCTCATCTAAGGTGAGGTGCAATGAGATTTGAGCCTTGGGATCGACGCTCAGACCGAATTTGGTTGTAATAAGAGTACAGCTTGTCATTCCCGCATCGCTTTGGAACAAGAGACGTGAAGGCCCGCTGGAAATGCCTTAAAATGAGACCACCATAAAAAATCATGAAATTTACAAGAAAATAATGAGTTGAAAGAGAGTAGGGAGCGACTGGGCTCATAGAAAATACGGTGTTGCGTCTAGTGATCCGGCATAAAAAGGTGAATCAGAGTCAAAATGAGGTAAAGGAAGGACAGTATGAAAATTACAAGCTATGGAATTAAACCACTAAGGTCAAAACTTGGGATAAAGATATCTCATTCAGACGTTTCCTGCCCTATAACTTTTAATTATTTCAAACTTGTCAAGTATGCTCTTGACCCCTCGTGGCCAAAGACTTGGAAGATTGACGGAGCACTGCATTGTTAGAGGCTTGCAAACGAAAATAAAAGCACCCTCGCCCTTCAAGGGGTTCTTTTTCACAGACACCCTCTCGCTAACCTTTTGGGCGATAAGACCACTTTCTTTGCCACTTTCTTTAATTTTTTATGAGACATACAGGCAGCCCAAATTGATAGTATCTGTATAGGATAGGATAGGGCTTTTGGTGATCTCCAACTTTTTTCGGTATGCTTAGGCATTTTTCCCAAGTTACTCGATTGGTTTGATGTGTAGTTAGTACATTACGTACTGAAACACTATGGCCCTCTTCACATTTGGCGATTCCGAAAGGAGACGTCGGATAATCGAGTATCCTCAGCTTGAGTTGCGTTCGGGTACAATACCCGTACGCAACTTTCAACTTCAAATTCAGGAAACTGTGAAGCGACCATAATCTCGTTCACATCCTCAGTATAGTTGTGAAGTTAACTGGAGTCATGTCCGGAGAGTCTTCAAGTGATTTAGAGATGGTTGCCGCCTGCTACTTCCACAGGAGAAAGAAAATGACCAGATTATTGCGTCACCCATATATTGAAAAAAAACTGAAATGCAGGTTATTTGTTGCTGCAGCGGAGCTGGAAGAGGCTGATTCGAAGTGCGTAGTATTCTACAGCATGTATAAAGAGGCATACTTACACTTGATAGAGGTTGCTTCCCCCCCGTCCATAAAACAGAGGAACACTGAGCTGTGTGAATGTGAATGGGCCATTTAAGGCTAAATGTAACGACAAGTTAGTGAGATTCTCAGATAAGAGATGGCAGCACTATTGGGGGCAAATTTCCTTGACTCCTCACAGGAGAACGAATCAAGATATTTTGAATCTGAAAACGGATTTGATAAGATATCAACCCATAGTTTGGACGAAATCGGTTTAAAAAATTTGCACAATTTTTTTGCGCACTGTTCAAAAATTTTTTTGATTAAATTGAGACTTTTTCAAAAATGTCGCCTTATACAGCAGTGTGCCCATGCATACAGTGTACAAATCCGTTTTCAGAATTGAGATTGGTCAAAAATTACGATCGTAATCCTTAAGATTGGTGAAACAATAGTAGGGCTGACGGGGTGGAGGAGTGCGCTCGAGCGAGGGGGGCAGTTTGGTGAGGTGGTGCCGGCCGCCTGGACCCCTCGTATGAACGTTCTCCGAATTCTCCTACTCAAGGTCGGCATCAAAATCGAGTCTTCCTGATGTTGGTTGGAAAAGAAGTTTTGTCTGTGAACAGGATTGGGTCAAGCCTTGTCTCACGTTTGTGGACTACGAGAAAAGGGGGGCCTAAGTTGGGGGTAGTAGATTTCGTTTTTTTCTTGTAGGGGATGTGACTGATACGCAAAATCCATGTTTTTGACAACGGTGGCCCCCAAAACTTTGGTCAAAATGCGAGAAACCTCAAAATTTTCGCACTTTTTTGTTTTTCCCCCATTTTGGCCATGATAGAGCGCGTTTTTGACAAAAAGTGTACATTTTGAAACTGAATTAGATTTGCTAGAATACTAGAATAGGCTCGGTAGACTCAATAGTTTCCGAGATACAGCTAAAATACCATACCTACCACCACTCTCAAAACCGCGTTGTGAAATCCAATTTTTTTTCTCGTATTTTTCGCTATATCTCCAAAACGTATTGTCACATCCGGAATTTAGTAGTGAAGTATTTCAAAACTCAAATAATTTTAGATTGTATTGCAAGTTGTGTCCCTAAATACATACATACAGACTACATACACACTTTCAAAATAATTTTGTTACTTTTGCGCACTGCAACAATTTTGTATTGTTCACAAAGATTGGCAGGTACCTACAACAGCGTGCCTACATGCATATAGATGTTTCAAAAAATACAAGTCGATAATGAATCTAGTCTTGAAAAATTAAACTGGGTATTTCAAATCTGAGCAGTATCGAAATTAGGGGACATCATAGGTACAGATCATCAAACACTTGAAACATTTCTGCTGTTGAATATACTATATTTGCTTTCAAAATAAAGTATTATACTTTGAGGAATTTTCATCCCAAGTCCTGGGTAGGCTCCCGTATTTCCAGCGAACGTGGTATCCTTGGATCAATAATTTCTGGGAGCAGAACATTTTCATAACAATATTTCAACTTTGTTATCATTTTGTCCTCCCAGAATGAGCGATCCTTTTGTATTATCTCGTAATGTAGATCCCTAGGGGTCCACACTACGAAAAAACAACTCTCTCTCATCGTTATTTCCAATTGTCCTTGAATTTGGAAGAAGTAGTCGCTAGTTTTTTTAAGTTTTTTATCTTTACCCAAACAAAAATTTTTAAATTTGTGTCCAGAGTTTTCGCTCTGGAAACACTAAAGTTTCGTACCATAGTAATGCACCAAACAGACTCATGAAACCTACTAAACACTATGATCGCAACATTTTCCATGGAAATTGGGTAACGGAGTTACGAAATATGGACGCACGCGTTGTTGTAGAAGTCCATTTTTGTGAAGCCAATTTTTGTTGGAGCAGTGCAATAAAGTTTTGGCACATCAGAAACATCAGGTAGGTACATACTGTTGGCAAAGTAAATACCATTCAGATTCATCTACTATAATAGTTATGTAAACACAGTTGCATAAACGTCACCTGATTTCGAAAAAATCAAATCCAAATCAAATCGAAGTGTCGGCTTCTTGGAATTTGGGCAACCTTTTTGGCGAGTTCATAAGAGGAACTATCTAGGTACTCTGTAAGCAGATACCTCGTGACATGGATATATGTGTAGGGGTTATTATTATCTCTATCTCTATCCTTATTATCCTTATTATATTATAAATTCGAATCTTTGTCTGTCTGTGAAACTGTGATTCTTTTCACGGCAAAAAGCATATATACCTATTTATGTTATCACAATATATGTACAAAAGTAAATAAAAAACGCTGCAAAGTACTTGTCACATGGGTTTATTATTCTTGCGGACATATAGAACTGTACTCCATCAATATCAAAATGTCAAACAATTTTTTCACCATTTATAAACAATGTGCCATTAATTCGTTTTTCCCGTGTTTTTTTCCGATACTTTTAGGTAACAAACATCCCTAATATAGATACCATCTTTGGACCACATTCACGGACCACATTCTTTGAATCACATTCGACCATTTTTACGGTAATTATGGGCGTTACTACCCGTTCAACGGTTTTCACTTCAAAACTCCTAAAAAACGCCTCATTTTCGCTAGTTTTTTGTCCATAAAATCTAAACCGTTGGTCCGATCGAGCTGAAAAGCTTACGGGCACCATGTCTGCCCTAGATGAGTATTTGGTGCAAATTCCGACTCAATTGGACCAATTTTGAGGCAGTTATGCGTGACACGGCGGACGGCGACGGACATTGCATTTTTTGAATCTAGACACCTTGAAACGAGTCAAAAAATTTTGAGGGGGTGTTCCAAAAAATTTTTGCTGAACGACTACATAGGTGTATTATTCACAGAATAATAAACCAAAACGATTTATTCATCTTCTAATAGACAATCACACTCTAGGATACCGCACCAAGCCAGTTTCCGAAAATACCTATTTTGGGAAAAATATCTAAAAATGTGAAATTTGAGCCTATTTTGAAAAATATGTGCTTTTAGGAATCACGTATCAAAATTTTAGGGACGTATCGACAAATTTGGGAAAAATCGAAATAAGACTTATTTTTGGCGATTTTAGCTAAATGGCTGAAGCGATTTTGACGTACTAAACTCCAATCGACGCGCAATTTTATGCTCCTTATTCTAGCATAATTATAGTGAAAATAGTTTTTGATAAGCGAAAAAGCTGAAAAAGGTCCGAAAATTACGCAGTTTTTTGGCTCTCAAAAGTTACAAGTTACAAGTTACAAGTTACAAGCCAGAGTCCGTCGCAAACTCACATTACTCGTATTATGCCCAAATTCGATTAAAATAATTTCCAGCTAGTGCACATTTATTAGGCAGCAAGCACAAGTCCAATTTGACTTGGCTATGACCCAATCCTGCTCACAGACAAAACTTCTTTTCCAGCCAACATCAGGAAGACTCGATTCCGAGAATGTTCATGCGAGGGGTCCAAGCGGGCCCCACCTCACTAAAATGCCCCCCTCTCGCGCGCGCACTCCTCCACCCCGTCAGCCCTACTATTGTTTCACCAATCTTAAGGATTACGATTGTAATTTTTGACCGATCGAAATTCTGAAAACGGATTTGTACACTGTATGCATGGGCACACTGCTGTATAAGGCCACATTTTTGAAAAAGTCTCAATTTAATCAAAAATTTTTTTGAACAGTGCGCAAAAAAATTGTGCAAATTTTTTAAACCAATTTCGTCCAAACTATGGGTTGATATCTTATCAAATCCGTTTTCAGATTCAAAATATCTTGATTCGTTCTTCTGTGAGGAGTCAAGGAAATTTCCTTCATTTTGGTGCTGCCACGTGGTGGCAGGTTTTGCTACTAAAAGCGTTACATTTAGCCTTAACTGAGCGACGCAAGCCATAGGCCCTCTCCACATTAGGCGATGACGGTCCCTTCGGGCGTCACTTCCAGTGTTAAGCAGTGGGGAACCACAGACTGCGCTACCTGCAAGAGAAGGGTGTCCTACTAACTGGTATCCAACGAGTCGCACGACAACTTAGTCAGTCGGGTCTCTTGCGTCGCGGAGATTGTTCAGTTCGCAGCTGAGTGTTCCTCTGTTTTATGGACGGGGAAGCAACTTCTATTAAGTGTGTGCATGCCTCTTTAGACATACGGCAGAATGCTACGAACTTCGAATCAGTCTCTTCCTGCTCCTTTGCAGCAATAAATAATCTGCATTCCAGGTTTTTTTTAAATATATGGATGACGCCATAATCTGGTCATTTTCTTTCTCCTGTGAAAGTAGCAGGCGACAACCATCTCTACGTCACTTGAAGACTCTCCGGACATGACTCCAGCTAACTTCACAATTATCCTGAGGATGCAAAAGAGATTTTGTCGCTTCACAGTTTCCTGAATGTAAAGTAGAACGTTGCATACTGGTATTATACCCGACCGCAACTTGTAACAGTGAGGGCTGTTCTCGATACATGTTTTCTTCCCGTGGAGACGGGATCGGTTTGGGGAAGCCTAATCTATATCCCTTCTTAACCGGTGATAATCTCGCTGGTCTAGGAGGGGGACTCTCGAGGGTCCACCCCCACTGTTACACTCTGTCAAAAACTCAAGCTGAGGATACTTGAGTATCCGTCGCGTACGTTCGGAATCGCCTAATGTGAGGAGGGCCAGACTTTTCATTCGGTTCTTCATGTAGGTATTTCATTCATTCCTGGTTGAGAGAATTAAGGTAAATTCTCGACTGGAATCGCCCAGTGATAGAAAAGAAGTTCGTGTTTGGAGGGGCCGTTGCGAGAAAGGAGGCCGGCGTCGATGGAAGTTAAGAGTTGTAGTTTTTCCCTAGGACAACCATCATTTTACCCTAGGACTACCATTTACCTTACACGTTGGTCTAAACTCCTCATTTCTTCACACACAGTTTGGGTCTCAATTTGGGAAAAGTTGGGTCCTAGTTACGCTCCTAAGCTTGGCAGCCCGATCAGAATACATACAGGGGTGTTATGGGTGAAAAATGGTGTTTTTTGGTGTTCTAGTAACATGAGCATGTGAGGTAGCGTTTTCCATGTTTTTTAGGGCGAGAAGACCGAAATCAAGTTTATTTAAGCCAAAGAGTGAAGAATTGAGGTTGTAACGAAGATTAAGCTCCCGAAATTCGTTTTTTATGGGTCAAAAACCTAGGTAACTATCTGAAATCACCATAAATTTGTAATACTAAACGTAGTATCAACAGGAGAATCAAGGCAGTTAAATGGCACTATCAGTTATCAAAGAAAATGTGTAAAAAATAAAAATAAAATAGGAGCCTAATTTGCGTTTTTGAGTAACAATAAATGAACAGCCTACAGCCGAGGGGTGTTATGGGTGTATAAGTAGGGGTTTTTGGTGTTTCAGTAACATGAGCTTGTGAGGTATCGTTTTCCATGTGTTTTTTACTTTTTTTTAGAACAAGAAGACTGAATGTTAAGTCTATTTTGACCAAAGGGTGGAAACATGAGGTTCTAGCGAAGTTTAATTTCCCAAAATTCCTGGGAAGTCAAAACCCTGGGAAGTTGTCTGAAACCACCATAAATTTGTATACTTAACAGTAAAAGTTGTATTAACAGGAATTGTATTAAGATAATTAAATGATCAAATATCAACGATCAAATATAATTTGTCAAAAACAGGAGCCTACTAGGAGTTTTTGGAGGGGGGGGGGGAGGGAATTTGTGGAAACCATCAAAAATAGCTGTTTTAATTATTATTAATTATTGCAAGAAACAATAGATGAACAAAACAAATTTCTTTAGGTATGTCCAATGGAATAATAAATCCATTTGACAAGGACTTTGCAGGGTTTTGATCAGTAACTCTTGGGTAACTTTGAGGGATGCTCAGGTACATGGTTGTGGAGCTGCCTATATAAATCTCACATCATAAATCTCATAGTCCTGACTGTTAGGAATCTGGAGAAAGCAGTTAGATCAATGGTTGTTGCAGCATCAATTATGGTGCTCACCAGTGTAACTTGAACGCACCACGTTACATGAAGGAAAGGTTAGTTGGAACAGTGTGGTCCTCTAAAGGAATCAGCCCTTTTCAAAAAACAATTATCTCGCTCATTAACTAATTTTCCATTACCTCAAGTGTAGTTACTACCCCTCTTTATTTGAGTCAGTGTATTCAACTTCACGATCCCATGATCAAAAGTCGGTAAGTACCTATACTATATTCGCCTATTTTAGCAGATTCATTCATAATCTCAATACAGCTGTCGTATCCCTTAGACCCTAACTTTTACCGGTAATTCTCCTGATCATATAGTCTAGCAATTAATCGACAAATATGGTCAATATGTGAATACCTTCTAAATTGTATTAATATATTAGCCTCTAGTTTTCTCCCACCAAGGGGACGACTAGATCGCTACGATTGGACGGCGGCGGCACGGGATCGTTCAATCTGAAGTTGAGCTGGGCGGGAGCTCTTATAAGTTACCTAGTCATTTATAAATATGATCCCTCTGCAGAGGCCACACACCGACCTTCATCCGTACACATGGACGGACGGCTTCAGAGGAGTACGAAACGATTTGATAACAAATTAAAATACGATCGCATAGAATGTTGTTTGAATGACGATTCGACTTACTTCCGTCACTCAAAACCGGGTTGCGATTCGTAGTCGCGTTGATATTGTTTCTCCGTACATCCCCACACATTACGAGCAGCAAAAATGGTTGGCTGTCCTGGTGGTCACATTCTAGTATAGGGAAAATTTTAAACTATTTGCAATCGTAAAATAACTATATCCTCCCATCAACCACTATTTTTCATCCCTTAGAGGCTCACTGTAACGCCGAACTTCGAGGATTAGCTGTACCCCGAATGGAATTCATGCCGAATTTCATTCGTTATCGTCCATGAGCAGTATTAAGCAAAGTGTCTCGGACACGAGCGGACAGATTTTTTAAAATTCCATTATCTAAAACAAAACAGCATATTTTGATTGAGGATTAAGTATTGTTCATGCTCGATCCCAAGGTCATTATTAAATAATGAACCAGTAGTAGATGTGACCAGACCCTGTAAAATGTGAAAATTATCTCTTTGGAACATTTCTCAATCATCCTTTCAAATATTTTAAATGCATTGTTTGTGAAAATGAACGAACCAGTTACAGGCTCAAGAACGACTCACAAAACGAAATGCGCTGAAGAAAGGCAATGGTGAACGGATAATAAAGCGATTTGTTGGTAACTCTCCGTTCAGCAGTAAGTATTCCACGTGAGAATATGTATGGTGTGATAGTACCCATAATGCTATATACGGGATAGTGAGAGAAGGAAACGACAGATCTTCCGCTGAAAAATATGAACATTTCCCTTCCGACGCCAGTACATTTTTTGATGGGAAAGATTCATCGTATGGATCTCAGGGGGAGGGGATCTATTCAACGCTTGAATAAGCCGCTGATGATTAATTATAATTGGAAGAGAGTTGTTTGCTTTTTTCCACTGGCCACCTACCTTCAGAGGGATTCTTCGAAAAAATAAAAAAAGCCCGTGCCGTTGACAGAACGATAAATCAACCCGACCTCGTTCATTTCAAAGTAATCAACAGAATTAATCCTTATCAATTACGAAGCGTCGTGATTGTTCATATTGATTATTCGGAAGTAAACTATTGAAAATCGAGGATTTGCGTTACTTTTGTATACACATGAACTTTTCATTTTCCTACAACCGTTGCACGTAACATCATTCAGAAATCGAAGCACAAGGAAATCTGCAATGAAAATAACGCCTGTGAAGGCGTGGCAAATAGGTTCGTAGTAACCATTACACCTGATCGTAAATATCAGGTTAAGAGAAACAGCATAGCCACTACTGAATATGGAAGTCCATCTATAAAATCAAATCAGTATTTATAGGGGTGAACAGTTTTCCACTGTGACGCTTGTCGTGATATCCTCCCAGAACATCACTTTGTATTTCATATTAGGATTGCACAAAATAAACCAGACGAATGAAGAGGCGTACGTGACCAGCTGCAGGCCAAACCCTACTCCTTCCAACCATCCCTCAACGGTCGGAAACGACCGTCAAGGGACTGGTGGAGGGTGGAAAGGGCCATACAAAAACCCGCCGCTCTCACCGGTTTCTTCATTCTATGCTCAAACCTAAAGTCGATGACTTCTCTCTGTCTCTCCTCTCTCGCCTTCTTACCTATTACCAAAAAGATCCCAGAATGGTGGAACCGGTCCGGTGATAACCGACCACTAGTGGGAACAACTGGGCAAAACCCTCTAGCATCTTTAGTGGTGGAAACCTCCCTGGCTTGGCTATAGGTGTTAACCTTTTAGACACTAGATCCAGAACCTTCTCATCCATCACTCTCACTCTCTCATCCATACCTCACCACTACCTCATTCATCTCAAACCACCACAACGCTATTTATTCAAGATGGTGTGTGCTGATTCAGCATAACGAGGTTACATGGGTGAGGTAGAATAACCTAGGTAACTCATATCAATTTGTTTACTAGTCACTCCAGATGTGATCTCCTTGGGTACGTAACAGAAAATTTCGAATTCCTCCAAATCATTCATAATGTCAAACAAAACGATGAGTTTGAACATGAGCCAAAATAAAAAATTCAAAAATAAAAATTGGGGTGAAAAATTGCTAGAAATGACCAAAAACTTATGATAAATCAACAAAAGTTTACCTATAGATGGTGATTCGACACAAAAAGGAACGACCTCCTTCATTATTCAACAATTGTTTCTCAAAAACGTGGGTCAAATTCGATTTTTGGGGCCATAAATCGCTAAAAATAAACTACCACAGGTTCATGCTGAACAACTGGAATTTTTTTTCTCGAATTATCATCCTAAATTTCTTGAAACTGTAGTAATTACTACTAGTTTTGATGAATTCGTAGTGTTGTTGGTGATTTTACCTAATATTCAGCCTAACTTTGCTTAGTGGACATCAATAATATATACGGAAGAAGTGCTTCTCATTTGAAATGCAGAAACTTCTATGCAAGAAATTCTTTTACCTCTATAAAAGAATCCTGTCTCAGAAATCCTCCGCTCACCAACAAAATCAGAGCCGAACTTCACCATTTTTCTGTTTGTAGCCACCCCACATATTGCATCTTTTTGGAAAGCTGCTTCTGGGATATTTTATTTTGTAGATAGAAAATGAACGTCTGTTCCTTCCTGAAATTGAGAAAATGCCTAACGACTTGAACCTTCTCGAGAAGTTGGGGGGGGGGGGGGGGGTGAACATAGGAGGGTTGGTGGTTTGATGAGAGAGGGGTGAGAAAGAGCGAGGGATTCACCCGTTCAATGGATAAAAACGTAGTTCCCCTCAACCCCCAGGGCAGTTTCTTCCACCTTGAGCCTACCTCAAAATTAATCAGCTGTGAGATATAGAAACCCGAGAGCGACCACAGTAGATAAAATTCAACCTGCACCGTCACCCCTCACATAAACCATCCTCATAATTTGGATCCTCTGTAAATTGAAGTATCTGAAGATGTGCAACCGCCGTAATCCTTGAAATTTTCAAAATGTAGTCAGGAATACTCAGTATTCTCCCAAGATAAGATCAAGACTTCAAGGCTAGAGTTGAGCTGTTTTATTTTACCTCGCTTAACCTACATTTTAGTTGTTGAAAAATACCTGTCATCTACACCCACCATAACATCGTGTGGCTTTGCTGTTATTTCATTCAGGATCCTTTCAAATGATGATTCTGATTTATAGTAATGCCATTTAAACGGGGCCAACATTGAAGTCGTTAACTCAAATAATTATATACGTGGGCATAATTATTTGGCACATAAAGGTAATCTCCAGTCACTATTGTTTTGAAATCCGAATACTGGAGTATGTCCTTCTTGGGCGTCTGAAGAGCGATTTGGTCTTGTTTGTACAAGATAGCATTGGCCAGAGCTAAGTCAATGGAATGGAGTATTAATTGCACCGTCCATTTGTTGGTTCGAGCGAATCCGGTAAAGGCTTATCATTCTATCAATCAAGCCGATTCCACCCATGAAGATGTTATACTCAGCAACTATGTTGGGCCGTGGAACGTCGATGTACTTTTTGTCTTTCTTGCTCCACCGGCGGCATGAACCAATTGGCTCGCAACTCACAATGTTTGACAACAGAAGAATTGGTTTTAGGTCATACCATTTGACCAATGCAATGTTACCATCAGGCTTGAATATTTCGTCAGATGTGCCTCTAGCTTCTTTTTGGTTTATTATTCTGCGAATATTACACATATGTAATCGCTCAGCAAACAATTTTGATAACACCCCCTCAAAATTTTTTCTTTTACGTTTCAAGGTGCGTAGATTCCAAAATGCAATGTCCGTCCACCGAATGACACGTAACTATGTACTTCATTTTCGGTCTAAAAAAGTCGTTCTTTCGCACACATGCTCCATTTAGGCCCTAGTTGTGTCCCGAAACTTTACAGCCAGATAGGAACATACCCAGGGGTGTTATCAGTGAAAATGGGTATAAAAATAGGTACGTTTTGTGTTCCAGTAACATGAAAGTAACGTGACTGTGATGAATTTCAAATTGCATCACGGTGGTGTGAGGGAAATTGCCCAGGCGGTTATGAGCGAATCACCACCGACATCTGGGATCTTTTTGGAGAGAGGAGAGGTGAGTGGTAGAATTTGCCTAGGCGGTTATGAGCGGATCACCACCGACATCTAGGATCTTTTGGAGGAGAGGTGTCCAGGCGGTTATGAGCGAATCACCACCGACATCTGGAATCTTTTGGAAGAGGAGGTTGCCTAGGCGGTTATGGGCTGACCACCACCGACATCTAGATTCTTTTAAGAGGAGGAGAGAGCAAGGTAGAGGAGAGAAGAGAGAGCTGGTTAGAGGAAGTGTCGAATGAAGCTAAAGTCGCAGGATCCAGGGTTTTATAGGAAAAGGAAGCCTCTCCCTCCAACCCCCTGTTAGGGGTTGGTGGTGGGGCTCCAGGTTGTGTACCCTGGGTTCTGTGGCTTGTCTCCCCACTCGTTTCGTTTATTGACGGAACTAAGTTTTGCATTTGGATCTTGGTGAGAACTTAAGTTGGCTAGAGGAGTGTTCCCGGGAGGGACTCACGACAGTGACCTTTTCAGGTATCGTTTTCCATGTTTTTGGGAAAAGAAGACCGAATATGAAGTCGATTTTGGCCAAAGAGTGGAAAATTCAGGTTCTAACGAAGTTTCAGCCTTAAGTTTACGTTAAATTTTGGTCTAAAATCGTCGTTCTTCCGCACGCCGTTTGGTTCCCAATTTCGGAACACATTTGGGTCCTACTTAGTTGTGCTCCGAAACACGGCAGGCAGCACGGGAGAAAAATTAGTGCAAAAATAAAGGTTTTCTAGGGATTTTTGAGGTTTTAGTGAACATGAGCCTGTGAGGTATCGTTTTCCATGTTTTTTAGGGCGAGAAGACCGAATATTAGGTTGATTTTGACGGAAGAGTGAAGAATTGAGGTTGTAACGAAGGTTAAGCTCCCGAAATTCATTTTTTATTAGTCAAAAACATGGGAAATTGTCTGAAATTACCATACATTTGTATAATAACACTAGAAGTAGTATCAACAGGTGAATCAAGCCAATTAAATGGTACTATCAATGATCAAAAATAATCTGCTAAAAAAACCCAGCCTAATACGTGTTTTTGGGGTCCAAAATTGGTGGAAACCATCAAAAATAACTATTTCAATAATTGCACATGAAAGACAATAAATTAACAGCCAAAATTTCTGTACGTATGTCCAGTAGAATAATAAACCCACGTGACAAGGATTTTGCAGCATTTTTCATCATTGCATCACTCCTGAGGTCTCCAATTTGGTTTTGGTTTATTATTCTGTGAATAATACACCTATGTATTCGCTCGGCAAAAAATTTTTATAACACCCCCTCAAAATTTTTTCTTTTCCGTTTCAAGATGCGTCGATTCCAAAAATGCAATGTCCGTCCGCCGTCCGCCGTCCACCGTCCGCCGTCCGCCGACCACCGTCCGCCGTCCGCTGTATCACGTGTACAGGCTTCATTTTCGGTCTAAAAAAATCGTTCTTTCGCACACATGCTCCATTTGGGCCCTAGTTGTGTCCCGAAACTTTTCAGCCCGATCGGAATATACCCAGGGGTGTTATGAGTGAAAATGTGTGTAAAAATAGGTACTTTTTGCGTTTTAGCAACATGTTGGTAACATGAGCTTTTAAGGTATCGTTTTTCATGTTTTTGGGGACGAGAAGACCGAATATGAAGTCGATTTTGACCAAAGAATAGAAAATTGAGGTTCTACCAGATGTTCAGCTCCCGAAATTGATTTTTTATGAGTCAAAAACCTGGGAAATCATCTGAAATCACCATCAACTTGTAGAATAACACTGGAAAAGGTGTCAACAGGTGGATCAAGACGATTAAATGGTACTATCAATGATCGAAGATAATTTATTTAAAAAAAAAGAGGAGCGTACCTAATTCGTGTTTTGGGGGGCACAATTGGTGGAAACCACCAGAGATAGCTATTTCAATTATTTTATATGAAAGAAACAATAAATGAACAGCCAGCATTTCTGTAGGTATATCCAATAGAATAATAAACCCATGTGATAAGGACTTTGCAGCGTTTTTTTGAACTCTGTTACCCATGATAGTTCTAGTTACACCGAAATTTCGTAGTCTCAAAATGTCAAGGAGGTGGATTGTGGAGAAGTACCTATCAAAAACGCTGCAAAGTTCTTGTCACATGGGTTTATTACTCTACTGGACATACGTACAGAAGTATTGGCTGTTCATTTATTGTTTCTTTCATGTGCAATTATTGAAATGGCTATTTTTGATAGTGTCCACCAGTTTTGGCCCCCAAAAACACGATTTAGGGTCGGCTGTTCCTTCCAACAGATTATTTTTGATCATTGATAGTACCATTAAATTGTGTTGAATCACATGTTGATTTTACTTCTAGTGTTATTATAGAAATGTATGACGATTTCACACAATTTCCCAGGTTTTTTACTCATAAAAAATTAATTCTGGGCGCTTCCTTACAACCACAGTTCTTCACTCTTTAGTCAAAATCAACATCATATTCGTTCTTCTCGCCCTAATAAACATGAAAAACGATACCTCACAAGCTCATGTCCACTAAAACCTCAAAAACCTCTCGAAAACCCCTATTTTTACACTCATTTTTCTCCCATATTACCTCTGGGTATATGCCGATCGGGCTGCCGTATTTCGGAGCACAGCTAGGACCCAAATGTGTTCCCAAATGGGGAAAAACGGCGGAAAAACGACGATTTTAGACCGAAATTTAACGTAAATTTAAGGCAGAAACTTCCTTAGAACCTCAATTTTCCACTCTTTGGTCAATGTCGACTTCATATTCGGTCTTCTCGTCCCAAAAACATGGAAAACAATACCTCAAAAGCTCATGTTACTAAAACACAAAAAGCACCAATTTGTATACCTACCCATTTTCACTCATAACAACTGGGTATATTCCGATCTGGCTGCAAAGTTTCGGGACACAACTTGGACCCAAATGGAGCATGTGTGCGAAAGAAAGAATTTTTTAGGCCGAAAATAAAGCCGGTACACATGATACGGCGTACGGCGGACGGACATCGCATTTTTGGAATCTACGCACCTTGAAACGGAAATGAAACAAATTTTGAGGGGGTGTTATAAAAATTGTTTGCTGAGCGATTAAATAGGTGTATTATTCGCAGAATAATAAACCAAAAGACATGGGTTTTTTCAGTAAGTGTTCGTTTAAGCCTCATCACTACGCTTTCTCGTAGAATATACTCCTCTCCATTGCGAGGCAACAGGTAATCCTTGCCTTGGTAATGCTCAAAATCCAAGACAAGGCCATTGGGAGCTCCCAAAACAAAACTTTTCACGCCTTCAGGATTGGGTTTGTATGGGACGTATTGTTTCATTACGCAGGCAGAACCAGTAAACGGGATCTCTGCTCATCTATTGTGACCTTACTACTTCTAGGTAAGGTCAAACAACCTTCTCTTACCCTCTGAGCAATTGGACGCATTTTCCAGAATTTATCATTTTGTCGTTCACGCCTGGTAACAAGATTATCGTCAACGACTTTCAGATTTTTTCTAACTTGGAAATATCTATCTCTTGACATCGCATTTGCAATACTTGAAACTCTAGTTACCTTTGCCCAGTACATTCGGATCCTTGGGTAATTCAAGCTCGACATTAAAATTGCAGCACCTACGAATCCACACATCTCACTGAACTGAACTCTGACTGAACTGATCTAACTGGTAGCTTTTCCAGTCTCAGTGAATATTTTCAGCTCAGTACATTCCTTCATTTTTTTAATAATATCAATGACAAAAAATATATCCACATATACCTACTGCTTTGGCGTTCAATTATTTCGTGATGAAACAGTGCTGTCATCTCCCTCTTCATTGACGGTCACTGGATGGAAGGTGGTTTTGCTCCAATTTACAGTGTTTGAATTCTTCTTTTAACATGGAACATGTTTTTACGGGACTAAACCAGGCTCGAAAACGTCCGCGTCCAGTCCAGTCCAGGGGAACTTCCCTCCTCTCCCCGTCGCCCGCACAGTTCTCCCTCCACCCCACTCCTGCCACTGCCACCCAACTCCAAGGAGAGCATGTCGAGACCCCATTCCGCCGAAAACTGCCGAGGGGGTTGTACGTACCCGAAAAACGCCAAAAGCCGCTGAGGACGTGTATTACATTACGTTGCGTTAGGTCGCTGGTCCGAGGCTTGGAAATCCCACGACTTTTTTTGCTTCCTCACTACCGAAGGCAGGGAAGCCTTGGATTCGTGATTGAGTAAAAAATAGTTCGTGTCCTCCAAAATGAAAATTTCCAAATACCATTATCCGTTTCAGACATCGAGGAACATTTCCGTGTCTGTCTGTGGTAATTCCTTGCAACACCCATAACTACACGAAATAATGGTCGAAGTGGGCTGAAATTTCGAGGGTAGGTGCGGGTTGAGTCACAGATGGTGCCATACCAAAATCATTGAAAAAGTACCGTAACTTTCGTCTGCGCATGCGCAAACGTGAAATAATTGAAACACCCATAACTACCCTAAATATCGTTGAAATCAATTCAAACTTGGAGGGTCGGTCAGGAATAATACTTTGGTAATTCCAAATCAATTTCATTGGAATGGTAATGTAACTTTGATCTACGCATGCGCGAACATGAAATGTTGACCATTTCCTTGTAACGTTTCTAACTACGCGATAAATAGTCGTAGGGAGCTGAAATTCTGAGGGTATACGCGGGTTGGATCGCAGATGGTCCCGTTTCAAAATCATGAAAATCTTTTAGTCGCGCATGCGCAAACTTGAAATACTTGGAGTGCCCATAACTACCTTAATTATCGTTGAAATGAGTTCACATTTGGAGGGTCGATCAGTATAATATATCGAAGGTTCCGTATGAACTTCTTTGGAATCTTACTGTAATTTCCCTCTGCGCATGCGGTCAACATTTGTTGCCCGTTTCCTTATAACGCTTCTAACTACGCGAAAAATAGTCGTAGAGAGCTGAAATTTTGAGGGTATACGCGGGTTGGATCGCAGATGGTCCCGTATCATAACGAACCTACCCAACTAGTCTATACGTTCATGTGATTCAAGTGAGGAAGCTATAGTGCCTACTCGAATTGGCCGACGTTTTTCTACATATCTCCATATCCTCTGTTATCATGTACCTATTCGAAAAACATGTTCCATGTTTCCTTGCTTTGATCCTTGATCTAAACTGTTATAATACGGGGGTCTGGGGGTGTCCCCCAGATTTCATTCGACAACAAACGTACCGTCATGAACACAAACCCCTGGCGGCTAGATGCCCCCTACGGCAACGCATTTTTTTTTTTTTAACTTTTCTTCTTACATTTTATTACCCCTTTGCGTTTTCTTCTTCGTTCTGTGCTCGTTGATGGCTCTGGCTCGTTCACATTCCTGTCCTCTTCCTCGCTTACCAGTTCCTCGAATTCATAGTCTGGATCGTCCATCTCTTATACGGTGAGGAACTCTTCATTTTCTGCTCCTTCTTCATTGTAACTGAGTTCAGACTCTTCCACAAGAGCCTCTTGTTCAGTTCTATCCAGCAAACGACCACCAGGAACTGTTTCAAGCATTTCCAGATCGTCCAAGTTGAGAGCATCGAGGATGTCCTTCTCATTACAGATTTTTTCATTATAAGCAAAAACCTCTGTAATACGAACAAACACTGTAAAAAGCCCCAAGAAAGATTGGAAAAATATTAAACCTACCTACCTTTTAACGATACAATTTACGATACGATCTACAAGAGTAAAATATCAAGTAGGTAAGTAAATAATGGTGATAGAGTCCTGACCCTGTCCATTTAAAAGGACAAACCACTTTCTGGAGAAAGACCGGCAGTCCATTTGAATAGACAGCACTTGAAACAGTCTTATCACCACTGATAAGGTATATTTTTGTCAGAGTTTTGCACTAAGATCACTAGGATATACCAGTAAACATTTAGCAATCAAAAAATAATCAAGAAACATGAAAACAAGCAATAAAACTTACCTAAAAACGAGCGCTTCCTTTTCCCTGGCATTTTTTCGTTGTTGTCTATCAGCTGATACAATATTTCACTATCAATCAGTGAAACAATACTGGGAAGAAGTGTAGGTTGTAACACCCATTTAGAAAAATGGAGGAAGATTCAAATGTGCGTCCTTTTAAATGGACGTCAGGTCTCTAGAGTCCGTCTTGTTCATTGAAACTCAACAATTAGACGGAAGAGGAAAAATCTATAGCCGATCATGAGAGGTGGCGACTTAACTGTCCACACGTGAGACAAGTTTTGGATCCTAATTATAAACGAGATTTTGTTGCTCTCTACAATGTTTTATCGAACCCAGATCTCTCATAGATGGAGTCGCTTGTTGCCATTGTAAATCATGTAATTATTTTGAAGGCATTTGTTTAACTTTTATGATGGTCAAAATGCAGTATTAAAGTGTCGTGAGCGCGAGGTAGGGTTGGTTTGGTAGGTCGCAGGAGAGAGGAGGATGTGCCCCTTAGGAGTCTTTTAAGGATTGTTTTTTCATTTTGATTAAGTACCTATATTATAAAAGATGAGTACGTACTTACAAGGAGAAGGAGGGAGATTCCTGTAATGCTTGTGGCTCTGGAGAGTCTACAATGTGTCCGTACGTGAAACAAATCCTTATATATACATGAACAATGTCAGTTGCACATAGATCCCGGCAGTGAGGTTAGTGAGATACCTCTACACCTTCCATCAATGTCAGGTTTGAAAAATAAAATCTGTTGACACATTTAAATCCCTCATGATAGACATGTACATCGACCCTGACAGCTCATCGAACCTAACTCACATCCAACAACCTATTCATATGACCTCGAATAATCACGTATTATAATTTTGCGGAAATGAACAATTTGCGGAATTTGTGGAAACGAAAACCTTTCCGTTCGTTGTAGTGACAGAATAAATTGCACTATGCACAACTTTCTGCAACCTATAATACTCGTTGTTTCTAGAACATCTACGTACTGCCTTATACCATTGTAGGGCACTAGCTAAGGCACATTCTCGACATAGCGTATAGAAAAAGAAATTGAAAAAGAAAGGGGAAAAAAGAGAGAAAAAAGGATAGTCGGATGTGTTGAATAGATCCCTCAAAATAGACCTCAAAAACATCTTTGTATAAATGATTTGTTTCGACATGATACAAAAGAATATGTGTATCGGTCATACAAAGACGTATTCTGTCCTCGTATTTGGGGCCCACTTGTTATGGAAATTGTACATTATCAACTTGCTTATTTCCAGAACTGTGAAGCCAACGTAAATTGGCTTATCGAGAGCTATGGTTTGCTGATTCATGTTCAAACCAATAAGGTTTTCATCGTATGTGTTATGGATTTAAGCCGGGTACTAGCATTCCACTTATGCAGCCTCTTCTCATCATTAACCAGCCAACACCACAGCACTGAAGCCAACACAGAGCGACTTATACAGAGCGACTTTCCAAAGACTGCATTATTAATAAGTTTGAAGAAATATTTTCCGAATTGTGTAGTAGACTTTTTCCGCCGCTCGGTATTGAAACCGAAGAAACGTGCTAACAAGGGACTTTGAATGAAACTCAACACTCGGTGAATCGTCTTCTTTCATTCCCAGTTCCAGATTTAGGTTTAGATTTCTGTAGTGGAGAATGTATTTTTTTCTCTTTTCAAGCGTTGCTAGCAATTTCTCACAATTCGTAATTTTTATTTCCAACTTTTCTTAGAGTCTTATACTATATGGTGAATGCATATCTTCGGTGATGAACTTTGTGTAAACCGGAAGATTGTGTAGATCGGAATGAAGATTGTGTAAATGCCTTTCGTATTCGAGGTCAACTTCCACAATACACAATTTCTCGCTGTCGTCCGGAATTTCGTCGTACTGGATCGAATTAATATCTGCAGGGACTATCCATTTGAAATTCGAATGAGGGAGAAATTGTTTGCATCCACATACCAGTGGTACCACTCTTTACTTGCAAGGAGCATGGTTTCCATTTCTTCTTCTTCTATGGAAAGATAAGGATTATGCGCACTAGCATATCGATGTGGAATCATGGCAACACCACCCGAATTGCTGATTCAATCATGAGATGCTGATCTATATCTGTAAACAACTCCATAAGATGTTTGTCATTTTGAGCATCGCGTTCCAAGCAAGACCTGGTGCGGAGTAAGTACATGTTGCAGGATCGATATCATAGTGCTTGATGCTCATAAGCCGAAAATGTTCCCAGACGTCCCCGAGTATCCAACAGCATGTTGTATAGATCATGATAATCAGCCACGGTTTCCATCTCGAATACTCTCCATATCTTCTCCGCATGCGCATAGTCCTCATCCGTGATGTGGGTGCATGTCAATTTATAGCAAAATTCTTCTTTGGGAGGGAGCTGCTTAAGTTCAAACATAGCTCCATCCGTCATAAAGTCGTAAGGATTGACACCTTTTCGCAGAAAAAGCTCGATGTCGATGTTTTCTGGTATACGTGTCGTACAACTGTGAACTTATCGACTCCCTACTTGGCTAAATTGCCCACCAACCATTCCAGCGATGTGCTCAAAAATTTCATCGAATTGATGAAACTTGTTGAGTCCAAAGTGAGAGAAGTGTATCGCTCACTTGACGGGCTATGCAGTATATTGTTTTCTACTTTTCACTTTTGCCATTCCTCGAATCAAATGGTGTATATAGTACCCCGCAAGGTTGTGAAAGATGACGGGAATGTGATTCGATACCTTATAGCTCAAATTACTGTCGCCATGGGCAGCTTCTAGAAACCAACGGAAAACCAACGGACAAAATATACGTTAAATATCTAGTCATGGAAGAAAAAGAAAGGATTCTGCAGACAGTCGTTCTCTAGCAGAGCTTTCTACATTACGACAGACCGCTTCGTTATTTCCTGTTCCTGTGGTAACTGGAAGGTTAGCGACGAAATTGTCGATCGTCGCTATCCATGAGATATTAGAGTCAGCAGCTCTCTTCTGCATAAGGTAACAGTGTTTGAAGAAGGTAACAACTAGCCACCTCGTAAAATTAAATGATTAGCTACCTCATACCTCACCAGTCCCGATCAGCAACATTTTTGGATTTTCACAATCAACACCGCTTGTCATGTCAGAAACGAACTGCCACTAAAAGATGAATTACATTAATTTGTTTGAAGAAAGTTGGGTGGGTAGTATAGCTTCCTCACTTACTGTAACATGGACGTATAAATTTTATCTGTATTGTAGTGCTACCATTGGTCCGAATCCATAGGGGGCCGTCTAAGGACCTACACGCACAATCCCTGAAAATTTCACTACAACTGGTGTAACAGTTTTGGAGTTTTGCATGTGACAAAAAATTCATGTTTGCGCATGCGCAGTGATTATTCTGATCCAACTGCTACGAAATTCATTGGCAACTTGAAGCTTGCCCCGAACTACCCTCCGAATTTGGGCAAAATCGGTCCAATAGGAACTGAGAAATCGCTTTTAATGAAATTCGCGTTTGCGCATGCGCAGTGATTATTACTGATCCAATTGCGACGAAATTCATAGGCAATCGTCTTGGAACCAGCCCTCAACTATCCTCCGAATATAAAGTATGAACGGATGAATGGATCGGATGAATGGTAAACGAACGCATAAAGGACAAAGAAAGAAAGGAAGAAAAACTCATTTTTATGTAGCTGTTCACCATAGCTGTTGTAGCTCCCCACAGGCTACGTCTTTCGAAATCACCTCTTCAACTCATGACTTTACCGCCAACTCTTTGGCGATTCTATTTCCTAATTACCGAGGACCTTAGACGGTAGCGGTAGCGGTTGATTTCCTTCAGTTAATGCGAGAAAAAAAATTGAGTGTGTTGGATACCAATCTTTTACATCAGATTCGTATTTTAAAAATCCAAAATAACCATAATTTTTCACATGAAATAATATCATGGAACAACAGACTCGGTGTCATGAAGCCATGCGTGATTATAATCAGATTTCCCTAGCAATGATATTATCTGGATGGATAGCCCCACCTGCGAATCACAACATCTTCCCCTCTGCCTCGGCGCTCCTTTAACTCATTGTTGATTTTTCTAAAGTCCTCCCGTTGTAGAACTATACGATCCTCGGTCACAATAAGTCACAACTTCCAAGTTATCCATTCGAAACTCAGTAAAAATTTGGAGGCGAGGACGAAGTCGGCGCCTCACTATCTTTGGTGCCTACCTAACTTTTGAGACACCCAAAAAAATTGTTAATACAACCCACATGAATATAGATCAACCATTTCTGCACAACGCCCTCACAATCTCAGCTTAACTGAATGATTCTGTAATGGAGAACTAGAATGACTTTTGAACAAAGCAACTAGTGGTTAAGTAAGAAGAAGGAAATTGTGAGAGAGGACTGAATCCCAGCAGTAAAGTCGAACTATAAATCTCAGATTTAACAAAGTTGTCAGGCTCATATGTGAACGAAGCGTTAAGTTTCCTCACTTTATTACAAGTTTCATGCAACATAAATCTTCGTAAACATCCATGAAATGGGGCCTAAACGAGAAAAGATGCTTGCTTGATTCACCCCTCCCCAGATTGCTCCCGCCAACTCGAACTAAACACTCAGAACTCTTGCTTAGGGTTGTCACGCTTCATTGTAGTAGTAGTGAATGATGAGGTAGATACTTTTTTAGTATAATTATTATATTTGACTTCCAATCAAAAGATCTTCCAGAAGAAAAAGTAATATTAAAAATTACATTGTTTGCTTGGTTATCAAGCTCAATACCCCCCCCCCCCCCCCTCGATGCTAGGAAAGACGAAATTCCGTCAAGATATTAAATTTATTTTAAAAACCCGGATTTTACCTCATTGGGTCAAATCCAGGGAGGAAAAAACTCTAACGTTATTTCAATCGTTTAGTCCCTGTATGCTTCACATGTAGGCTTCATTATCAGAGGTAAGAGCTAATCGGCGGTCGGGTAATCATTATAGATCAAGTGATGATTACTATGTGAAAATGGGCTAATTCACTGCACTTGAATATCGGATAAAACTGACTTAGGTATTAATCACAACCCATCAATCATTGGCAACGAGTGGGAGAAAGAACAGTCACAAATTCACAATTTTCAGGATGAGTGGGTTCATACTTTTTATGTAACAACCGTAGTTGCTCAACTGTTGAATGAAGCAATATCATTCGATTCACGCTGGATTCCTTTCCCCTCCCTTATTCTAAATGGCGGGTTGGGGGAGCGAATTTTTGTCTCGACCCTCCGTTTAGAAAGTTATTTGATTCATTACGTTCTCTGGGAAGTTTGGAAGGAGAATCATTAAAAGGAACGAAACTTTGAAAATTCAACGAGCGAATACAAGAAGCCCCATTCGTATGCATTCCGTCGCACCGACAGTTTGCCGCTTGCATGACCAGGAGTAGGGTGGTTGCGGTGAAGGGGGACATTCTTTGAAGAGCAATAGTTCACTCAGTAGGGGGTTCAAGCACTTAACCCTCCATACTTATAGGGCTACAGATTCTTTCCTCCAAGAATTTTCTTCTTGTTCCTGTGAAACCGTCTCTGGTTCACGATCAAATCTGCTATGTCATGTGTGTGTAGAAAACAGGGTATCTCGGTTCCTTTATTTTGTATTAGTTTTAATATGACCTGTCGATGGATACCTGGAATTTAAACTTCTGAGGTTGAAACTACCCAGATAGTTTCAAGTCGGCCTCTTTCACCGATCATAAAGTTCTTTGCCCTTCTCTAACCCCAAATCCTACGAACTCCCCTGGCCGCCAGACGTAATTTGCCATCATATCTCAACAAGCCCATTACTCTTGAAACTACTTTTTTTTACTCCCCAGCCTGCAGGAAATGACTAAAATCAAATCATTTCTCAACGTTTCAACTTCATATCAAAAAAACTCTGCAAAGTCCTTGTCACATGGGTATATTATTCTATTGGACCTGCAGAAATACCTACAGAAATGTTGGCTGTTTATTCTTTTTTTTTCGTGCGCAATAACTGAAATAGGTACTTTTGTTGGTTTCCACCAAATTTGGACCCCACAGTTAGGCTCCTATTAATTATCTTTGATAATTGATAGTGCCATTTAATTGTCTTGAGTCACCTGGTGATACTAACTATAGTGTTATTATACAAATGTATGACGAATTCAGACAATTTCCCAGGTTTTTTACTCATAAAAAATTAATTTTGGGCGCTTCCTTACAACCACATTTTTTCACTCTTTAGTCAAAATCAACATCATATTCGGTCTCCTCGCCCTAAAAAACATAGAAAACGGTAACACAAGCTCATGTTCACTAAAACCTTAAAAAACCCTCGGAAACCCCTACTTTTATATTGACCCCCCCCCCCCCCCACCACCGCCATAACACCCATGGGTGTATTCCGATTGGGCTGCCGAGCTTTGGAGCACAACTAGGACCCAAATGTATTCCCATATGGGGACCCAACCTTTGTGCGGAAGAACGAAAATTTTTGACCAAAATCTAATTTAAATTTAAGGCTGAAACTTTGTTAGAACCTCAATTTTCCGCTCTTTGGTCAAAATCGACTTCATATTCGGTCTCCTCGCCCTGAAAAACATGGAAAACAATACCTCACAAGCTCATGAACCTAAAACACCAAAACCCTATTTTTACACCCATTTTTCACCGATCCCCCCCCCCCCCCCCCATCCACCTTTTCCTTTTTTCCCTTTGGTATATTCCGGTCGGGCTGCAAAGTATCGGGACACAAGTGTGGCCCAAATGGCGCCTGTGTGCGGAAGAACGAATTTTTTAGACAGAAAATAAAGTAGATAAGCATGATACAGTAGTTGTGGAATTCCTACTTACGGGGGCTCTAGGAATCGAACGCGACTCTGCAACTTCCTACCCTCCCTATCATACTACATTAGTAATCTGCGGAACTCTCCTTAAACTCCCCAAGTTGGCCCTCGATCAATACATACAGCTACAACGAATGAACTGGATCAAACGTGATTAGCCACCTACAACACACCCTCGGAACTATGAATGAATGTCTGAATAATGACTTTATTCCGAAAAGAACCAACAGAATCATTATTAATTATCACATTTTTTGGAAAATAAGCCATTGCAATGGTTTCAAGATTTTTAGCAGATTAATTTTAAATAGGGTATATAAATATATTTTTTTTAAACTCCTTTCCCGATTCAGAGCTTTGATATGAATATAATATTTATACGTATAATAATAATGTGTGTACTGTAATGTATGTATGTACTCCTTATATATGTATTTACTTATGTATATGTATATAATGTATTTACTCCTTATATATTTATATTATATCAATGTGCTTCAAAACGATATTTCATCATGAGTAGGATATTCAAAATTCAAAATCTCATCATAATGGGAGTAATGAATTAGGAAGATGAGCTATTCCTAATGTATATACTTAGAGGGCCTAATTTAAGTTTTCTTAGATCAAGAAGTCTTCAAATATTTTTCTCAGAATCACTCCATTGTCATTTATACCTTCAACGCGCTGTACCTACACTGTCAACAAGCGGCGGCATAAGACTTCATAAATACGGAAGATTTCGTGGTCACCCGTGTACTATCAAATTGATATACTTAGTGAAAATTTGGCCGGGAATCAAAAAACAATTATCTTTATCCTAAACTGGCAACAAAGGCAAAGCTACCTCCGACAATGACTGAACCATGCAAATGTAAAACAAAATGCCTAACGATGTCCGATTTTGTTGGCTGGTGCCGATGACGGACGAGCGGAAAGTTGGATGAGGTTGGTTTGGATGGATGAGTGAAGAATGTGCACCGTAGGAGTCTTCTGCTCACGCGCGGTTATCATCACAGCAGGTGTTGGTTGGAAGGATGTGAGGGAAATTAATACCCCACGGTTATCATCACAGCAGGTATTAGGTGCTCCTTGGGAGTCTTTTGCTAGCACCCCGCGGCTATCACCAGAGCGAGTGCTAGGGGAGAGAGAGGAAGGCGCTCCTCGGTTATCACAACAGCATGCGCCAGGAGGAAGGAAACTAATACCCCGTGGTTATCACCACAGCAGGCGCAGGAGAAGGGTAGGAGAGAGAAAAAGAGAGTGAGAGAGGGCGAGAGAGAGAGAGAGTGAGAGAGAGGGAAGTTATGTACAAGTCGGATAGTGGTCGGTCGAATGAGGAGCTGGGCTAGCAGGGCAGCTTATAAAGGCCCATTTCCACCCGTCCCCCATCCATCAACAGCCGTTACAACCGTTGAGGGGCGATGGAGGTCGATGGAGGGGACCCTTCTCCTACTTTCCCCTCGGCGTCGCTCTGCTCGTGGTTCCCTTCGTTTATTTGGTTAAATATTTTAGCTATTACATAGGAGTGGTAAATTTTAGAATTTGAGGGGTGCCACGACAATGTTATACTTTTCTTCCGACTGCTACTTTCGCCATTATGGGCTCGTCAGGGATCTGTAAATAGTTGACAGGAAGGTAAAACTTTTGTGTTCAACTAATACCTACAAGTAAGTTCTTCTATGTTATTTATTATGTAGTTGATTAGGTACTTACATATAGCTTATATATAGCTTATACTTCGCTGGTTTGGAAAAAGATTGCCATAATGCGAATTATTTGGATTTTCGTTTTTTTTTTTTTTTTTTTTTCAAAAATGGGCTAAAAATAAGGTAAAAGTTTATGGAAAAAAAGGACGTGCGCCAATTTCTAACCAGAACCGCTAGAGGGCCCTAGTGGCGTTCTTGCAGTGAGGCCATTTTTGTTCCTTTCCTTTTTGAGGACAGTGCCAGACTTTGGGTTGTGTCTCGATCTTCGGCGGAGAAGGTGAAAAAGTGCCGTATTCCTACAAATTACAGCCATTTTTGAAGAAGACAGCAGTATTTCGCCTTCTGCCTGTGTTGACCAAGGAGTGAGTAAGTGCCCTTTTTCTACTGAAGAATGCCATGTTTCTTTTTCCGTCAGTCTTTTAAAAAGGAAGCCGGTATTTTTTTTAAAACAGCACAATCCCAGATACTCATGTCAGTTTTTCTCAACAAAAAAAATTGAAAAAAGCCTCTTATATCTCCCTTAATTATACTATTGTGTCATTGTTGTACAAAATATGGCTTCCATGTTTTTCTTCAAGTAGGTAATCCTGCAGTGACGAATTGTTCAGTTCCGCGACAGTTTTCGGAAACAGCAACAATGTGAATACAAAATCAAAGCAACCGACCTCGTAGACAACAACAGTGGTTAAGCAGGTGTCACACTTATTCCAAAAAAAAGGGAATATCAAAGGTTAAAAAGGACGGTTTTCGTTGTCACTATTTCCAAAAAGTTTAATTCCTCCCACCTTTTTTTTGGAGTTCTACCAAAACGTTTGAAAGCACGATGGTGTAGGTCGTAGGTGGTTAGTATTGTCGACTTACTGATATCCACTCTCCACTGTTTTCTACCGTTCCTTAAACGATCAGTTCGTTTTCCTTTTAGCGAATTTTCAAAGAAAATGAAGCTATTGCAATGGCTTCGAAATTTAAATAATATAAATTTTTGGAAATTTTCTTCATAGAAATCCGTTTCAGACCATTCTAAAACGATTCCTGAAATTTAACACTTTTTTATATGTATATATATATTTATATATATATATGTGTCACTCCAGACGATAACTCTCGATAGAATTGAGATAAACAGCTCAAATTTGCACAAAAAATCTATCTTGGCAATCGAAAGGCTAAGTTCGAAGATGGGCGAAATTGGCCTACTCTAAGGAGGGTTTTGGCGCATTTAAAGTGCGCAAAAATTACCCAAAAATCCCCAAAATGTTATTTTCCAACAAGTGACCCCTCATTTTAAAGGGTTTTGCACGCTGAACACGATGGTGGAATCGGATTTTAGATATCTTGATCCGTTCTCAAATTAGAGCATTTAAAGAGCGCAAAAATTACCCAAAAATCCCCAAAATGTTATTTTCTAACAAGTGACCCCTCATTTTAAAGGGTTTTGCACGCTGAACACGATGGTGAAATCGGATTTTAGATATCTAAATCCGTTCTTAAATTAGAGCATTTAAAGTGCGCAAAAATTACCCAAAACTAGGATAATCTTTAAACTCTTACCCCCCCCCCCCCCCCACCCCCTTAGAGTGGTCAGATTGAAAAATGTGAGAAGTATTAATTGAAGACGAGAGTTCGAAGCAAAAAAGGGGGAGGCAAACGATTAGTACAACTCCTTGAATTTCCCATTTGACATATAATTGTTATGATACCTTCATAGATAGACAAGTACCGGCCCACGTATTACTAGAAGGAAGACGAAAGAAAAAATCTATTTCAAATTATTCAATTTAGGTACTAACAGTAGGAGGAAGAAGGTTAGGTAGGTATCTTATCAATTTATTATCAGTATCATACGAATATTTGATATTCAAAGGTAGGTAGGTACTTAACATGATAAAAATAATATCAATGAAGAAGGAAGGATCTACCTACCTAGTAGAGCAAATCTTGAACTGGTTTTAGATACCAGGCCTGAAATCGTAGTCAAGAGGAAAGGCCATTCAGAAGGAACAAGGAATCTACTCATAACAGTTTATAATTATTACGTAGGTAATTATATGAAATTAATACCTACGTACAAAATGATTGTGTAAAGAGTTCGTAGCAGTTAATAACAAATTATAACCACATGGATAAATTAGAAATCAAGGTAATAAAAAAATATTAGTAACAGGGGCATCTAGTAGGAATATACCTAATAATTATGTTCCAAAGCTACCAATAGGTACTGACCTTCTTTTGAAAAAATCACAATATTGGTAATTACCTACCGATCATGTGATTTTTTTTAACAATAAATTAACTAAATTTATGTATTATAAGGAACCTACTTAATACAATATTTTCCGTTGCCTACCTACTAGTTTTCTTGAGCTGACGGGAATTTAAAAAGGCATTCCTTCTTTGTGTTTCTGCATGGCGGCGGCATCCAAGCTTCCTTTTCTCTTTCATTCACTCGATCGCCTGATCCCGTTCTATGCAAACGCTTTCACTAGCCCGAAAAAACTCTATTACATCATACTTTTTTGTGTTTGAATTGTTCACATTGCAGTTCAAATTTGTAGATCAATTTGATCTGTTTGTTCTTCGTTATCTTAGTTCAATTCCTACGTTTTTTTGTGTGGAGAATCTCTCATAGGAAGTTTCCTCCTTTGTTGTGTTGAACACCCCGATTTTTCTTTCCGTTTCTTATAATTTATCTAGTTTTTTGTGTTTAAATTCGAATATTTCTTTGAAAATTCGCTCATTAAGTCATGCTGCATGACTGGTTTTTTTTACTTCCTGAAAAGTTTTACTTTGGCTGCTTCAGTGCTTATTAAGAACATCGGAATTATTATCCGGCAGGCACACAACATACTGTACCTAATTTTGATACTGTAGGATGCACTTATTTGTATTCTCAATCGGACTGAGATAGTCTGAGTAGCTACATTGTTTTATATTCCATGAGATGCTTGAGATTTTCTGGCTGTTTACCCCCTAATGTGGAGAGATTTTTTTTCTTCTAATTTACTTTCTTAATAAGACTGCTTTTTTTTGGAAGTGTAATGTTCATCAGTTAGTATCTTGTTCTTGTCACTACGTCGTCTCTCTCTTACCTCTACAGCAATCTTCAACTCAATTTGTTCTAATAGTAGTCTAAAAGAAGTTTGCTAAGCTAGAGTTGCTAAGATAAACTAAGTTTATAATACCTAACCCCACTAACCTGTGAATTATACGTACCTATAGTACGTTCAATTTAGCGTGAGAGCACAGATTAACAAACGACAATAAAATCGAGCCCGCATATCACCCATGTGATGCGAGTATGCCTACCATACTGATTGCTAACCGGAAGGTTATCATGTGATGTAACGTGTAACATGTAATATAACATGTAAGGGCCATGAATCTAAACGGATGCGCGTAAATTATATTTAATAATTAACAAAAACTAAATAAATAAAAAGTTGTTACCATGGCGTTATTCGTGCGTCCAGCATTAATCCACGTTTCGTCCAAATAGTAAATTTGGCGGTTTTCAGTATGGGTTGCCTACCATACTGATTGCTAACCTACCGCCTGTGATATATCATGTAAGGGTCATGAATCCACAAGGATGCACGTAAATTATATTTAAAAAAAAGTTGTTATCATTGTGTAATTTGTGTGTCCAGCATTAATCCACATTTCGTCCAAATAGTAAATTTGTCGGTTTTCGTTGCTAAGCTTTCGAATCATATCAAATAATCCCTTCTCCACAAAACAGCTCCTCCCATTCAAGCAGCACTGAATCCCTACGTCTGACAAATTAAAATAGCAGTTCTGAGAGAACTTGTAAGAAGTGGTTCATTTAAAATTGGGGAGGGTACCGCCTGTGATTACTTTAGAAACATTTCATCTATCGTAGGAAGTACATTCCGAAGATAGAACTGATGACTTTTTTGGTGCATTGCCTCCAGATCTGAAGAATCGACCGATCAGCTCTGGTGGGCAAAATCAGCCTTTTTCTCGATGTTCTTTTAGCGCCCAGTAAATTGAGGCCGCTTATACACTTGGCGCGGCGTCCACCATCTGCACGACATATCGGATAGATCGGTCTCTATAAATTTCAAGCATATGCTTGCACACGTTCATTACAGTGATTTTTGTCATTTTTAGTGATATAGTTGTCATCTCTTTGGTGGAGAAATACCTACCGAGCTGGCTGTGTCGGTTTCCGACCTTGACGTCACTATAATATTTTGCTTTCGAAAACGACGAACTTTGAATGAAAATAAAACTGATGAATTGCAACTATGGAGATTGAAGCTGAAGCCAATATCTTGCCCGTGAAGCACTTTCGGTAATTAAAGTCAAAGGAGTGATGTGGGAAGTATCGAGGGTTGGTCCAAATAAAACAATTTTTCTAGGCCGACGTTTCGCAATAAATGTATTGCATCTTCAGGGCTAACAAACAGAGGAGGAATACACAGGTGGAATGAACATTGGTATATAAACGTGGCTTGCTTGCACAACTTACTAATGTATATTACTTATTTCCTATTACTCACTTACTAATGACTATTGTCTACTTATCATAATTATGTGGTTGTTCTATAGTGAGAATTACCTTGGGAAAGTTGTGGGAGCTGTTTAGAGTGGAGGGTTCATAGCGAGTAGTTAGGATCGTCCCAACTATTGAAAAAGATGTGAATATGAATAAAGAAGATAAATATGAATGTTGAAGCAATAGGTTGGAATACTGATAAGCAGAGATACTTACATGCATGTGGAAGGCAAAATGGCAAAAGGGGGCACAAACACTATAGGGCAGCTCACATATATTGCATCTAATTTTAAGATATGGCTAAGACTAATAAAGAACACACAGAGAAGTGGACAACCCATGTGGAATGGGTTGTCTCTCTGTGTATTTACGCTGTATTTACCGTGCTTCCAGCCTCTGCGTTCACTCGTCACGGAAGCGATGGCGTAACGCGGATTGATGAAGGCCTGCAGATGAGGACTGCAAGAAATCGTTCTCCGATGGAAACTTTTTTTGCGTTCTGCAATTACGGGTGCTTACACTATTGTTCAATAAAACATTTTGTAATTTTGTTGACTAAAAAAAAAAAAAAAAATTAGACGAAAATTACTTTTAAGATTAGGTGCCTACATTTTTTATTAGTATAAGGTACCCACTGACTATTATGTTTAGGTGTCATAATACCTTGTGATCTACCTTGCGTGTGAGATATTGATGAGAAGCCTTCTCTCCCGAATAATTAGCATTCTGGAGCTGCTTTTGAATAATATAACGTTTGTTTTTAACAATGTGTCTTTATTCTCCAAAAAAAAAGATTATTTGGCAGAATTTTTTTTAAACTGCCATCATTTGAATAACAATTATTGATGATTATCGATTATTTGTATCCTTAATAGTTAGGTAATCATCAATAGGCAAAGCAGTAATAAGCTCACGCCGAAAGAAAATCACTAGGTTGGTTCAGAGCCAAAAATAGAAAACGCAAAACTTTAACAGCTTCCTCTGTAAAATTCTATATTTTCGTATTATGGCTGTTTTTCCAAAGCAGCTCTTGTTCCATGAACTCCAATCCAATATAATGTACCATAAGACATAAATATAAGTACCTAATCAACTACACAATAAGTAATATCGATTATCTTATAGGTATTAGTTGAACACAAAAGTTGTACCTTCCTGTTAACTATTTATAGATCCCGGACGAGGCCATAATGGCGAAAGTTCTTGGAAGAAAAACATAACATAAGAGGAATAAGCCGACAAATACCTACTATCCTCACCCTCAACCCTCAACCATACTGACGATGGCCTGCAAGGTTATAACGCAATGCCTCCAGGAGGACCGCCCCATCAGCCACGTGTCAAAAAGATCGGGAAACGCCCGGATCCAATGTGGACATCATTCCCAAATACCGTCACATTCCTCCTCCCTAAAAACATACTTATTTGAAGAAGAAGTATGTGAAGTTAATATTGACACGGGACTGAAAGTAGTATGGAGTTCTGATACAGGAATGGTTCATCTGAAAAACTCCAAAGCTGATTAGCTTTCCCTGCTAATTATCTACTGGTGGAGAACTTAGCTCCTATAAACATTGTACTGGCCGAATTGGAAATGGAGAAAAAATGCAAAGGAAAAAGAGAAAAGACATGCAATTCAGCGCCTTGAAAATAATAGCATAGTGGCGTCAAAAATACGCCGAGTGGTCTTAAAAAGATCGAGAAGAGCCCGGATCCAATATGGGCGGGTTTCCCATACATCGTCACAGTGCATAATTTGTTGATAGTGCAAAAACGCTGCAAATTATTCTTATTAGTCGAAGTTCGGTGTACCTGATTATAATCAGTTGTTCCCTATCAATGATATCTGGGCTGGATTATTTCCACTCATGTTGACGATGCTCGACCACGTATGTTGGGACATGCTTCATTCAGGTGATGAAGACAAATTTATATCATTTCTGAATGACGCGAGGAAAGTGTACCGGGCATAGAACACTAGGCATTATAATTCAACGAGCTGTGAGTTTCATGTAATTATTTATCAACGAACTGTGATCAGCCACTGTGATGTAGACCTACCTATGTGGACTACGCCCTACATAAATGAGTATGTACAACAACACGAATGAAAATTCTCCCTTTGGGGAAAAAGAAAGGATCATGGATATGTCTCTCCCTCACATAATGTCATGATCACTTTTAAAAACATCGTTAATATGGTGGAAATACCCAAGTAATTTAATCGCCTTCAGTTTTCGGGTTGCATTCAACTATTTGAATACTCTTTACGACCTCTTCTTCACAATACGTGGGGTACAGATCAGGTGAGTGGCTCCTAAAACTAATTTCCAAGGTTGGTACACTTAGGCTAATTTCTAAGGTAGGTAAAGGCTATGAAAACTAAGGTAGGTACACTTGCCTAGTAACGCAATGGTTGTACGTGACAATCTATAGGTTTATTAAATACATTCATGTAACATAACAAATAATTAAGGACAATGGTCGTTGAGTGATTTCAATAAAGATTCCGCGGAGCGCTGCATTCTAAGGGCCCGAGCCCTTAATCCCCTTTCTTTGGCGAGGGAGGAGCACAAAGAGGCAAAGTGGGGAAACCCCATTCTCATGATGACGTCACAGCACTTCGTTTATTGAAGCGGAATTTAATGTACGCGAAAAATGTAATGTTCGTGAAGATCACATCAACTTCTTACGGTTAGTACGGTGGAAATTAGATCTGGGAGCCACTCAGCTGATCTGGAGCCTGTGCATCGTCAAGATGACGTCCTAAGGAGGCTACATGCCGAACTTCAACTTCTTACGGTTAATAGGGCGCAAATTAGATCTGGGAGCCACTCAGCTGATCTGGACCCTGTGCATCGTCAGGATGACGTCCTAAGGAGGCTACATGCCGAATTTCAACTTCTTACGGTTAATAGGGCGGAAATTAGATCTGGGAGCCACTCAGCTGATCTGGACCCTGTGCATCGTCAAGATGACGTCCTAAGGAGGCTGCATGCCGAATTTCCACTTCTTACGGTTAATAGGTCGGAAATTAGATGTGGGAGCCACTCAGCTGATCTGGACCCTGTGCATCGTCAGGATGACGTCCTAAGGAGGCTACATGCCGAATTTCACCTTCTTACGGTTAATAGGTCGGAAATTAGATGTGGGAGCCACTCAGCTGATCTGGACCCTGTGCATCGTCAGGATGACGTCCTAAGGAGGCTACATGCCGAATTTCACCTTCTTACGGTGAATACGGTGGAAATTAGATCTGGGAGCCACTCAGCTGATCTGGACCCTGTGCATTACGGTTAATAGGGTGGATCTACCTAGCCTTCACTTTTCGAGTTAATAATAATCTAAAGTGCTCCTACCATGTCGCGGAATTTCGTGTCGCGAAAAATATGTCGTTTAAAAATTCCTTGACCCCCAGCCAAAAGACATATCCATGTCAAAAAGAATGCATACGCAAGGAGAAACAACGCTCCGTAGAAAGCCCTCAGCCTGTAGAACGCATACGCAAGGAGTACCGAAATTTGTAGCTACCTGGTTTCAGACAGAAGGACAATCTGTGAAAACCTGTCATTTTTTTCTTAAAATATTGGGTTAGGGGTTAATCTCTCTGAAGTTATTTGTACTTCCGACGCATGTATAGGTACCTACACTGTGAACGAGCAGTCTCAGGTCTTCATAGGAAGAATCCGTGGCCATGAACGAACAAATTGACATAGCTCACTATATCAACTTGGCTGTGACTTTTAAACAATCATCTTTACACTAAACTGACAACAAAGGCCAAGCTACCCCCGACAATGACTGAGCTATGAACGAAGTTGGTCAACTCCCTATAACCCGGCCACCGAGCGTTGTAGATACACGAATTTGGCCTCAAAATTCTCGTATTTCAATACTAAACACGTTTTGGTAATACATACTTTTTGGTTTATTATTTTCAATAATGAACTTTTGGAATCGAGCATGAAAAAAAAAATTGTTAACCCTCCCCTCAAAATTTGATGGTTTCCGTTTCAAGGTATTTAGAATCCGAAAATGCAATTTAAAAATTGTTGTCCGTCCGCCGCACGTCGTACGCCGTACTTCACACTTTTCTTAGTTACCATGAGCCAAAATTGACGAAATTCGGTTTATAGGTCCCATTTGGGGTCTAGTTGGTCCTCGAAGCTCGGCGTTAATGTAAGTCATCCCTAAGGGGTGAAAAATAAGGGTTGAAATCTCCAGGACGCCGTTATCTCAAATTGTTTTACGGTTTTAAATAGTTCTCGAACTCGGGAGTTTTTTAAGACCACCCGGAGCGTTGTACGTCCAGCCGTTCGTTCACAGTGAGGCTCAGAAGTTTGCACCGACAGGCTTTTTCAACAGCAGGATGAATGAAATTGTATACATTTAGCTCAAATATCATCACTACGGACGCGCTAACAATCGGGAATTGGCCCGAGATCATCATTGCTAGGGAGCATCGGATTATAATCACGGATGGATGTATGAAGTCGAGTTGGTTGTTCAGTGATATTATTTCAATTGAAAAATTATGGCTCTTTTGGAGTTTGTTGACAGATAGTGAAACTTGAACAAACGTTGAAGTATTATTGATGGGTAAATTATTACACAATGGTAAATTATTACAGAACGGTAAATTATTACACAACGGTTCATTATACCATCAGGGGCAACCACAAGGGGCTGGAGTTTGTTGGTAGGTACGTTTGCTACTTTTTTCACTCCACATCAACAATTTGCCTTCACAACTTCATTATTTGCGTTTCTTTTTACCATTTTAGTTACTGCTTGTCATCGACAGAATTATTTTAGCAACATTTAACTCGTGATTTAGGTAGGTACCTAGTAACGGTTACGGGGTTAGGTACTCACATACGGAGGGTCTGCGATCTACATAATATATGTATAGAATAGTACATATATTATATAGATGGGTTATCTATACGGAGAGCTGTGATCTGTAACAGTACGGTATTCTGTACAAAATAATAAACCGTTGTGCAGGGATTTGAAGCGTTTTCAACAGCAGGGTGAATGAAATTGTATACATTTAGCCCAAATATCATCACTAGGGACGCGCTAACAATCGGGAATTGGCCCGAGATCATCATTTCTAGGGACCACCTGATTCACGGAGTATGAAGTCGAGTTGGTTGTTCTGTGATATTATTTTATTTGAAAACTGATGGCTCTTTTGGAGTTTGTTGATAGTTAGTGGAACTTGAACAAACGTTGAAGAATTATTGATGGGTAAATTATTACACAATGGTAAATTATTACCCAACGGTAAATTATTACACAACGGTTCATTATACCATCAGGGGCAACCACAAGGGGCTGGAGTTTGTTGGTAGGTACGTTTGCAACTTGTTTCACTCCACATCAACAATTTCCCTTCAGAACTTCATTATTTGCGTTTCTTTTTGTCATTTTAGGTATTGTTTGTCATCGACAGAATTATTTTAGCAACATTTAACTCGTGATTTAGGTAGGGACCTAGTAACGAGTACGGGGTTAGGTACTAACGTACGGAGGGTCTGCGATCTACATAATATGTATAGAATAGTACATATTATATTATATAGACGGGTTATCTATACGGAGAGCTGTGATCTGTAACAGAAGGGCATTCTGTACAAAATAGTAAACCGTTGAGCAGGGATTTGCAGCTTTTTTTTTTTGGTTGTTGCAAGATTAGAGACTTGGGAGGGGGCCATACTCCCTATCTTTCGCACCGAAACCTAGGTTCCTACTTAAATCTAGAAATTTGGTAATGGTGAGGGGGGGGGGGGGGGCACTTCCTTGGAGAATAACGAATGTGTGTGCAACATTTGAGCTCAATCCGTCATTTCTGCAGGGCTACAGCCCTGTCAATGAAGAACATGAAGGAGAGGAACAAGTAGGAAAACGATAAAACTGAAAAATAGGGATTTTAAAAAGTTCCATAACTCCGGCACCGGATGGTGTTACACATCCTTAGGTACACGTCCACAGGGTAATTTGGTACACGTCTACCTAGTCAAGAAAAAAACCAACACCGGAGACTCCCAGGTGGGGGGGGGGGTGAAACCCCTACTTCTTTGTCGTGTAAACGGTGCCTTGGTCGCTGAAAGTTACTTAAGGTTTTTCTCGGCGGGCGGGACGCTACCGCATCCCTAGATTACGAGTATTTTGGCGGTTCTTATCTACTTTTCATTAGGATCATTTCAGCCTCAGTAAAATAGTTTCATGCAATAACTTTTTACATTTTTTAATTTTATGATAATTTTTTTTTTTACTTTTACTTGTTTCAGAAATCTAGATAATAATAAAAATAATAAAAATACACGGCAAGAATTCATTATATATGGTAATGCCGAATGCAGCCAGCTTCGACTCACTTGATATTATGCAGACGTTCACTTCTACAACAGACCCAGCATCGCGTATACCTACTCGTTGACACAAGAGTACATGTTGTGTCAATTTATTGTGAAATATATAACAGTAGGTACTTCATTTCGTTATAGAAGTTATGTGTTTTCAGCAGGGGAAAACGCGATTGTTATGAGGAAGGATGAATAATGTCAGTTTTTCTCGCTCATCTTTCGTGGAATTGAAAGAATTCAATCACACCCACGTCGAGATGAAACAAAGAACGTTTCTTGCTTCTTGAATATCAAGCGACCGTTTGATTTATTTAGCTTTCTACCCAGCCCCACAACAGCTGCCGAACACGTAGTCGTAGGAGACCCAATGAATTGAATCCGTTGACAAATACTCCAGACAGAGCTAGTCGATCCATTCATTCAAATCCAGCATACGAAATCGTGGACCACCAGCCAAGATTTATAAGCTTTGCTGCAATCACATCCGGTTGATTAAAACAATACTGATGTTAGTCGCATGTATTACATGTTGGCCTATATGCATACGGAAGTTACAGCACCAACAGATTCGGATGAAATTCATATGGGACTACCTACGCATGTGCAGGTTAAAGTTACCTCCCGATTATGGTTGTTTCATATTCTATTTACTCCCAGGGCAGTCAAACTTTGAACCAAGTTTTAAAACTGATGAGAATGAAACCAACAAAAGGGGCAACAAAAAACCAAAAAACGCTGCGAAGTCCTTGTCACATGGGTTTATTATTCTACTGGGCATGCCTACCGAAATACTGGAAATATATTTATTGTTCGTAGCCCAATCAGGAGCCGAATGAGTTCCCAAATGGGGAACCAAACTGTGTAAGGAAGAACGAGTGGAAGAATGACGATTTTACACTAAAATTTAAGTACATTTAATGAAACATCCTTGAAACATGGGACATGGATAAAGATACCTCACAAGCTCATGTTCACTAAAACCTCAAAAAACCTCGAAAACCCCGATTTTTACATGCATTTTTCACAAGTAACCCCTGGGTGTATTCCGATTGGGATTCCGAGCTTCGGAACACAACTAGGACCCGAATGGAGCCTGTGTGTGGTGAAACGAGGATTTTAGACCAACATTTAGGGTGAGTCTAAGGCTGAAACTTAGAACCTCAATTCTACGCTCGTTGGTCATAATCGATTCCATATTCGGTCTCCTCGCTCCAAAAAACATGAATAGCGATACCTCACAAGCTCATGTTACTAAAAAGCAAAAAAAATTACCTATTTTTACATCCATTTTAGTTTATTTTCTCAGAATAATACACCTATGCATTCGGTTCTTTGGAGCACACGCTGAAAATTATTTCTCTTAAGTTTCAATGTGAGTAGATTCCAAAAATGCTATGTCCGTCCGCCGAACCATCGACTTAATTTTTGGTCTAAAAAAATCGTTCTTTCGCACACAGGCTCCATTTGGGCCCTAGTTGTGTCTTGGCAGCCCGAGCGGAATATATCCAAGGGTGTTGTGGACGGAAAATTGATGTAAAATTAGGTATTTTTGAGTTTCTAGTGAATTGGGCTTATGAGGTATCTTTTTCCATGTTTTTTAGGGTGACGAGACCAAAAAAATATGAAGTTGTGACCACTGAGTGAAGGATTGAGGTTTCAAATAGCAAGTCAATATTCCAGTTTAAAACCGTCCATTATCTTTGTGGATCTCTTCACTGAGGTCCCAATCGTGCCGTATTCAATCGAGAATAATAAACCCATGTGACAAGGACTGCAGAATTTTTCAAACCTAACACTACTGGGTATATACCGATCGGACTGCAAAATTTCGGGACACAACTAGGTCCCAATGGAGCTTGTGTGCGAAAGAACGAATTTTGTAGACCGAAAATAAAGTAGATATGGATGATACGGCGGACGGACATTGCATTTTGGTTTACTATTCTGTGAATAATACACCTATGTATTTGGAATCTACGCACCTTGAAACGTAAAAGAAAACAGTTTGACGGGGTTTTCGAAAAATGTTTTGCGAGCGAATACATGTATTATTCACAGAATATTATAGGTGCATAGAATAAAAGGTTTGCATGTGAATATCAAAATTACACTTAGACAATAATTCGTCATAAACAATACGCCAAAGTTATTAAAACCCTTGTCGGAATTTCAGACCATGAAAAATAATCATTGATCAAGCCTCATCCCGACCACAGATTGCCCTGTGAAATTGGAAAGGAGCTTCATAAAATTAGGAACCAATCAAGGCACCCAACCAGGGGTTCTCAGCAACAAACCAAGGCTAGTAACAAGTAACAAAGCTATTCAGAGTGCTGTGCCAGGGAGGCGTCAGGAAGGTGAGATTACCAATATAGACCCCAAATATAGAGGAGTCTCTGTTGGGAAAACAATGGCATTTATGGAAAAACAAAACTCTACAAATTCAGCTATACTGACGCAAATGGAAAAACTAGAAAAACATTTATCTAAACGGCGATAGTAGTACATAATATGTTTCCGGTGAAACTATGATGGTAAAGCATGACGAGATGGGTTGGGTGGGGACTGCAAGGAATGGCGAGGAACGGAGTGGATGACGTAAGAAGCGGCTGGCGTGTAACAAGTAGCAGCGTGGTGAGCGGGGATCGGTGGGTTGGCTGATGTTTAACGACATCAGGGGTGGGAGAAGCATATTTGTCTGTGTAGTGGGGATCTAATCAATGAGCGTTTGAAAACCCCTTTGGCCGATTTTCAGCCCGCAATTTCATCTTGATCGTGATCTTGCGAAACGGATGGGAAGAAAGGGCGTACACATCCCGTGCTGGAAGGGCGCTGAAGGTTTCTTTCAGGCAGACAGGGGCCGTGATGTCATGAAAGGTACATTTTTTCCGAATAATAATAGCCATTCATACGTTTCCTCTTTGGACTAACGTACCAAGATTATTCCACTGAAAATAAAAACTTCATGTGTAAGTTACACATTTCTATTTCACTGTTTTCCGTTAACATATTACTAACAGAACTGCTTGAACAAACTTTAACATTCGATTCGAACGTTTGGCCCAGCACTTATGCCTATAATAACATTATTAGGTAGCCACGTCGACGAGAAGTCCTTCCATGGTATCATCACAGGAAACAGTCCTATTTACCTTTCATTCACCTTCAATAAATAAAAAATTCAGAAATCAGCAGAACAATCTCACGTTATAGAAAGACGAATTTCCCATAATCCTAATTTTAGCGAATTTTCGAAGAAAAGCTGATCACTCTGAATCGTTTCCTACATTTTCACTTTGTGTATATGTATATAATACAAATTTCGCTAAAATGTTAGTAATGCCAAATGAAACAATGAGTTTGATTATGACAAATATTCTAAACTAAAGTGGTTCAAATTTGAGTTTTTGGGGGTAAAAATTCACTAGAACTATGTTAAAAGGGTGAAATCGGTAAAATAATGTCTAAAAAGTCACCAAAAGCGGTTTGAAGTGGTGAATCGAGACATAAAAAGACAATTTCAATAACAGAAAACGAGAAAACACTCCTACGCAGCACAAATCATTCAGGCGAAGCCCAGTTCATTTTGTGCCAACCCTACGTTACCGTATGGCAGGAACTTCTTTCTCAATAGTTACCAGGAGCATTCCTTCCTGGCTTGAGATCCTCATAAGTACCTGCATCTTAAATTACGCGTGGGATCTAAATTCTAGCAGAGTTGAAAGTTTAAACTATTACCCAGCTCGGCCGAACGTAAAGTAGACGTAGTAGAGTAATGCTTATTTCGGTCACTAGGGTTAGATCGATGGCAAAAGATGGATCAGGAGGCAGAAGATGCAATGGCTTCAGAATATTATTCAGTGCGCTGGAACGAATGTCGGGTACCTAATTGTTCCGAGCGGCATCACAGAGAAAGACGTCGAAGAAACTAATTAAAAAAAAAAAAAATGATCTCAGCAATTCGCCTACGCTTGAAATCAAGTACGGCACTAGAAGGAAATCTTTGATCAACGATAATTATAAGCCAAGAACAATACAGCCAACTCTACCAAACTCACATCATTTACCCACTTCGCAGACGTTTTGCTAAGTTTTGCCTCACAACCGAAGCCTTACATTCGCGCAAGAAGTCAAAAAAATGCCCTCCAAAATCAAAATGTCCACTTCCTTTTTGCTTTTCAAAGCTTTCTGAACAATTTTGGTTCCGTGTCTGTCTCTCTGTCCGTGGTCAGTTCCTTGTTCCGGGCAAAGATATACGAACTTATGACCCGTGTTGATGACATTTTCAGGGATTGTGCGGGTAGCCCCTTCACGGTCAGCGTCGGGCTAACAGTAGCGTGTGCGCATACGCAAACGAGAATTTCATGAAACAATGATTTGTCAGTTCTTAATAGACCGATTTCGCTCAATTTGAAAAGTTGTTGGGGACTGGCTTCATGAAGATTGCCTATGAATTTTGCCGCAGTTGGATCAGTAATAATCACTGCGTATGCGCAAACTTGAAATTAGTTGCCACATGCAGAATTCTAGAACGATTAGACCAGTTGCAATTTTCAGGGATTGCGCATGTAGGACCTCAGACGGCACCCTACGAATTTCATCGCCGTCGGACCAATGGTAGCACTACAATAGAGATCAACGAAAATTGACAGTGTACCAATCGGTAACATGTAGAAGCGCCAATGAGGCTCAGAAAACGTGTAAAAGCGCCAGCCCTTGTTAAGCAAGGCTAAAAGTGTCAGTTGCAAAAGCGCCAGCCCTTGTTAAGCAAGGCTAAAAGTGTCAGTTGTAAAAGCGCCAGCACCTGTTCATTGGGGAAAGAAGGTAGAAATTGGTAGGCAGAAAAAACTCACCTTTTTATTAACACAAGAAGTACTTTTGATAATCACTTTAATTTAATATAGAATGAAAAACACACCTTCAACACTTTATGCTTTTATGTTCTTATTTATTTTGCTGGCCTGTTTTAAGTGACCTACCCGTCGGACGTACTCCAGTCGCGTAATGCTTGCGTCACGATATTGCAGCCAAAGTGCATAAATCTTCTCATCCTTCTCTCGCTTTCTGGGATTGTTTATCTTTTGGTTTATTATTCTGTGAATAATACACCTATGTATTCGCTCAGCAAAAAATTTTTATAACACCCCCTCAAAATTTTTTCTTTTCCGTTTCAAGGTGCGTAGATTCCAAAAATGCAATGTCCGTCCGCCGTCCGCCGTACGCCGTACGCCGTCCGCCGTACGCCGTATCACGTGTACAGGCTTCATTTTCGGTCTAAAAAAGTCGTTCTTTCGCACACATGCTCCATTTGGGCCCTAGTTGTGTCCCGAAACTTTTCAGCCCGATCGGAATATACCCAGGGGTGTTATGAGTGAAAATGTGTATACAATTAGGTACTTTTTGCGTTTTAACAACATGTTAGTAACATGAGCTTTTGAGGTATCTTTTTCCATGTTTTTGAGGACGAGAAGACCGAATATGAAGTCGATTTTGACCAAAGACGCGGAAATTGAGGTTTTACCAAAGGTTCAGCTCCCAAAATTGGTTTTTTATGAGTCAAAAACCTGGAAAACTGTCTGAAATCACCATCAATGTGTACAATAACATTGTAAAAAGTGTAAACAGGTGAATCAAGACCATTAAATGCCACTACCAATGATCAAAGATGATCTTAAAAAAAAAAGAAAAAAAAAGCGTACCTATTTCATGTTTTGGGGGCCAAAATTGGTGGAAATCATCAGAAATAGCTATTTCAATCATTCCACATGAAAGAAACAATAAATTTAACAGCCAACAAGAATCTCTAGAACTCCAATAGAATAATAAACCCATGTGACAAGGACTTTGCAGCGTTTTTTGAGATGCGAGCGCTAGCGAGCATCCAGATCGCTTGACAATGCATTCCACTAATCTATTCAGAAGTCCCAAACAACCTGCTCATTCACGGGATAGTTTCTGGGATTGTTTATCTTTTTTGAGATGCGAGCGCCAGCGAGCATCCAGATCGCTTGACAATGCGAGCGGCAGCGAGCAGCATTACTCACAGACCAAACCAATCGCGGATCGGTTTTTGCCGAACAACTGAACTCCTACAATAAATTCATATCACTGTTGACTAACTGGCGCTTTTACAACTCTGTGAACTTTATCACTCACACGAGGCCTGGCGCTTTTACAACTATGTGAACTGTATCACTCGCCCGAGGTCTGGCGCATTTACACTGCTCATTAACGAAGGATTAAAGGTGATTGGCGCTTATACACGGCAGCCGTACCAATATACCAATAATGACTGACGCTTTATTTTTCTTTTTAACCAAGTGATTTTAAACGTCCATGTTACAGTTATTCGGGTACCCTCCAAATTGTAAGTCCTGAGAACTGATATTGGTTGCTAATGCCGTACCTGCCATCCGCGCATTTTCATGTAACATAAATTATCGGTTGACAGCACCGCGTTATCGGTAACCATAGAACCATATTATTAAAGGTCTTTGTCGCGACACGCAGAACAGGCTGACTGAAAAACGAGTTACGAGTAAATATCTCACGAACCGTTTTCGAACTGGTGGTGCTCTGAAGCAATCCAATCATCAGATTTCGTTGGTATCATAACACAATGAATGGTTGATTCCTACCTTCCATGAATATACCCACGGCTGAGGGCTACTCTATGAGGATTTTGAGCTCCTGTTTGAGATGAAAGGGGTTGCGAGAAAAACTGAAACATCTCGGAAGCGAAATATGCTTGAAAGGGATTAATGCATCCTAAATATTGATGAATGCGTCGTAGAGTGACCCTTGAATAAAAAGTGCGTACAGGTTTGGTATAGCGGAGAATTGAAAAGTGAAATAACTCCCAGAATAGCAGCAAACATGTTTATGAAGTCATTCAAGTATTTGAATCGTGTACAGAAGGTATCCCAACGCAGGTTTCGAATATGAGAATCACCATCGTTAGAGTAGCACCAAGAGAATGCAATTTTCATTCAATCATTTGTATCTTTCATACGCTCAAAGTTTCACGAAGATCATATAATTTATTATTTGGGTGAATAGTTAGGTACTATTCACCCAGTATTGGAGTAGGTAAGTACGTACATTTATTAATGCGATTTATTATTCGTGCGATATAGAGTCTACTAAGTATTTTCGCCTCATCATACCGCCTTTTCATAAATATGTATCTCTCGTGCAGGCATGACTTGATTCGTCATAAATTTGAAGGTAGGCCCTTCTAATACCAGAACAAGGAAAAAAAAAAATTGTGTAACGACCAAAACAGTAAGTAACGTATTTTAGTGTAACTTAATTGGTCAAAATTTTAAGTAAAATATTGAAGAAGTTCATAATTGTAACTGGATTGAGCTAAAAGCTTTTCAAGACTGGGTTTGACAACTATAAGTAGCTACTGGGCTAATAGGATCCATCAAGTTTTCCTCCCAGTATGTAAGTGCTAATTCTTAATCTTAATCACCATCCTAAGTTACGGTACACACCCAATCAATTCATGGAAAAACATTTATTTATTTGATATATTTCTTTCTTCAAGTACACATTGAGATGAGTTAGTACTTACCGAATTGCACCCAGACGTGTTTATTTTATAAGAATTCGTAAAGGTTTGATGACGTCTGATGGCCACTGGTGGATATTCAGCAATACCCATAACACTCAGTTTAACCAGAGTGATCGTAATGGTAAGCAAAAGGGTGAGTATGCATATGAGCAGTTTTTGAGAACTAGCAGCTGTGGGTCAACAACAGCCAAAATGTTGGAGAATGATGAATTGAGACAGAAACCGATAATTTCAATATCTCAAAAACAATTGCCTAAAAATAATTGATCAGAAGTGGAACAAATTTGAGTTTTTGACTGGCTAGAAATCACAAACAAATTGTTCTCAAATTATGTTCTTCGAAAATCCGCTCATACGGTTCTTTCTTTATACTTATAAGTAGATATACTTTGTACCCCCCCTCCCCACCATGAACATATTTTTCAAAATATTATAGTATATATATGTTCTTCTTGCAGCGGTTTTCGGTCAATACAAATAAACGATTTATCTATCATTAGAACCATTCATGTAGGAATAGGATGTAGGACATCAACGAGTTATTACAGATAATTTGCATTTTGGGTTTTTATGTTTATGATTTTTATCCCTGCATCCATCAACTTACTATAAACATTAGAAACGCACATAAACACAGAACGCTAAGATAACGAGATAAGAACGCTATAAAATAACCATCCACACATTGGCATAAATAGTTTAGGAAACTTTCAAAGAATTTCAAAGATATTAAACTGAAATTAGAATACTCTTCTTGTGTAGTAACTACCTAGGTAGGCACTTTCAGCCGTTGGAAGTAGATAAGGTAATTTTGGTAAAAGCAACATTGTATTAAATATTCTGTCGGCTATGCATAAGCCTAAACATCTATGCATAAGCCTTGATTATCAATACAGATGGATGCCATGTAATTCGACTCCCCAGGTGATAGAGGCCTTTGAAATTTAAGTTTAGTGTAGTCAATGCAAAGAAGTTGGTTTAAGGGGCCCTACACAGACACCGAGTTTAGTCACTGAACACAGATGGATCTGATCAGACGGATCATAACGGAGGCCTGATCTACACAGCGAGCCATTCCTGTGGTCGAATGTCATGTAAAGCCAACATGAATATGTAAGTAGGGATATTAGCATTTCTGAATGTGAACTTTGAACTGAGAGAAGCTGGCAGTACAAGTTTGTAAGAATATCATAATATCTCAATTTAATGATAATAATTAACAGGTAACACAGCATCGAAATGAAAATTAATATCTATGATAATCTGAATAAAACCCACATGTTGAATGTGTGAGCGGGGGTGGCGGAGCTATTCAAAGTTTTTTTTTTTAGGAGATAAAACCTTCAAAAGAGGTCCTCTTCATTTTTGTCATAGTATCAATACGCTTAGATTTATAGGCTTGACAAGTTGTGGTATTTACCTACTTGGGACTAAGGTGATAGTAGTTTTCACCTCTCTAATGATGATTTCAAACACATGTATTAGCATGTTATGCGCTTACAGAAATGAATTACAGTCCGCAGTCGTAATGACCATATCTACTAGCCGTTTCCCAAGAAAGAGTGGCGAGGATGATTGGGTATGCAAAAATCGGTATGCACGGTTTCTCTTCTGATTATTGTCCAGGGGGTCCTACTGATCAGGAAAATGCAGGTTGCCAGCCAGTTAAGTAGTAGGGGGCACGTCGCGGGCGCACACGGGCGAATTTTGTCGCAGCAATAGTTTTGTCTCCCCCATGAAGTCTATAGACCATCAACCACCATCCATGCTTTTATCATGATGTACGTAGGTACCCACCAATCAAAAACCATGCCACGTTCCAAAACTCCAGTATATATATTTTTTTTCAGTCAATTTGTCTAATTTTACTGGGCTAAAATACTAACAACAATCAACAACCATGCCACATTCCGAAACTCCATTGTTTTTTCCAGTTAATTTGTCTAACTGTACTGGGCTAACATACTATCAATCAATATGTATATTATGTAGGTAATAAAAACAAGACACTGAATCAGTAGGGTCGTTCTTTGCGGGGGATACCTACTTACCCACTCACGCACAAGCAGAGGCACGATAAAAATGCTACCAGATTCCGAAGTATGAGCTCTAACTACTAAAAATAATTGTTCACAATAATTATTTAAACATAATATTATTATTTACTATTACTAAACACTTCAATTGAGGTACCGATTTCAATGCACAACTATGTGTAACATATATAGTTAACCGTAAATTAACTTAATACCAATGCAGGTACCTGGGATTTTAGGTTCTAAAACAAAAAATAAGGTTTCTGGGTCTCATTCATGTATTCACATTCATTTGGATAGATGATCCCCATTGAGCTGAAATGAACAAGTATTTGACTGAGTAGGTATTTTTGAATTCCGTAATAAGGAAAAAAATAAGTAAAAACCTAGGAACTGGGGCGCCATTATTAGCCATCAATATTATTTGATATACGTAGCTAGGTAATCATTAAATGACAAGGATACAAAGGATGCACGATGGAATAGAATGGAATTAAATTTCAAAGTAGAAAGTGTAGGTAGATCTAGGGACTCGGGAGCTCGCCGAGAAAATCGAAAAACTCGAAAGCGACCAAGAACCCCCCCCCCCCCCCCCCCCCCTCAGGCGACAGCAGCGTAGAAAGAAATTTGAAGGTTTGGAGGGAAGGAACATGATTCGAGGCACACATCCAACAGAGGGGAAAGGAACTGGTTTCTATATGCACATCCAACAGCGAGGTGCTAAGCATGCTACTTCGGCGGGCAAAATGGATATCAATCCTTTTTACGGCTGAGAAGGTTTTCTTGGCAGGTAAATTTTTGAAACGCGGTTGGGGGGGGGGGGGGGGGGTATATATTTTACCTAAGAAAATTGGTACCTACCTAATTTGTTGAGTAATAAGTAGTTAGTCAATTAAACAAATCGAATAGAAAATTATTTGGTTGATTTGATTGGTATCATGATCTAGTGTGTAGCTCCACTTATACCAGTATAAAAGGGATTTGACAAATTATAACTATTTACAAATGACCAACTCAAGGGAAATATAAATTAACGTAAACAAAGATTATGAACTTTTTGTTAGCTGGAGATGCTAAAATACACATAAAAAATAAACATACCATTACATTCATACATTCAATTTGAGTCGTTATAAACTGGGGCTGGAAAATGTATTGCTCTGTAGGTATGTGATCCTGCTACCTTTACATCTACCTGACAACAATGACAACTAACGATTAACGTTAGTTCACAAAGAACAATGATCCGTTTATTGTTTTCTTGTTCTTTTGTCATTTCATTTCAAAATGAACCCGAACAACCCATCCACCTCCCCCCCCTCCTCTCTCTGCCACTGTTTTGTATATATTCTGTATACAGAATATACACATACATAATAGATATACGTTTTTGGAAGAAGTACAGACTATTTATTATTATTATCAATTGAGGTCTGTTTTTTGTTTTTTTTATACACCAGGAACTGAAGGGCACTAATTGTAAGCTTAGCTCTGAGCTGTAAGGCGATGATAATTAAGCTTCAGTAAAAAAAAAGAACATTTGAAAATATGGGGTAAGATTTTTCAGTAGTGATTACGACTACCCCGGACCCTCAGGTAAATAATACCAGAACCGGTGCGGCTGTTATCTTTCGCTCCTCCCATCTTCACTCCTTGCATCCTCACCGGCTACAGTAACAATTCCATTAAGCCCAACCCAACTGTCCGCTTGTTCACCGTTTTCCACATTATTCCTGATGAGCAATGTTCGCACCCATTAGGTAGCTTGATTCTAGGCGGTTATCTTTTTATGCGGAAACTGGATCGTGCTGGACCGGTGCGGGGAGCAGCTTCAAGGAATAAACACGGATTGCCGCAGTTATCTTCACTTTCAGTTTTCTCCACAGCCCTTAGTTATAGCCTGCAAGTTATCTTGAGCGTCCTTTGCGATCTAATATCCTGATTTTATCAACTCAAATTAATGAGCGTAGTATGAAGAAAAACAAAAAACGCTGCAATGTCCTTATCACATGGGTTTATTATTCTATTGGGCATACCTACAGAAATTCTGGAAATACATTTGTTGCTTATTTCATGTGCAATTATTGAAATAGCTCTTGTTGATGGTTTCCACCAATTTTGGCCCCCAAATACACGATATAAGCTCCTATTTTTGACAAATTGTCTTTGATCATTGACAGTGCCATTTAGTGGTCTTGATTCACCTGTTGAAACTACGTACAGTGTTATTATACAAGTTTATGGTGATTTCAGACAATTTCCCAGGTTTTTGGCTCACGAAAAATGAATTTTGGGAGCTGAAGCTTCGTTACAACCTCAATTCTTCACTATTTTGTCAAAATGAACTTCTATTCGGTCTTCTAGCCCTAAAAAACATGGAAAACGATCCTCGCAAACTCATGTTCACTAAAACCACAAAAAAACCTCGAAACCCCCTATTTTCACACCCATTTGTCACCCGTAAAACCTCTGGGTTTATTTTGAGCGGGCTGCCGAGCTTCGGAGCACAACTAGGAGCCAAATGTGTTCCACACCCAAACTGTGTGTGGAACAACGACGATTTTAGACCAAATTTTGACATTTAAATGTAAGGTTGAAACTTCGTTAGAACCTCAACTTTCTACTCTTTGGTCAAAATCGACTTCATATTCGGTCTCCTCATCCTAAAAAATAAGGAAAACGATACCTCACAAGCTCATGTTACTAAAACCCCAAAAAACCCCATTTTTACCCCAATTTTTCTCCCATAACACCCTTGGGACACAATTAGGGCCCAAATGGAGCATGTGTGCGAAAGAACGAATTTTTAGACCGAAAGTGAAGTAGGTAGATGTGTATGATACGGCGGACGGCGTACGGGGGACGGCGAACGAAAATTGCATTTTTGGAATCTACGCACCTTGAAACGTAAAAGAAAAAAAACCACAGTCATGCAGCATGGCTATAAGAGCGAATTTTCGAAGTTTTCGGCATCTTCCTCCTCCGCCTAAAATTTTCTGAATATTAATTTTCGGCCAATGTTTTCCCAACTTGATACCATACAAAATTAAAACAGGAGTAGTTTTACGCAAAGTAAAATTTGGGGTGGAAGGAGGGGGAGGGGGAAATCAAAAATGTTTTGAATACCAGAAGAGTAGGTATTGGATACGTAACAATTTTTTGTTCCATTTTTTGCCGAGTAACACCTCGGTTTGTAGATTTTCCAACGCTGAACACGATGGTGAAGTCAGAATTGCGATATCCCATTCCGTTATCAGATTAGAGCAGACGAACCAGGAAGAACATCTCAAGAAATAACCACGTTCCTTCATCTTCAAAGTGCTCCAGTTTGAGAATGGAATGAGATATCGCAATTCTGATTTCACCATCGTGTTCAGCGTACAAAAACCTTTAAAATGAGGTGTCACTTGTCAGACTTTTTCATTTTGGGAATTTATGGGTAATTTTCCCCCCCTAAAATTCCCCAAAACTCCCCCTTAGAGTGACCCGATTCTGCCCATCTTCGAACTTAGCCTGTCGATTGCCAAGACAGATTTTTCGTGCAAATTTGAACTTTTTATCTCAATTCTATCGAGAGTTATCGTCTGGAATGACACATACATATATAAATATATAAATATATAAATATATAAATATATAAATATATATATAAATATATATATAAATATATATATATATACATATAATTTTTGGTGTCTTTCGGCAGTGAATTCAGGATGGTCTGAAACGGATTTTGGTATAAAAATCTTTCGGAAATTCGAGTTTTAAAAATTTTGGACCGAGAACAATAGCTTCCTTTTCTTCGAAAATTCGCTAAAATGTGAGGGGTTTTTGGTGAGCGATTTCATAGGAGTTTATTCACAGAATAATAAACCAAAATGAGGAAGTTCGGGCATAGATTGTTCGCGCACCCTATAAAATTTCAGGGATCATACTAGTTGGGTCCTCGATGGTCCCCAGTGAATTTCATTATGAGCGCATGCGCCAAGATGACGCTCATAACGCTCACATCCCCGGTTATGTCCGACCGATGTTGTAGAGATGTCAAGAGCTTTCGAGGGTTTTGGCAAACCCCTTGAGTAGATTAGCGATTGGAATAAAGGTATATCTGCGCATACGTCGAATTCATCTCGGAAACGGTCAGCTTGGGGATACCGCTTCTGATTATATTCAAGATTGATAGGTAATCATAATTATGAATCAATGTAACGAGGAAGCTATACCACCCACCCACTTGGCAGACGTTTTCTCCTCCCTTCCCATATTCCTTCAGCTTCTTTGCAGCATTCTTATGATCTGAACGAGCAGTCACGCTGTTACCGTATCAATCGTCCAGGTTATTAAAATTATTGTACCTAGCCATAAGTACAAATTATCCGGAGTGTGCATTTCAACAACAGACGGTCTATTGACAGTATAAGTTGTCCGGCACTTGGAAAGATGACATTTCTCATACCCAAGGCTTTCATGTTCTGCAGAAACAAGTGGACTAAAAAATAGAATATTAAAAAAATTAAACATAAGAAGAATATACCGAAATATTGTATTTATATGTGTTCGCGGAATTGAACGATTGTGTATGAGATTCTGTAACTAAATGATTGTGCTGGAGATTCTGATTGGCCTAAGAAGTGGTAACCTCCGTGGTTCGGTTTATTGATTATTATGAATTTTTTCTTAATTGCATTATTTCATAGTAATTTCTTAGTGATTTCATAGTGTAATCGGCATATTACCGTAAAGGCCCCCAACATTGAAATGTACAAAAATGGTTTTTTAGAAGCTGTTTGATGTTCTGTAATCAGCTGTAAAGGTCGACTTTTTCGTTTTTCCATAGCTTTCAAAGGTAGGGGATTTGGCAGCAGACTTATGACGCTCTTTGATTGAGCGTAATGAATAAATCATTCATGATAATCCAAAACTAACACCTGGGAAACCCGTTTTCGTATTGATAGAAAGCTGAGATGTGACACCTCTTATTCAGAAGCTCGAATGGAAAAGTCTAACATGGCTAAGGTATCGAAAAACTACCAGAACTTTCCGATATTAGGTGATTTTTCCACAATAATTAGGTATCTGGCCAAATAAATCAAGTTATCGGAAAGAGGGGTTATCGATTAAGCTTGAGAATTGTTACGTACCTACCAAATTGTGTTATTCGCGACCTACCCAATTGTGGTATGTACGAAAAAGCATGAAAAATTGCTAATAAAAAGTATGAAAAAGAAGTATGAAAAGTATGAAAATGCATGAAAAAGGAAATGCTTGAGTAAGCTTGAGAATTGCTATGTACCTACCAAATTGTGTTATTCGGGACCTACCAAATTGTGTTATTCGCGACCTACCAAATTGTTTTATGTACGAGAAAGTATGAAAAATGGTTTATAAAAAGTATGAAAATGAAGTATGAAAAGTATGGAAAGTATGAAAAGTGTGAACGAAGTATGAAAGAAGTATGAAAAGTATGAAAATGCATGAAAAAGGGGTTATTGAGTAAGCTTGAGAATTGCTATGTACCTACCAAATTGTGTTATTCGGGACCTACCAAATTGTGTTATTCGCGAATTGTGTTATGTACAAAAAAGTATGAAAAATGGTTTATAAAAAGTATGAAAATGAAGTATGAAAAGCATGAAAAGTATGAAAAGTATGAAAAGTATGAAAAGTATGAAAAGTATGGAAAGTATGAAAAGTATGAACGAAGCATGAAAGAAGTATGACAAGTATGAAAATGCATGAAAAAGGAAATGCATGAGTAAGCTCGAGAATTGCTACCTATGTACCTACCTACCAAATTGTGTTATTCGGGACCTACCAAATTGTGTTATTCGCGACCTACCAAATTGTGTTATGTACGAAAAAGTATGAAAAATGGTTTATAAAAAGTATGAAAATTAATTATGAAAAGTACGGAAAGTATGAAAAGTGTGAACGAAGTATGAAAAGAGTATGAAAATGCATTAAAAAGGGGTTATTGAGTAAGCTTGAGAATTGCTATGTACCTACCAAATTGTGTTATTCGGAACCTACCAAATTGTGTTATTCGGGACCTACCAAATTGTGTTATTCGCGAATTGTGTTATGTACAAAAAAGTATGAAAAATGGTTTATAAAAAGTATGAAAATGAAGTATGAAAAGTATGGAAAGTATGAAAAGTGTGAACGAAGTATGAAAGAAGTATGAAAATGCATGAAAAAGGGGTTATTGAGTAAGCTTGAGAATTGTTACGTACCGACCAAATTGTGTTATTCGGGACCTACCAACTTGTGTTATCGGGACCCAACAAATTGTGTTATGTACCTACGAAATTGTGTTATTGTGTACAGTACCTAGGTAACGAAGATCATACGTTTATATTTGCCGATCACGGGACAGTAACAAACTTCAAATGGGCTAGAGATTTATTGCTCCTCTCGTCTTCGGGCCTGTGATACGTAAACACCACGCCTCGTGGGGCGAGGAGGACAGTGTTGGAACTCACAAATCAGCTGCAGGCTCGAGGGCTCCCTATTTCATGATTACGTCACAGCTGCGTCCCCTCAATGGGAGAAAACCCGGAGAAAGATCCTGATCCGAACTCCCCTTCAGATGGTGCTCCTCCGGCTAAATGATTCGGCTGTATAATAACAAACTTGCATAGAATTCAATACTCCCACTTTCTGGGAGATTTATTGGAGTTTCTCTCAGTAATGATTAGAGTTACGGGGAAGTGTTTATAGAATAATTGATTGCCGGTCGGAGTTTAGGGCGATGGGTGTGCGACATGTGGTCGGGTCGTGATCGGAATTCTCGTTCCGAGGGTTGCCAGAGCTGCTTGGACGGTTATTACTTGTGCCATTCTAAAATGATGGGAACCCGAAAACTCATCGACTGGGATCGTCACTAAAGAATCGGCTCAATTTGGTCGGATACGCTGGCGAGGAGTTCACGTAGAACAAAATATGAAATCTGGATCATGAACATTTGATCCGAGAATATGAGTCCAACCCGCTGTTTACGATGATCTCGACGAGGACTTATATTGTTTATTACCTTTCGTCTACATAAAGAAAGTGATTACGGGAACCTGTTTATTTTTTTGAAAATATACCGTCGACTGTTGAAATACCTAACCATTATATACATATTTTGATGGTTTAAGATCGATTGTTGTGGTGTTTAGTAATTTGTCCCGCCCCACCGCTCCACCCATCCGAAGTGTCCGAGGCCTTATGTTTTCGTTTTTTACACTTTTTAGACTATTTTCATTATCTTGAGGGAAAACAAGCGAATTTCTCCATATTCGACCACACTGAACACGAATTCATCGAAAAAAGGAAATTTCAGCTACAAGGTAGTTGACGTGTGCGCGCGCGCGCGCGCGCGTGTGTGTGTGTGTGTGTGTGTGTGTGTGTGTGTGTGTGTGTGTGTGTGTGTGTGTGTGTGTGTGTGTGTGTGTGTGTGTGTGTGTATGCGTGTGTCTGCGTGTGTCTGCGTGTGTATGCGTGTGTGTGCGCGTGTCTGCGTGTGTGTGTGTGCGCGCGCGCGTGTGTGTATGTGTGTGTTGTGCGCATTTCTGCGAACCGCCATAACTCACGACCCAATGATCTAAATTGGCTCACATTTTGAGAATAGTTTGAGGTTCGCTCCTCGTTGGTCCCATACGAATTTTGTCGCTTTCGGATCAGCAGTAGACACTGCGCACGCGCAAGCGTGAAAAACGAACCGCCATTACCCATAACCTAATGGTCCAAACAAACAATCGTCATCTCATCTGGCCCAGGTCTTCAGAGTTCCATATATTCTGGTCATTTTTCAAACCTTGTTAATACCCAATGGCGCTCTTTAATTGCCCCAGTAGACCGGATTGCTGATTGAAAAAATCCTCCTTTTTGAACTATCCTAGAAAATATGAATCCTACAAAATACTAGTTACCTATAATACACTAGTATCACTAGTTTCCTGGTATCACTGTTATCGGGAGCATAATTCCGGATATCTGTTTCCTTGGCCTACCTGAATTCCTTAATTCCCCCACTCAGCGCAGAACCTAGTTCCTTGTAGTGGGGTAGTTCCACTATTAAAGTACAATTATGAACATGGACAACTAATTTCACCTATAGTACAAAGGCCTAGCCATGTAATCAATGGATTGTAGACCATATGTTTAAGACTAAGAAACTCAAATTTTACCCACTTTCTGTTCACGAAAATTGTCCATCTTCGGACTCATCCTTTCGTTTGCCTAAAACATGTTGGCGAAATTTGGAATTCCTCACGACGTAGCCAAGGTCCGATACCAATGTGTTTATTTATTTCACAAGCCGTCTTGACTAGTTTGACTTATGAGTTTTAAGTTTAAAAAAACGTACCTTTGTAGATCACTGTTATTATTATATTATAATTATACGCACTGCTGTCAAAAGCGGAAAAGTCGTATACGGCCAAAAAAAGACTTTTGGAAAAATTGTGTTGAACAGAATTTTCGAGCTTTTTCACTCTTCAAACACTCATTTGAAAATGAGATTTCTCGCAGATTTGACTGGAGACGTTGAAAGTCAAGTATTTTCATTGAGAGATGCTGAAAAATGGTGTGGTGGGGTGGTGGTGTACGGTATCGTAGATGCAAATAATATATTGGTATCTTACGAAGCCTATAATCCGTATCGGCCACCTACTATAGAGGGAATTTGACATTCCGACAATAATCATCAACATGCTGATAAAGTAATTTCAGTTGAACAATCGCCGCTAAAGCTTTTCCGTTGTTGCTGAATTTAATCTTGCGCAAGAAACCTATTAATTTGACATTTTAGTAAACATTTCCAACTTTTCTTCCTAGATGTTTATTTATTTATTTTCTGATTATATCACTTCGGGATGTTAAGATTCATTTATGTTCTGAAATAAAGTCATGAAAGGTTGTTTAAACACGATTTTTATGAAAATCTTACTTACTTCAACCAACCTGATACAGAATGGTCACTAGAGACAGGAAGATTTTGAGGCTCATTTTCTCAAAACAAGTGCGTTAAATTAATTGGAGTTTTTGAGGATCCAAAATCGCTAGAAATGGTTTAGAGAGACTCAAATGAAAACATAAAAAAAAAACGCTGCAAATCCCTGCACAACGGTTTATTATTTTGTACAGAATACCCTCCTGTTACAGATCACAGGTCTCCGTATAGATAACCCTTCTATATAATATAATATGTATCTACTATTCTACACATAATTATGTAGATCGCGGACCCTCCGTAGGTTAGTTCCTAACCCCGTACTCGTTACTAGGTACCTACCTAAACCGTTGTGTAATAATTTACCTGTATAGGTTCCCCTTCTACGGAGATAGACCAATGAACCGTTGTGTAATAATTTACCCATCAATAATACTTCAACGGTTGTTCAAGTTGCAAAAGTACCTATAAAAAAAATCCAGCCCCTTCTTGATAGATGAGCCGTTGCGTAATAATTTACCGTTGTGCAATAATTTACCGTTGTGTAATAATTTGCCGTTGTGTAATAATTTGCCATTGTGTGATAATTTACCCATCAATAATACTTCAACGGTTGTTAAAGTTGCAAAAGTACCTATCAACAAAATCCAGCCCCTTCTGGGTAGATGAGCCGTTGTGTAATAATTTGCCATTGTGTGATAATTTACCCATCAATAATACTTCAACGGTTGTTCAAGTTGCAAAAGTACCTATCAACAAAATCCAGCCCCTTCTGGGTAGATGAGCCGTTGTGTAATAATTTACCGTTGTGTAATAATTTGCCATTGTGTAATAATTTACTCATCAATAATACTTCAACGGTTATTCAAGTTGCAAAAGTACCTATCAACAAAATCTAGCCCCTTCTGGGTAGATGAGCCGTTGTGTAATAATTTACCGTTGCGTAATAATTTACCGTGGTGTGATAATTTACCGTTGTGTAATAATTTACCGTTGTGTAATAATTTACCGTGGTGTGTTAATTTACCGTTGTGTAATAATTTGCCGTTGTGTAATAATTTTCCGATGTGTAATAATTTGCCATTGTGTAATAATTTACCCATAAATAATACTTCAACGTTTGTTCAAGTTTCAGAAGTACCTACCTACCAACAAAATCCAATAGTCCATCACTTGTCAAATGAAATAATGTCGCAGAACAAACAACTCGACTTCATACAGCCATCCTTGATTATAATCAGATGCTCCGTAGTTATGATATCAGAGCCGGATTTATACCGTTTGATTCACGATCGTGTTGACGAAGCTTTTTGGTGCTCACGGCTGGACGTACGATGCTCCGGGTGGTCTCAAAAAATTGTTTAGCTCAAGACAAATTTAATAACGTAAAAAATACCATACCCTTCTATCTGAAGTTTTCGAGCTACGGCGTTCTGAAAATTTCAACCCCTATTTTGAACCCCTTAGAGATGACTGACAGTAACGTCGAGCTTCGAGGACCAACTAGACCCCGAACGGAACCTATAACCCTAATTTCATCAATTTTGTTTCATGGTAACTAAGAAAAGTGGCCCGTACGGCGTACGGTGGACAGACAGAAATATTTTTTATGACAGTTTTGGATTCTACATACCTTGAAACGTAAACCATCAAATTTTGAGGGGGGTAAGAATTTTTTTTTTTTTTTTTCATGTTCGATTCCAATGGTTCATTATTGAAAATAATAAACCAAAATTAAAATACTATTTCATCTAGATAGATTTTATGGGATTCCTGGTTATCAATTGCATAACACAAAAGGGGGTTACAATAAAAATTGCGGCATCATCGTATATACTGACCACAGTATCAGTATTAAACAGTATAAGGACATAAACATACGAAATGCATCTGTTTTGTTGTTGGATTTTGAGTCTAACGGTCGTGCGTTTTCATTAATTTCTATTTATAGGTGTTTCTTGTCAGATATGGGAATTTTTAATGGTGATTTGGCCGAGGAACTGTATTTAGTATTTAGATTTCAAAACGTCATTCTATGTGGTGATAGTATAATTAATATAGCTTTAAATGATCTTGGAATACATAGTAACGAAAAAGTTTCCGACTACCCGAACTTGCTCACATCATACGGCTTTATTAGCATGATAAATGCACCTACCACTGAGAAATCGTTTCTGGATCAAATGTTTATAAAAATAGACCGATCGCTATTAAATACTTGCAGGACATGTCAGTGGGCTAACAACATAACAGATCATAACGCTACATTCTTGAAACTACGTGGTCCTTCCACTCAAAGTGTGTTATCGCCGTTGCCAACACAACCTGTGGCAGGATTTGCTACAAAAAATTAATGGATATTCTGGGTCTGGTGGACTGGGCTTCGGTGTATTCAACAGTTGATACAAATCTGGCTTTCAATGAGTTCATCAATACACTAACTGCTGCAGTAGAGTCTTCTTTTCGTATTGAGGACTCAAAGACAAGAAAACTGAAAAAGCTGAAACCCTGGATTACAACTGGATTGGTAACTTCCATCAATAAAAGGGACAAGCTAGCAAAGAAAAGTAAAAAGCAACATTTCAACTCTCATTTAAAGGAGTCCTTAAAGAATTATTGTTCCAAGTTATGGAATTTGATACAACATAGTAAACAGAAATGCTACAAAAATAAAATTGAACTTGCTAATAGTTGCCCTCGTAAAATTTGGAACGTCATTAGGGAGGTACCGCAGATCATCAGAAGTGATATGAAAATCAGTAAACTAAACGTTCATGGAGAAATACATACAGAGCCTGCTGACATTGCAAAACAATTTAATCTGTACTCCTCTAGTGTGGGCCATACTCTTTTTGATAGGTTTAGGGACTTTGATGCTGGTACCAACCTCCCGCCTAAAGTGAATACTTCAATGAGTTTCTCGCCTGTTCGGTTGGATGAGGTAATTAAATACGTCAAAGAGTTGAAACCTGGAAAATGCTCAGGTCCTGACGTCTTCATCTCCGAGTTGGTGAAGCAATTTGTCAAATGGATAGCGTAACCCCTGGTTTTCTTAATTAATAAGAGTTTGTCTCAGGGAGTGTTTCCGGATGCTTTGAAAGTGTAGAGAGTTGAACTGCTTTTCAAGAAGGGTTATAAATTTGCAATGGAGAACTATCGTCCAATTTCGTTCTTGTCCACATTCTCGAAGATTTTCGAGAAATTGGTAAAGCGACAGTTAATGGACTATTTGGATGGTAATAATCTGCTTTCAGATTTTCAATACGATTTCCGGCGCGGGCGTGGTTGTCATGACGCTGTTGGTATGTTAGGTTCTCGTGTCAGTGAAGCACTAAATAGTAAGGTGAAGACCATTAGTGTATTTCTTGATCTAACCAAAGCCTTCGATGCATTAAACCATGAACGTTTGTTGAAAAAACTCCATCAATTCGGTTTAGCAGGAGAGGTTGAAAGCTGGTTCGTGTCATACTTGTCAAAAAAATAGATCTCTGTTCGTTGATTTTGAGGGAACTCAAGTACTTTTGCACCTTTAACGATGGATGTTCCCCAGGGATCGGTCTTGGGTCCCATCCTGTTTATATTATATATGAATGACATATTTCAGTGAATACGGGCGGCACCTTGATTGGTTTCGCTGACGATTTGACGTTGATCGTTGTCGCGATTTCATGGGATACTGCTCATTCCCTTGCTACCCATGGGGTGTCGGTTTTATCCGATTGGTTTGATAGTAATTCTTTGACAGTGAATATATCGAAAACATCTTATATTACGTACTCCATAACTGAAGCGGGATAACCGGATTTTCATTCGCGTTCTGGCAGTGTCTGTTGGGGATAGCAGTGCATCTGCCCAATGATACATAGAGTTGATTGCCAAAGATACCTCGGCGTCCTAATAGATAAATTTTTGAAATAGAAACCACATATCATACGTCATTTATGATATATAGTAGAGCGGTCAATTAAATCTGTGATCGTCTCATTTTTAGAGCACGCTATCTTAGCCACACGAAACCTCTATTTTTCCTGCCTCCGAAATTTGTTGCGAAGGCACTTCATCATTACTTTAAAAATGATCTTCAATATGTCCCCCATTGTGAAGGCATTACTCGTCTTTACTCTGGTACATGTCCCTGTCCCAAGACATGACTTTTTCAAAAGGCAGTATGGCTACCTGGCTCCTCGTTTGTTCATGGAACTACCACCGCACCGTAGGATCACGCAATCGTTTTGTGAATTTAAGAGAGACTTGAATGACTTCCTTACCAAGCAATACACGGAAAACGATCATATATCCATACTTAGCTGCTAACTAAATGTCATGTCCCTGTCTTTCATTGTAAATCCTTTCCTTAATTTGAGCGTCATCAATCGTGTTTATCTAAGCCAAAGTCGTTTATCTCTGTCAGTAGAATAAGTTATACCTATGTATTATGATGAAAATCATTTTGCAACTAGGCTTTTGGTTTATTATTCTGTGAATAACACACCTATGTATTCGCTCAGCAAAAAATTTTTATAACACCCCCTCAAAATTTTTTCTTTTCCGTTTCAAGGTGCGTAGATTCCAAAACGCTGCAAAGTCCTTGACACATGGGTTTATTATTCTATTGGAGTTCTAGAGATTCTTGTTGGCAGTTAAATTTATTGTTTCTTTCATGTGGAATGATTGAATTAGCTATTCCTGATGATTTCCACCAATTTTGGCCCAAAAAACATGAAATAGGTACACTTTTTTTTTCCCCAGATCATCTTTGATCATTGGTAGTGCGATTTAATGGTCTTGATTCAGCTGTTTACACTTTTGGTTTATTATTCTGTGAATAATACACCTATGTATTCGCTCAGCAAAAAATGTTTATAACACCCCCTCAAACTTTTTTCTTTTCCGTTTCAAGGTGCGTAGATTCCAAAAATGCAATGTCCGTCCGCCGTCCGCCGTACGCCGTATCACGTGTACAGGCTTCATTTTAGATCTAAAAAAGTCGTTCTTTCGCACACATGCTCCATTTGGGCCCTAGTACTGTCCCGAAACTTTTCAGCCCGATCGGAATATACCCAGGGGTGTTATGAGTGAAAATGTGTGTAAAAATAGGTACTTTTTGCGTTTTAGCAACATGTTAGTAAAATGAGCTTTTGAGGTATCGTTTTCCATGTTTTTGGGGACGAGAATACCGAATATGAAGTCGATTTTGACCAAAGACGCGGAAATTGAGGTTTTACCATTGGTTCAGCTCCCAAAATTGTTTTTTTTTAGTCAAAAACCTGGAAAACTGTCTGAAATCACCATCAATGTGTATACTAACATTAGAAAAAGTGTAAACAGCTGAATCAAGACCATTAAATCGCACTACCAATGATCAAAGATGATCTGGGGGGGAAAAAAAAAGTGTACCTATTTCATGTTTATCTAATGTTAGTATACACATTGATGGTGATTTCAGACAGTTTTCCAGGTTTTTGGCTAAAAAAAAACAATTTTGGGAGCTGAACCTTTGGTAAAACCTCAATTTCCGCGTCTTTGGTCAAAATCGACTTCATATTCGGTATTCTCGTCCCCAAAAACATGGAAAACGATACCTCAAAAGCTCATTTTACTAACATGTTGCTAAAACGCAAAAAGTACCTATTTTTACACACATTTTCACTCATAACACCCCTGGGTATATTCCGATCGGGCTGAAAAGTTTCGGGACACAACTAGGGCCCAAATGGAGCATGTGTGCGAAAGAACGACTTTTTTAGACCTAAAATGAAGCCTGTAGACGTGATACGGCGTACGGCGTACGGCGGACGGACATTGCATTTTTGGAATCTACGCACCTTGAAACGGAAAAGAAAAAAGTTTGAGGGGGTGTTATAAAAATTTTTTGCTGAGCGAATACATAGGTGTATTATTCACAGAATAATAAACCAAAATGCAATGTCCGTCCGCCGTCCGCCGTACGCCGTATGACGTGTACAGGCTTCATTTTCGGTCTAAAAAAATCGTTCTTTCGCACACATGCTCCATTTGGGCCCTAGTTGTGTCCCGAAACTTTTCAGCCCGATCGGAATATATCCAGCGGAGTTATGAGTGAAAATGTGTATAAAAATAGGTACTTTTTGTGTTTAACATAGTAGTAAAATGAGATTTTGAGGTATCGTATTCCATGTTTTTGGGGACGAGAAGACCGAATATTAAGTCGATTTTGACCAAGGAGTGGAAAATTGAGGTTGTACCAGATGTTCAGCTCCCAAAATTGATTTTTCGTGAGTCAAAAACCTGGAAAATCGTCTGAAATCACAAGCAGTATGTATAATAACACTAGAAAAAGTGTCAACACGTGGATCAAGACGATTAAATGGCACTATGAATGATCAAAGATAGTTGAAAAAAAAAAAAAAGAAGCGTACCTAATTTGTGTTTTAGGGGCCAAAATTAATGGAAACCATCAGAAATAGCTATTTCGATTATTACGCATAAAAGAAACAATAAATGAACAGCCAGCATTTCTGTAGACCAATAAAATAATAGAATAATAAACCCATGTGACTAGGACTTTGCAGCGTTTTTAATTAGCAGCTCCTGATCTCCGGACAATTTTCTACATTTTGGAGATCAGAAACTGACAATACTCCTACTGCTATTAATGTATAGTATCAAATATTTATAACTTATTATTGTATGTATCTACGTCTTCTCTTCTTGTGAGTAAAGGCTTTAAAAAAAATGAAAACATAAAAAATAAAAAACCGTTAAAAAATTAAACAAGCAAAAATCGCTTCCCCACCCCGCTTGCTGTTATTCACCCATCCCATTGAGTATTTTTATAAATAGCATGGCTGTTACCTTCAACACTGTTGTCGCGTCCTGTCCTACCCATAGGCACCAATACGACCCCATATTGCACCGCGAATGATCTATGTCTTCTTATACCCATATCGTTTCATTTTCACCGTGAATAAGCATTCGTGTTGCTATTCAATTCATTGATATTCAACTTCAGTCATTTTTATGAGGTTCAGCGTGAGTGATTTAGAAATCATTAGTTCGGTTTTGACCGCTCACCATAGTTACTATTTTCATCCAATTCTCTCAAATTTTTACCATAAAGTTTTCAAAACGATTCAGCCCATGGCCGCCATGAATTCAGCTAAAACCGTCCTCAGTTGTAAGGGACTAAAAGAAGATCGGCAACTTCGTGTAAGAACTTGCGCTATCCCCTGAGATCGACATAAAACCATTGGCAGAAAAGCAGGTGAAAGCTTACAACTCGTACATTTAGTAGGGCCTGGATCGATACCCACAAGTGGCTTTGCATCAGTTGAACCAAAAGAGCTTTATTCTGTTGGGCCCCTCTGATTTCTCAACAGTGCCTGTCACCTTCCTCACTTGACGACTTGATTGGTGTCTAAAGGAATGTTTGGTGGCAGTTTCCTAGTGATATTCAGTTACCACTATTCATGCTGAAGTAGAAACTTATTAGAATTCGGTTTCTCTGTTGACAACTTAAATTCAGTGATCCTTATTGCATGGTGAGGCGAGACACAAAGTAATGATACCTCATTAATTCATTCATTTATTTGTCTTATTCATAACGTGCCATGTCCTCAAAGCACGTAGGCGACAATCTTCGTGATGTGAACTTTGTCCAGGGCTGCACGAAGTAGTTACGTAGAACCAACTACTGCCGCTGTTTGCGCATTAATCTTCAGAGATAAATAAATGGTTTGCTTTAAGATAGGTAAGGTAGGGTATCCACGCACCTCATATGAGGTATGCAAGTATGCAACTTCTCTTCGCCTAAGAAAAATGTGTGAAGAGAACCACCAGAAAAATAATGTCACCTACTTACTAATAGGAAATACAAAAAAACGTGTTGGAGCAGTGGTACACAGCGCACTCCTCAGTGCAGTTGGTTGCCAGTATTGTCAACTGGTATTGGCATTTTGCATTTAAGTGTCGTCACTGATTGCCAGAATATACTCCGAGATCAACCTAAATAAATAGATAAGAATTCAACATCCACAATAAAATAAACATGAAGTTGATACGAACGATTACTGCAATTAGGAATAATATGGTGGATGGCACCATTAGCCAGTTCACTATGGTTCAATTCTGATGTGCCACAACGATTGCTCCGTGTGTGTTACTATTTCGTGCAGTTCTGCTAACTTCTATTGCATTTCAGTTCCAGTACAACCATATCATATGATGGCATCAAGTTCTTTTTGCCAAATAGAATAGACGAGAATTTTACTTACGTAATAAGTAGTACGGTACTGATACATTTTTTCTAAGCACTTAACCACAGTTCTTAGGCAGACATGAGGTCGATATTGCCCAACGACAGGATTGGCCCGTGTTGTTAGGTAATGATTCAGTTGTCAATTACGAGTACATGTTATCATTATTTATTTACTTATTGACTGTAATACAGTCAAACATAGTTGTTATTTATTAGTGAATCTCTGTCAGAAATACCTCCCCCTGAATCCCCCTCACTCAAGAAAAAGGTGACAGGTTTTCATAATTGTGTACCTATCCAGAGGCAGTCGTGAAGATCCGTCTCACAGTTGTGGTACAAAAAGAAAATTGGGAAGGAAAAGTTCCACTGAATGCTCGTAGTTGATTTGAAAGGTGAATAATAAGAATGAAGTTGGAATTGCTATAAATATTATGGGCATGTAAGTACGAGTATAGGTGACAAGATATTAAACCGAACACAGGTATGTACTACAACTGATCATGTAATTCGCTCTACATTTATTGGCTACCCAGACTGGGTACAAACGTAGCTTTTTTTCTAATTCCTATTCTTCTTCTTTTTGGTTTATACTGTCTGAAACTAGATGAGTAATGATATAAATGTGAGGCCCAACACACCCTCGCCGCTCAACTCTTATTAGTCACACCTTAAACCATCATTAGTATAGTTAAAATATATAATTAGTATAGTTAAAATATATAATTAGTATAGTTAAAATATATAATTAGTATAGTATTAGTCACACCTTAAACCATCATTAGTATAGTTAAAATATATAATTAGCAATTCAGTTTACTTAGGACAGTGCCCATGACCCACCATTTCCAGGAGGCAGGCATTCGAGGATACAGCACATCAATTCGTAAACTAGATACAATCTTCATAAGTATGGTAAATTGAGTCTACCAGTAAATCAAACGAAAGGTGCACTGCTAGTAATCATAGGTATAAACATTTATTAGAAATTACTGTTTGGTTACGTCAGTATAATCACTCAATTGACCTGCTAACAGATGAAAGCACTAACATACACAAGTTTTGGCAAGTCCAAATGCTCCAAGTTTGAGGTACCTTCCCCGTATCAAAACACAAACGTTACATGGAAGAAAATAAATTCCGTGATGAAGGTCACTTGATCAGACAAGTCTCAAATAGCTGGAAATGCAGCACTAATAATAACTTCAAAAATTACTGGATCATCAACTTGGTGAGCACATGAATTTGCAAAATGAAATTTAGAAAAAAAGTGAAAATAAAATTAAATAACCCATTCTGACTCGTAGCACTTACATCAGAAATGAAGAATAACATTTCCATGTCATCAAGCTATCAAGTTACATTTTTTGTTGTCACTGTTTTGTAGAATTATTATATCGTAACTGTTGAAATGAATAATTGCATTACACTATATTCCTGTTAAAATCGTGATTAAAATCAACACATAAGTATTACACTATGGGTACCTAATATATCGTTTATGTTACAGACGGCCCTTCAACAAACTATTTTCAACCTTACCAATCATAAATATAAAGTAGGTTTGTATCCTGATTTTTAATCTTGACTATTATTCTAGGCTTAGTCACAACCATCAAGGCAGGACCTAATCATTTCGGAAAATGGCATGACATTTGGTCCGTAGAAACCAAGTATGTACTAGGAGCATTTTTGTGTGGATAATTTAGTTAGGTAGGTAATTACATATCTCAAGCGTTTACTAAATGACAACAACATTCAGTGCTAATGCCTAACAGCGGTTCGTGTGGAAACTCGCCGGAAACGTGAGGAATGAACCACCACAGCAATGGTGAGAAGTTTCAAAAATATAATTACAATTCAACCAGCATACCTGATAAGACGATGAGCGTCGTGTAGAAAGACGACCTCAGGGATGCTGTTGACCGGTACATAACGTGTCGAGCGACCGATGGGATGGCTGGCGGTGAACTGATCCGCTACCCCCGCACATCTGGCCGTTTTGCCACCCTCTTCCTGCGCACGCTTCTTCGTTCGAAGCTTTTTTCAACCCTCGCATATCAACTCTAAGGTCATTCCCCGAAGACATTTGACGTAGGTAAATTGGCCAGGTTATTGGTTAAGTATTCATTGTTAAGTATGAAGTTGGGCATTTTATACAATAACTTATAGAACACACAGCTAATGTTTCAGTGCCTCGGCAACTGAATGTCACCGTTATTACAGTAGGTACCTGTGTTACAGTAAATGCGGAACTAGTGAAAAGCGCGAAATGCCATTCTTGTTTGCCGAAACATTATGCATTTAATAATAATTTATGATGGCTGATAAATGCTCTTTTTCCTCTATAATACTCCCTGGTGATGCCCAGATAGGTGTCCATATCAGTGCCCAGATGGTCCCTGGGAGGGCTGAAAGCGTGACATCAGAATGATTTTGAAACGATATTTGGAAGAAAAGTCGCTATTGTGACTGGTCCTAATTTTTTAGGACATGCATTTTTTAAATAGTTACAATGTAAATTCATTTCAGAGGAGTCAGGAATCCATCCCAAGATTTTACGCATAGCATACGGCAATGAAGATACTATTCATTCTATCATCTCCAAATAATTGTCAACTACAAGAAGTCCCAATCATGAAGTTGAGGAATTTGCTCTATTCTTGACGATTTATAAACAGGTTTTTGACCCCCAAGTATTCAAATTTGGCCCACTTTTAATTAGGAAGAAGTCGTTTGCCTATTGAAAAATTTGTTTTATGTCACCATTCTTCATCACATTTGGTCATTTTATTAAGTTAAAGTTTTGGATTTCCAAAAACCTGAATTTGACCTACTTTTTTTAGACGAAATATTTTTGAGCATTGGAACAGAAATAAATGTACCTATACTGGATAAACTGACTGCCTCGTCGTGAACCTCATTGTGAATTTAGTCGTCATTGACCACTTACAACTGCAGTAATTGTATATAACTGTTTAACGTTGGGTAGACTATTACAGGTCCCTAGGGAGTTCATGTCTGCACATGCAACCCAAACATACCCTCAAAATCTATCACTTAACTTCATTAAAACCATTGTTTCTTACGTATATAGTTATGCTTGTTGCGGCGAAGACTGTATGTACCTATTGTGACGGTGGGCAGTTCTCGCGTCGTTTGATTTTCGGGTGAAGATGGGGGTGGTCAGCCTGAAACCTAATCGCTATCCCTTCTTAACTGGTGATTATATCACTAGTCTAGGAGGGGGACTCTCGAGGTCCACCGTCACTCTCCTTTCGCTGATGAAACTGATGGAACTGATATGGGACCATTTTCGGCCCGTACAGGCATCACCCCTCCGAATTTCAGCTCATTGCTATCATTCTTTCAAATAGGTTTATGAGCTTTGCAAGGAATTGCAGACGGACAGATAGGCGAATAATCGCTGACGGAATCGATGAGAGATCGTGACTAGTAAAAGGTGCATGTTGGTGACGAGCGATGCATAGACGAGGGAAATTCGTGGCAAAACCTATCGCAGGTTCCAGACTCCGAAAATTATATCAGGCGAGCAATACCATACAACTTCGGTCCAATCAACGAGGGCGCGCGCGGTGCACGGCTACATGTAACGCGATTTCAGTTGCAAAATATACCACCATGTACCATCACCAAAATGAATAAATTTTAGTTGACTTATAATTTGAAAACGGAGCGACACATTTTAGTTCTGAAAACGGATTTCTCATCAAGATGAACGTAGAACTCAGGTGTCCAATAATTTTGCCACCTGTTCAAAAAGTGTTCATATTTTGCACATTTTCAAAAAGTGGCTTAATAATAGGCACTTGAATTAGACTCTAGAGAATACAAATCCGTTTTCAGATTTTTCTTAGAATTGATTATAGCCATCGGGTTCTCTTTCCCAGGATCTGGGGGCAAGGGTCATGATCGGGAGCGTCTGAGTGTGGGTGGGGAAGTTGTTGTCCACCTCAGATCTTCCCATTCTTCACTTCCCTGCCCAGGCACTGAATGAACTGGATGCAGTAGTAAACTGGCACATAAAGTATGAAAGTTTTGTCCACTGCTCATCAGACTTTTCGGTTATGTCCCTTGTTACACTCGAACTAGTTGGTTTAAAGTGTGTTCATTCGAACTAAATCACTCGCGACGAAATCGTGGAAACCCATTTCAAAGAAAAACGGAGTTATTGAAAAAATAGTCTATTTCCACTAATACACGAAAAACGCAAAAAAACACTGTTATACCGGTTTCGGTGATCAAACCATCGTCGTTGTGTGTTACTGACGATGGTTTGATCACCGAAACCGGTATAACAGTGTTTTTTTTTTGCGTTTTTCGTGTATTAGGTAGTGGAAATAAACTATTTTTTCAATAACTCCGTTTTTCTTTGTGTTCATTCTTGGCCACTGTTTAAAAATTTCAAGGGATGAAGGTACATAGTTGGTTGACGGAAAATTTCGTTATACTGGTAGCTAGTCACTAGTGTTGCACTTGCACTAGTTGGTTGGAAAATGAGCAAATTTTTGACCCTCTGTGCAAATATGAGACATTTGTTCAAATTTTTGGACATTTTTGAAAGGTAGCCATATAGGTAACTAGCCTTAAAAAGTACAAAAACGAGTAGGTACCGATTCGTTTCAATAAATCTGATAGTAACCATCGTAATTTATGTTTAAAAATTTTGGACATTTTTGAAAGGTAGCCATATAGGTAACTAGCCTTAAAAGTACAAAAACGAGTACCGATTCCTTTAAAGAAATCTGATAGTAACCTCTGTAATTTATATTTAAACATAAATGATAGTAACACTGTAACACAATTTGAATTATTTCAAACAAACTAGTTTGTTTGGAAAGTGTACATTTTTTTCCACTGTTCAATAAACCGTTAAGTAGGAAAGTATTGGTTCAAATCATGAACATACTGAAAAGGTGGCCGTAAACAGTTCACTAGCTTCTATAATAATAATTATGATACTAATGACTGATGAATTATGAGACTAATAATTAGTTGTACGTAATAGTAATAATAATAAGTAGAATACGAGTAATAATCCATCTAGCATCTCAACGAGTATGGATTAGATGCCTTCTTCGCTGAAGGGGGTTCATTATGCCTCAAAAAATAGGTAACGTGGAACTATATAGAGTGGTAGGTAGGTACCTAATAGAACCAGTATAATAAACTCGTTAGGTAGGTAGTTAGCAAAAGCTCTTCCGAAGATTTTTTTGTTTTCTTCGGGTTGTTTTGAAACGTTGGTAGAATGGCTAAAAGGTCTAGAAAAATTCTTGGAAGAATAATTCTTATCATAAACTTCCGTTGTCCTAGAACTGCCCCCCAGCAAAGTACTCGAAGTCAGTTCTCCAGAGGTGAGCGCGGATGCAATTCTTTCGTGATAGACGCTTTTTTGATTTTCTACTGTATTTGATTTGTGTTTGTGGTGAGTTCGCGAGTGAGGCGTTTTTCCGAGTTGAAAAAAACAAGGGCCGAAAAAGAAGAAGAAGTGCACAAGGTGAGTACCTAAATACCCAATTATTTCGGTAGTTTTATAACAGTAATCACAATGATGTCTTCTCTACCAGTGGATCAAATTGGGACCTCAGAATAAGTATGCCTTGCGGTGCATATTTTAACTAGAGATCAAGTTGTCTTCATCTGATGTATCCCTTCCTCTCTCGCCGGCATCTTTTCTGAGTTGGGCCTGGGATCTCTGTACATTTAGATGTTCCATTTGTAGATAAAGTCTAATTTAGTCAAATTTAATAATATAACAATATATGAGTGATAGTATTTATACTATTTCACTGTTATTTGAATGATTGAACAGTGAGTAGGTCGTACCAAACATTGCAAGAAGGTGCATTTCTCGTTCAAGTTCAATCCTCCGTTTTTGGCAATTCCTGTTCACTTCGATTAAGCTTCACAAAAACCTTACACTTATCACAATACTGAATTGGTACTGTACCTTCGATGATGATATTCCTTCCCTCTGCCGCTTCATCACCACTCATCACAATATTATAGCTATGCATATATCATTGACCGATGGTGCATTCGCCTGGCATTTAAATGAGCACTTACGCCAGGTGCATCCCGAATGACGATTTTCAAATCTTAAATGGGCCAATGATCTCTTTTTCGTGCCTACATGCATTCTAGTTCTTTGACAAGGTAGGTACCTAATTATTTGCATCCCGCATCATTGAAATTGCTGTAACTACAACGAAATGGAGATTGAGCATCATCGTTTTCAGTGGATCAAGGTAATGCAGATAGTTCCTCCTTTCCCAAATGGCAACAAAATTCCACTGGTTCACCTTTTCCCATTATTGACAAGGTAATATTCACATTTCCTATCTGGTTTTCCAATAGATGGCAGTTCATTATAGTTTTTATGTGGGTTGTAACATGAAGCTGGGATATCAGGACCTTTGATTCTTCTTCTTCCATTATGATTTTGATTCTAGGTATTTTGATTCTTCATGCTCTTCGAAGCAATCCGCCGTTTCCGCCTTCCAGTATCTGGCTACTCTGTTTCGCGGCATTTAGTTCGTATAAAACTGAAATGCACTCCTCACTTCTCGGATAACTACCTAATAAAATTTGCGGGAAATGTTTTGGAAATCATCTCCAATGAAATGGTGATACTGACATTCGAATCACTCCAAGTGATTGTTAGATGCAAAGCAACGCACGTCAAAGAAAAACGGAGTTATTGAAAAATAGTATATTTCCACTAATACACGAAAAACGCAAAAAACACTGTTATACCGGTTTCGGTGATCAAACCATCGTCAGTAACACACAATAACATAATAAGTTATTGTGTGTTACTGACGATATTTTGATCACCGAAACCGGTATAACAGTGTTTTTTGCGTTTTTCGTGTATTAGTGGAAATAGACTATTTTTCAATAACTCCGTTTTTCTTTGAAATGGGTTTCCACGATTTCGTCGCGAGTGATTTAGTTCGCAACGCACGTGTTTGTGCTAACGGATTCACCTATTTACGAAATTCAAGGAAATTCCTTAGCCAGGATTCCGTCGCCGTCGGCGTCGCTAGGGACGGACGATTTACAAAGAAATGAGAATTCAGGAAATGATATGATGTCATAAACCTTCCCACGCCGAATCCATGCATTCTGCAAAAAACTTCATCGAAATCCACCAAGTCGTTGGACCGTGATTGGGTTAGGTACCTCTATCTTAGGTATAGATATACTCAACCCATTTAATTGACGATTGTCTATGCACTTACTTCGTGTTCACGGCAAATGAAACTGATTGATTTTTATCATGTAGCAAATGCCCGATAGGTACTGTCAGGAAGGACTCACATATAATATCAAATAAATAGTATAAAATGGGAAAGTTGAGTCCGTTTCACAGCTCTCCGAACAATCGGACAAAATTTCAAAAGTATATTTAAGTACCTACTAAACATTTTGGACCCATTGCAATACCTAGCGCTTTGAAAACTCGCTAATAAAAATACGTTCGGAACGAAAAAATTTGGTGTCTTATGTTTTCCAATAATGTTGTAAATTGAAAGTTAGTTCAGGAGGTAGGTAGGTACCTACGTTAGGTTCTCCAAAAATTTCCTCATTCTGAATGGCTGAAACGTAGACTTCAGGAATGAGTTCACAGTGGTTAAGCACAAGAAAAAGTTCTAAATCGTACGATGCTCCTGGTGGATGGGAGTGGGGAGGAGAATTTTTTTTTCTGTTCACAATATTTGCCTACGCCCAAATCAAATGAAAGATGCCCCATCGAATGAATGATTCATATCTCTTCCAAGATACGGTAATCAATTCAGTCCACTATAATAAATAAAGTTGGTTCTGCTCCCTGAATTGTGCTCGGTGTATTTCCCGATGTTTTGTATTCTGTAGTCTTCGCTCCCTTCTCTCATAGGTATACAATATCAGACTGCATCCTAAAAAGGAAGGCAACTATTGTCTCACTCTTCAAAAATAATCAGAGAGCGATTTGACTGTAATCAGCCAATAGTGAGATAAATAAAGAGGCATCGGGAGTAGGCGTTGCGTGATAAAGCTATTCCCCAAGTTCAACAACCGATAAGTGCCTACTTAATCGAGGCGCAGTATCTCCTGGGTATTTATCTTATCAACTACGTAAGTAAAATAAATTAGATCAGACTTCTCGTACATCTTTGCGCTGATCCAGCCGCATAGTTTTACCAACATACTCAGCAGCGCCTGAGATCCTCCGTCGAAATCCGTAGGTTCCTACTGGTAAAGTTCCAGGCCGAAGGAAAAATGTTAAAGTCCACCAATCTGATTTTCCCTTTTTCTTAACCTTGCGCTTCAGGCGGACGTACATAGATACCTACCGAACAATCCGAAAGTATTTTTCATTAAGAACTCCGAAAATATGGTCGTGCACAGGGGCAAACTGACTTTAAAAGTTCAAATGGGAGCTTTATTTTTTGCAGGTTCGGTCTCCACACAATATTTCGTGGCAAGTCACCCATAAATTTATTCATCTACTTTCACACTGCCGAATGTAGCAAAGCCTTGTACCTAGTCATAAAGACTCTGTGGGTCCTCCAACGTCAACATTTCCACTAGCATTTTACGTTTCAGATAATATCTGATATTATCGAGGGGCAAAATTGGTTCCGTGTCTGTCTGTACCCAATTCATTGTAAGAAACTAACCACCATTATTTTATAGCAAGAACGATCCAATAGAGCTAAAATTAGGTATATGCGGGTTGGCCCACGAATTAGTCTAATCGAAATCCGTCTACAGCAGTAGGGGGAAAAGGGGTGTTCTGGGTCACGTTTGACCTTGAATGTTATCTGATAACACTGATAAGACGGCCGCTGACGTCATGACCTCTGACGTCACGGCCTCAGCTGATGTGATGCCACAGCCTCCCACATCATTTCCATGGATTATGCCCATGGATGATGTCAAGCTAAAGTATCCATGTAAATTCCTCCTTAACTGGTTCCCACCAATTTTTCAAATGCTGTTTCCCTCTAATTTTCAAATACCTCCTCTCCTCCCCTCGTCTAATAATAGGTTAGATCAGCTGGTAATCAATCTCCCGCCAATTTTTGAATTTCTCCCACTCCCCCTCGGCGATCAGCTGATGTTCACTTTACCATAAGTTTTCAACCTCCAAGGCTTTTCCCTCTCATTTTCAAAATACTCCCCCTCGTCCCCTCCCATGAATGACATAAGACCAGCTGTTAACCAAATTCCCGCCTTTTCAAACTGTCATCCCCCCTCCCCTCCCCGCCAACTGATCATATGGTTTCCTGATCATTATCAAATGCCTCCTCTCCTCCACTCGTATAATAATAGCTTAGATCAGCTGGTAATCACTCTCCCGCCTTATTTAACAGCAAATTTTTGAATTTCTTCCACTCCCCCCTCGGCAATCAGCTGATGTTCTCTTTACCACCAGTTTTCAACCTCCAAGGCTTTTCCCTCTCATTTTCAAAATACTCCCCCTCGTCCCCTCCCATGAATGACATTAGACCAGCTGTTTACCATGTTCCCACCTTTTCAAACTGTCATCCCCCCCCCCCCACCTCATCATATGGTTTTCCCTATCATTGTCAAATACGACCCCTCCCATGAATGACATAAGACCAGCTGTTTACCAAATTCCCACCTTTTCAAACTTTCATCCCCCTCCCCTCCCCTCCACCTGATCATTTGGTTTTCTGATGTGATGTCACGTATTATTCACGTAGGTATGTATTAGAAATGGGTTCATACACATTTGTTTGCTCTGGGGGCCTGTACAACTACTAGGTACTTACAATAAAAATCAATAATAACTAAATGAAAGTATAAAACGTCACATCGATCATATTAAAATTTGGAATAATTTATTTTTTACCGATCTGTGGAATCATTAAGGCTCGAGATACGCCCTGAATTATACCAAATTTCGGGAAGGTAATACCAGAAAGTGTCGATTAGGTATATCGTGCTATGGCGTTTATGATACCTCCTGATACATGAAACCTGTGTGATCATCTCACAGGAATCAAATGAACGTGGGAAAGAGCTCTGTCAGCACGGAGCATGTCGTAACAGGGTTTTGAGAATGAAGCCCGTACCAAAGCCACCTTCCAGATCTACAGGGAACTGCTTGGTCAGCTATGCATGTATTCTCATGAATCCTAAGGTTACTGACACTCCCTTGCCACAACCGATGTCTAGGTTATATCCCCTCCTACACAATTAGATAGCTGTAGCGGGGGTTTTGTTCAAAGAGGTACCCCCGTCTGAAAACTCATTACCTACCTATGTCTGGAGAAATCAATCTTCTCTGTGATCACCCCTTCCATCAATACAAGGTAATTAACATTTACATACTCTCTTCAATAAATTATTCCTTATGATTATATATTTATGTTTATGTTTCATGAATAATCTTATTTGCAGATAAACTCTTTCAAGATCCAACAATCTGCCATCATTCTCGAACTTAGATCGGTGGACAGTCCAGTGACAGACACACCGTGTGTTGTAATGAAAATGGTCAGGGTGGAAACTCAACACGGACCTGCAGTTCAAGTTCATCTGCAGGAACTTCAAGAAGGGCAGATACTGAATGAGGGAGAGAATACATTCAGGGTATAGCTGCCTAAAAAGATCTCCGAAGCCCTCACTCAAGAAGACGTAGAAAATTATAATTCCACCAATACTATCTACACCCTCGTATACAGAGGACCATTGGGGAGGGCCTTCCTTATAGATTTTTACTAATTAAACTAGGTAAATATATAATGTAACTTATTGTAATAAAAATAAAAAATCAATAAAAGAACGATGGAAAAAAAGGAGTGTGAGTTCATAATGGTTGTCACACACTGAACATTGCGAGGATGGGGCAATGTTTATTAAAAACATGCAGCATGACTTAATGAGCGAATTTTCAAAGAAATATTCGAATTAATGGCTATGGTTTTGAATAAAGGAAAACTTCGGTCTAAAATTTGGTTTTCTATGTATATTCTCTTCGTATTTATTTTAATTTGTACGTTTTGTCCATCCTGATTCTACCGTTTGTTTATTACGTAATTGTACTAAGTGCTTATTTATTTGATCGCTGTGGGTAAATTCAAGGAGTTGTACTAATCGTTTGCCTCCCCCTTTTTTGCTTCGAACTCTCGTCTTCAATTAATACTTCTCACATATTTCAATCTGACCACTCTAAGGGGGTGGGGGGGGGGGTAAGAGTTTAAAGATTATCCTAGTTTTGGGTAATTTTTGCGCACTTTAAATGCTCTAATTTAAGAACGGATTTAGATATCTAAAATCCGATTTCACTATCGTGTTCAGCGTGCAAAAACCTTTAAAATGAGGGGTCACTTGTTAGAAAATAACATTTTGGGGATTTTTGGGTAATTATTGCGCACTTTAAATGCTCTAATTTGAGAACGGATCAAGATATCTAAAATCCGATTCCACCATCGTGTTCAGCGTGCAAAAACCTTTAAAATGAGGGGTCACTTGTTGGAAAATAACATTTTGGGGATTTTTGGGTAATTTTTGCGCACTTTAAATGCGCCAAAACCCTCCTTAGAGTAGGCCAATTTCGCCCATCTTCGAACTTAGCCTTTCGATTGCCAAGATAGATTTTTTGTGCAAATTTGAGCTGTTTATCTCAATTCTATCGAGAGTTATCGTCTGGAGTGACACATATATAAATAAATATATATATATATACATATAAAAAAGTGTTAAATTTCAGGAATCGTTTTAGAATGGTCTGAAACGGATTTCTATGAAGAAAATTTCCAAAAATTTATATTATTTAAATTTCGAAGCCATTGCAATAGCTTCATTTTCTTTGAAAATTCGCTAAAAGGAATCTCCAAGAAGTTATTAGTCTCCCTCACGAAACACGAAATTTCTGATATTATGAATTGCTAACACTCAAGATGTCTCACCGTGATGAGGAAAAGTCTTATTTCTGCATCCTTAGATGTTTTGAGCATGTTGGAGATTGTGTTGACCGGATGGCATGTAAAAAATGTCGTTACTTCAGTTTTTGCCATTGCAGATGTAAAACTTGGAAACGTGAACAACGACAACAACAGAAGTCAGTAGAGGGTAGTCTCAAATAACTCTACCGCCAAGAGAGGGACGGAGGGATTAGAACGCCTACCAAATTTTCATCGAAGGTAAATCTAGCGTTGAAAGTTTTGTTCTGCTAACATGTTTCATAATAATTATCGAGTCGGTGGTTACCATTTGAGATCTTTGAACTTGCGCTTATTCATCACACATCGTCCTAAGACGGAGTTTTAGGTTGATTTGTAGTAATCTTTATCGAATTCCGGAACCTATCGAGCTCTCAAATGGGTATTGTACTCCACATAAGGACCAAATAGAGACCTGCACATGTTTGTATATGCAGATGATAATCCTTAGTTCACGATTGTTTCATCGTATATTTGAATTAAGGCCGGTAAAAATCGACATTATGTACAAAGTCTTTCTGAAGGTGTCACTGGCTCTTGCTTTTAGTAGATGGCCTGTGAATCCCCAGGCTGTATGAATTGTTGTATGTCTAGATGTTCACACCAGTCGTTTTCAGCACAGAAAGAATCCTGGGTGGAATGCAAATTGCCAAGCTGGATCGAGTTTTCATTGTTGCATGCCCACCTAGGTACTAATTTTGTTACTTTTTAAACTGATCTCGAACTAAGGAATTTTTCAGACTACCAAGAACATTGTACATCCAGCCTTCCGTTCACAGTATGGCCAGTAAGGGAGAAATCATTGCTAGGTGAACCGTGATTATAATCATGTGTGACATCATCCATGGGCATAAATCACTTTATAACATCCATGGAAATGATGTAGGAGGCTGTGGCATCACATCAGCTGAGGCCGTGACGTCAGAGGACATGACGTCAGCAGCCGTCTTATCAGTGTTATCAGATAACGTTCAAGGTCAAAAGTGACCCAGAACATCCCTTTTCCCCCACTTACAACTTTCGGTTGCGCATGAGTAAATTCCTGACACTCCCGCAACTCCGTTTCTGTTTGACTGATTTCGCTGAACAACAATTGGCATGATAGTAATATTTGCGCATGGGCTAACAACGTACCTAAGCCTTGTAAAGCTCAAATCTTTGGTTCTATTCAAAATATGTCGCTGAACTCTTCAGATAGGTAATATGCAGACGGAGTTCCTGATGGTCCCCTATGAATTCCATTACGAACGGAATAATAGCAATGTTTGGTCATTTGCGAACAATGAAAATATTGCACAGCTCACATCTCCGGCTGTGTTCAATGAAATGTTCTTATTTTCATGGATCATGCAGGTTAGGTCCCTATGCATTTTATTACAATCAGAATGATAGTAGTATCCGCGCAAGCACGAACAACAAAAACTTTATAAATCTATAATACCTCCGGTACCCTCCAATCTATTTGAAGTCAGTAACTGCAGAATAGTGTAGAATTTGAAGTTAGCTGTAGAATAGGTACCTAATAGATACCTACTCTATCGAACAATTTGGTGAGCCTATTCAGTGCAGGCCTACCCTACAAGCTATGATCATTTGATATTTCGCTCGTTTAGTGTTTCAATATGTGTTTCTGCACGAGAAAATACGCCAAAATCATTACCTATGTTGTAGTTGAGGCAAATAAAATGTGGCCATAACAACTAAGCAAAAAACGCTGCAAAGTCCTTGTCACATGGGTTTATTATTCTATTGGAGTTCTAGAGATTCTTGTTGGCTGTTAAATTTATTGTTTCTTTCATGTGGAATGATTGAAAAAGCTATTTCTGATGATTTCCACCAATTTTGGCCCCAAAACATGAAATAGGTAGGTACGATTTTTTTTTCAGATCATCTTTGATCATTGGTAGTGCCATTTAATGGTCTTGATTCACCTGTTTACACTTTTTCCAATGTTATTATACACATTGATGGTGATTTCAGACATTTTTCCAGGTTTTTGACTCATAAAAAACCAATTTTGAGAGCTGAACCTTTGGTAAAACCTCACTTTCCGCGTCTTTGGTCAAAATCGACTTCATATTCGGTCTTCTCGTCCCCAAAAACATGGAAAAAGATACTTCAAAAGCTCATGTTACTAACACGTTGCTAAAACGCAAAAAGTACCTATTTTTACACACATTTTCACTCATAACACCCCTGGGTATATTCCGATCGGGCTGAAAAGTTTCGGGACACAACTAGGGCCCAAATGGAGCATGTGTGCGGAAAGAACGAATTTTTTAGACCGAAAATGAAGCCGGTACACGTGATACGGCGTACGGCGTACGGCGGACGGACATTGCATTTTGGTTTATTATTCTGTGAATAATACACCTATGTATTCGCTCAGCAAAAAATTTTTATAACACCCCCTCAAAATTTTTTCTTTTCCGTTTCAAGGTGCGTAGATTCCAAAAATGCAATGTCCGACCGCCGTACGCCGTCCGCCGTCCGCCGTATCACGTGTACAGGCTTCATTTTCGGTCTAAAAAAGTCGTTCTTTCGCACACATGCTCCATTTGGGCCCTAGTTGTTGTGTCCCGAAACTTTTCAGCCCGATCGGAATACACCCAGGGGTGTTATGAGTGAAAATGTGTGTCAAAATAGGTACTTTTGCGTTTTAGCAACATGTTGGTAACATGAGCTTTTGAAGTATCGGTTTCCATGTTTTTTTGGACGAGAAGACCGAATATGAAGTCAATTTTGACCAAGGAGTGGAAAATTGAGGTTGTACCAGATGTTCAGCTCCCAAATTCGATTTTTTATGAGTCAAAAACCTGCGAAATCGTCTGAAATCACCATCAATTTGTAGAATAACATTAGGAAAAGTGTCAACAGGTGGATCAAGACAATTAAATGGCACTACCAATGATCAACGATAATAAAAAAAATAAAATAAAAATAAAAGGAGCGTACCACCATTGATGGAAACCATCAGAAATAGCTATTTCAATTATTTTACATGAAAGCAGCAATAAATGAACAGCCAGCATTTCTGTAGGTATGTCCAATGGAATAATAAACCCATGTGACAAGGACTTTGCAGCGTTTTGGTTTATTATTCTGTGAATAATACACCTATGTATTCGCTCAGCAAAAAATTTTTATAACACCCCCTCAAAATTTTTTCTTTTCCGTTTCAAGGTGCGTAGATTCCAAAAATGCAATGTCCGTCCGCCGTCCGCCGTACGCCGTACGCCGTATCACGTGTACAGCCTTCATTTTCGGTCTAAAAAAGTCGTTCTTTCGCACACATGCTCCATTTGGGCCCTAGTTGTGTCCCGAAACTTTTCAGCCCGATCGGAATATACCCAGGGGTGTTATGAGTGAAAATGTGTGTAAAAATAGGTACTTTTTGCGTTTTAACAACATGTTAGTAACATGAGCTTTTGAGGTATCTGTTTCCATGTTTTTGAGGACGAGAAGACCGAATATGAAGTCGATTTTGACCAAAGACGCGGAAATTGAGGTTTTACCAAAGGTTCAGCTCCCAAAATTGGTTTTTTATGAGTCAAAAACCTGGAAAACTGTCTGAAATCACCATAAATGTGTTCAATAACATTGGAAAAAGTGTAAACAGGTGAATGAAGACCATTAAATGCCACTACCAGTGATCAAAGATGATCTTAAAAAAAAAAACGTACCTATTCCATGTTTTGGGGGCCAAAATTGGTGGAAATCATCAGAAATAGCTATTTCAATCATTCCACATGAAAGAAACAATACATTTAACAGCCAATAAAAATCTCTAGAACTCCAATAGAATAATAAACCCATGTGACAAGGACTTTGCAGCGTTTTTGGAATCTATTCACCTTGAAACGGAAAAGAAAAAATTTTGAGGGGGTGTTATAAAATTTTTTGCTGAGCGAATACATAGGTGTATTATTCACAGAATAATAAACCAAAATACGTAGGTTGAGTCCGCATTCAAAACAATCGAGTGATGAGTCATTTTCAATTGAAAATTTGCGTAACATCCGAATCTGCCATAAAAGTTCCAGCATGACCATATGAGCAAATTTTTGAATTTGGTATGTAAGTCCTTTTGACGATTTTCACCTTAGGTATTTTTACCACACCGATGTAAAGATTCCAGAACCTTAGTGATGTGATGCAGTCATTAGACGTTCATCACAGTATCAAAGAGGACACTGATTAATAGGTTCAACTTGATCCCCCCCCCCCCCTCCACAAACCTTTTGTTAAAATTTACCCGCCAACAAATCCTCCTCAGCCGCCGATGCTGGAAGGATCAGGATTCTATACTCACATCCAAAACGGGGGGGGGGGGGGGAGGAACATGTTTCTATCTGCACATCCAAGAGCGAGGAGCGAGCATGCTACTTCGGCGGGTAAATTTGGTATCAGTCCAGCTGAGGAGGTTTTGTTGGCAGGTAAATGTTTACAACAGGGTTGATAGCGGTGGAAGGGGGGGGGGGGGGGGGGGGACACGATTTTTGCATTGATGAAGTAGGTAAACTTTTTTCGGTAGGTACCTAAAAAAAGTCTCAGTACGTACTCACCTCAAAATTTCCAAATTGGAGTGGGGGGGAGGGGCAAAATGCACGAAAGGCACTTACTTGGAGCATAACGAATGTGTGTGCAAAATTTCAGCTTATCAAATATAAATCGCATGCAACACTCACCTAAAAATCTTTGCCCGGAAGTGGGCAGTGTCGTAGGTTTATACTACGAGTATCACCAATTTCGACATTCATTTCGCAATAATTTTATATGGAGACGTACGGAAACTAAATAATATCGGCTGATTGCACCGTATATTGGAGATGAAATGTTTCATGTTATTTCAGGTGCTTCTTTTCTTCTGTTTGTATAGAGAGGAATGATCGCTAGTAGTGACAATTAGTCATTCTAGTCTACCACTTTTTCGTATCGGCATCTTTTTTTTTCCTCAGGAGACCTTTCTCACAAATCGCACGTCACTAATCGCTAGCGGTGCCTGGTCGAAACGAGTTGAGTGGTAAGGGAAGCGCATGGGTCGAAACTTGGTCACTAGAAAACCGCGTTTCGGTCACCGTTGGTCGAAACGAATTGCGCCGAGTCAAAGAAGAAGAACTAGAAAAAATAACGAATTTCGAACTTCCGTAACTCCGGCATCTGAAGGTCCTGAGGGTTGAAATTTATTACACGTCCTCAGGGGTCCCTCGAAAATGGGTGTACGAAAAATCAAAACTGAAGACTCCCGTGGAGCCGAGTTACGGTGGGCCTACTGGTTCAGTCGTGTAAACAGTGTCCTGGTCGCAGTAGGTAGGTATACCTATTTCGGTTCTCTTGCCTTGCGGGTCGCTGCCGCGTCCCTAGATCCCGTGAAACACTAAGGAATAAGTCAACCACACTCAAAACTTGTTCAAAAATGGCCCATTTTTTCCAGAAATGAATATTTTTGACCACTGACATTGTAAAGAATAAAAACGGAGTTACCGAATGGTTGCATATTTCCATTAATACATGAAAAATACACTATTATACCGGTTTCGGTTAACAAACCTTCGTCATTACCCAGCAATAACTGAAGGCACATTGGAGAGAGGTGAACTTATGAATAGTCCCAGAAACTGAAAGATGGGTCGATTGGAACTGGTTGTGAAGATGAATGGCAAAGGGAACAAAGTGAAGAGGGTCGATTCTGAGAGGCCATGGAAGTGAATACCAAAAAGTGAAAGGAAGGCATGGAGGAAAAGGAGGGGGGGACCAAGCTATTACAAAAATGAACGCGATAATGGAGAAAAACTTAAAGGAATTACAAAGGAATTACGTCATCCAAAGACTACATAACCTATCACTCTTAATAATTTCAAATTTTTCAAGTAGGTGCATCCAAAAAGCTCCCTTTCGGGCAGAAATGAAGAAACCCAAGTGCCTATTTTTAACATCAAAACTGAGGCTATGACTGAGGTGCAAAGATCGAATCACACTTATTATCCTGGAAATCTGTTTCATGTTCCTTTATCTCCAAACTCCCTGTCAGGTCAACTTCATCTCCAAACTTCCTACCAGTTTGACCACAGTAGTTTTATCACAAGTTTAATTAGTTTGACCACAAGAACACCTTAATTTATAAACCCATTTCAATCTTGAACTTTATCTTTCACTGAACTTAATTGTTTGGGTTGAATGACCTCACCAGTCGGTTTTTAATCTCTGCTTTATTTTTGATTGCAATCAAAAATTGCAATCAAAAATAAAGCAGAGATTAAAAACCGACTGGTGAGGTCATTCAACCCAAACAAGTAAACATCAACCAAGTCAAAAAACCATCAAAGTACTGAACTTAATGAGGATCTGAGATTATTCTAAGTTTGATATCCTACTCTTAAACCTTTAGAAGTTAATATTTTACCAATTTTGTCCGAATAGTAGTTATTAACAATGCACAACAATAAAATGAATGAATGGATGAATTAATAGTACTTGGTAAATCACTGAATGATGATCCTTCACGTGTTTCTCAATTACTGAGTTCATTTCTGTAACAGCTTGCCCCCCCCCCCCAACATGCAACCCCACGTTCCTTTCCCTTTTCGGCTTTCACGTCCATGGCCAGTCAGAATCGACCCCCTTCATTGAAACCCCTTCTCCATTCCTCTTCACAACCAATCCCAATCGACCCACCTTTCACTTTTTTGGACTTGTCCCTTCAGTTATTGTTTGTTACTGACGATGGATTGATCACCGAAACCGATATAACAGTGTACTTTTCGTGTATTATTGGAAATAGACAACCTTTCAATAACTCCGTTTTTATTCTTTGAAAGGGGGTCTTACCCCCCTTTGAAATGGGTTTCCACGATTTCAACGCGAATGACTTGGTTCGTATTGACATAGTTTTTACATTTCAAACATCGAAACATTCTGTCTCGAGTTAGGTACCATTTGAGCTGTGCCACTATAATAAATTACATATCAATTTTTGGTTATTGGTTAGCCATTATTGTTTTTCAGCTCTTATTTTTGACCCCCCACCCCCCCCCCCCCCCCAACACCGATTTCATAAACTTTTTGTCATTAAAAATGTTGTTGACTATTGACGTCGGTTATTTCTCTTTTACCACATTGTTACAGGTTAAACATTAAATTTAGACCAGCGTTTTTATGAGTCTAGATGTAAAGAAGTGATGAAGCCACATCTCATCTACATCCATCCTCCTGCGAGACTTTTTGTTTTTAGTATAAACCTGGGGAAAATAGGTAGATACCTATTCCACTGGCGCAGCGATACAGGGCTATAATAGGAGTACCTAGCTATGTCTGTACTTCTTCTTTGCACCAGGCTCGACACGTGACTCAGCTACTCGTTGTGCTAACTCGTTGTTCCCCACTCATAGTTGCTCCCTCTCTGTCTTTCGTTCTCCTTGTTGATAGCGACGCTTGTGGCCTGCATTGTTTTTCGATAAACGGTCGCTCTCAGTCTGTCACAGTTTTCTGCCGGCGTTTCTCTTTGACCTACTCAAGAGCTAGGTACCATTTGTTATCAGTATTTTTCAGTGTCCCTCGTTTATTTTCCTGTGGTAAGTGAATTCCGTAGCACAATGTCACAATTGCATATTAATGTAATGGATACCCGCTTTTTGTAGCACAATCTATAATGCCAAGTTCCTTGGCATGGAATATAATATGGCTTGTATAGAATGGAGTTGAAACCCAAGTGGAAAAGTGGGACAACGCCTGATTGAGGTACATACCTCATCAGTCAGGCGTTGTCCCACCTTTTCCACTTGGGGTTTTGAACTCCAATCTGTACAGTAAGGAACTTTTAGCTAGGTACCTGCCTAAATAAAATAATTACCTACCTAAGAACTCTAGATATCACTTTCGAGAGTTAGGTATTTAAATAACGAAATATTTTCAAGGTGAAAATTCTAGTCTTGCAGCATGGCTGAAGGAACGAATTTTTAAAGAAATATTTTGGGAATTTTAGGATTTAAATTAATGGCCATCTGCCAGAGGCACTTATCACGGCCTGACTGGGCACTTGTTGAGACCAGCGTGGCACGTCGTGCAGAAAAATTATGTCAATAACTCATTTTTGGATGTTTTTAACCAAAAGTTGTGATTTTGATCGCTCAGTGCAGTCTTAACGTGCCGAAACTACTCATAATCGATTCAGCGACAAAAAAAAAAAAACACATGGTAAACGACACCTCAAAAACCTGCATAAAAAATATGCAATTTTTGTTGATTTCGGACTGGGACAAGTTGCAATCGATTCAGCACCCCAAAAATAATTATGGACAACATCCACAAGCCTATGTGCTGATATCCTTCTTGTTTTGATTTTTTGGACCAAAAGTTGTAAATTTGGACCGCTACGCACAGTGCGATCGGGCTGGGTAACAAACTCATCATTACTCTTGCGAACACGTAGTTTTTTGCTCTAAGAACGAATTTTTTACAGTGGAAATTAAGGGATTTATCATGCGGAATGACACACACACACTTACGCACACACACACACAAACACACACGAGGGGTTTGCAGTTCTCAGGGAGCATCTCTGAAATTTTCGAACGAGCCAAAAAGCTAAATTTTCCTCGAAAATTCGCTAATAGTAGTTAATATCGTTCAAACCTACGCATATATCTAGTTTTCTAATTAATTCTCAACTCATATTATTAGGTCTATTACCTAATTTACACCGGCAAGTCTCATTTTGCTTCGACTACAAATGTTTGAAACTCGACCACTGGAGCAATTCCTGCAATCGAATTTTCGAAGAAAAGGGGATGTTGCAGTGAGTCCAGAATTTTCAGTAGGGACAAGCATTTTTCGATGCCAACCCGTTCGGAGCATTCTGAATCCATCTTGATTTCAACATTTCACAAATTATCAAGTGTTGTCTAGAGCCGAGCAAAAATGGCTAGATACTTACATGTCATGTACAAAAGCAGTAGGGCTAAGTGTGGAATATACTACAACACTCGTCGAATGAGGAAATGGACGCCCCCCCCACCCCCCCCCCCCCCCCCAATTGCTGCCCAAATGCCCAGCGGAGCGCTTTCCAAAATCGGTGCTATAGGTATGATGGATCGGATTTAACGGAAGTGAGCGAAAAATAGGAAGGAAAACGTGTAGGAAGGAAATCTGGTAGGTGCCTACCTTCTTATTGCTCTCTCTCTCTCCTGATGTGGGAACCGAGTGAGTGATGGAAATTGATGTATATAAGCAGTAAGTACTACTCAGATAATCAACCTGAACAAGAATTCAATTAGGATTATGAAACGACTGCCTTTGTTGTACTTTTACAGATGAGGCTGATTATATTGGATGATGCAAATGAGGTCGGTCGTTGGGCTGCAAAACTTGTGGTCAAGAAAATCAACTCATTTCAACCTGATGAATATAGATATTTTGTCCTTGGACTACCAACAGGTATTTTAAACTAATTTAAAGTGCAACAATCAATTATAATACAAATTATTTTACTAACACGAGGACGGAATTGATTTGAGTTTCTCAATTCATTGTGTACATAACTGAAACTTAATCTTTAATTATTTTCCTAATGTAATAAATTCGAAAAGCAGGGAAAAGATTGAGGTACGAAAGTGTGAAAATTTATATAAATTAAATTCCCCTCCCATGCTTGGGGGGAGGGACGTATAACACAATTTCCCACAAAAGCACCCAAATCTAGGGGCCAACAGACCCGCAGGTTCACGACCTGCTTTAGTTTTCGGCGACCAAATTTTTAGCCAGATTCGCAACCTGGGTAATGCGTTTCTCAACCTGCCCTTCGGCTCCCAGCCAACTATCAGTGATCATAAGAGAGTAGGTAACGTCTTCCCCTTTTTATTTATTTATTTAATTCATAAAAGGTCGTAAATGTACAAAAGTTCTGTACCGTATAAAAGGTCTGTGGACTGGTACAAAAATATCTCTAGGTATCTAGAACTTGGATCACTCAATGTCCACGAATCCGCACTGTGGAATTCTTCACACCCTCTGGTCGGCGAGCCACTCGCAGTTACAAGAGTGAGCGCGAGTTGACTGCGGCCAGTGGAAAAATCATTCTTGTTTTTATAACCTAAATGGAAATAAGGCTATAATGATTATAAGTTATAGCCCAACTAAGTTTTCTATTATATTTGGACAACTGATGAGGGAACATAAAAAAATTAAACTAATAATTACTACGAATCATGTCAACCTAAAATCACCAGAAAAAAAAATTACAATATGAAAAGGCTTGTTCATCTTAAACATAATATTATCATCAAACTGACATGAGCCATTGTAACATAACGGACTAGCAATTAGCTCAGATGTTCGCTTGAGTAGTTATGCCTGTAAGTTGTCATAAACTTGTTCATGATTATTCATTTTTGGTATTGCGATGTACTCAGTAGGTACCTACCTATCAACATTAGGTATCAATCAAGTACCTACATATAGAAAAAGGGATGTATGAATTAAAATATAGGATTGGATTGGGACACACTATAGTTGGAAAAAAATAATAAGTTGCGAATAAATACGTGAATAATACTTGAGTAGGTACATGGAAAATTGGGCGCCGTTGGTCATATGAAAAACACTAACGTAGGTATGGGCCCGCGCGTTCCTCACTCAGTACCTAGGTAGGTAAGTACGGCAAATCCCGTCGTACACACTTGGAAGTCAGTACCTAACGGAAAAATTATGCAGAAAACAATGGTAATTTCAGTTGCTACATAGGGGAGATCAGTAGCGGTGCGTGGGGTCTGAAAACGGTGGGGCACCAAACCAGAACACAAAAACCAACAGATTTGTCTACAAAATACCCCAAGGCATCAACACCCTTCTGTTATTTACTGATGTAGTGATATTCAGCAATGCTTATTTCTTTTAATCAACACTCTACAAATACGTCGACAATTTCTACTGCAACTTAGCCACCGAATTCATGTGTTACAAAAAATATAGTACCTAAACTAAAATGAAATAAATCAATGACCGGCCGGTACCTATTTGAATGGAGAAGCTATTGACAAGCAGCTAGGTAGCTATCTGTGTGTCCACAAGATCACAAACAGCAAACAGGAAAAAACGCACATAGGTATACCACAAATACAAATCTGTCATTGGAACCGGGCCGAACACATAACGCACGAAATTTGACGCAAAAAAATTTAAAACTGACAACAGAGAAAGCGAATGTGATTCAGAGACAACAAAATCAAATCGGAAGAAGAAGCATCTCGTATTGAGATGACAAACTGAATCGAAGGGATCAAATCGATTGTGAAATGAACGAATTTTAGGTGGAAATCAGATTCTGGGGACAGGCCCGAAGTGGGCGTGGCGAACAACATTTGTACTCGACTGAGCATGCGTGGACGGGCCATTTTTCTCGGTTGCCATGGGGACACTAGGTCCCAGGACCTACCTGCCAGTTTCAGAAGCCTAGGTTTCGATTTCGATTGCACGACATCGATTACTGTTGCTTTATTCCGATAACATGCTTGGTCTATGAAGCTAACAAGAAGGAACCACCATGGATCCTCTACTAGAATTTTGAATATCCATAGCCAGAGAAATCTGGTGAGTCGCTGTTGAACTTTGTGAAAAATGCTAGGAACAGTGTAAGGAGCGAAATTCAGATGCTAACTGAACAGTGGTTGGTCTTGTTAGTATTTCTGGGGGCCGGGGCAGTGGCCCAAGTAGCCTTATGGACGCAACGCCCCTGGCGGTGATATAATAGTGAACTGATCATAACTAAGGCCCCAGACTGATAACTTTCCAATTCCGTCCGCAAATCAAAGGTCAAACGTCTTTGCCCTACTCAGCGGGGCGCAGGCCCACTGGAGGGTTAATGATTGTGATTTCGACTCACTCTCCTGATGGCTAAGTGAATTTTAATTGAGAATGACTGCTATCACATAACTATGGAACAGAATACACGAATTTAGCATGAATCTAAAAAAATACTGATTCCATAATTCTCAAATACCAGTATACCCACTGACTGGATGATGCATAGATCACTCGTGCTGCCGCTCTTTACTCAAAGTAGCTTCCCCAAGTTTCTCATGTAACTAGACCAAATATAAGTCGATTAGAAAGAGAACGAGTGAACTCCAGTATTTTGAGCTCCAGCCCTCACCCTACACCCTGAAAATTGGTACCTACCTACCTAACGTATGGCTGTGGTACCTATGGGTTTAAAAAGTAGAAAACATGTGTTCTGATATCTAAGCTTATCTACCAGAAACCAACAAGAAAAATTACTGTTAATCTGACGATTTGTTGACCCCCATCACTAACCCCTTCCCACCACTTTTTGACATGAATAAAACAGCATCTGATGAGGAAAGTTGGGAACGTTGCTACGAACGTAGGTAGGTACTACTTATCTAGTTATCTTATCAGGTTATGGAAGAGGGTAGGTTGCGGGCCCGTTTTAGGTGAAGGAGGAAGGTTAGAACATTCTACTAGCCTATGTTCTAATCGGGATGAGCAGATAATTTTTCAAGAAACTCCATCTAAATCTGTTCAGCTGGTGACCCTTTCGAACTGATTGCAACTGACTTGGGGCCAAAAGGTTGGTAAGATTAGTTTTCAAAATTTTGAAAGGATTTGCTCCACAGCTCTACCCTCCATTTCATTTAGTGTTTTTGGGGCAAGATTATGAAGCATCCTCCCTCTTGGCCTCAGGAGTCTGAATTTCCCACCCTGGAGAAATTGGGGAATCAGGTTTTTTGCTATTTGTGAGCCACTGAAAACTGAGCTTTGTGTTAGGAGTCATTCATCAATAGATACTAACATTTTGATAGAATTTGTGTTCTTTCGACTTTTTATCTTCCGTTTCACCTGTTTTTCCTTCAGTTTCACTACCAGCGTTCATTAGGTAATAAAGTACCCAATTGGGTAGTGCAACAGAACCTCAAGACAATAAGTGTGTATTAGGTACTACATAAATATTCTTATTGTAAGTGTTAGAGAGGAGGGAACAGAAGGCATGGCCTTTGAAACTCCTTTCAATTATTCATGCCAATTCTGAGCACTTGTAATTTAAGTTTCTTCCTACAAGTACCTCCAAGTAATTTTCGAAGTGATATACAGATATACTTGATGGCCTAAGAGTATCATTTTGTTGGAAGGTATGTATAATACCTACCAACAAAATGTTGTCTTTACCTGATTGCCAACAAAGAAGTCCTTCTAGGTTACTGATCATTGAATTATCCATGAACTACTGTATGATCTCACCTATTTATGCTTGTTTCCAGGAGGAACACCTCTCACCATGTATCAACATCTCATAAAGTATTATAAATCTGGAAAAGTATCTTTCCAGTACGTTAAAACATTTAATATGGACGAATATGTTGGTAAGGAAAACCAGTAAGCTACCTACCCTACCTACCTGCCTAACAAACTAATAACTGGGACTACAAACTTACTCCAGACCTACGATTAGTGATTTTATGTTAGCTGATGTGCACCAAGATTACTTCTGTCTCTAGAGGTATGTTCGGACAAGCAGTTCTGAATCAGTGCGGAATAGAATTGGTGGTGAGGGGGGGGGGGCGCGGATGAGAACTGTTCAGGATGAGAAAGCGAAAACTGAACGGATGAGAAAGTTTTTCGAACTAGTTCAGAACTGGTAAACTGAATAACAATTCCTATTAGTTATAACCTTATAGCTGTCTAATTAGTGATTTTTAGAAGAGAAAAATAACTGGAGGATGAGATGGGCCAAGTTGACTGGGTTTTCGAAACCGAAGGTACCTACATTTTAAAAATCAAACGGATGAAGAACGTTGAAATTTCCTTATATGTGGCCAATGCAGGTGCGATTTCCTCGAGTTTTACCTTAAGTAGGTGGCACATACTGCCTGACAATCTAAAAAGTTTTCAAAAAAATACCTAGAGAGGACGGTACCTATGTTTTTCACCCCTTGGTGATGACTCAAGGCAAAGCCAAGCTTTGAGGACCCAACAAGACCGCAAGTGGGATCTCTATACCAAATTTCATTAATTTAGGTCTAATAGTTTTGGAGAAAAGCGAAGGACAGCGGACTGACAGAGTTTTTTCATTTCTACGTCTACTGTGCATCACTCAGCTATTAGTTCTGAAGAAAATCCAGAACCTCTCAAACGGGTTCTGAATGGTTATAAACTACTTTTTCCGAACACCCAGCTTCTAGTTCGGAACCTTTCAGAGCTAGTTCTGATGCTGTCCGAACCAGAAGTTCGATGTCAGACAAAGTGGTGTGACAGAGTGTGAAGTGGATCCTCGAGAGTCCCTCCTCTAGACTAGCTGTATTATCAACAGCAAAGAAGGGATATCGATTAGGCTTCAGCCAAAACGACCACATCTTCACCGGAAAAACAAACGACTCGAGAACTGCCACTGTCACACTCCTCCCCACATGACGACACACTTCCGGGTAGCAGAAGTATGAGAGGGAAAAGGGGGGTTGAAAAGTAGTATGAAGTTCTAGTTCAGGAAAGGACATCTGAACAACTTCAAGGCTCAAACCTCCATCCCAATGGTAGGTACAATGTGAATAATATTTACTGGTGGAGAACAAAGCTCCTACATACGAGTATTGTTGGAGAAAAAATGTTTTCCAGTGAACTGATCATCTGGGCTATCTCTAGGTGATCAACCCCCATCATTAGGATGGAATAACTATTGAGAGCTATAAATTGGGACATACCATTAATCGCCTTCAAATAAGCTCAATATATTTATACTGAGCTCAAAAGGGTGAATGGGGGGGGGGGGGGGGGGGAGCCGATAGATGTATGTAGGTACTACAAAAGGGTCAGGATTTTGGTAAAGGAATCCTTCTCGAAACCTTTGGACTTTTCCTTCTGGAACGCCCTCAAAAAGTGGATGGAGTAAGGTGAGTTACTCAGCGCATACTACCAAACCATGCTCTGCTACCATGTGACGGTGGACGCTCGAGAGTCCCCCCTCTAGACTAGTGATATTATCACCAGCTAAGAAGGGATGGGGTCGTTTGGACCCCATCTTTACCGGAACAACAAACGACTTGAGAACTGCCACTGTCACAGTAGCTCGTAACCATTCAGAACCAGTTCGAAAGGTTCTAGATTTTCTTCAGAACTTAATAGTTTGAGGCATGCGCAGTAGACATTTTCACTCATCACTTATCTACTGTGGTGGAGACTGCTATAGTTTCAATATAAGTAGGTAGGACCTAGGTAGAATCGAATTGAAAAAAAATCCGTCCTCTGTCCATCGTTTTTCTTGGGGTCTAGTTGGTCCCCAAGCTCTGCTTTTCCTTTAGTCATCACTGCAGGGTGAAAAATAGGGTCTGAAACTCAAAAAAGAATAATTCAGAAACTTACAATGGGTACCTACATTTTTTCGACTAATATTTCGAGAATTATGAGGATTTTAGTCAAAATGTTGACAAAAAAATCATGGTATATGAGGTTCAGGTGGCTCTAAATGACCCCTACGTTGCAACTAATATAAAAAACGCTGCAAAGTCCTTGTCACACGGGTTTATTATTCTATTTGACATACCTACAGAAATGTTGGCTGTTTATTTATTGTTTCTTTCATGTGAAATAATTGAAATAGCTATTTATGATGGTTTCCACCAATTTTGGCCCCCAAAACACAAATTAGGTAGGTACGCTCTTTTTTTTTCAAATCATCTTTGATCACTGGTAGTGCCATTTAATCGTCTTGATCCACGTGCTGACACCATTTCTAGTGTTATTATACAAATTAACGGTGATTTCACACGATTTTCCAGATTTTTGCCTCATAAAAAATCAATTTTGGTAGCTGAATCTTTGGTAGAACCTCAATTTTCCACTCTTTGGTTAAAATCGACTTCATTTTCGGTCTTCTCGTCCCCAAAAACATGGGAAAAGTTACCTCAAAAGCTCATGTTACTAACATGCTACTAAAACACAAAAAGTACCTATTTTTAACCATATTTTCACTCATAACACCCCTGGGTATATTCCGATCGGGCTGAAAAGTTTCGGGACACAACTAGGACCCAAATGGAGCATGTATGCGAAAGAACGACTTTTTTGGACCGAAAATGAAGCCTGTACACGTGATACGGCGTACGGCGGACGGACATTGCATTTTTTGAATCTAGGCACCTTGAAACGGAAAAGAAAAAATTTTTGCTGACCGAATACATAGGTGTATTATTCACAGAATAATAGGTACCTACCTAGGTTTTTTTAAACCTTTTTGTAAATTGCTAGGATACCACCTACTTAGGTAAAACTCTAGGTAAAAGCACCAGTAGTGGCCAGATATAAGGACATTTTTTATGTTCTTCATCGTTTTCGGAGTTTTAGTATGTATTTAGCAGCGGTTTCGAAAAACCAATCAATCCTTGGCCCAACTCATCTTCTAGTTATTTTTCTCTCCTAAAAATCACCAATTAAACAGGTGTAAGGTTATAACTGCAAAGAGTTGTTATTCTGGTTACCAGTTCTGAACTACTTCAAAAAGCGTGTGGACAGACAGAGTTAGAACTGCAATTTCTGAACGGTTATCAACCGTTCGTTACTGACCACGCCCATATTGGCTGTTTGGACAGCGTCAGAACTAGTTCTGAAAGATCCCGAACTGAAGTTCGATGTTTGGACGAAGTACCTACTTTGTAACCATGCAGAATCAGTTTGAGAGGTTCTGGATTTTCTTCAGAACTGGTAGTTCGAGGCATGCACAGTAGATGTTTTCACCTGCTATCTTTTCAGATATGTAGAACCCGACTAACTCCACCGTAATGGTACTACCTCAGTAATATTTACTGGTCGAGAACAAAGCTCCTACAAGTGAGTATTGGTGGACTTGGGGTCTAGCTGGTCTTCGGATGTTGGCATTCCACTCACTAATCATTAAGGTGTGAAAATAGGGTTTGAAATTCTCAAAAATGCATAACTCCAAAACTTACATTACAAAGGGTATTTTTTCCGCCCAGTATTTTGAGAATTATGACGTTTTTAGTAAAAATGTTGTCCAAAAATAAGGTTCAGGTGGCTCTAAATGACACCTAAGTAATTAGCAACTAATTAAAAAATAAGGGTACCTGTTTTTTTTTAGATAGTTAGGATACCACCTACCTACTTAAGGTAAAAGCACTGGTAGAGGCCACAGTTAAGGACATTTTTAACTTTTTCATCCATTTGAGAGTATGTAGGTACCTAGGGTTATGAAAACCCAATTGATACTTTTATTTTTCTCTCCTACGACCAGTTTTAGACATGGTGGGTAGTTGTGGGAGTTGTTATTCTGGTCATTAGTTGTAAACTAGTTGGAAAAGCGTTCGAACGGACAGAGTTAGAATTGAAAGGTCTGAACAGGTATCATCTCCCCCCCCCCACCCATTTTCAGTTTTATTCATAACTGGTTCGATTCCTAATTGATTCAGAACTGCATGCCCGAACATGGTTTCTGTGTTCATATTAACTAATCACATATGTTATGCACCTGTCATGTTCTAATAGGTAATAACTACCAAGAAAACAGCTAGTTTTAACAAACTTAACATGAACCGATTAATAATTACTACTCTGGTTGATTTTTAAAGAGACTGCAAATAACAGACCACCTACTGTTGGTTAATCTTATATTATGCTTGTCTTTTGAAAATTCAATTCGCTGTTTGAAATATGCACATCCCACTGGAACTCCCAGTTGGGTATCAATGCTGACAACTAAGTTATCCCTCAGCGGTTCCTGCACAGCACTTCTATGCTTTCCACCGGTGTCAACCTTCTTGAAAAAAAAAAAAAAACTAATAAACTACCTACCTACCAGTCTTCTCACTCGGTGTTCCATCTTCCACCCATGATTTCCAAACTTTTAAAATGGTGCTAATGAATCAGATGCTCCATCTGCTAAGGCGCAGGAGCACTGTAATGTGACATGTCTTTACCGTCTCTTCACATCCAGATAGATTCATCAACTTCCGTAATTAATTTCATAATTTCTTGTACACCTATATATTTCTTGATGTTGTCCTATATAGGTACCATACCTGTACTATATGGCATATGCAGTTCTTCACACTGTCTTATATAGGTACCATATTAAATATATAGGTGTATACTATGGCCAGCTTTAGAGAAGGCCACGGCGCAAGATTTGGCAACACTGTAATAGTTCTTGGTTCAGGCCGCTCTCATATCTCATAACTACTGCCTTCTTTAAGCTCAATGAATGAATGCTTCAGTTATTTTGTTATTAATTACGATTAGCTATAGTAATGAAAACAAACGTCTTCTGAATAAAGCTTTATTTGAAAGAAAGGTATTGAACCAAAACCTAGAACAACGGAAAGGAACAAACAAGATGACTTGGAGAAAAAGAAATGGAACATGAAATATAGTTTGCTTATAATATAGCCTTCTACTTCTGGAACTTCTTCAACTTGCGACTGTAATTTTGGCTTATTATTCTCTGAATAATACCTACAACTATGGATTCGGTTCGGAAAATTTGTTTGGAACACCCCCACAAAATATTTTCTTTTACCACGGTTTCAAGGTGTGTAGAGTCCAAAAATGCGATGTCTGTTCGCCGTGTTATCGATATTTACCTCAATTTTTGGTCTAAAAAAAATCGTTCTTTCGCACACAGTCTCCATTTGGGCCCTAGTTATATCTCCTATCTCGGCAGCCCGATCGGAAAACATCCAGGGGTGTTATGGGTGAAAAGTGGTGCAAAATTAGGTATTTTTGAAGTTTTAGTGAACTTGGGCTTGTGAGGTTTCGTTTTCCATGTTTTTTAGGGCGAGGAGACCAAATATGAAGTTGACATTGACCACTGAGTGAAGCATTGAGGTTCTAACGAAGTTTTAACTCTCAAAACTGAATATGTATGGGTCAAAAACCTGTGAAAATGGCTGTAATCATCAGAAATTTGTATAACACAGGAAGTAGTATCGACAGGTTAATCAGGGAAATTGAATGACAAGTTCAATGATCGAAGATGACTTGCCAAGAGCCAAAATTGGTGAAAATTATCAAACACAGCTGTATCAATATTATTACACATGAAATGAACAGCCAACATTTCTGTAGGTATGTCCAGTAGAATAATAAACCCATGTGGCAAGGATTTTGCACCGTTTTTTGATTTTTGATCACAAACATTCATGGAATAATTATTCGAAATCACATTGACTGCACGTAATGCTGTCTTCTAATGTGGACTCCCCACAAGCGATATCTTTGAGACAAATGTTAGGATGTCTTATTGGTTAGGAGCCTTCAAAAACGTATCACTTTGAACACTCTTGGGAGATAAAAAAGTTCATAACATTCAAAGATGAATGTCACAAAATATTCTGTTATCATAACAATCCCTGTAGCCGAGTGACGGATAGCACTGTTGTAGGTACATAATTATCATCATGTTTTGCAAGGGTCGATTCTTTCTATTCTCCCTGTTGAAGGTACCTACTTATCTACTGTACCTAAATCATTTTCGGAAAAATGTTATATACAAACCGCTGACCTTGGTTACGATTCCCAATTAGTATGGGGAATTGCATGGATCCACTTCTTCTCTTCATTCTTGGGAAAACGAAACTAAGAAACATGATTCTTTTGTACTTCCGTAATTACTTTTGCATCCTGGCATGACACAATTTTCCGGCATTTTGTTATCATTAAAAACAATACATTTTGTTAACAATATTAAATGTTGGAAAGCATTTTCGCTAGAAGATCTATAGTCTATAGGTAAACTATCGAAACGCGGAAATAAACAAACCTAGTCTTATTGGTGGGTGATTATCGCGGCCGACCTGAAGTACGACGTTGCCAATTCTCTACTGCCACGGCCTTCTCTGAAGCCGGCCGTGTATAAACCCATTTAAGACAACGATACAACATACTGCTGAGTGATGATTACATGGGACGCTCACACGACTGTGGATAGCTACTGGGGGTTACCCATGGTTCTTGAACTGCTGATTTTTTTTCTAAATTTGCTTTTTTTGTTGTCTGTTGATGATAAAAATTGTATCAGTTCGCCAAAATAGCATATTATACTAGATTGGCTCGCAAGATTACGTGGAAAGCGTCATTGACGTCATTGCTGCTAATTGGTCCTCCGTGTTACAGCATTGATGAACAGACATAGCCACCTGTCGGGCAGCATTACCAATGTCCCAGCTGATGCCCTACTCTGCTGCACTCTATTGGGAGGTTCTAGTTCTGGTGCCCAAAGGATTTCACACCCAGAAACTGATAACATATCTTCTTCAATATTTTGTTCCTTCCAGTACTCTTGCTCATACTGGCAACTTCAAAAAATGATAGATTCAATGAAATATTGAGGCACAACACATGTTTAAACACAGAACGATTGTGCCATACAAAAGTTATCCAGAGTGGGCATTATGGTGATGTGCTTGAATCTTTCCTTATCTTCAATATGGATGTGCTCACAGCCACGTCATGGATTATATAAAATAAGCGTTTCCATGAAAACGTTCAGTGCAGATCACATGCCTGGCACGTTGATAGCAGACCTATAAACCTGCACCTGGCGGGTGAAAGAGTATCCTCTTCCCATTCCCATTCATGTCAGGTTGGCTAGAAATGTTTTCTACACGCCTTCCTCACTCCATTACGGTCCTACCACGCCTCAGCGAAGTTGTCATGGTTTTTATTCATAAATTCAGTGTCAAAGAGCAGTTTTCTAGTTTTCTGAGCACGGCACAGCAGCTGCTCATGCTCCTTTTGGAAGACATTATGGTTGTAAAATGGAAAACTAGAAAATTTGACCAATAATAATTGAGGTGCGCCAGGCACAGCAAGTAAGAAAACATGTATCTCACCATGTGCTTCTCATTTGCCATACTGATGATGATGCACCTGGCGCGAGAGGGGCCCCAAACCCAAAAATAAGGCATTTTTGGCAAATTACATCATTATGCATCAAGACAATCCAATATATCATGTTTTATGACATAAAACCGTTCAGCTTGGGAGGAAATTGGCTGATCGGCTCTAGCAGTGAACGTTTTAAATAATAACTACTCATGCCTAGTCCAAAAAAATGAGGAATAGATACCTACCATCCCATAGCCTACCATCTCATCCCAGGGTGCCATTGAAAATACTTTGATAACCCCTGTTGTATGCAGTACAAGTTCCCATAAATTTATTGCCCAGCTATTTAAAAAAATATTACTATATAACTTTACTGTTAAAAGAACATTTCAGTTATGCTCATGATGAACAAGATTCAGCAGGTGTGGAGCTTCTGGCAACACATTAGTATACCAGATATAAATTAACAGCATATATACATATATATAAAAATATTGGTTGATAATCAACGAAAACATTCAACATCGGTTATTTAGAGTTTCCATTTAATGGAATACATGCAGGTAGCTTATTTGAGTAGATGGGGAGGGGGGGGGGGGATAGTAGGTCCACCAGCCATCTTCTGAGGTTTTTCACTCATGAGAAATGAATGTAGTTCAACATTCAACCAATAAGGCTGGTTCTCCCCACTGAAGCGATACCGAGCGACCATGCAATCAGGCGACGAGAGGTGACTTGAGAAAGTGACACGAGGCCAGCAGGGTCCTCCATTAGAGGTGACTAAACACATTTAGTCTAGCAGAGCAGTTCCGTGGAAATGAAGTGCGGAGTTGTGGTGGTGGTGAAGGGATGAGGAGCTGATGTTGCTTGAAAATAGGGCCAATCCCATCCGAACGAGATCTGTCGCTCGTTGCTTGGTATCACCCACAGTCCATCACTCAAACACACGTGTAATGGAGGCCCCCCAATTCACTTTACCGCAATGGCATCAACTGCTCGAGTACGGACGAATATGCCTAGCCACTTCGGAACGCATCCAGTGGAGGACCAGCCTAAAGTGCTAAAATCATTTAAAAAAAATTAAACAATTAAATCCAACCATTTATTAATTATAACCCCCTCCCCCACCTCCACCCACCTATCAATTTTAACCGCCCACCCCCTGTCGACCTTTCTAAAGTTTGTTGCACAACTAGATCCAAAAATGAATCAATTGCAAAACGAACCATGAACATCTGGTGAAAAGTGCGTGCTGGGCATTGTACACAAACTATGCATAACTCCTCTCCCTAAAGTCAATCTATGAGGGAAAAAACTGTATGTTTTTTGATAAATAAAATAATTTTGTAACCCATGAACTTTGACATTTGTGAAACGAGTTGCACTTTCCCAAAGTTTGTTGCAACCTCTCCCCTCATTCCTCATTTAGACGCCTAGCTTACGAGAAGCATCACTAAAAACATATTGGATTTTCCTGAATACAGTACAGAAAAATCTAGCACCCCTAGATTAGGGAAAACTGCTGGATTCAGCAGGTAAATAATGACGTGGTTTGACATCTTATGCAAGAGAAAATGGGGTCTTAAAGTGTTTCTTGGGTACCTAATACAACAATAATTGGAATTTTCAGGCCTTGATACACAACACCCTCAGAGCTATCACACATATATGAAGGAAAACTTCTTCAGGCACATTGATATTAACCCAAAAAACACATTTATTTTGAATGGAAATGCTCTCAACTTGTTGGAAGAGTGTAAACTTTTTGAAGAGAATATTGTTAAATCTGGTGGAATCCATCTCTTCATCGGTGGTAAGTAAAATTAGTAATTTCTATTTTCGGTACTTCCATACACTATCACTGCATCCATACGATACTATATGAGGTTATTTTTTGTTACTGACGATGATTTGATCACCAAAACTGCTATAAGTGTGTAATTTGCGCAACATGATTCTCGTGCACAATGTGATTCAAGCCGATGATGAATCACTGATTTGTGTTGATGCAGGAGTTGGTCCTGATGGACACATAGCCTTCAATGAACCTGGCTCATCACTTGTATCTAGAACCCGAGTGAAGTCACTTGCACACGATACTATTTTGGCCAATGCCAGATTTTTCAACAATGATATGGCTCAAGTGCCAAAGCAAGCACTGACTGTGGGGGTAGGTACTATCATGGATGCCAAAGAGGTAAGTAACACAGCCAATATGGTAGCCCTGATGTTATCAAATACAAACATTTCTACCATAAGCCACTGCTGTAAACGTTTGAACAGTTGAGACTTTCAACAGGCTATAATTAAGAGGAGCTAATATTATGTTTTCGATCATACACAGACTTGAAATATTCACATCTGTTACGTTAGTATCTAGCAAGGGTGTGTTGTATCGTTACCTCCTTTCAAATTCGTCATTTCCTCCTATTATTTTATAGATTATGGTGTTAGTTACTGGGGCTGCCAAAGCATTAGCATTACATAAAGCTATAGAATGTGGTGTAAACCACATGTGGACGTTATCAGTTTTGCAAATGCATGCAAGCACATATGTGTTGTGTGACGAGGAATCAACAGCCGAACTGAAAGTGAAGACATATAGATACTTCAAGGTAACCTTAATAATATAATAATTCAGAAATAATGAGGTTACTAATCTTGAGCAAGCTTCTAAAAAGTTGATCGTTACCTACTAATCAATTGTATAGCATTACAAAGATCTCAATAATGAGATTATGGAGCCTTGCATAACTGCTTGTTTTCTTAGTGAAACCTGTAACCCCCCTCCCCCCCTAGTAGGACTAATCTACTTCAATGGGTCCGAAACCATTGAAACAATGTTCCCCTACATGTTCCCGCCTACATTTTGGTTGGATGCACCGTTATTCTATTCCAACATTTCCTCGCCGTTCTAGGCGTTGAAATTCGCAATAATTATGCACTGTCCTCCTGGTGCCCCATGTAGTTGGTTTGAGCCAAATCAACTTGATTGCACTTGTGAAGGACATTCTTGGCACAATTAAAACATATCAAAAAATGGCTCTATCCTAATGCAGTTTTGTGTAGATCCGAATCTGCAAAAATGTTGTTATAGTTTGGGAAAAAAGTTTATGCACATCACGTTTAGGCTGCGTGCAACTACTCGTACGTTAGCAAGTTGTACACAAGAGAACAATGGGCTTAACATTAGGTAGATCTTTTCAAAATATCGTCCTATTTTTTTCCATCTAAATGGATGACACCCCCTCAATTGTATACAGCCACTATAGGGAGTATTATGATTTTGGTTTCAGAGTTTATCAGAAACACACAGGAATCTTGTTGAAGATCCCGATCTAGAATAATTGGGTAAGTGAACAAAATTCATATTTTATCAAAAGTAAGTATGAGTTTTTGGCAAAGCTCAGCAATTCTCAATCCTTTCTCCACTCCCCTGTCCTGATTTAGAGGATTTATTTCCACCTTTATATAATAATGCTCAAGGTAATGATTTGTCCACTAAATAGGTAATAAAACGACCAACACGAATTTAGAAACATGCAACTGATCCCACTGCGGTAAAGTACATTAGGGGGCTCCCACGGCACGCATATTTGAGCGATGGACTTTGGGCGACACCAAGCGAGGAGCGATGGATCCTGTTTGGATGGGATTGGTCGCGTTTTCGAGCGACCTCAGCTTCCCATCCCCTCGTTCCATCACCGCCATCACCACAACCGCACACTTCATTTCCACGGAACTGCTCTGCTAGACTCTGCATGTTTAGTCGCCTCTAATGGAGGACCCCAGTGGCTGCCTCAAAGTAGCCTCTCATCGCCTGGTCGCTCAGTATCATCCTCAAAATTTAGTTTTTATAACGCCCCAGGAGCTGGTAATAATTTTCTTGTAAAAGATATTCTCTTGCCAAATGGAGGGCAGCTGGGTGACTTATGACAGGGGCGAATATAAGGGGGGGGCCCAGGGGGCCCGGCCCCCCCCCCCCCGGAATGAGGAGAAAATTTAAGGCAAATTTAACTGTGTGAGTTTATTCTTTAGATTTTGTTTTTTGTGTTGTGATTTTGATTTTAGGACTACATTATAGTTCAAATTTTGTTCTAAATTTTTTTGAACAATCAGTTTTGTTTTTATTGTGAAGATGAGCATGCCATAAAAGCTAAAGAATAAGTGTTTACCATCTTCATGATTTAGGCAAATATTAATAGGAATCATAATGCATAATTTACCAGATCTAATAGTGTGACTCTCCTACAAGTGACTCTCATTTGTAAATATGTATCCACTGTACTGTTAATTTTCTAATTTTTATTATATACCATTTTTGAGCTGTCAATTGCTTTGTTATACCCTTTTAAAACCAATATTCTTATAATCTAGTTGTAATTTACCCTCTGAAATCAGCCTTAAAACCCAGCGTAAAAGATAGAGTATAACTATACTTTATTACCCAAATTACTTAACACAAGATTGATCTAGGCCCCCCCCCCCCCCCCCAAATATATTTTATATATACGCCACTGACTTATGATAAGGATGAGAGGCCAATAAGAAGGGGGACAAACTGTCATACTCCGGCAATTGTGGGCAAAGAATCAGACTCCCAGATATTTCTTCATTATATACACTAAAAGGAAGAAAAAAACCTGTCTGATTATTTACCTATTGAAACTTACAGTCTATCTTTAGTAGTCAAAAAGGGAAAGATTACCATACCTAACTAGACAGTTGTTTATATCAGCGGAGCTGGCAGTTCTGAACTTGGTCATAAATACAGTTCATCTCAGTAAACCTACAGTAAGGGGGGGGGGGGGGGGCATAAGCCATGGCTGGGAGTCTCTTAAAAAGAAAGGTACAGTTTTCCAGCAAACTGGAATGGATTCCGATTTTTATTAGTACTTATTGCGACAACTAGGAGCATTGTTTGTTCACACCAAGGCCCCGAAGTTTTAACCAAGAAAATATCAACAGTGTCATTGTGTATCAAACAATATTAACCAGCCCAGTTATCAGTTATACGAAGAGCCATGAATCATGAAATGGATTGTAACTTTCGTTTTGTGAATATTTGTGAACTCATTGGTGTGCAAGTTCCCTACCTCCCCTTTACATTCAGTCACTATGTTTTATGGAACATAATTAAATTTCTAGCACTATTCTAAAATACTGAAGCTGGGCATGAGGTGTCGATATTATATTGTAAATTACTTATTACTCGTGTAGATTATCAATTTTTGGCATCTGTGAGGTATGTCGACTGTGTTTTCAGGTACAACTTCATATGTTTACAACACAAATGTTCCAAGTACTGAGTCAAAACTGAGGTAATTTTGTGATCTTTAACAATATTTATTTGCATCATCAACGCCAGTCTGTAGCTCCATTGCCTACATATGGACTGATTTAGCTCCTCCTGTATCACCTCCAACGCTTTGTTTAGTGTAACGTCTATCTTACAAAGTGCTGTTGTTTTCTGAGAAGTGATAGGCAGTTCGTTGCTCCATTCCATTTCAGGTCACACGTACCTACACGTTTTTTAGGCTAGGGTGATCACATCCAGGTTTGACCCCTTTTACTCCCAACAAGCCTCCGAGCAGATGGTTTTGCCTTGATCCGCTCTCAGCCATATTTTGAATCAGGTGCAGGTCAGATTTGGATCCAGCACAATCCCAAGGTAGGTGGCAAGATGGGTTTGTTTTGAGGGCGCCCCCTCAATCTCTAGAAGCTCTTCAAGCCTAAATGGTGAAACGCTACGAATCCTTGTCACAAGGGTTTATTATTCTATTGGACATACCCACAGAAATGTTGGCTGTTCATTTATTGTCTCTCAAAAACACGAATTATGCTCCTATTTTTTTTTACAAATTATCTTTGATCACTGAAGTGCCATTCAACTGTCTTGATTCACCTGTTGATACTACGTTTAGTGCTACATTTATGGTAATTTCAGATAGTTACCCAGGTTTTTGACCCATAAAAAATGAATTTTGGGAGCTCAACCTTTGTTACAACCTCCATTCTTCAGTCTTTGGTCAACAACAACTTGATATTCGGTCTTCTCACCCTAAAAAACATTGAAAACGGCACCTCACAAGCTTATGTTCACTAAAACCTCAAAAAAAAAACCCTATTTTTACACCCAATTTCCCCCCATAACACCCCTGGGTGTATTCCGATCGGGCGGCCAAGCTTCGGAGCACAACTACGGCCCAAATGGAATGTGTGTGCAAAAGAACGAATTTTTTAGACCGAAAATGAAGTAGATATGCATGATACGGCGGACGGCGGATGGACATAGCATTTTTGGAATCTTTGCACATTGAAACGTAAAACAAAAAATTTTGAGGGGGGTGTTATAAAAATTTTTTGCTGAGCGATTACATGGTGTATTATTCTCAGAATAAACCAAAAAGGAGCTGCTGAGAGAAATTCCATCAGAGGACTCGGAACTGGAAGACTGGTACCTACAATTCAAACAATGCAGGAAACGCGCCCCTGAGATCCTGTGAGGTGAGATTAGGTGGAGATAACTCCATTGATCTTACCGTACTTAGCATGGAGTACCTACACAACTTTCCAAGATACTCCTGCTTTGTTTTTGGAAGAACTGATTTTGGAATCATTATGATCCTACGTACATTTTGAAACTGCTACCCTTATTGCTATACTTACAGCCTGGGGGGGGGGGGGGGGGGATCATGGCCTCCTGAAGTTTCCTCTGCCAGTCATCTCTATTTTTTTGCGTTTGCTCACCAGCTACAATCATCTTAGATGATCCAAGCATCCTATAAAAGGGGAAACCATAAAAGTGCTGTCGGCCTGAAAATCTCAATTCAATAACTCTTTCAGTATTGTGCCAGAGCTCGAAGAGTCAACATGGAACGTTCTCCTGCGAAAAATATTAACAGTTGCCAATTTGTTCAGCGTTGGGAATAGTTACACAGTGAAACAAACGACCGGAAGGAGGGTGAGCCAACGATCAAGGTCGTTACAGCCTAAACAAAGCAAGAGTTATTGCAACACCATGAGTTTACAGGGTCGATACTGAGTGTGGACCCCCACAGAAGTGCTGCATTTAATAAATTGTACGAAGTTGAAGATTCATTATGTGACTACCTCATTCAAGCCAACTTGACTTAACCCCATGTCCTCAGAGTCCTATAGTACGGATGAAGAAGATACCAACAGAGAAACCGACTGGATCTCCTAAAGGGCCGGCAAGAAATTTAAAGCTATGTCATCGCCAGAAGTAGCATGGCCCTTCAACAAGACTACGGTTAACAAGAATCCAACCAAGATAGAAGACCCCCCAAAAGGGCCCACTACCTGCCATCAATATTGTGGGTCTAAAGAGCTACTCGGTCCTTAAAAACATAATAGAGAATATCCCCATAGAACGATTTAATGTCACTGATCTCAACAACAACGTCTGGAAAATCAACGTAGAATCAAGCGATAACTGGAATTGATTACCTAAAGAAAAATTATGTACAGAGAAAAAAACATTGGTAAACGTATCAAGATAAAGCGGATAGGCCAATCAAGGTCTTAACATCAGGGATGTGACAAGCATCTTTAAGAAAGAAATAAAGAAAAAAAGAGAGGCCAAATCGAAAAAATACAAAAACCTCTTCCTCTCTACATGTTAAAATGTAACAAAACCGAGGATATAAACAAAATCCATGTAATGAAGGCCATTCTCAACATAACTGTGAATGGAGAGCCCGTGGAGAAAACCTCCAAACTCATTCCCCAGAGCAAAAAATGTCAGTCACACACACAGTCCTACTGTGGGAAGGAACCTGCAAGTGTAAAATGTGCTCGGCAGCATAAAACATCCTAATGTACCCTAAACAAGGCAGACACCCCTAAATGCGTCAACTGTCCTGAAAATTATCGATGATGCGAAATAGCTTGAGCTACAAAGAATGAGAAACATTGCCACTAAATATCAAGAGAAAGAACAGAGTAAACGAGATGTTTCTATTGACAGGAGTGTCAACAGGCCAAAATGGCTTCCACATCCACAACAGGTGCAGCAACTCCAAAGGTTTCATATGCCTCGGTAGTTGCAAAAAGAGAGGTAAATGTGCCAAGCGCTGAAAAAATGCTTGCACAAATACTGGAAAAACTAAACGAACAAAATCATACAAACAAGGTGTTATTTGAAAGAATAGCGAAGCATGAAAAGGGTCTAACTATGACTAATATGACGGCTGGATCCATCATACTGCATCAGCTTGGAATGCAAATGGGTTATCAAATCACGTCAAGGAAATGGAACTATTCCTCCATTCTAACAAGATCCTACTCGTTTCTGAAACACATTTTACTCGGATTTCATACGTTATAAGAGGGTTTACATGTTATCATGCTATACACTCAAGCAATAAAGCTAGAGGAGGTTCAGCAAGCCTTATCAAAGAGAGCATCATGAAAAAATTGAAGAGGAAAAAATGCAGGTAACTTCGATGTCCAACTCAAAAATAAAGATTAAGAATAGCAGCAATATATTGTCCCTCTAGATACAACTTGAAGAAAGATTACTACAGAGGTCTTTTCAAATCAGTAGGAAACAACTTATAGTGGAGGAGACTGAACGCCAAAAAAACCTGTTAAGGCTCACGATTAACCGTGACCAAAGGTAGATACAAGTATGAGGCAGCAACAACATACAAGTGCGATTTCCTCTCAACTGGAAGGCCTACATACTGGCCCACAGATGCTGCTAAAATTCCTGATCTAATAGACCTCTTCATAAGCAGAGGTATCTCAAATGGATACATACTTGTAGATGACGGTGACAACCTACCCGATGATCGTTACTGTAACAGTAAGCGAAAAAGTGATTCTAAAAGAAAATACTCCAAGCTTATCCAATAAGAAAACTTGCTGGTCTTGTTTTCGGCAGCAACTGGAAACACCAATTAATCTGAAAGTCCCCCTGAAAACTCCGCAACAACTATAAGACGAACTTGACCTATTTATAAATTGCAACGACACACAACCTGGCAAATTACTTCAGTAAGCCAAAACAACGATCACTGTGATAATAAATTGAAATCATACCCCCTAGAATCTACTGAATGAAAACGAAAAGCAAGGATAAAACGGAAAACCAATAGAACCCCTGAAAACAAAACTATTCTCAAGATACGTTGACAAATTTAATTATGTTAAAAACCATGGAAAACAAATCAGTCGAACATATCTTGAGTAACCTAACTGCAGAGAAAGATACAGAGTATTCTCTTTACAAGGTACCTAACAAAAACATGAAAAGACCAAAAGTTCACTCTGCTCTAATCAAGAAGGATGATGGGATATGGGCCAGAAGTAACCAAGAAAAAATACTACTTTTTGCACATCATCTCTAAAAAACCTTTCAACCATTACCAAATCAGGTATCAGACGAAAATACAACAAGGACAGAAAAATCATGTGAACACCAAATTCTACCCCCCCCCCCCCCCCACAGGAGTTGAGGGTGACACTACCCGTCACTGAGACCACCAAATGATCATCCTTAAGTTCCGCAATCTCGGAGGGATCAAGGATAACCTTTCCAAGGTGCTCAGCTGCCTCCACCTCGCCATTAAAAAGACGGCATGTGTCTGTCCTGCACTTGCTCATGTTTTTGAGGTGGTACCTCAGAGGGCAGTGGCCGGTGAAGAGGCCAGTAATGGCGCCTAAGTCCTTACGGCTCAGGCACAGAAGAGCTATGGCTATTTTCTTGGAGAATCTAATGAACTGCTTGGCTTGCCTCAGCCTAGGAGTACTGTGCCAGTATGCAGTTCTCTTGGTGTCTTCCCATTTCTTCACTTCACAAATGTTAAGCTTTTTGTGATACCAAGCTGGGGCTCAGGACCAACTGGGTTTGACATTGATGTTTTTGGTGAGGCTATCAGCCTCCTTGTTGTCCTCGATACCCTCATGTCCAGGCACCGACAGCAACGTTAGCTTGTTGCCTCGTGCCTTGAGGGAGTTAAGACAACCCCAGGTCACCTTGGATTTTATAGAGTAGGCAGATATTGCCTTTGCTGTCTGGCTCTCTGACAGAATCTAGGTTCTGGCACCCTTGAGTTGTTCTCTGGTGATATCCTGCCCACGGATTTCTACTACATGGGTTTCCGCCTGGTAAATGGTGGCGGAGATGCCCAGGGATATTGGCCAAACTGAAGTTCGGACCCTTAATCCCAAGCTCCGCCCTTCCATCCATTAGAGACCCATCTGTGAAGCACTGAAGTGAACCTGGCTCACCGAATTGAGGCCTCCTCTCCAGAATTCACGACCTCTGATAGTTACTCTAAAAGGAAGGTCAAAATTCATCATTTCTGGCATTGTGTCAGAAATTGATGTAGTCTCCTTTATGTTCAAGATGCTCAGGTGAATATGTTCCCTAACTTGCAGCCTTAAGCCCTCCCCCTGCCACATCCTGAATGTCCACAGGTAGACAGTCTGTTGGGCGAACAGGTACAGGGGGCTGAGGTCAAGGAGGACCTCTAACGCTGTGGTGGGAGCCGTGTCCATCACTCCTGTGATGCACAGTCATGCTTGCCTTTTAAACTTATTTAACTTCTCTATTAATGTAGCTTGGTATGACTTTTGCCATCATACTACTGAAGCGTAGGTGACCATGAGTATGGCAATAGCTTTGTAGGCCCAACTAGCCATTTTGTAGTCAGTTGTCATGTCTTTCCGAGCATTTTGTGGCGAGTCCACATTGCTCTGGTACCTCTATTCTATATATGGGTGTATTCTAGATGCTTGTTCAGGCCAGCTTCTGGTCAAGCACTACTCCTAGGTATCTGACCTCTGCTGAGATTGGTATTATCTAACCTTGGAGGCAGGGTTTGATGGATAGTTTCCTCAGTTTTGTGAAGGGAATGGTGGTTTTATCTGGGTTTATGAGTAGCTCTTCATTTATGAAACCTTTGGACAACGTTCAGGGCACTTTGCTGATGATCTGCAAGTGCACTGTCCCCTGATTATGATGTTAAGGTAATCCACATAGGCTACTAATTCATAGCCCTCCCTCGTAAGGAGTTCCAGTAATTCATCTACTACCAACAGCCACAGAAGGGGGCAAGTACCCCTCCTTGAGGATATCGTCTGTTGGCCATAACAGTGATTTCCTCATTTCCTTGTGTGGCTGAGGCTCTGTCGGCTAACCAGCATGGCCTTAATCCATTGGATGGTGGTGCCCACGATCCCCTTCCGGTTTGCTGCCCTTTCCAGGGAATCATAGTTGGTGCTGTCAAAAGCAAAGCTCATATTTCCAGGAAGCAGCCATCTCTCTCGGCCATTTCTTTGGACTCAAGGGCCCTTTCAATCAGCAAGGCAGCCTCTGATTGTGCTGTCTCCATTGATTTACCCTTATGGTAGGCATGTTGTGCCCTCAAAACAGGGTTTGCCTTGAGACGTTTACCTTATATCATCTGACCTATGATCTTTTCCATACCCTTCATAAAGAAAAAGTGAGGCTGATGGGTCTCCGTGCTTTAGGCGAGGTCCTGAAGCATACTTAAGGTCCCTGCCTTCAGTATGAATAGGACCCTCACCTCCCTCCACACCCTTGGGATGTACACCAGAGTATAGCCTAGCTATATAAGCCTAAGTGATGTGGGACCAGCAGTTCCAGGCCCTGTTGTAGCAGTGCCAGGAAAATGCCATCATCCCCTGGAGACTTATAAGGTTGAAAGGACTTAATCACCTCTTAGGAAGCACCCTCTTTTTAGCATATTTGCAGATGTGGTGAGAAGGTAGGTGGTTTACATCTTCTGCACTCTGCACTTGGGATAATTGACCCCTTGATACGATGACGGAGTCTGAAAAGTGTACTTCCATCAGCAACTCCAGGGTCTCCTTGAGATCATTTTTATAACTTCCATCCGCCTTCTGAAGTAAACCAAGAAGGGCTGGCCATTCCTTGGAGAGGATCTTCTAGAGTTTAGCCACTGCAGAGACCTCTCTCAATCCCCCACAGAATCCTTTCCAGGAAGACTGTTTCACTCTTATCAGGGCTTTGGTGTATTTATTAATTCTACCTGTTACACTGAAAGAACATAAGGATGAAATAAAGAGTAACATCAATGTGAAAAAGACACTCGGCTATGACTTGATAACGGGTCATCTGTGAGAAAGCTCCCTGAAAAGGCAGCGCTAAAATTACTTATCAATGCTACGTCCAGGTTGAAACATGTACTATCCCAGTGGAAAGTTGTGGAGATAATAATGATTTCCAAACCAGGAAAGTCTCTATATGAGTAGACAGTATATCGGCCTACATCCCTCCTCCCTGTCATGTTGAAACTATTCGGAAAGTTGCTGCTAAATGGACCAATAATAGAAGAAAGAAATCTGATTCCACATCAGCAATTTGAATTCAGACAACGCCACTCTACGACAGATCAAGGCCATAGAAAAGGTCCTAGAAGGCAAAAAAATGTGTGCCAGCATTCTCTTAGACGTGGCTCAGGCCTTTGAAAAGGTTTGGCTTGAGAATAAACTGCACAGGGATCTCCTGAAACAGTATTATTCACTCCTAAAATCATACCTAGAGAACAGAAATTTCAGGGAAAAGCAAGATGACCAATACTCATGCTTGAACCCTGTAAAAGCAGAGGTCCCGCTAGGGAGTGTCCTGGGCCCCGTACTTTATCTTTTGCAAACAGGGGACCTACCACACTTGTTGCTACACACAGGGGAAGACACAACTGTTGCTACATTTGCAGACGACAGGGCTATCCTCTCTGTTGGACGGACGTAGAAACTGTAACTCGTGGAACTAAGTGGACTCAGATGTGGAGAATGAATCTTAATGAATCAAAATCAGTACACATCTTCACTGACCAAAAAATCTCAGCCTTAGAAGTCTAGATCAATTCAAATAAAATACCGTATGCTGATATAGTGATATACTTGGGGATGATCCTTGACTCCAAACTAAATTGGAACAACCACATCAAAAAGAAAAATCAGGAATTGAAGATCAAGTTTAGAAGGATTTACTGGTCGATGGGAAGGAATTCCCACCGTTCACTTCACAACAAACTGCTTATATACAAGGAGATTATTCCCCCTACCTGGACCTATGGGATCCAGCTCTGGGGCTGTGCCAAGAACAAAAATATATTTTTTTTAAATCCTTTCAGAATAAACTACTGAGAATTATAGTTGCGGCCCCCTGGTACATGTGAAATAAAGATATCGATCGAGATTTTAGGGTAAAGCCTGTCAGTGAAACTATAGCCAAATATTTATGTGAGGAAGCACGAACATCACCTCCACAAGCATGAGAACCAGGAGATGCTCAATGTTTTGGGCAACGAAGGAGAACTTCGGTGCCTCAAACCACTGGATTCAATTGTGCTGTGCCAATAGTTCTTAGTAGAAGTGAAACTCAGTGTTCCTGATCCCACTACAAATACGGGCTAGGTTTTGGTGAAAACCTGCCTGTGGGACTGATTATTCTGGAATGAAATATTGCAAGATGAAAAGTATATTATTTTCAGTTCCAGTAAATAATCAAGGGGGGAAAAACTAACTTCCATCAATTCAATGGAAATACGCCAACAGAGGAGCTGGTGTGTCCCAGGCCAGTGTACTGGGACCACTATTCTATTTGATCTACACTGTTGATCCCCCAGAAGTAGACAAACAGTTCAGCTACACTTGTGGATGAAAACACAATCCTGGCTATGCGTATTACAATCATGAATCTGTAACAAAACTTATCCAGTCAACCTCAAAGACACACAAACATGAGAGGTTCAGAATGAATGGGATAAAGAAAGTAGACCCTACATGTGGAGTTTTCAAACAGAAAGGTCCACCACATTCCGATGTTCTTCAACTGAAATATCATCTCGTACACCAATGAGGCTAAGTATTTGAGGATGACGCTGGATGCCAACAGCACTAGAAGGCTCACATAAAAAAGTGAGGATTGAGGAATCCAATCCAGAACGATACTGGTTCGTGAGGCACCTCTCAGTCCTACCAGTTGATAGTAAACGTGTGATTTACAAACAAGTCCCAAAGGCAGTGTGGACTTGTTGACCAACAAAAGATGAAGAAATTGTAGCTGAAGAACGTTCAGAGGGAGATGAATCTTGAGGGCCTTTGGAGGGAGGAAAATTGTTGGTATTAGCATCCTGTCGGGAAGGTAAATGCAGAAGAGAGAGAAGAGTTTTTGGTTACATTCCCAACAAGTAAAGTTAGATTTACAGTCCTTTGTTTTGTGACTGACATGGAGGCAGTTTCTGCATCCAGAAAACTTCTTGAGAAGGTCAAGACATTGAGGAGTGCCATGTTTGAAAATATTACATTGTGCAGTAGTGTGAGGTTTTCTACAAACGAAACTAGAAATTGATGAATGTTGATCATTATTAGGGTCACTGCCCCTCTGTAGTGATCATCGCATGACTAGATTTAGGTACGAAATTGTTCGTGGTAAACTTGGAGGAGGTCGTAGAACTAGACACATTAGGTTTAGATACAGGCTTATACGCACCTCTGATATCCTTAGAGCATGACAACGGTTCTGTACGAACCCATGAAGAGTGGAAAAGGTAGGAAAGGTAGTAGAAGTTATAGAAAGTTCAAATGCTTGTCTGGATTGAGCGCAGAGGCCACGCAGAGCAGGTTCACAGAGAAGATATTCCTCTGTATCCTCAGTTTCTGCACAGAAGCAACCATTTCTGGTACATTTGATAGATAGTATTGTAACGATTCTGCATCAGGTTTAGAGGTATGAGGCTTGAATAAAAGGAGCCTGTCCAAATAGGTGCAAGCTAACTAACGTTTGTTATCATTTAAGTTGCATGAAGCTTCCCAAGCTTAATCAAAGTTGACGTCCAAAACTGGGATGTGCTTCACCATCCGTAATGCTGAACCTTCCAAGAACGAAAGAAAACATCAATAATGAAAACGAAAGAAAAGGAAAGCATCTGAAAGATTAGGGTCTTGTTTAATCAAAGAGTCGTACATTTGCTTGAAGGTTGGCCAAAGTGAAATGTCACCCCTGCAGGATTTGATTTGGATTCGTGGAAGTATTGCATGAAGATTATCCATACCACTAGTTGAGGACACGTTAAGTGACGTGATATTAGAAACACCCTGAGAAGTATCATTGGGTCTACTAAACAGTTGAACTCTGTAACCATAAGCCTCATAACACTGGTATTTGATCTGCTCCACATAAGCCTTATCAGCAACAACTGAAAATTCCACTGAAAACTCCTCAGCAAATCCACTGCCGCACCCCAGGCCTCCTAAAATTGTGCATACTTCCTATCAAGAGTGTTATAAATGCCTCTAAAAATAATTCTTTCGGATAGTGATGTGATTGATGCAAACCTTTTGGCTTGAATTGCTTGAATGTCGTTGCCTAATGCCAAGACTAGCAGGGCACGGGCAGTTTAGCAAATGACCTGGCAGGCACAATGTCAGTGTCCTTTGTGTGTGACCAAGAAAGTTAATAAAGGTGCTGTTATGATAGAAACTGATAGTTATGAAAAGGCCATCAGCCTGCAGGAGCCTACCCGGAATCTAATATCCAATTTCCGGGATACAAACCTCATTTCTCACATGCCCATATAAACAATAACCAATTGCAGAAGGATAGGTAGGTACCTAGATATGCGATACTATAAGAACAAATGAGTTAAAGAAAAATTACACAAATAATTATTTGTTACATAATCAATGATATAAAGGTTAATTAATGTTGGAAAAACAGTTAAATAAATAGATAGATAATATTTTATAGATATTGTGATATATGTACCTAAGTTGATAGGTACATGACCAGTTACGATCAGGCTCAAATGTGGACCAATGGGCTACCAGTGTGGGGCTTGTTGCCGGGGTACCTAATGGGAGGCCAGTTACACAAAGTAATGGTACTAATGATGGTACCTGAAGGACCACTCCAGACTGTAGAGACTGGAGAACTTATGCTGAACTATTTGATTTGGTGATGATGACAGATTATTTATGGATAGAAAAAAAAAGGAAGATCACAGTGGATAGTGTGGAATGAGAGATTTATTCAAGTTCCGGAGTTCGAACGACCTACCTATAGGTCTCCCACTAGAATAAGACGCTCCGACCCTGCGCTCTTGAGGCCAAGAAAGGAAACGCAGAGCATGGCATCCTGCACTTACTTTGGCCGTTGGTAATTTCACGTTGTTCAGTTGGCAACATTGCCTCGATTTTCTAGTAGCTGACATTTTGTTTTGGTTACTATTACTACTGTTTTGACTGTTTCGATTCTCAACCTCAGTTTTTTCAATCTGTGAGTATCATATTTTCGAACCTCAGTTTTTAATCTGTGAGCATCATCACACATCCTCTTCATTTTTGTACTGCGATTGAAGATAGCATGATGGACAGTGCGCCTTCATCGTGTTCTGCTGAGAACTCGAAGAGCAGGATCGCTCGTGGGAAGCCATTACGAAGTCAGGCAAGAGAAATTGTCTACAACGTAGCGCAATTTTTCATCAGAAAGAAGAACGAAGAGAAAGCGAAGTATAACATCCGAGATTTGACAAGCGAAGCAACTGGAGTATCGCCGAAAGTAGTCTCCGTTATTTTGAAGGAAGGGCGTCAACTGTCGGCAGTATCCCCAAACCCTTTGTTTACTACGCCAAAAAAAGTAACAGAGCACAAGAAAAGGGTTGAGGCTGACGACTTCACTGATGCGGCGATTAGAAACAAAATAAGAGAATTCTACACCGTGCGAAAGAAGTGCCCATCAACGGGATCGATTCTTGGTGCGTTGAAAAGTGACGGAGTTCTTGATTGCGGTGCTGAATATTTAAGGAAAAGAATCCATTCGTGTGGTTTCAAGTGGAAAAAATGCCAATCCAATCGCAAGGTGTTGATCGAACGGCCCGAAATAGCTGCCTGGAGGGTTAGGTACCTACGTGCCATGACATCCTACCGCTCGCAAGGTAAAAACATCGTATACCTCGATGAAACATACGTCCAGGCATCCCATGGTGTTTCTACGTGCTGGCAGTCTGAAACACAGCTGGGAGCTGTGAAACAGATCGGTAAGGGCAATAGACATATCATAGTACACGGCGGAGGCGAGATGGGATTTGTAAAAGAGTCCCTTCTTGTGTTCAAGTCATCATCGAGATCGGGGGACTACCACACCTCTATGAATTTCGGCAATTTTTCTAAGTGGCTCACGGAAATGTTCCTTCCGAATTTACCAGCAGGTTCCGTAGTGGTAATGGACAATGCGAAATATCATTGTGTGGAAGTAAACAAAAAGCCCAAGGAAGTTTGAAGAAGGACATTGTAGCCTGGTTGACGCAAAATAACGTGGATTTTGACGAAAAGTGCACAAAGGGAGAACTCCTCCTCTTAGTGAGAAACGTACCTTCGGAGAAAACGTATAGGGTTGACGAGATTATTAAAGCGAAGGGCCACCATCCCCTTCACCTCCCCCCATACCATCCCGACCTGAATCCAATAGAACTGGTGTGGGGTGACATTAAAGGTCAGCTCGCAAGAGATTCTGTCGGAACACCTCTTGGCCAAAAAGAAGTGGTGTTGAAACAATTATTCTCGGAATATTCGACTGAGAAGTGGAAAAAAGTGTGCGAGCACGTGAAAACAGTGGAGAACAAGTATTGGACCAGCGACCACATAGAAGACACGGAAATAGACAATATTATTGTGAATTTAGGCGAGACTTCTGATACGAGTTCCGACGAAGAAGAAGACTGGTGGGACAATGATGACTCTGATTGAATGTATTATCAATCATATTTTCTATTTTTAATAAAATGACGAAATTACTAATAAATTTTACTGCATTGTTTACCACTTGTCCATTTCATTAGTAACGGCTTCCCTATAGCTAGTGTTTTTGTCGCAGTCCCAAGGTTAACGCAAGTAGTGTCACACTTTCCATGGAATAGTATTGTGTTCCTTCATCCTTACACAGGTAAGTTTATTATTTTTATAATAATTTAAAAAGTAGAGGAAAAATATAGTCATTCCCAATTACTTTTTCAAAACAGTGGGAACTGGGAAGAAAAGTACATCAGAGAAAAGTGCTACCACTCAGTAGGGAAAAAGAGGAAACAGCTGGGAAATTTTGGTTTAAGGAGTAGTACCTACTTCTCCGCTAGAGCTCAGCACTGGAGCGTCTTATTCTAGTGGGAGACCTATAGCATGGCCTTATATTAGACTAGAACTAAAATAGGTGTAATTAATCAATTAAAAATGTTCCGTAAATACTTAAAATGATGCACGAGTGGGTGAAGGTCGACAGGAATTCTGATGCAGGAATCGGCAGGCTCCAGGCCCCAGTACTTGAAGACGATAATTTTCAGGTACTTACAAGGTAAGTCCTCCACTCAATTCCCAGTGTCTGCACTGTAAGACTGAAACTCTAGCAGGTGGCGTTGAGTGTCCAGGTGACGAAAAAACTAATTGAAAAATCTGTGCACCAACTTGAACAATCACGAGTTAATCCAGTCGGCCATATCGACGGTTTCCCGCTGACTGTGGGATTTTATATTCAGTAAAAAGGGAAGATATATTTGATGAAAGAACGATATTCAGATTGTGGAGCGGTGCGTACGAGCATGGAGGGAGAAGTAAACAGGCCATGAACTGAAGATGGCCAAGTGTGTCTGGACCTACATCGATACTTTTCTCGATCGGTTTGGAACTCGTGTCAATTGATTATTAAGAGCATGGTAGAGGCGGCAAGATGGAATCCCTAACTTTGCATAACTTCTACAATGCCAGTCGTGAGGATCACATTAAGATAGACATAGAAAAATACAACAATCAGTTTGGCAACTACCGAACAGGAACTTCACAAACATAGTATGATAATAATCAATGTACAACTACAGAGCTATAATGTTGGCCATAGTGGATCGAGCACATCAACGAGTGGTACAATCGTTTGAAGAACCTTATCGATTATATGGGATCAGTATCGGATGATATTCTGATGGTTCAGATAAGACTAACTATGTAGGTAGATAGGTAGGACTTATACGGTGAGCCCCTCAAACACATCAGCCATACCATTAGTAATCAAAGTGTAATAGCGTCAAAGATGCAGCTTGGGCGCTGCGGACTTCCACTCTCCAGACTTTACCAATATTTCAGACAGTAGTAATAAGTAAAGGCTAATGGCAAGAGCGCGCCCCCACCAAAAAAGTAAAATAGGTAAGGAAAACGTGGGACAGCCATCACAAAAAATATCCTAGTGGGTGGACTATCATTTTGGCCTCCTCCATAGGCACATTCAGCTGCCGCCAAATTCAAGCATCCTGCCAGATTCACTTTTTTGTTTTGTAGATATTCAGCTGCCCCAACACAAAGCTCGTTTTTCGACTGGTCTTTCTAAAGACTATCGGAATTGTAGTAGAAGGATGAAGTCAGAAATTGACATACACTAGGTCCAATATTGTCACATGATTTATAAGGTGTACATACACTGTAAAAGTACCTTGTTGGCATACTGCAGTGCTATTTCTGACACAATCGCCAAGCCCTCTTGCGATTCCTGGTACAAGCCAGGTGCTGTCGAAAGCGCTACCAAGTAGACCTTCAAATAAAACTAAAGATGAGGTGACACTGGTCCTTCATACGTAACATCACCACCTGATCCCATTTACAAGCAATGAACGTGTGAATTTTTACATGCTAATTGACTGATGATTATAGAGTCTTGATCGTGTTATATCCCTCTGCAGGTACCACAAGGATAGCAGTAAAAACATAATTGCTGGAGCTGCACGGTATCCGTACCTACCACACATATACATAAGTGTCAATCCAACAACAATGGGATCCGAAGAAGTTCCAACCAACGTGAAATGTGGAATTTGTGACCAATTAATTCGTGAACAATTAATCCTGGTGACCAATTGTCACCAGGTATATATACCTGGTGACTTTTTCAAGTTTTGAGTTTGCTGGTGTCTCCAATATTGTTCTCCAACGTATTTTATTGAAGATAGTTTCTGATAGGTAGTTTGAGTTAATTTGTTTCCTGTTATTTAATAAAATCCGTTTTATTATTAAAATTCGTTTCATTATGCAATTAGTTACAGAAAAGCTCTCAACAGCAGTGCTGATTGATCGATGTATGATAACTACAAATTAAAGACAAAATCTACCACAAGTAGGTAATTACTATTCAATGTTACCCCTGGCGGTTTCTCGGTTTGTTTTCCAGTCGATCTTCCAATCTTCCAATTTCGATTTTTCCTCTTGTGATTCAAAATCACATGTCTACTAAGTTCACCAACTCCTGCAAAGTCCTCAGTTCTGATACTCGAACTTTTGGTACCTAAACAAAATGAATAATTAATTTATTAACAGAAGTAGGTAGGCTGGTTAGCAGCCCATTTTTGCTGCTCTCCAGGTGCTTTTGATCCGAGAATAGAAAGGTTTTTATCGATTCGAATATTTTCTACATTCTTTAGAAAAGAATAGAATAGAAAGCATGTTTATTAACAATTTAAGGAAGAAGTATAAATTCACAATTAAAAAAATATTACGACAATGGACTAAATAAAATGGACAATGGATTACTCAAGTAAGTATTTAAATATTATTCAAGCATGTGTTTAAATAAAGTACTTAGATTAATTAGGGATTTTCAACAACACATAGTAAGGCATTTACAAATAAATAAAATGAACAATCCCCTAATTAAATTCAGTCAAAACCTCCTTCCAATACTGCCATGCGATTCGACAAAACAAGGCCAAGGCACACCAGTTACCAGGGGGCCGTTCCTAAAGACTTCCACTCTTACTCTGCACTCATCACATCAAATCCACACTCTGCACTTAGCAACGAATTTCCGTTCCTTAAGAACGCTCTTGAAGAAGAAGTCTGAAATTCAAAGTGTAGAACTGCAGAGTCTTACCCTGTTTTGAAGTTCTGTTCCTGAAGGTTATCTTTTGCAAAGTGCAAAGTTAAGAGTCTGCATTTAAAATGAAGATTTTACAACATTTTTGCACAGTCCCAAATGACTCTGCGGTAGAACGACATAATTTTCAAATCGGTTTTTACGTATTATTTCTTCATTAAATTCGATGTTTGGTACTGCCAATAAAAAGAAGATCAGTCAATCCTTCGAATAGGTCTAACGTGGTCCAATTAGTGTGAGGGAAAGCATATAAAATACCATCGAAAATACTCTACATTTGGGAGGAAGGAAATTTTAGGAAGCGACAGGTTGTTGGTGTTGTGGATAAATAGTGACTGCCTACCTGATTTCAATCCCTTTTTTTCTTTCTTTTTTTTTAAATAATGGAAATTTTCCGATACTTCTCATCAGAGATGATGGTGAGGATATTGAACTTGCTCGCCATTTCGTTGGCCGCATTCTTAAAAGATAAATAAAGCAAAGCAATCTCCATGATCACTTCGTCGAACAGATGTTCCCATCTAGAATGGACTGTATGAATAACACAAAAACCGGAAGACGAAACTTCAACTGAACTAACTTTATTACAAACGAAATCCAGCAAATCTTGTTGTTTACAAACACAATAACAATAATAAATGGAGTAATATGACGCGAGGCAGCAGCTGAGTAGACGATGGATCAGTCGAGAAGGGTGGTTTCTCCAGTTGAGGGAGGTTTCTGAGAGGGTGCAGTGGTGGTCAAGGTACTTCTTAAATCCGCTAGAAGTCGCTCATTGTCCCATTCCGACAGAATTGGAGGCAGGAGATTGTCCACATCTCTGTGGTATTAAAATCATTTCGGGAATATCTAACAGACCTTACCACTTGTGACTGAAGAAAGAAAGAAAGACGGAAAACGGCCGAAAACTTTATGAAATCGGAAGAAAACGATCGGAAACAACAAGGATAAACTGTAACACTTATTGGAGGTTACCCCACAAAATGAAGGTTACTCTTCAGAGCACACTTCGTTTCATGTAGAACTGCAGAGTGGGAGCAGGAAGTCTTTAGGAACAGAAAGTTCTCCTACTTTGCATAATTCGCAAAGTGAAGACTACAAATGAAGACTTGCAAAGTGAAAAAATGAAAAATCTTTAGGAATAGGCCTCAGGTCTGTTCATCACCTCGACCGCTGCCTCTCCCCCAGACTGCCACTGCCCAAGCACCTCACTCTGAATCCCGCCAGGATTGGGCGGGTGGCCAAGAAGGCATGAGGTCTTCTTCAGGTTCTTCTCGGTTACAGAGTGCACAAGGAGAGGTGGCGTCATCCACCGAGTCAAAAGGCCTACAGTTAAGGGATAGGAGTGCTCCTTGAACTAGCAGCGCCCATCGCACCACCCAGTGTGGGTGCTCCTCCTCCCCTCACGAAGCTACATGGGTTCACCTCATAATTCAGGTTCTTGTAAATATGGCTGCTTGAGGCCTGAGCTCTGGATATCATGGTTCTCTTCCATGAACCACCTTCACCACCAAGTCATCCATCTGGCTGCGCCACACCTTCAGATCAGCTGGGTGGTTCTCGTCAATGATGCATCGTTCTGGACCAAAATACAGTACTCCCTCTGTAATCCGGCATCTCAGCTCTCCGGCACTCCCAGTAATCCGGCGTTTTGTATTCGAGTATGAGCTCAACGATTGATTTGACTTTGGGCTGGAGTCTGAGTAAACAAAGCGATGACTCACGCCCCACTCAATCACTCCGTCAGCCTTAGTCACGATCTCACTGCGTTTAGTGCTCAATCTGTTCCGTGTACACAAGCACATATATGTACTGTATTAATACTTAAAACTGATTTTTCAATGATAACTGCGTTTTTCTCGATATTTTCCAGTAATCCGGCATTTTCAGTAATCCGGCAGTGCTCTGGTCCGATATCTGCCGGATTACAGAGGGAGTACTGTATATCCCTCTGAATAGCTGCCTCAGCCGGAATGCAAGGAAACCTATTTTCAGGCATCCTCAGCACGCAGCTGTACTGCAAGCTCAAGTTAGGTATATGCAAATAGAGGGTTAGCATCGGCATCCAGATACATAAAACAGTTTGGAGTATTCCTCAGTAAACCCTTTAACCCTCTTCACAAAGAACATGAGATCCTGCTCGACCTGTCGGTAGTGTGCTCTTCTCCACAGTTTTCGCCGCATAGAATGATATTACTTGCACCACTGCATTAAAAGCCCTCGGGAGAACACTTTTTCTTCCGAGGGATCCCAGTCAAATGAAGAAAGGTCCTGTAAATGCTGTTCATGGCCAGCCTCTGGTTGCAGATCTTCCAAAGGTGAGCTCCAAAGGCTAAACAGGAGTTCATCGTAACTTCCAATTCTCCTTCACCTCGATATTTCCACTTCTCTGCCGCACCCAGCTTACCTCCGGTTCAAAACACCGTGAACTTTGACTTGGTCGAGTTAATCCGAAGTCCCCATCTCGAACAATATTCCTCCAGCGAATTGATAATGAGCTGCAGATCACCCGCAGACTCACCCACCACCAACAAATCATCAGCATACATTGGGGCGTTTACCACTGATCCTCCAACTGACACACCCCCTTTGGGAGGACATCAACCAAGTCATTGATGTAGAGCGAGAAAAGCAGTGGACTCAAAAGGCAACCCCATCCACGTCCAATCCACGACCCAAACCGATGCATTACATGAGTCACACAGAGCCTTAATCTGTCGCACAAACTTATAGCTCACTCCTACTGCACCCAGTTTCTGGTAGTCCTGTCCTGTCCTATCCCATCGAACGCAGAATTAAAGTCCACAAAGAAAGTGAAGAGCTTCTTTTTCGGCACTTTTATTAACTGGAGGTATGTGAGGCTGACCAAGGAGAATACTGAGTCGATCGTGTTGTACCCCTTCCGAAAACCGATTGGCTCTCCCTCAAAATGTAGCTGCTGGTGACAAACTCCTCAAGACGAGACAGGAGCAGAGCAGACAGAAGCTTGTATAAGCAATTGAAGACCGCGGCCGAATAACCGTCTATGTTACATTTTTGAAATTTTACAGGAGAGCCAAAAAACGATTGAGAAACCTTTCGATCCGAGAATCGGTGGCTCTCATATAACATAGACTTCTTTTCGCCAATTAAATTCCAATCCAACCAAAACGGTAAAATATTCTGCGAATATCACATTACAGAGCTGTTCTTGATAGTAACCACATTGGATATTATTACGCAATGGCTTATGGAAATCTGTGCTGCAAATTATTACGCAACGGCTTATTATAGATACTTGGCCGTGCTGTATTTTCTTCCCAGCAATACTGAGCTAGAAAAATATCATAGAACCCAATCTTTAAATTTGATGGTACGTAACTTCGATTTGTTAAGTCTATCCACATCATTGTCTGATAGTTTCAACGAGGAATCCATTTTTCACGAATCCGCGCACAGAAATCCGTAATTTCACACACAAAAAAATCCGACTACACACAGGAAAAACGACGACAACGGTGAATGACGCTGCGCTAGCTACCTAGCAACAGTGAAGGCACTGTAACATAGATTGTTTTTCTTGTTAATCGCGGACCTCGTTTCTTGCTATTTTCGTCGTCATGACGTCCACCACATGTGACAAAATTAGGGTTTTTGTTTTCCTAATTGATAGAGGAGATCCTAACGAATCGTTTGATACCAGTAACTCATTTTCGAAAAAAATGTAACAGACGGTTTTTCGGCCGCGGTCTTCAATTAATGAAGGACAGATCCTGGTAATTTCTACATTCTATATCAAGCAATATTTTGTTTTTCCGCAATACAAGTATGTTTTGCATTGAAATCCAGATCGAGAAAGAAGCACCGACCCAACATTTCAAAAATAGTTTGCATAACCTTCCAACAAGACTTCCAACTTCGGTGCCGAGGAGGGCATTAGATAACTACTTGCTGTGGTGGTGAGATAGTTATCGGTTTCGATTGATATGGGCATGACCTGTGTTTTCTGTATCTATTTTTTTTCCTTTAATGGTATCCTCCATCAGATGGAGGAGACCATCCTCGCCTTCTTGCTTGGTTATCAGTTTCGATTTATATGGCCATGATCGTGTTTTCTGTTTCTATTTTTTCCTCCTGATGGTCTCCCATATCAGCTAAACACTCCCTGTTCTCGCCTTTTTGCTTGGTTGAATGGACAGATAATAGCCTTTTGTCCTGATAAGCGTTTCTTGTGCAATTTCAGTCGGAGGCGGGAGATAGGGCAAGGCAAGGCCTAGGTACCTCCTAACCTGCCACCTAATTCTTCGGAAAACATTTGAGAATTTCTTCTTTTTTGTGTGAAAAAATGTATAAATAATTTTTCGGAACTATTCTTATCAAATCAAGTAAACCTATGTTTGTTGGTTATACTGATCCAGAACTCAAAATTATAATAATCTGCTTCATTCTACTTTTAATTTGCTTCATTCTCAATTAGAATGAAGCAATTAGAATGCTTCATTCTCAATTAGAATGAAGCAAATTACAATAATTTGCTTCATTCTCTACTGTTTGTTTCATTGTACTTTTATGTTACCACCACCTACATTTCCTAATTATTATTATGTGGTGGTGGTAACATAAAAGTAGAATGAAGCAAATAATTGAGAGAAGTTCCAATGAGCCAAGAAGAAAGATGTGAGAAAACAGTAACTGTGACAATGATTCTAGAAACGGTGACGGAACGGAAGCAGCTACAAATTTGAGAACTCCGAATTGAGTCAGACTAGGTTGGGACCCACTCGAATATCTTGCCCATCACCTCCAACCTCCCTTTCACAAAATCTGTGGTTCCGTTTGACTTTGAATTACTTCATTCAGTTTCAGCTTCTCTACCATGAACACCACAAAAAAGTTATCGCAGGTGAGTGTCATTTACGGTGTTCCCTAGCCCTTAATTGCTCACAAACAGAAATATTTGGGCATGTTTTCCTTTTTTTATTTCTCATTTAGAAGGTCCACTTAGAATAAAAATGGCTTCGATTTTCCGAAATGTTAATTAGTTATGGCGCCTTATGAGGCGCAGTGATCAACCTCAGAGCTAACTGAAAGGCTCAGTGGTCACTCTTGGCGTTGAAAGCATCCTCTCTCCTCTAGATCTGAACAGGTTTCTCTAGAAAATAAGTGCAACGACAGCATTTTCTGAAATGAAATATTTGGAAGAAATAAATTACTACACACTCAAACCTCGTCAAAAGTAATCACAAGTTAGGTAGGGTAAATAAGAGACTACATTTTTAGAACTAAAAATAGGGCAGGAATTGCTATATATAAAAAACGTGAGTTAGGTAGGTATGGTGCATTTTGTTTCCTGAACTTCACCACTGAGCCTTTGAAAGCACACTTTTTCCAACTAGCATAATTCATTTATTCGTTCAGTTTTTGTCAGGAAAATGGTTTGAGTCCTCAGAGTAACACCTAATGGGCCAAAAAAACAAAAAACTAAGGGGCCAATATGACGAATACAGTGAACATCTCCTAATGAATACCTTTCTCTAACGGACATATCTCTACAGCAGAAATTTTCATATTCGTGCCTTGTACTTCTATCTAACTGACACTCTCTGTAATGGATGCGGACAAGCAATCAGCCATGTTTTATATAGATTAGCACTAGATTTGTTCCCCCAGCAACCATTTTTTGGTGGGCCATTTATTGTGTTGCTTTTCAGTTTTGTACATTACACAGAATTATTACAGGGACTAAGGAGAGGACCACATCCCCTGCTCGGCATCGGAACCTAGGCTTATTGTGTGGAACACTGCCCTGCGAGCCAGCCTAAAGGCTCTGGGACCAGTCTACTCTCTCTAATATACTAATGATCTCCACCCCCCCCCCCCCCCCCCCTACAAGGTAGTTTAACAGCACAATTTCCTCTGGTGCAAAGAACCCAAAGATTCTGAATCACCATGCTTTCAATGCAGTGCACTAAAAGAGGAGATGGGGTGCTGTTTGGTCCTCTTCCCCACGCAGGGGTCTCCTGTGTTGGCCCCAATTCTGCCCAGATGTTTGCTTAAGCACCCATCCCCCTTCACCATTCCCACCAGGAGTAGAATTTTCCTCCTTGGTAGTTCCAACGCTGCTGAGCCTCTTCTCCTGAAGTATGTCCCCACTGTCATCTTCCCGAATCTTTTATCCCAATACCTCCTGTGTTCTTTCCTCACCCATTCCATCAAGGAGGTTCTGACCGAGCATTTAGCAATCCCCAAGGCTGGTTTCGGCCTCACAAAGTCTGTGGAGGCCCCCTGTATTGCAAGCTTATCTGCCCGTTTGTTGCTTTCTACCACTGTGGGCCCTGGGACGCACATCAGGGTAACTTTGTTGACTGCTCCCAGGTAGTTAGTGCTACCCAGCATTTTTCAACCAGTTTCGACCTAGTTTGCGCTGCTGCAAGGGCTTTCAATGGCTGAATTGAATATGAGCTGGCTGTCTAAGAATATGAGTATATTTCCTCCTCTCTTATTGCAAAGAGGTCCGCCTGGTATACAGTTGCGTACACACACATGGGGGCCAGCTGTATCTGAAAAACTATTTAGTGACCAAATTGGTCTTATTTTGTTGCAAATTTAGTCTACTTTAAAACTGCACATAGTGACTTTTACCGTAACATGGATCCTTGGGTGTCAAAATTGACAAAAACTTTTAGAAGTCAGAAAATATAGGTACCTACCCGTTTTTCAAGTAGGTATTTCACAATGAGCCAGAGGACATCCGAGTTGGGAAACTTGGATTTGCCATTACCACTTCATTAGACACAACATAGCTAATAAAACATCAGAACTACCTCATTTGATGCAAGGCAACTCCCCTTTCCTCCAACAGTTGCCATTTCTTAAACCATCCGCGAGTGTAGACCCTCCTCAATACGACTAAATTATGACCTTTTCCTCTGTCACAAGGATAACAGGAGATTTTTAATGAATGAATCAATAAATAAACCTAATAACATTAATTAAAACATAATGATAATTTAGTGATCATGGTGTACGAAAAGGAAGATGTCTCCATTACACAAATTCTCAGGGAAAGGCCTAGGCAATTATATTTTTCTAATCACAGAAAGGTATTATAATAGGTTAAATAATTCGAAAAACGGGCTTGACTACTATTTTTCACTTCTAATTCATCCCTAGAACATATTTTCAAGTGTTGAGGATATTCATGCGAATTCACCACAATGACAACCAATTTACGTCTGTGAGTGTTACACACACACACCCCCTTCTGAACACAAATAGCCAGTCTCCCCATGCCAAGCATTTAACGAGTTTTTCACAAAAGATTTGTTCACATTTTGTTTGAAAAACATTTATTTTTATAGTCCCAAACGTTAATGATAATGATTAATTGAAACCATTATAAATCACTCATTCTGGTTTTGTTACATAGGTACGTAATTAATTACCTAATTTATGATTTTATTATTGTGTACCACCAGATTGTCTGATACACCGTCTTCACTGTGTGACTTCCTGTATAACTTAAACGTCAAAGCTCTTTTCATAAAAGTAATTTGAAAACCCGGAGAAGATTCAACTAAATTTTAAGCAAAACGTGTTGTTGTTTTAGGTGAAGTTATTAGAAACAGTCTCACACCGGAATGAGTTTTCAATTTTGTAAGCAGTTTTATTTGTAGCTCATTTTCAGTCCGTTTCTGTCAAAACGATATTTTATTTTACCTACCACTGTTGCCCAAAAATGTATCGTAATGAAGCCTTCGTGAATTTAAATCTTACCTAAGGTGTATACGTAACCTAAGAACCATTGAACCAATCAATCCATAAGAATCACTATTCTGAGTAAAAATTAAAATACCTCGCGTTGCTTATTTACGCATAACTTATAGAATTGAACATACATCTCAAACCTCTGTGCGCTAAGATGGAATGAGCGGATTAGGAATCCGCTGTTGCTATCCATCCCGGCACTTCGGGTACGGAAGATGCAATTCAAGAGACAGTAACTACTTACACGTGAGTAGTACTAAAAAATGCCTTATAGCCTCATTTCTCAAACAAGAAACTTACCTACAACAACGTCTTCATCAGCGTCCCTCTTCCCATTTGCTCCTAGTGCCAACGGGTATTTTCATTCTACTGGAAGCTATTGGTATCTGTAAGGGATAAGAAGATTTTTATACGGAACAGTATCATCACTGGTGTGGAATATAAAGGGTTAGTTCCGCTAGTAGTAGTAAGTACATTCAATATACCTTCCCGAAGAATCCGTCGTCACAAGCAAGTAGAGTACTGGAGGGGAGAGGTTTCCGTGCAAGAACATCATCTTCAGGTCATCGAGAGAATAATCCATAGCCATCGATAGAATAACCCAAAGTACTCGACTTGTTCGTGACGACGGATTCCTCCGGATGGTATGTGGAGAACACAAGTGTTCATGCGTATGCACCGTTCGTTGGGACATACTTGATCAATAATCAGGTACTTGAATCGGTAGGGAAAGGTAACACTACAACCATCAGGTACCTACATACCCCACGAATCCAAAGCAGAGGATCGTGTGCTACCAGTTCGATAATTACTGAACCAATCGCTAAAGACGTGCAGATAGCGCATCGAGTACTGTCTGTGTACTCTCATTACACCTCCTATCACACAATCATTATTCCTTCAATTCCAATAAGGATATACCTACTATATTTGAGAATCACAACATAACACGGCGGACCACAGACGCTGTTTTTTCGCGTGATTGCAATGATAAAGCTTCTTCTTCCTCTGTTTCCTAGTTACCTGTCTCTGCAACAGCGATGACAGACACAGGTTAAGCTGGCTCCAGACGTTGAGGAAATCCTCAGAGGCCGGCCTCAAGGCGCAAGGCCTTGAGGGAAAAGCGAACGTCTGGAGGAATATTTGGCCTTGAGGCGAGGCTGAAGAGGCCGCCTGGAGAGGCCGCCTCGGGAATACGAAATCTCATTCAATCTGCCTCAACCTCCTTCCGGCGCCTCAGTGACTGGAGGGTGCGCGCGCGTTTCGCCTGAGGCCGTTCGCTACCCTTTTTCGAAACATTTGTTTTGTGTAGAGTTTGATACCTTTTTTGAAATGACCCGTGCTAAAGAGGCAACAGAAGAATTTATCTGCATTTATCGCGAAAGTCCGTGTTTGTGGCAGGTTTCGTCAAAAGACTACCACGACAGAAACAAGAGGGAAGCTGATTATGGAGAGTTGTTGAAGAAGCTGAAGGAATTGGATCCGTCTGCCAACAAGGACTTGGTAATTAAAAAAATAAATAATCTGAGAAGCACACATAGAAAAGAGTTGAAAAAAGGTAATTCATCAATGAAAACGGGAAGTGCACCTGAAGAAAGGTACACACCAAAGTGGTGCTTTTACGAACTTCTAGATTTCTTGAGAGACCAAGGTATCCCAAGGACTTCTCAACCAAATCTCAGCAGCGATAATGAGAGCGAAGTAGAGGTATCTATTAAAATTGTATTATTCACAATATCTATTAAAATTTTATTATTCACAATACCTACATACCTACTTGCTACTTACTATATGTATAAAATCGGTAGGTACCTACCTATTTAGATGCAAAAAAAGAGAGAAAAATGGACCTTTCAATTAATGAACCTGGTTTGCCATGGAACTTGACCCTCATTCACAAAGTAGTTCATAAACGCTTGTCTGATGTTTTTGGCTGAATGGAAAGTATTTCCATGGAGTCGTCATTGCAATCTATCCATCTGATGACCTGCATCATATCCAGTAATTATTGTTCCTTGTTCAGTATTCTCAACATCGACACATTCTGTAGGGGCATAACGATTGAAACTTGTCTGCAGCAGAAAGTTATGAAAAGCACAGCATGCCATCACGATTTTGTCTATGCTATGTAATTCCAAATTTATTGCCGTATGAAACATTCTGAACCGAGATGCCAAAATTCCAAAGCCATTTTCAACAGTACGTCTTGCCCTTGATAGGCGATAATTGAATATTTTCCTTTCAAAATACTTTGCCTGTCGAAATGGTTTCATCATAATATCTGCTCTCAAAGGAAATGCGTCGTCTGCAACAAAAACGTAGGGTAGGGTGGTAGAATTGTTTCGTACAGTCTCTTCATCAGGAATATTCAGATGGTTGTTTACAAGTTTATAAAAAATTTGGTGTTCTGTAAAACTCCTCCATCTGAAACTCTGCCATTGGTTCCGAAGTCACAAAGTAGGAATTGATAATTGGCATCCACTATAGCCATGAGCACTAAGCTATGCCTTCCTTTGTAGTTATAAAATTCCGATCCACTTCCTTCAGGGGGGATGAAATTTAAGTGCTTCCCATCTATGCTGCCAAGGCAGTGTGGAAAATTCCGTTTTTTTCGAAGCCCTTTGCAACTGCTTTCCAATCTTCTGCTGTTTTCGGAAACTGAAAGAAAAACGTTAAACAAAAACATTGCAAAGTCCTTGTCACATGGGTTTATTATTCTATTGGACCTACAGAAATGCTGGCTGTTCATTTATTGTTTCTTTCACGTGAAATAATTCGAATAGCTATTTTTGATGGTTTCCACCAACTTTGGCCCCCAAAACACGAATTAGGTAAGGTCCTTTTTTTCCAAATTATCTTCGACCATTGATAGTGCCATTTAATCGTCTTTATCCACGTATTGAAACTTTTTCTAGTGTTATTATACAAACTGATTGTGATTTCAGACGATTTCCCGGGTTTTTGACTCACGAAAAATCAATTTTGGGAGCTGAACATTTGGTAGAACCTCAATTTTCCACTTTTTGATCAAAATCGACTTCATGTTCGGTCTTCTCGTCCCAAAAACATTGAAAACTATACCTCAAAAGCTCATGTTACTAACATGTTGCTAAAACGCAAAAAGTACCTATTTTTACACACATTTTCACTCATAACACCCCTGGGTATATTCCGATCGGGCTGAAAAGTTTTGGGACACAACTAGGGCCCAAATGGAGCATGTGTGCGAAAGAACGAATTTTTTCGACCGAAAATGAAGCCGGTTAACCTAGTTTGGTTATTACAGGATAACTTGGGAATGACACCCGAAAACAATGACTATGGTGTCGAGTCCGTCGTCCCACCTTCGGAAGGAAGAGATGCTGCTGGTATTTCATCAGGAGGATCAACTCCTCAGGAACAGAGTCAAGGCAATATTCGCTCGACACCCCAAGAGCAAACACCTAGGCCACCCAGTAAACGAAAAGCGGCTTTGGAGCACCAACGATTGAGTACCGAATTGGGTACTGAAGTTCTCGAATCGGTAAAAGAACATTTCAAGCGTCCTCACGTACCAGAGGATCGCTATGACATATTCGGAAAACATGTTGCCATGACATTACGAGATGTCACAAGCACGCAACGTATTTTAGCACAAAAGCTTATATAAATGATGTGCTGTTTGAGGCCCAGATGGGTACTTTAACAACCCAGCATAGATGTGGAGATTCAACTCCCTGCTCTGGTTCCCAATGACGTTCATGTTCCCTCCCTTCCCCAAAATCACAGCCGTCTAGGACATCGTTCCTATCCTTCTCCATCGTCTGAAGAAGGAATACAGAGTCGCTCAATTTGGACCAGGGATTGCCACGCAATCAAAATTCAGCAGCCTTTTTCTTTTCAGATTTCAATGACGATCGTTTTTCGTAATTATGTTCTTCAGTAACAATTTTTTTGTTAAATTAATTCTTACAGACTTTTTTAAGATGCTTTTTTTATAAAACTTTTTCATTTCTTTCCTAGTTTTTTATTAACCTACCTCCCTACCTCGTAGGAGATTGAAATGTTAATTATTTTACATTCAAAAAAAGAGAATAGATAGATGGGAAATGAACGAAGTTTTACTTACCTTTAAAACCTCCTTTCGTAAAACTTGGTAAATAGCAGCACATGTTTCGGGCACAATATTACTGAGTGATTGAGGTGATATTATTGTGGAAAACTTCAGGTCTTCGTAGCTTCGGCCAGTAGCTAGAAATCTTAACGTAGCTGTCAACCTTTCATGTGGTGATATTGCGGCTCTCATGACTGTGTCCTTTTTTTCGATGATTGGCGCTACCATAGACAATAGCTTCAGGTAAGTCTCCTCATCCATCCGCAAGTAATTGTGCCAGTCCTTGGATGCGAATCTGAGCTCATTCGGAAGATTGACATGGGAGTATTTCGAGGGTCCAACAGCAACACCACGGACTGCGTTTTTAGCTACTTTTCAGGACGGCCAGAAGAATGGTTTTCAATGATTTGTTTCGAAAATCGCTTTTTCCTTTCTCCACGCGATAGTTCACTATGTTAAAAACGGCATTTCGAATGAAATAAAACAAGATTAAAACATAATTTAAAGAAATTAAAGAAAATTGTAATGGTAAGTGGTGTTGTATCGTCAACACTTGATGGTTCGCCGTGTTGTGTCTTCCTATTTTCCTGGCATCTCGCCATTCAATTCCGATGTATTCCTCATTTTTCAATGATTCCTTCTCAATTTTTTATTTTCTTTGGCCCCAGCTACTCCTAGGATTGATAACAAAGTAAGAAGGTTTATAAATATAACCAGTTCATGATGGTAGGTATTGTACACAGAAATAAAGAACAAGATGGAATTTTTATTCAGAGACACTGCTTTTTAAAGCAAACTGGGTTTTCCTTGAAAAAAAAGAAGGAAAATGAAACCGCAAACAAATTGGCAGTAAACTCTCATACTCATGTAAAACATTTGGCGTTTGCCCTTAGTTCTATTAAATCACAGAACATTACTTTTTCTTCTAACTAGGTGTTATTATCACAACGTTTTCTTAATCTGAGTTCGAAAGGAACTTTTGTATGAAAAACAGCGTACATCACATAGGTAGGTACCTAATTAAGTAAATCACAAAATTATCAGTCCTCTATCACGTTGGTCATATCGTGGTCATTTCTCTCTGTGACAAACCGGTCTCTTGGCCTTCCCAATTCCAGTTGGACCTCGTTATTTGATCTCTGGGATTCATCTTCGATCGCCATTCCCTCTTGAATATTGTCTTGCTGGGTGATAGTCGCCTCTCGGGTGTCATGCACTGAGTCCAATAATTCGTACCTTTCTTCTAGACTCAATATTTCATTGCTTAACACAATTTCCTCAAAAATGACGTCAGCGTTATCGAGAACCAAGTCATCATTAGGTATGTACTCATCTGGCTCACAAGATCCAGGAATTACCCGAGTTTCAGATTATACGATCAGGTCACTAGGAACAAGAACAGGAACAGGAAGTGCTGGTACCAGTGGGTGCCAGGATTGAGTGTTGATAGCCATGTCGCAATTATTTGAGAAGTTCTCTTCTCTCGTTTCTTGTGTAGGAGTCGCGATGGTGTCGTTCATGAAAATGATCTCTTCATTGATTAATCCAGTGTTGCCAATGAGTAACTCGCCGTCTAGTGCTAATTCACTAGGACTTACAAGAGGTTTACCTGTGGCAGTGTCTAGAGCTTTGGAAGGGATCGGTGGTCTTTGATTTTGGGGATGATTCGCCGTTCCCAGAAACGCAATCAATTCATCGGCTTGAACAGGGCCATCGGAATCCGAGGTGATGTCGTCCGAGGACTTTTCCTCATCTGAGGGAAGGTACGACGCGTCGCTATCCATGAGAGGTCAAATGAGCGTAGCTGCCTATAAAACAACAATTACTTACAAATAGATTTATTAAACGATTAAGTAGGCACTAATCTTCAAGCAGAGGTAGAAACGTAAGTAGGTATAGGTATCGAAAAAAAAGTTAGGCAGGTATAGATATTTTAAGCTGCTAATAACAAAAACCTTTAGGTACCTGGCTAGGTAGGTAGGTACCTACTCAATAATTGAGCGTAATAATCATCTTACAATCCATTCGTCTCGATTACCAGTGATGTGTTGAATTATATTTGAAAGTAATAACGAAAAACTATCGGAAAACTCAATGTTTGGTGCTCGAATATAGAATGCAACTCCACTTACTAGACATGAAATGGAGATGCAACACCACGGAGTGTCTTGTCTGGACTTCACTCCTCCAACATTTGGTCTGGAAAATGGGCAACGTACTTAAAAAACATGTCACAGCAACATTCGAACTATACATCAAGAAATTACCATAGAAAATAGCGGATATTCATCAGTATAATACTTGAAACACTCACTTTTAGCGGGATCCCGCGCCAGTCACGAGGAGACACATGCAAAACAAGTGGTAAACTGGGATGGTCCGTGGTGTTGTGACCTGTTTTGGGGGAAATGCTAGTCCGTGGTTTTGACGTTTTTGTGATTGTGGCGCTACCTATTGAGAAGTTGAACTAAGTAATATTTTTCCCTCATCTGCCGTGAGAATACGCGTCGATTGATATGCTCAACTCACTGTGACCAAAAATGACAGTCCGTGGTGTTGCTGTTGGACCCTCGATTTGGTCCTTTTGAGTAGCCACTCTTTGCACCAAATGCTTCTTTCTGCTGATCTTTTCTTGGCACACAAAAGCACTCCCACCACAACCAAAACGTCATCAGTTCTTGATGAGGCCATATTTATCTCGACAGCAACTGAAGGTTCCTTGAGGCAGGCCTCAACGTCTGGATACCCCCCATTTTTTGGGTTCGCCTCAAGGCCCGCGCCTTGAGGCCGGCCTTTGAGGATTTCCTCAACGTCTGGAGCCGGCTTTAGCTGTAGGGTAGAGTCACACCTCCATCGGTCAGGAATAAAAAACGCTGCAAAGTCCATTTCACATGGGCTTATTATTCTACTGGACATACGCACAGAAATGTTGGCTGTTCATTTATTGTATATTTCATGTAAAATAATTGAAATAGCTATTTCTGGTGGTTTCCACCAATTTTGGCCCCCAAAACTTGAATTAGGTACGCTCCTTTTTTTTCAAATTATCTTTGATCATTGGTAGTGGTAGTGAATCGTCTTGATCCATGTTTTGACACTTTTCCTAGTGTTATTCTACAAATTGATGGTGATTTCAGACGATTTCCCAGGTTTTTGACTCATAAAAAATCAATTGTGGGAGCTGAACATCTGGTACAACCTCAAATTTCCACTCCTTGATCAAAATCGACTTCATATTCGGTCTTCTCGTCCCCAAAACCATGGAAATCGTTAACTCAAAAGCTCATTTTCCTAATATGTTACTAAAACACAAAAAGTACCTATTTTTATACACATTTTCAATCGTAACTCCCCTGGATATATTCCGATCGGGCTGAAAAGTTTCGGGACACAACTAGGGCCCGAATGGAGCATGTGTGCGAAAGAACGACTTTTTTAGACCGAAAATGAAGCCTGTACACGTGATACGGCGTACGGCGGACGGACATTGCATTTTTGGAACCTACGCACCTTGAAACGGAAAAGAAAAAAATTTGAGGGGGTGTTATAAACATTTTTTTCTGAGCGAATACATAGGTGTATTATTCACAGAATAATAATCCAAAAGACCCTCTACATTTTTCTCTTTGTTTCAACTTACTTCGATATCTTTCAATTCCCAGTGATATGTGCCTTACTGCCAAAGCGGGGGGGTCTTGTGGCAGAAAGAAGAGGAAGTAAAGAGGGGAGAAGAACTCTTTCATTTCCAATGCTAAATTGGTATAAGTACCTACCTACCTAATACAGACATAATTATCATTCAGTAGCTTTTGTAATTAAGAAAGTTATTGGGCTATTAGGATAATGTACACCGTAATTCCAATATGAAATTTATTCTACGTACCTCCGGATTGTAGTCAAATAAATATGACTGAGAATAGTACTGACTGAACAGTTTGAATTAGTATGAAACTGTGAGAGCAGGGAGCTTAGGTTTCTTGTTCATGCAGTGGATCGAAGTGAGGGCAGCTAGCGCCACACGGTCTCATGATGTGGATGTTCTGTGTACTAATGACAGGGTTGCCCTCGTAGTATGACGTAATGGTCGTGGTGATGGATGGAAGATTGCCTTCACGACACTCCCCTCCAAGCTGCCATCCATTGATGTGAAGACCCTCGTGCAGTCAGCGCAGCTCGGAGTTGAGATGACATCGCTCAGGACATCGGCGACGTGAAGTTCTTCGTATGATTAGCATGATGCCTGGTTATAATCAGCTCGGGGGTTGAGGTGGCCGTTCAGGATCCATGTCCCTCAAGACTAAGATGTCAATCGACTGAGTGCTCTAAGAACACCTCAGTCGATCCGATCTGAAAAGTATAAAATCAGAACGAACCATCTATTAATGTTGGAACATCATTAGGTCCCTAAAACTAACATCGTCTTTGTCAGTGGTTTTGTAAGGGTATTAGATATCTGTTCATCTTTATGAATCCACCGGATTGTCACATGTCTGTCTGGATGTTCTTGTCACACATAAAGATAAGAGAGTCTGACCAAATGTTTCAATCTTCGGCCAAGTAAGTGCATAGCCGGTTTATAATCCTCATAAATCGTAGGTAAAGCGTTAATTCCTGTGACTTCTGAACACATCATCAGGGCTGAAGCCTAGTCTCTACAAGCGGTACTCATGGCGACAAATTCGCTCTTGGCAGATGAGATGTTAATGATTTTGGCATTTAGTTCGCCAAACCACCGGATTCCCAGATAGGTATAATATGACAAAACCTGTAGTGGGGTATCATCTCTCGGCAGAAAGTCCCAAGATTCCTTGGGCTCTCCCAAGTCACCGTTTTGGAGACACCTCAAGTTTATTATAAAGCTCTGTGGAACCTCACACACATTGTTACTCCTGAGGTCTTCACCAGTTTGTAGATATTCATTATAACCAACAGGAATCTCGATGTGCATCAGCTTATCCAAGGATCCATTCAGAAAAGGCGTTTTTGCATCATACTGAATCATTTCCAAGTAAAATTTGGCTGTGAGATTCAACAAGAACTTATCATTTGGTAACCTAACTACAGAAGCACAGACTTCCAATAGATCATAGTGATTACTATCCGCAAAGCTTTTCACCATCAGTCTGCTCCGATACCTGATTGAGCCATCAGCCTCCGGTTTCTTCCTATGTACCCACCAAGTTTTTCAGAACGTTAACGCCTTTCGAGACCGTATTTTTTTAAAAACAATTTACCAAGTCCTACATTTTTCAAAGCTAGAAACTCCTTTCTAAAATTCATGACCACCATCAGTCCGAAGTTCCGTCATTCTCCTACGAGCCCCACTTAACCTCCGGATTTCTCCCAAGCACGTTAGTAAAGCCAAATTTACCCTCGTCTTGTTAATTATTTCGTATGCAAGTGCATAACTACTGGCATCATCCATAGAAGTGACAAGATATATCGCCTGAGAACTAAGTGCCGCCAGTTTAATAGGTCCCATTATACTAGTATCTGAATGTAAACGTTGAAATGACCATTTGTCTTGTGCCTTACTCCGGAACAAGGCTTGCGAATAGCCTTAGCCTATTGCTGTTAGCACAGTCCAGAATAGCCGAGCCAAACTTCACATCCTTCTACTCCGGGAGAACTTTACGTCACTATTTTCAGGTATTACTTAGAGGCATGATTAAATCGATAATGTAAGAGTCCCTTATTGTCTCTCAGCTGCAAGGTTTCAGCCGGTTTAATCCTCTTAAAACTAGAACTCCTCTCTAAAGTAACCTCCGTTTTTCCCATTTCTCCGGTTTTAGTAGGTACTACCACCTGATTTTGCATTACACCAGATTTTACACTATCTCCAGATTTTGCACTACCCCCAGATTTGGATATTGTGCTCATAAGCCGGTTTTGGTAAGGAGTATTTTGGTGATACTGGGGGGTACCACGATCAGAAATAGCATTTTAAACATTCATTCGATCAAGTATGTCCCGAACCTTCAATTGGGACCCGTTCTGTAGGGCATCTTTGGGGTTGTGGGTCATGCTTCTGAAATGGTTTTCATCAGATTTCGCCGGATTGACATTTCAGTCAGCTACGCCCCAAGGCACCTCCGAATACCCTCAATGAGACCTTCAAACAGGATTTGGAATTCATCAAGCACTGTCTCAGTCACCGGATTAAATAGCGCATTTGAATCACATGTTCTTTTTTCTGATTTGGAGGATCCAAGTATTGCTGATCATTCTTAAAGCTCGTTCAAATCTTTATCATCGTTTGCAAGTACGGATTGACATTCGACATTATATAGGCAATTACTATACGTTTCAGCTGGTGGGTCTCCCTCGCGCAGTAGCCACCCAGAGGTCCTATTGATGGGTAGAACGAGGAACCAACAGAACCAACAATCATTACTTGTCAACTCCAACAACACTCCCGTCTCCACATCGCAACCGAGCCCTCCTTTAGCTAATTCAACCTGACCTGAAATCAACATTTAACTGCCTGTAATCTTCAGTCACACACCTGCAACGTGATTCAATGCCCCTTGAGCCCTCCCGATTATCACAGTCGCTACCGAAATTACCCAACGGATTCACAGGAGATACGTCATTGTTTTCAGGCCCTCCATTGGATTGAGCATAAGCCGGTTTAACAACCCTCGATGCCAGAGCCTTGATTTTCAGAACAGATTCCTCCGCAAACTCTTGAATTTCATTTCTGATGGCCCCGTACATCCGAACATACTCCTGCTTAAGCCTCTGTCTGATCGCTTCCTCCCTTCATACTTACTCATTAATTATTCCTTCAGTCTCACCATTGTTCATTGTGTTCTCCGGATTACAAGCATATTGCTCCATATCACTCAGTACTACAACGAAACTATCTGCGTTACTCCATACTACAACCAAACTCCTTCGAATTGCATCAAAAGTACTCCGTATTACACTTCATTACTCCGTATTACATCTTATTACTCCATATTAGATCTTACGACGCCTTACTTCACTGCACTACACCTCATTACTCCGTGTTACATCTTACGACTCCTTGTTTCAGTGTTACACCTTATTACTCTGTGTTACAACTTGCTCCTCTGTATTACATCATATTACTCTGTGTTACACCTTATTACTCTGTATTACACCTTGTTACACCCTAATACACCTTTTTACTCCGTATAACATCTTATTACACCGTATTACATCTTATTACTCTGCATTACATCTTATTACACCGTATCATCCAAGTTCCTCTGTATTAATCCATACTTTTAAACAAATCAAGCCGGATTACTTGGTACAAATTAAAACAAATAAGCCATGCTACTCCGGTTTTCAAAATCAAGTGGGATTACTTTGTACAAATCAAGAAGCCATATTACTCCGGGTTTCAAAATAAAGCCAGTTTACGTTGTACGTATGAAAAGTCATACTACTCTGTGATTCAGAATCAAGCCAGAATACTTTCTACAAATCAAAAGCCATATTCTGGGTTTTAAAATCAAGGCGGATTACTTTGTACATTCAAAAACCATACTACATCATATTACTTCGGATTACTCTGTATTTAGCCCTGGTGGAGTTGTTCATTTCGAACTTTCAACATGATTTTTGATTTGAACGCCAACAGATGACACGTGTAAGTGGAGTGCAGCCTTGGGGATACAGGTCCGCCTCGCTACCTAACTGTCGATTTCGCCACCTTCGGAGGTTACTGTCCCTTCCAGGCAAACGCGCTGTGCACTGGTAACAGAGCCTCAGGCCAACTAATGCTCCCAGCGACACGCTTGCAGTAAGACTATCCCGCTGCAAATCCAAATACACCTGCCGGATTATTCAAAAACAAGCCATATTACTCCGTATTGCAAGAAGAGTTCGGGGCACTCAGCTTGCAAAACAATGAACGGTCCCTTCACCTAAGCCAATGAGTGAATCACAGCCTGAGCCTTCCGACTCTCCGGATTCATACCAGGCTGGATTCACCACTCCATTCAAAGCACTAACTGACCCTTTTAGAAGAGTCAGGATACCAAGCGCAGATGCACAAATCCGAACCTGTTGACTTTCATCCATCAGCAATTAACCTACTCGCTCCTCATTGCCTTATCTGTGAATTTCCACCATAGTTGAGCCCTTGCCTGTCATTTTGGGGTGCGTGTTAACTCCATGTTCAGTAAATCATCAACCGGATTCAACCAGATTAGTGCGAAATGCTGATTATTTGAGATTACATGTATCATTACTTGTATCACCTCCGGACTGACACAAAACAAAACGACTCATCCAGCTCCGGTCCAACCACCAAAATTTCTCAAGATCTTAATAAAATCGGATACCTCCATACTTCAGTTCAATCCATATGAACTAACACCGGCTTCCATTCATTATGTTAAAACGCCGCTAAAAAAGAATGATCAGCGTCTAACTTGAGAGATTAACCAAACCAAGCAGGTACCTCATCACATCAGGGACCGGTCCAACCACTGAGATTTCTCCCAGCTTCAAATGACATCACATGCATCCGTACTTTAATCTGACCTGGTTAAAACAACTCCCGTTTGAATTTATTACGTCAAAAACATCACATAAAATTAGTGGTTGGCCTCTAACTTGATAAGGTCAGACAACATCATCTTGATAAGAAAACCGCATCGATACATCGTGAACCACCTTTACAAATCAATAAGCCGCACTTCGATACATCGATTTGATGTTCTGCCAAACGACCATCAACATGGCCGGTTTTCAAGCCGTTAATTCCAATAAAAACATCGAAAATAGTTTTCTCGTATAGCACAGTTGCCACCTTACCACCGTGTTTTTCAGAATGATTTCACCGGATTCTGAGATTTGAACACAAACACCAGGTTATTCATGTCACGGACTTACAGACAACCTTGCTAGGTACCGAGAAAGTTCGATTCGTAAATTACGGGCAATGCTTCACTGCATCCCCCTCCGTACTACACTGGATTTGAGGCCTCACCAAACTTAACCAAACTCTCAAGGGATTCACTGAGATGTCGATCCGAAACGATTCTCGAACTGTCTGATTACGCTGTGCAGTAAGCCTCTAATTGCACAGCCACCATGTTTACGAGAAAATCTAACGCACGCACTCCAACAAGGACCATCTCCCCATCACCAATGTATAGGTAACATATCGGGCTATTAGGATAACTGTACACCGTAATTATTTCAATTTGAAATTTATTCTACATACCTCTGGACTGTAGTCAAATAAGTACGACTGAAAATTAATAGTACTGACTTAACAGTTTGAATTAGTATGAAACTGTGAGAGCAAGGAGCGTAGCGTAGGTTTCTCGTTGATGCAGTGGATCGAAGTGAGGACAGCTAGCGCCACACGGTCTCATGATGTGGATGTTCTGTGTACTAATGACAGGGTTGCCCTCGTAGCATGACGTAATGATCGTGGTGATGAATGGAAGTTTGCCTTCCCGAGAAAAGTTTAATAGGCATCCGAGGTCAAAATGTCCTGTGCCGCACTGAACGTATCAATTCATTAGATCACCAACTCTAATTTATACGATAGCGTTTATAATTATCAGTTCTACAAAGCAATACTACTTCTTCTACAATCATTTGTAAATATTACTATCAATTCTAGTGTTTGGTGTGATTACAGACACCTGATGGTACTGTTCATCAAAAGCACTAGGAGCATCATTGTCTTGTATGAAGAAAATAAAAGGTCATTGATTGTGAGGGCTTGCCCTAAATTTAATGACACCGACCACCGGCCAAAACAATATCAAAAGATGAGTGCACCGAGAGCATACCAGGTAGGTAGGTAGTAGCAAAAAATTTTGTTGTAGGAATTCGTGCCCTCTCTTATCGTTTTTTAATTATTGTAATTCGAATATATATGCTAGGTACCTACCTATGTTATGTATGGCCCTTTTAGTTTTTCCAGAGCAGTAGACGTATTTCTGCTGCCATGCAGCTCTATCAGAGTAAAGGCGTCAGAACTTGCCGACTCCGAACCCACCAAAAGTTCTTCAAACATAAATACCTACCTACCTATTGCTCAGTTAAAAAAATTGCAGGTAACCTGGAACGCATAGGTAAGTAGGTACCTACTTAACTGATGTAGGAAGTGAATGAAAAGAATGACGTGGACTCGCTTACATATGTCTCAGGGTATGCTATGAATGCCTCGTAGTGTTACTTTTTCTCAGTTCTCCTACTGGGCTACCTGCATCAAAAGGATTACTTTCGTACTCCCTAATACTAGTCCTAAGGTTATTACTACGATTGGCATGCTGGAAATAATCATTCAGGATCACATCCCAACCTTGATAAGCCTCAAATCCCGAGACCTTTCTTGATGACATCAAAAGCCTTTGTGGTTGGCATCCTGGATGGAGGCTCTGGAAATTCCGGAGTTAGGTTGCTCGATTCACATGCCGAAGTTACATCGTTTGTTGTAGGTACGCCTGCAAGTAGGTACTGACTGAAGAGTTGAAAAGGAATCCAACCAGCTTCAAAAGTTGGAAAAATTCAATTAGGTACCTAACAAGAAAATATTAAATTGAGAATACATTTTTTTAAAAATCGTTGCCGTAGGGGGCGTCTAGCCGCCAGTGGTTTGTGTTCATGACGGTAAGTTTATTTTCGAATTAAATCTGTGGGACACCCCCAGACCCCCCGATTATTACAGTTTAGATCAAGGATCAAAGCAAGGAAACATGGAACATGTTTTTCGAATAGGTACATGATAACAGAGGATATGGAGATATGTAGAAAAACGTCTGCCAATTCGAGTAGGCAGTATAGCTTCCTCACTTGAATCACATGAACGTATAGAATAGTTGGGTAGGTTCGTTTTAGTAAGGGACCATCTGCGATCCAACCCGCGTGTACCCTCAAAATTTCATCTCTCTACGACTATTTTTCGCGTAGTTAGAAGCGTTATAAGGGAACGGTCAACATTTCATGTTTGCGCATGCGCAGAGGGAAATTACAGTAAGACTCCAATGAAGTTCATATGGAACCATCAAAGTATATGTAGGAATCCCCTCCACTGATCGAAAAAATCATGTGTTTACTTTGGTTGATGTTTTTGTTGACATGTATGAAAAGTTGGTTGTTGTGCTTTGGTTTTGAACGAGTTGATTCCGGAAAATATACAAGTCGTTGACTTTAAAAAATTGTTGGATTTTATATTTTGGGGCCCGTCCAATTCGGCGAAAGGAGGAAGTTCAAGAACTGATCTTGAAATCGAGAGAATTTTTGACCACAATGCCTCGAACAACAACTACAAAAATAACGCCAATTCGACGAACCATATCGACTCGCCAGTGCCCAGTTCCTGCTATTCCATCCCCGGATCCTTCCCTGCCAACTGCAGAAGATAGAAATCTTGCGGGTCGGGTACAATCGATGGAGACTGCTCTTACTCGACTGCAAGACCAAATTGCGACGTCTGTACAGCATCTTCAAGAGCTCATACGAGACACTATAAGGCCTCAACAAGTGGAGGGGCAAATACTGCAGAGTGAGCCTAGTACAAATCCAAGTAATCCTTGTGTGCCATCTCCAGCATGCTCTACTCAACCTCGAATGCAAAGTGGGCTCAATACAACTTGCCGATACAACAAAACCGAGTGTTAAGAATAATCACGGGAAACCACTGGTACATCAGGAACTCGGTCCTCCACACTGACCTCAGCATCCCCACTGTAAAAGAGACAATTCAAACAAACTACGAAAACCTCCACGCAAAAATGCTGAACCACCCGAACCCTCTCATGAACCACATGGCTGATAATCCGCCCCTTCCTCGCTCCGAACGACGACTTAAGCGCAAACGCCCCCAAGACGCCATACTATGAAATATTAGAAAAAAAAAAAAATTTCCTGTCTGTTACTAACTTTTAAAGTTATTATAACTTATAATGACGTCTAAAGTTATTATAAGTTACTACAAGGGACAATCGTTGGATTGCATCCTTAATCATGTACCATGTTATTTTTTATTTTCTTGTTACGTATTACTATCAGCACAACTGTAATATTATATTATAATAATAAAGTTATCTATTTAAAAACAAAAAAAACACAAATACAACTTGCCCAACCCAACAAACTTTTTGTGTCGCAACGGAAAGTAAGCCTATGCCTTATGATGGCACGGTAGCGTGGGAAGAGTATAGAGGACATTTCGAAGCACTTTCTAGCGTGAATGGCTGGAATGAAATCAAGAAAGGACAACAGCTAGCGAGTGTGTTGCGAGGCGCAGCGCTGACGGTTCTGAATAATCTTCTGCTCACAGAACAACAACAATACTGCTCTCTATCACGGGCTATAGCAGCTAGGTTTGGGCAGGAGCAGCTCGCTCCTAGATGGCAGGCAGCTTTAGACATTCACAAGCAGGGGGACTCAGAGTCACTTATTCAACTAGCGACTGACATAGAGCGAATAACCCGAAGTGCTTACCCAGGTTGGCCAAATTCATACAGAGAGACCATAGCAGTAAGAGCATTTCTTCGGCCCTTGAAGAATCCAGAACTGAGTCGTATGTTGACCCTTGGAGGGCCTTTTCTAACTGTGCAGGATGCATTGACCAAGGCTCAAATGTTGGAAGCTTTAGGTGAGAAGGCCACTCTCGACGAACAAGGGGAGAGGAGAGATGGAACCAGCATTCAATGCTGGGGCTGCAATCGTTCAGGCCACCGGAAAACACAATGTCCTTATAAGCCTGGGAGGTTACAAGGAAGGGACAATGGGAATTCAAACAGCCATCCGGAAAACTGATTCGAGCCAGGAGTAATGGTCAGGACCTGACTCGAAATAAACCTGGCCGGGTAGCAATTATTTGTTCTACCAGACTAGGAAAAGGAGCTTGTTTTGTTGAAGTCAAATTATGGGGGAAGTTTACTTTCTACTAGTGGACACAGGAGCGTCTGTATCCATTCTGCGCCCAGATATAATCAGAGAAAGACAACAGAATTTGAAGAAACAATCAGTATTTCAGCATTTACACACAGCTTCAAGTGGAAAGATGCAAGTCTGGGGTGAGTGCACAGTTGAAATAGCAATAGGGGACGAATTTTCACGAAGGCAGACTTTTTTTATTGCACTTATTAGAGATAAGGCAATTTTAGGAGCTGTCTTCTTACAGAAATTTGTTGCTTGTGTTGATTTCAAAAGGACTGTGCTACGAATTGGTGATAGGGAGGTACCCCTCGTGAAACGGTGGAATTGTGTAGAAAGAGTTCTCCAGGTGGCTTTGCAACAACTAAAGCCAGGTAGTAATAAACAAACGTAAGATCCACAATGGGTAACAAAGGCGATGGAAGCTTCTGATTTATGCCTTGGGTCTGCTGATTATGATAGTGTGAGGGCGTTACTTCTGCAGCACCAATCCTCATTCGCGGGAGAAGTTAAACCATTGGGACGAACAAACATAGTCCAGCATGCAATCAACACAGGAGATGCGATTCCTATCAAACAACCTCCACGCCGAATTCCCCACAGTCAGCAGAAAGATGGGGACAAATTGTTACAGGACATGATCAATCAAGGCGTTGTCGAGCCATCAAATAGTCCATGGGCATCACCAATCGTTTTGGTTCCCAAAAAAGATGGTACTACTCGTTTTTGTAGACTACAGGCGTCTCAATGGAGTTACCAAAAAGGACTCTTATGCTCTTCCATGTGTACCGGATTTGTTGGATACTCTTCATGGAGCCAAATGGTTCTGCGGGCTAGACCTCAAAAGCTGATATTGGCAAATCGCAATGAAGCCAGAAGACAAAGAAAAAACTGCTTTCAGCCTATATCAACAAGGTTTATGGCAATTCCGTGTTCTACCCTTTGGGCTTTCCAATGCACTGGCCACGTTTCAAAGATTGATGGAGGCAGTTATTCCCAAAGAATTAGGACTTGTCTACCTTGATGACATAATTATTTATGGCGACGACATACCTACAGTGTTGAGGAAACTTGATGGGATACTGAAAAGACTCGGGGAGGCGGGATTGCAAATTCATCCAGATAAATGTACATTCTTCAAGAAAGAAATCAAGTACTTGGGACACATTATCTCGGCCTCTGGAGTAGCAACAGCCACTATTATAGTCCATTGCGTACTATTATAGTTACACACTTTCTAGAGCAGAACAAAACTATTGTGTGACTAGGCGAGAACTTCTAGCAGTTGTCAAAAGCATTCTTCATTTCCATCATTACCTATACAGAACAGAATTTACGCTTCGAACAGACCATTCTGCGCTAACCTGACTCAAGGCCTTCAAAAAGTCTGAGGGACAGTTGGCTAGGTGGATTGAAACCTTACAGAGCTATAATTTCCAGATCCAACACAGAAAAGGTCGTCACCACGGAAATGCGGATTCTCTTTCTAGGCGTCCGTGTGAAAATTATTGCCGATATTGTGCACGACGAGAGGAAAGAGAGAGAAGAAGCCTCTCATGAAGTTTGTGCAATCCAGTTTGAATTTGGGATAAATGGAAACCAAGACGATGAAATCATAAAAAGAGGTGCATCTTGGAAGCAAAAAGGGGAAAAGCCCTCGGTGGAAGAAATTACCAGTTGGAGCCCAGAGGCCAGAAGACTAGTGAATAGGTGGGACTCACTGGAGGTGCATAATGGACAGTTGTTTCATCGTTGGGAGACAAAGTTTGGCCAGGCGTGGTTGCAGTGGATAGTACCAACCAAAATGATTCCAGAAATACTTCAACAGTGCCATGACAGCCGGGAGGGGGGTCATTTTGGTTTCTGGAAGACGCTAGGGAAGGTCCGACAAATGTATTTCTGGCTAGGGATGTCGGCCGATATACGATCTTGGTGCCGAACATGTGTAGAATGTCGAAGAGTGAAAGGGCCAGGCCCAGTTAAACCTGCGCCGCTCAAACAGTTGGTTGTAGGAGCCCCATTTGAACGGCTGGGTGTGGACATTCTTGGTCCGTTCCCCACAACAACGAGCGGTAATAGGTACATCCTAGTTATCGCTGACTACTTTTCTAAGTGGCCTGAAGCCATTCCGTTACAAAATCAGGAAGCTCAAACTGTAGCTGCAGCGTTAGTGGAGCAGGTTTTCCCTAGAACTGGAGTCCCGTTATCAATACATACCGACCAAGGGTGAAATTTTGAGGCGAGACTGATGCAAGATGTAGCGAAGCTGATGGGATATCATAGAACGCGATCCTCACCTCTCCACCCTCAATCGGCAGGACTTATAGAACGGTTAAACCGCACACTGAGCAAAAATTTGGCAATTTTCGTGAGCGCACACCAACGAGACTGAGATGAGAAGGTTCCTTTTTTCCTATTTGGCATATCGCTCGGCGCCACAACGAACAACAGGATTGTCCCCAGCTCAGCTTGTATATGGCCGTGAATTGCATTTGCCAGGGACACTGATGAGACCTGCCTTACAACAACCGCCGCTCGAGACAATGTACGCAGTTCAACTGAGGGCAGGCCTTAAGAAGAGCGGGAGGCAATGTAGGAATCCCCTCCACTGATCGAAAAAATCATGTGTTTACTTTGGTTGATGTTTTTGTTGACATGTATGAAAAGTTGGTTGTTGTGTTTTGGTTTTGGACGAGTTGATTCCGGAAAATATACAAGTCGTTGACTTTAAAAAATTGTTGGATTTTATAGTATTATACTGATCGACCCTCCAAATGTGAACTCATTTCAACGATAATTAAGGTAGTTATGAGCACTCCAAGTATTTCAAGTTTGCGCATCCGCAGACTAAACGATTTTCATGATTTTGAAACGGGACCATCTGCGATCCAACCCGCATATACCCATGTGATGAATTTAGAATTCATGTGATGAATTTAGAATTTCATCACGGTGGCGTGAGGAAAGGAAAGGCGCAGGCGGCGGTAATCCACCGATCATCTACGCCCGGTTAAGGGGAGATAGAGGTGAGTGTAGGAATTTGCCCAGGCGGCGGTAATCCACCGACATCTAGGTTTGAGAGAGGAGGTGCTTGTCTAGGCGGCGGTAGTCCACCGATCATCTAGACAAGAAGGAGAAGGTATTCTCAGGCGGCGGTAATCCACCGATCATCTGAGAGGGGGAGCAAGGTAGAGGAGAGAAGAGAGAGAGCTAGTTAGAGGAAGTGTCGAATGAAGCTAAAGCCCCAGGATCCAGGGTTTTATAGGAACTGGAGGCCTCTCCCTCCAACCCCCTGTTAGGGGTTGGTGGTGGGGCCCCAGGTTGTGTACCCTGGGTTCTGTGGCCTGTCTCCCCACTCACTTGTTTATTGACGGAAACTAAGTTTGGCATTAGAATGTTGGTGAGAGCTTAAAGTTACTAGTGGAGTGTTCCCGGGAGGGACTCACGACAGAGGTCCCCCCAGTTCGAACCAAGATTCGTGGAGCTGAAGGCGCAATGTGACAGGAGCTGAGGGCTATAGCAAACATAAGTGGGGCTGAAGGCCAAAGATGAGGACTAAACTAAAATTCGTGGGGCTGAAGGCGGAAGGTGAGAAGGGCTGAAGGCGCAAGGTGACAGGGGCTGAGGGCCAAGGCAAACATAATTGGGGGCGGAAGGCCAGGAGCAGGGGTGCCAGAGTTGAGGGGTGGTGGTGGCGGTGGGGGTTTGTCCCCTGCGAAAGAGACGCGGGTTGAGATGTTGCCGTTCCGGGGTGGGCCGGGAGGTTGGAGGACCTGGTGGCGGTCGTGGAGGGGCTGTTCCTTGGTGGGGGAATGGTAGTTGTTGGGGAGAGGGGTTTGGCGGCGCCGTGAGGCGCAGCCGGCAGGTTGGTGGCCCTGGTTGGAGTGGAGGAGCCGTTCCGGGGTGGGGGAACGGTAGTCGGTAGGGAGAGGGGCTTGGCGGCGCCGTGAGGCGCGGCCGGCAGGTTGGTGGCCCTGGTGGCGGATGTGGGGGGGCCGTTCCGGGGTGGGGGAACGGTTGGTGGTTGGGAGAGGGTGGCGCAGCGAGGCGCGGTGGTGGGGTTGACGGCCGTGGAGGTGGCCGGGAGGGGGCCGTTCCCTGGCGGGGGAACGGTGAGGGGCCGGGGGGAAGGTGGAGGGTTTCCCGTGGGGGAGGTGGAGGGCTTGCTGTTCCTGGGTGGGGGAACGGTGTGTGTCCGGGGACGGGGGTTGGTGGCGGCGCCGGGAGGCGCGGCCGTGGGGGAGGTGGAGGGGGTGCCGTTCCTGGGTGGGGGAACGGCGTGTGTTCGGGGACGGGGTGTGTAGCGGCGCAGGGAGGCGTGGCCGTGGGGGAGGTGGAGGGGGTGCCGTTCCTGGGTGGGGGAACGGTGTGTGTTCGGGGAAGGGGGTTGGTGGCGCAGCGAGTTGCTGGTGGGAGGTTGGCGGCTGTGGCGGCGGCATAGGAGGGGGTAGGAGGCCTTGGTGGCGGTGGTGGAGTTGATGCGGGTTGGGGGGGAGAGGAGGTGGTCCCCCCCGTTTTGGCGAGGAGGGTGGCCCGCCTCGGGTTGCGTATTTCGCCGACGCTGGCGGCGGCGGCGAGGTCGTGCACCGTGTCGGCTAGGCGGAGGAGGTGCACATGACGTCGGCGGCGGCGTGTGCTGCGGCCGCAGCGGCGGTGGCGGCGGCAGTGGAGGTCGATGCGGCGGAGCCAGGCGGTGAGAGGGTGGCGAACGGGTTGTTGAGTGCGGCCGTTGCGTCCGTTGTCGGAGCGGCGGGCGGCTGCAGTGTGGCTGGTCGTAGGAGCGGGGGCGATGGCGAGTTCGGGTCCATAGCTGGGGTCTGAAATTTGAAAACTCAAATTTCAAAATTTCAAAATCGAAATTCGCAAATTTCGGGAGCGGAGATGTGTGTGGTTGAGCGGAGGTGTGAGAGGTTGCGATCTCCGAGCGGTTGAGGTAGTGTGGGCGAAAAGTGCGAAATTTAAACGGACTGACTGAATTATCACTTTGACTGGTTGAATTTGAAATTGGACCGAACTTAACTTGAGACTGGGTTTTGACACATGAGAAGGGAAGGAAAGGAAGGTTGAGTGAACGTCGGGTTCACCACTGTGATGAATTTAGAATTTCATCACGGTGGCGTGAGGAAAGGAAAGGCGCAGGCGGCGGTAATCCACCGATCATCTACGCCCGGTTAAGGGGAGATAGAGGTGAGTGTAGGAATTTGCCCAGGCGGCGGTAATCCACCGACATCTAGGTTTGAGAGAGGAGGTGCTTGTCTAGGCGGCGGCAGTCCACCGATCATCTAGACAAGAAGGAGAAGGTATTCTCAGGCGGCGGTAATCCACCGATCATCTGAGAGGGGTAGCAAGGTAGAGGAGAGAAGAGAGAGGGCTAGTTAGAGGAAGTGTCGAATGAAGCTAAAGCCCCAGGATCCAGGGTTTTATAGGAACTGGAGGCCTCTCCCTCCAACCCCCTGTTAGGGGTTGGTGGTGGGGCCCCAGGTTGTGTACCCTGGGTTCTGTGGCCTGTCTCCCCACTCACTTGTTTATTGACGGAAACTAAGTTTGGCATTAGAATGTTGGTGAGAGCTTAAAGTTACTAGTGGAGTGTTCCCGGGAGGGACTCACGACATATAGTATTATACTGATCGACCCTCCAAATGTGAACTCATTTCAACGATAATTAAGGTAGTTATGAGCACTCCAAGTATTTCAAGTTTGCGCATCCGCAGACTAAACGATTTTCATGATTTTGAAACGGGACCATCTGCGATCCAACCCGCGTATACCCTCATAATTTCAGCTCTCTGCGACTATTTATCGCGTAGTTAGAAGCGTTACAAGGAAATGGTCAACATTTCATGTTCGCGCATGCGTAGATCAAAGTTAGATTACGATTCCAATGAAATTAATTTGGAAAAATCAAAGTATTATTCCCGACCGACGCTCCAAGTTTGAACTCATTTCAACGATATTTAGGGTAGTTATGGGTGTTCCAATTAATTCACGTTTGCGCATGCGCAGACGAAAGTTACGTTACTTTTTCAATGATTTTGGTACGGGTCCATCTGTGACTCAACCCGCACCTACCCTCGTAATTTCAGCCCACTTCGACCATTATTTCGGGTAGTTATGGGTGTTGCAAGGAATTACCACAGACAGACAGACAGACAGACACGGAACCAAAAATGTTCCTCGATGTCTGAAACGGAAAATGGTAGTGGAAATTTTCATTTTGAAAGACATGAACTTTTTTTTACTCAATCGAATCCAAGGCTTCCCTACCTTCGGTAGTGAGGAAGCAAAAAACTTCGTGGGATTTCCAAGCCGGGGACCAGCGACCTAACCCAATGTAATGTAATACACGTCGTCAGCTGCTTTCGGCGTTTTTCGGATAGGTAGAACCCTATCGGCAGTTTTCGTCGGAGTGGGTTCTGGCCATGCTCTCCTCGGAGAAGGCACCACGTGTGGTAGGGCAGGAGGTGAGTTGGGTGGCAGGAGTGGGGTAGAGGGAGAACTGTGCGGGTGACGGGGAGGGGAGCCGAGTTTACTTGGACAGGACACGGACGCTTTCCAGCCTGGTTCACTCCCGAAAAAACATGTTCCATATTAAAATATTACTAAATTTTAAATAAAAAATATACCTATATATCACCACAGCGAGTGCAGGAAAGGTTAGGAGAGAGTGAGAAAGAGAAAGAGGGACCCTGAGAGAGGAGTCTGACCTTTCAGACTGGATGTTCGAATCAGCTGGGATCTTACAGCCACCGAGTCTGCAATGGCGGCACAAATCCGCTCGCGCGAGAAATTCCCCCTGCGCTACTACGTTCAACGGCTCAGTACTGTCCGTCGTCGTCTCAAGACAATGCACAGTTCACTCAGTCGGGTTTTCATTTAATAGTTTCAGCGCAATAAAATTTTCTTTTAAATCAAGTTCCTCGCAGCCATGCATTTCATTTCAAGCTCCTACGGGCTAATGTTTACAATATAACCGTTTTCTATTTGCTTTCGTAGACAATTCAAGTTAATGTTCAAAACGATCATACGATTGAATTAACAGCCCACTAATAAGCCTTGAAGACAGATATCAGGTCAACGAGTGATCTAAGAGACAATTAAGGATATCAATGCGGCGATAGGGGAACCCCTCACTATCTTATCTTCAAATATTCGTACTCCATTGCGGCGTCAGTCTTCAGATGTCTTTCCTTGCGAAACCATAATTCCAAGCCCAGGAAACCAGGCGTCGCTTTTGTTTACCAGTGCCGGATTGAATTTCGATTTCATTGAAGGTGGTTGGTCGGTCAATATCTATTAATAGGTGTAGAATTTATGATATCAGTACCTTCGTAATGGATCTAGAGACTCGTAAGTAACCTCGACTCTCATTCCACTTTGTAGAATTTAAATTCATTATTGATTTTTTTATTTTTTTTCTTCCGATTCTTTCCCGTTTCAGGTTTTTTTTAGATTCCCCTCCTTCACCCTTCTCCATTCAATCCCCAGAATTTATCACTAATTTTTCTCCCGATTCTATCGAGTTCAGGGAATCTCTGTTTTCACTTTCGAGAGGAAAACATTTTTGTGTCTCCAAAATCAAAACTTCTACTCGCGTCCTGAACAAAGAGGAAAAATACCCGCTTTTTTGGTTTATTATTCTGTGAATAATACACCTCTGTATTCGCTCAGCAAAAAATTTTTATAACACCCCCTCAAAATTTTTTCTTTTCCGTTTCAAGGTGCGTAGATTCCAAAAATGCAATGTCCGTCCGCCGTCCGCCGTACGCCGTACGCCGTAAGCCGTATCACGAGTACAGGCTTCATTTTCGGTCTAAAAAAGTCGTTCTTTCGCACACATGCTCCATTTGGGCCCTGGTTGTGTCCCGAAACTTTTCAGCCCGATCGGAATATACCCAGGGGTGTTATGAGTGAAAATGTGTATAAAAATAGGTACTTTTTGCGTTTTAACAACATGTTAGTAACATGAGCTTTTGAGGTATCTTTTTCCATGTTTTTGAGGACGAGATGACCGAATATGAAGTCGATTTTGACCAAAGACGCGGAAATTGAGGTTTTACCAAAGGTTCAGCTCCCAAAATTGTTTTTTTATGAGTCAAAAACCTGGAAAACTGTCTGAAATCACCATCAATGTGTACAATAACATTGGAAAAAGTAAAAACAGGTGAATCAAGACCATTAAATGCCACTACCAATGATCAAAGGTGATCTTTAAAAAAAAGAAAAAAAAGCGTACCTATTTCATGTTTTGGGGGCCAAAATTGGTGGAAATCATCAGAAATAGCTATTTCAATCATTCCACATGAAAGAAACAATACATTTAACAGCCAACAAAAATCTCTAGAACTCCAATAGAATAATAAACCCATGTGACAAGGACTTTGCAGCGTTTTTAATTTTTGATGATGTTAAGAGCATAAGCCTAACTTAGGAGCAGGGGATCAAATAAATCAGTTTCACGCAGCCGGAAAAACTGGTAATGCCACCATTAAAGCGAGCGTAGAAAATTATGTAGACCTCTGTACTTCACACCCTTAAGATGATAGGTACTCACTCACCTTCTAGAAGTTATGCCAAGTTACATTGGTCGCCACCTATATCGGCGCCGGCTATACCGGCATGCCGGATATATCGGCCAAAAACTTCAGGAACGGAACGAATTTCGTTCCAACACGCGTATTTCATCTGGTATACCGGCCATCTCGCCAGTTATATCGGCCCGATTTTTCGTGGAAGGCCGATTTTGTGAACCATGGACTCGAGCACGGGATTTGAAGTGACTGTGTTGTGATAAACATTGTTTGTCAAAAGGCTCATTGGTCTGACCATTTGATAAAAGTGATTCACAGCCCCATTCAGCTCTGTTCGTATTGCTTTATTATTCTGTGAATAATACACCTATGCATTCGCTCAGCAAAACATTTTTATAACACCCCCTCAAAATTTTTTCTTTTCCGTTTCAAGGTGCGTAGATTCCAAAAACGCTGCAAAGTCCTTGTCACATGGGTTTATTATTCTATTGGACGTACTTACAGAAATGCTGGCTGTTTATTTATTGTTTCTTTCATGTAAAATAATTGAAATTCTGGTGGTTTCCACAAATTTTGGCCCCCAAAACTTGAATTAGGTACTTACGCTCCATATTATTTTTTTTTTCAAATTACGATAGATTATTGGTTGTGCCATTTAATCGTCTTGATCCACGTGTTGACACTTTGTCTAGTGTTATTCTACAAATTGATGGTGATTTCAGACGATTTTCCAGGTCTTTGACGCATTAAAAAATCAATTTTGTGAGCTGAACATCTGGTACATCCTCAATTTTCCACTCCTTGGTCAAAATCGACTTCATATTCGGTCTTCTCGTCCCCAAAAACATGGAAAACGATACCTCAAAAGCTCATGTTACTAACATGTTACTAAAACGCAAAAAGTACCTATTTTTACACACATTTTCACTCATAGCACCCCAGGGTATATTCCGATGGGGCTGAAAAGTTTCGGGACACAACTAGGGCCCAAATGGAGCATGTGTGCGAAAGAGCGACTTTTTTAGACCGAATATGAAGCCGGTACACGTGATACGGCGTACGGCGTACGGCGGACGGACATTGCATTTTTGAAATCTACGCACCTTGAAACGGAAAAGAAGAAATTTTGAGGGGGTGTTACAAAAATTTTTTGCTGAGCGAATACATAGGTGTATTATTCACAGAATAATAAACCAAAATGCAATGTCCGTCCGCCGTTCGCCGTATCACGTGTACCGGCTTCATTTTCGGTCTAAAAAATTCGATCTTTCGCACACATGCTCTACTTGGGTCCTAGTTGTGTCCCGAAACTTTTCAGCCCGATCGAAATATACCCCGGGGTGTTATGAGTGAAAATGTGTTCAAAATAGGTACTTTTTGCGTTTTAGCAACATGTTGGTAACATGAGCTTCTGAGATATCGTTTTCCATTTTTTCGGGGACGATAAGACCTAATATGAAGTCGATTTTCACCAGAGTGGAAAATTGAGTTCTACCAAATGTTCAGCTCCCAAAATTGATTTTTTATGAGTGAAAAACCTGGGAAATCGTCTGAAATCACCATCACTTTGTATAATAACACTGGAAAAAGTGTTAGCACGTGGATTAAGACGATTGAATGGCACTGTCAATGATCAAAGATAGTTTTTAAAAAAACCTAATTTGTGTTTTAGGGGCCAAAATTAATGGAAACCATCAGAAATAGCTATTTCGATATTACGCACGAAAGAAACAATAAATGAACAGCCAACATTTCTGTAGGTATGTCAAATAGAATAATAAACCCATGTGACAAGGACTTTGCAGCGTTTTTTGTTTTGACATGGACCCTCACAAATAGTGGCGGATCCTGAAGTTCGGGAGGGAGGTTACGCCCCTGCCGCCTACGAATGGGATATTTTCCCATTTATAAAACATTCAAATTTTGATTCTATAGATACCTGCATAAATGTAATATGATTATTTAATTGACGTTATTTACATAAATATGCATGTTCATATTGCGAGTATGATAATTAACACCTATGCATATCATCGAATTTATTACCTAGGTAGATTCATTAGTTCATCCCCCCCCCCCCACCCACACCTTTACTTACAACAGAAACAACAGTTCACAAGTTACAATTTAAACGTAGTAATAAGGTGTGTTCCCATCATACTACACGATCAGGCATCATAATCACAATAATTCAAATAAATTACATTTATAGATGTAGCGTGGCTTTCAACGCTGCTTGGCCGGGAGCTTCGGTAGTAAAATCTCTGAAGCTCTTCGGTTTTTCCAAAACCGGTGATAGCTTCCGTTTTTTTTCGATTTTTCGCTCTGAATCCCTACAAAAAATTTCAGCTGTTAAAACCCTCTCAAAAGCCTACCAAATTACATCTGTGGGGCTGTAGCCCTGTCAAAGAACAATGAGAAGAACAGCAAGTAGAAACATCCCGTAGAGTAATGCATGCATAAAGGTGGGCTTCCCTTATGGTAATGATGATCACTCTCACTCATTGCAGATCTTCTGGAAGTATATGAGTAACTGATCTATGATGATGATTCATTGCCCAATATCATATTGTTAAGATGGCAAAACGTTCGGAACGGTTGAAAACGGTCGGTTTTATTTTAGAACGAGATTTTTACAAGTTTTCTATATCAACGTCGAACCAGAACCACACTACACTTTTCTAATTAAAGCGTCTCGTTTCTTGCATAGTAATCACCACATGACCACTGCGACTACCGTAGTAGCATGTTCCCTACACTCCTCCCTCCTCTTCTTTATGCTGTCCGCCACAGTACCTGGTAAGTCTGTCTGCGTGGACTACTCTTAAAGCACCGCGTGAATTGCGAATCCGGAACACATCATTTAGCCTTTTCGCTACTGTGTAAGGGCCCTCCCATGAACACTGGAGTTTTGGAATACGTCCTTTCAGCCTTCTTGGGTTGTGCAACCAAACTCTGTCCCCCTCCTGGAACCGAGGCATTGCAGCTCTGGAATCATATCGGCGCTTCATGTCTTCGGCCCGTATTTTCAGCGTTTCCCTTGCTGCAACGTGTGCTTCGTTGAGTCGGTCCGTCAGGTTACGAGCGTACTCATGAACCTCCTTCTCCTCGGGGCGTCTTCCAAACAATAACTCCAAAGGCAAAGTCAGCTCTCGGCCAAACATCATGTACGCTGGCCTGTAGCCAGTGACAGAATGTTCTGAGGCACGGTATGCAAGTAATGCCACTGGTAACTGCAAATCCCAGTCCCGCTGGTGGTCCTGGACCATTTTGGAGAGCCAATCATACAGGGATCGATGTAGCCTTTCAACCATTCCATCACTCTGTGGATGCAAAGCAGTGGTGCGCGTTTTATGAATCCCCAACTGCTTCAAAACATCTTGGAAAAGTGCGGACTCGAAGTTCCTCCCCTGGTCGGAGTGGAGCTCTTCTGGTAGGCCAAACCTGGAAATAACATGGTCTATTAAGGCCCGCGCGACCGTTTCAGCTTGCTGGTCAGCTACGGGAATTGCCTCTGGCCATTTGGTGAAAAAGTCAATGACAGCCAATACATAGCGGTTGCCCTGGTCTGTGAGAGGTAGTGGACCAAATACATCGAGTGCAATTCGCTGGAATGGGTACCCACTGGCAGATGGCTGGAGAGGGGCCCTTGCTGACTTTTGGCCACCGCGGCACCTGCCGCGCTGGTCGCATCCGCGACACCAATGGCGAACATCCTGATGGATGCCTACCCAGTAGAACTGGCCCCGGAGTAGAGCTAAGGTCTGTTTCTCACCCAAATGTGCTGGTTCATGTGCCTTAAGAAATACATCTCTCTGCATGTCACGGGGAACTATTAGTTGAGATCGCCTTCTTTTCCCATCCGGGCTCTCCCAGCATCTGTGAAGAACTCCTTTTTGGAGGAAAAGGGAGTCGAACATCGCCCAATACGCCCTAGTGGCTGCACTCAATCCTGTACTCACACCCCATGCAGGACGCTGGCCCGCTTCCAGCCACCGAATGACGGGTTTCAGGTGCAAATCAGCTAGCTGACGCTCACGAAGTGGTGCAGCCACTATGGAGACAGTATTGCAAGCCTCTGGCGTGGCTAATTCAGGTTGCTCCCGCTGCTGCTTACCTTGTGCCACCATTCCGTTTTGCTGATCATCCCGTCGTTGACAATATCTGCATCCACCTGGTTCACAGGGTCGTCTGGAGAGGCCATCTGCATTGCCGTGAGTCGGGCCCCTTCTATACTGGATATCTAGCGGGTGTGTGCCAATCCTTTCCATCCACCTGGCCAGCTGGCCATCAAGCATTTTGAAATTCATAAGCCAGCGGAGGGAAGAGTGGTCGGTCCGAACGCACAACTTGTGCCCACTATCAAGCCCATAGTGCTCAAACGCTTTGATTGCTTCCACTACCCCAAGCAACTCCTTTCTGGTAACACAATAGTTACGCTCAGCTCAGGAGAGGCAGCGGCTGAAGTATGCAACGACCCTCTCCTTCCCTTCCTGTACCTGGGATAATACAGCCCCTAATGCCACATCACTGGCATCTGCATCAATGATGAATGGAAGGTCCGGGCGGGCATAGGCCAGTACTGGGGCTTCCAGCATTTTCTTCTTGGCCTCCTCAAATGCTTCGGTGCAGTCTGCATTCCACTGTAGAGGGTCAGTCTGATTCTGTACCTGGTACAAAGGCTTCACGATTCTTGCAAATTGGGGAATGAAGGAGCGGTAATATGAACAGAAGCCAGTGAAGGCCCTTACTTCCTTGACAGACTGTGGCGTTGGCCACCTCTTCACTGCTTCAACCTTTTTCGGGTCTGTTCTAATACCCTCTCTAGTGACCATGTGCCCGAGATACATGGCAGTTTCCCTAAGGAATTCGCACTTTTTGAGGTTCAGTTTGAGCCCAGCACCACGTAACAGGGAAAATAGTTCAGCTGCCGTCTTGGGGCGGGCATTGGAGTGAAGAGGTATTTGCCAGTAACCACTCTGGAGATCCAGAGTGGTAAACCATCGACTCCTGTTAAGCCTCTGGAGTGACTCGTCAATCCGCGGCAAGGGGTGAGAATCTTTCACTGTAGCAGCATTCAGTCGTCTGTAGTCTATACAGAAGCGCCAGTCCCCCGTTTTCTTTCGGACCATTACTACAGGACTAGCCCAGGGACTAGACGACTCCTCTATAACACCTGATGCCAACATCTCATTGACCATATCACTGATGATCTGTTGCTGCGCCGGAGAGGCCCTACGAGGGTTTTGCTTGATGGGGGGATGTTGGTTGACATCTATACAATGTTCTCCCGTTGTGCAACGCCCTAGCTGTAGGGGACCTCGCGCAAAAGCATCTTCGTAACTCTGAAGGAAGCTCTTGAACTGTTGTAGCTGGGCAGGAGAGAGCTGCGGGGATACTCCCTCGCATATGGCTTCCAAGGGCTCCCAGCTTCCCAGTCCCTCACTGCTACCCACGACATAGGTTGGGTTTTCCTCTATTCGTTGGGGTGATCGACCCCGGTATCTAATGCAATCCGTCCCAAACTTGATGGTTCCTCGCCCAATGTCAATAACACAGCCGTGGGCCTCCATAAAATCCATGCCTATTATACACGGCTCCCCAATGTCAGCCACCACACAATCATGAGCTACTGATTGACCATCTCCCAACTTTAGGCGGAAACTGGACTTCCCTTGAACTGGGATTGTTGAACCCGAAAGCATCCTGAGGCAACCAGTGGATGGTACTGGATCAACTGCCTGGATGCCACACAACTCCGGGTTCACAATTGTCACTGTGGCACCAGTATCCACAATCATCTGGCATGGCTTCCCTCCGATGGACCCATTCAGCACAATTGAGGCTTGGTTCAGCTGGTACAATGGATGGCTTACCTCCTTATCGTCCCCTTTGGTCCTTATATGTTGTTTTGGCCCTTTGGACCCGACCAACTTCCGGCCTTCAAAGTTGGTGGCTACTAGTTTTCCGCCTTTTCACTTTGACATTCCCAACGGAAATGGCCTATTTCTCCACATTTGAAGCACTTGAGGCCAGCCCGTTTCCTACGAAGTTCATCCCGGACCAATCGACATAACATGTCATCACCTGGTGATGGAGATGCACCATTGCCTCCTTCTCCCTCACTGCTGAGGAGCCGTAGCTGCTCACCTACAAGGCGCCTCACAACCATCTCATGGTCATTGTCGGACAGCGGTGCACTGTCCTGCCAGGTAGCTGACCTTACATCCCTCAGGCGACTTGAGCGCAAGCCTGCCTCAAGTGTAGCAGCCCGAGTGACAGCATCTCTCAACGTAGCCGGGTCAGCGCTAATTACGAGTTCCCTTACCCGTTGGTTGTGCAACCCATTGATGAACTGCTCAATAGCAATGGCCTCCCGCGCCTCTTCACTGGGCATAGCCCTACGGGCCAGACTCTCCACATCAGCTGCAAAGGCTGTTACTTCTTCCGAAACTCCTTGCACCCGTTGCCGCAGCCTTGCCAGAAACAGGCGCGCCTGACCCTGGGAGCCAAACCGTCTTGACAAGGACTCTTCCATAGTGGCAAGATTCCGACGATCTTCAGGGATGTTGCACACTGTAGCTAAGGCAGGGCCTCGCAAAGTGGCCATGAGCCGCACCATCGCCGTAGACGATCTCCAGTTGTTCGCCTCAACAACTGCTCGAAACTGAGACCAATAGTCGTCCCAGGGGATAGAACCGTCGTAAATGGAGGGACGAATGACGTCGACTCTTTCCGGAGGTACTTCATCCACAGGATTCTGGACCTGTTGTCGTTGTCGTGAACTTTCTCTGAATGAACGAAACTCCCAAGCCAGGTCAGCAATCTGTTGGGCTAGGTTACTCGTTACTGCTGGGGAAAGTTCATCCCGACTCACCTGCTCAGTGTCTCGGGGTTCTGCAACTACCTCACTCTCGTCTCCGTCAGCGGGGACGCCCCGGCGGCGCTGGAGCACCCGATCAGCTACTGACTGGTTTGTATCCATCGATCCCACTTCTGACACCAAATGTTAAGATGGCAAAACGTTCGGAACGGTTGAAAACGGTCGGTTTTATTATAGAACGAGATTTTTACAAGTTTTCTATATCAACGTCGAACCAGAACCACACTACACTTTTCTAATTAAAGCGTCTCGTTTCTTGCATAGTAATCACCAGATGACCACTGCGACTACCGTAGTAGCATGTTCCCTACAATATGAACCCCCAATATGATATGAACAGCTTACGGATATAAATGTTTGACTACCTATATTAGAGTAGGTGATGATATCATGATAAAAACGCCCCGAGTATATTGTGAATAAATTGATAGAGTGATATAAGATTAGGCTGGTTCCTACCTACTCTTTCTTATATACCTGTGTCGTATGGCCGTTTCAAAAGTTGAGAATACGGGCAACAAACACAAAATTTGCAGAAAATCCCGCGCTCTCTCCCCCTCGCCCTTATAGAAATACATTTCGAAATTCTGGCAAAGTAGTGCACAACTACACTGAATTCTACGTCGAACAAAAAAAGAAACACGTAAATCCGTTTGGAATTAAGTCCTGGGCAGTGCACACAAAATGTTGTCGAAACCCACGCTTTTTCTGCATGGACCCCCTTCCCACCATCCAGAAGTAAATTTCGAAATTCCCGCGTTCTCTTGCCCCGCCCATATAGAAATAAATTTCGAAATTCCGGTGTAGTAGTGCACAACTAGAGTCTTCTGCATCGAAAAAAAAATATAACCACACAAATCGTTTGAAAATTGTGGCCTGAGCTGCGCACACAAGATTTGTTATATAACATTATTTGGTATATTATACGGTACATAAATACCTCTTATGAGGATTTCAGCCTTATTGGGTCTCAAATCAATCAGCCATGTGAATATTTGTCTTTTGAAGGCAGAGCGGGTTGTATTCTCTGGAAATCTAAGATGAGCAGGAAGAGAATTGAAGATCAAATAAATTATGTGCTGAGAGCTTCTTCATGTCAGTGTCAGATTAGTCCTAGCAATAATCACATTATGATGGAGTTGGAAGCGAGTGGAGTGAAGGTGGCCGTAAGGTCTCTTACCTATGAATTGTTTTCTAAAATAGAAGAGAACTAGTACTTTTATACAAATCTTACGGATGGTAAACACCTTAGCTTCCAGGTAAAGGAGCTTACTCCAATACCGCCTATGCTTGCCAAGAATCAACTTCAAAATGGCCTTCTGTAACACTACCAACGTACTGAAATGGCTCGGGTAAGTCCCACCCCACACCAGTACGCCATACTGCAGAGACTAGGAATTGATAATAATACAAAACATACCTAATTCAAAATGAATAAATCAAGATAGCATAATTTAAAATAGCTTAATAACACATACGCATAACTAAATACTATTATCACAATAAATTTCTATTAAGTGGAGCCATCACCACCTACATCATACTAAACTCAATCACGCCAAGCGCTAGCACGAAGTGGTAGGAGGGAGCTGGGTTGGACCAAAATACATCAAAATATTTAGTGCAAGCTACAACTTCACGGAGTATATTCTTTGATTAGCAGCAATAATTTCGGTAACACCGTGGATATGAGGAAGAATCAGACAGGACGCATTGAACAAGAACAAGGGCGCTGATATCGCTTGATAATGTTGCAATATAGATAAGCAAACAAGTTGGAATTATTATTTTTATAATCCACTGAAATGATCGGGGAACGAGTCTACCGCCGTCAAAAGGAAGAACGCCTCATCTCAAAAATTTCCGAAAATGGAGTTTTCACGTATCCCCCCTATTTTGACACGCTGTTTCCACTGGTGAAGTCAGAAATTGAAAATTCAAATTGGAAAGCGTCGAAATTTTTACCCAAAAAACTGGAAAATTGTGGTGTTAAAAGGAAAAACGCCTCATTCAAGTCAAAGGTAAAACGACTCAAGTACGGCACCAAAAATGCCTTAAATCACTTATTCTAATCCTAGATTCTGAGGAGAAACACCTCTAGTCAGTGAAAATCGAGATGAGGCGTTTCACCTTGGAATCATTGGCTTAATTACTGGGTCGAGTCATTTATCGTCAGATGAGCGATGCGTTCTTCCTTTGATTATTATAGCAGCTGAGCCCACATGAGGTGTCTTCGCGTGGTATTACACTTAGTAATAAGAAGACCGAAATAACCGAGCACATTTGTCGTCTGATGCCAGAAAGCAGGAAACGTTTTGGGGAATCTCTTCCAGTTGACGGTTTAGCAGAAGATTTAGTAGTTGAAGAAAATGATTTAAAAATGTTAACAAAATAAAATAACTTACATTTCTATTAATAAAATTATAGCACACACAAACATAATCAATTTTAAGTACCTAATATTTAATACATTTTGTTACAGTTTTTTTCTTCATGTATTGTTTGTACAATTATTTTGTATAATGATTTTGGTTTATTATTCTGTGAATAATACACCTATGTATTCGCTCAGCAAAAAATTTACAACACCCCCCTCAAAATTTTTTCTTTTACGTTTCAGGGTGTGTAGATTCCGAAAATGCAATGTCCGTCCGCCGTACGCCGTATTATACATATCGGCTTCATTTTCGGTCTAAACAATTCGTTCTTTCGCACACATGCTCCATTTGGGCCTTAGTTGTGTCCCGAAACTTTGCAGCCCGATCGGAATATACTCAGGAGTGTTATGGGTGAAAAATGGGTATAAAAATAGGTATTTTTGTGTTTTATTAAGATGAGCTTACTGGGACGAGAAGACCCAATATGAAGTAGATTTTGACCAAATAGCTTCTGATGTATCGTTTTCCATGTTTTTTAGGGCAAGAATACCGAATAGGAAGTTGATTTTGACCAAAGAGTGAAGAACTGAGGTTGTAACGAAGGTTCAAGCTCCATAAATTCAATTTATATAAGTCAAAAACCTGGGAAATTATCTGAAATCACCACACACCTCTATGATAATACTAGATGTAGTATTAGCAGGTGGATCTAGACAATTAAATGGCACTATCAATGATCACAGGTAATCTGTAAAAAAAGAGCCTATTTCGTTTTTCTGGGGGCCAAAATTGGTGGAAACCATCAAAAATAACTATTTCATTTGTTGCGCATGAAGGCAACAATAAATTAACAGCAAAATTTCTGTAGATATGTCGATTAGAATAATAAACCCAACTGACAAAGACTTTGCAGAGTTTTTTTCCTGGAGGAATATCTATTTGAAGAAAATATAAATATATATTTGAAAGGAATGTAGAGGGAAAAAATAATATTTGAAAGTTCCAGTGATATTAATTTATACATTTCACAGAAAGCTGGTTCCAAAACCGCATGTTTTATTTTGCATAAAGCTATACGAATATTTTGGGGATAGTTGCACATTTCAAAGATCGCATCATTTCGGATTTTCGGCAGAAAATTCAAAATATAAAATTGAACAAAATGAAAATAGGGAAAATAGATATTTTTTTTTTAAAGTCAGTAAAAGTAAATATTTCTCATTTCCTTTTCTTTATTACAGCTTCTAATTGCACAAATAAAAAATATAGCGATTTATTAGGTAGGTTTAAATAATGTGGCATTCAGTTTTGGTGTTTAGAAGGTGTTCTTGACTAAATTTATCTTGCTTTTTTATGAATCGTTCAATAGAAAAACGCCTGATGGCGTTTCTCGTTGGACTCCAGTGTAGAAAACTCCGTCAAAACCAGAATAAAACGCATTATAAGCAGAATCGATTAGAAATATCGTATGTTTTGGCTATAATTTGGTATATAATCACTAAACATCGATTTATCGTGGTGTGAAGAAATTTTGTTTTTATGACAAACTGGAGAGAAGTTAGGACGAGGGTAACTGAGCCACACTTTGAAGTGCTGTCCTGAAAAATTTGATTTTTAAGAGATGAGGCGTTCTTCCTTTTTACGGCACTATAAACAATCGGTTTGCTAAACACATCCATCCCAGCCGGGGAGGAGTCCAAATTAGTAAACAGGTTCAACTATCATTTTTCGACTAATTGCACCGCGAGGACGAGTCCTACTTACGACGATTGAAGAGGCCCAATCCATCGGACATTGCCACGATCCGCACCAGTGTGTGCAAGGGAATCATTTATGTGCTAATGGATGTAAGTGGTGGTTCACAAACTTCGTACAATTATGAAATTTATACATCAGTATGAAAAGGTAAGTTACTAGATGTTTATACAGCTTAACAATAAAGACATATTTTTCAAAAAAGTTTGTGTTTTTCATTCCATTTTTGTGGCTCCTTATGATCTACTCGCATTTGCCAGCTATATGAATATTACAAGGTACCCACCCGGTACCTACCAGAAACCCCGGTACCTGACCATAGGTACCTACAAGGTACCTATGTGGATGATTAGTAAACCACTGGACGCGATGGAGCACAAGGGCAAACCTCTTAGAATTTTAGACGGTTCTGAGAATAGAAAATATGAAGATTTCACCACGGATACTGCTTGGTGGTGTACTGTCACTCTCGGTATAGCTGTGAACTAGTGCTATAATGAGTTTAGGTAGGAGTTCAGTAGTTCGTAATCACCAGACATCCATGAATTTGGCTCGTCAAAAACTTTCCAACTCTGCGAAAAAAATTGCCATTGAGGGAATCGGACAGCCACCTGCATCAGTAATTCATCTGCGATAGATTACTCATCACTGGAGATCAACGATCATGATTACGATCGTATCCGACGCAGGATATACAAATCGCGGCGTTCCGTACAACCGAAGCTTCCCAAAAATGTCGAGACCCATTCAGTGTTGGAAAACATGGATAGTAAAAGGCAGTCAGGTGAACATTATCATTGTTACTGTATATTTCCCTACAATATTATGTTGCTGCTATGGGAGGGTGAAATAGGTAATAGGGTTAATATAATATATATAATGATTCTGGATGTTGCTACTTGTGCCCCTCTAGTTTTTTCTAGAATACAGTTTCGTTTTGCGCTCAATTGCACCCTTCCACTTTCTGCAACCTGCGCTCAACTACGCCGTTTTTCAGGGGATTCGCGCTCAACTAAGCAATGACATTTTCTGAACATGAAAATCTTTATCATGATAGGTAACAACTGATGCAAGGTACTAGTGATTACATAGGACTGAGGTTAGATGTATCGATCTATGTTAAGAACGAATGTCTGAGCGCAGACGAAGTCCGGTTCGCGTAATATTTCCACGTGTCAAAAAGAACGTATGTACTATTATCATCCTCCTCTCTGCACACTGTGACATTGGCAGTTCTCGAGTCGTTTGTTTTTCCGGTGAAGATGGGATCATTTTGGATGAAGCCTAATCGATATCCCTTCTTAGCTGGTGATAATAATCGCCAGTCGGGTCCACCGTCAATCGAGGGTCCACCGTCACTCTCCTCCCACTGTCACAGGGTAGAAGAGCGTGGTTTGGTAGTGCCCACTTTTTGTGGGCTTTCCAGAGGGATAAACCCAAAGGTTTCCAGAAGGATTCCTTTACAAATATCCTGTCCCTTTTATAATACATACATCTATTGGCTTCCCCACCACTATTCCCCCTTTAGAGCTCAGTATATTTAAAACATATTGAGCTAATTTGAAGGCGATTAATGCCGCGTCCCATTTTACAAGTCCCAATAGTTGTTCCATCCTAATGATGGAGGTTGATCACCTAGAGGACGCAGAGGGACCTAGAGGGCCCAGATGATCAGTTCACTGGAAAACAACTTCTGAAAACATTTTTTCTCCAACAATACTCGTATGTAGGAGCTTTGTTCTCCACCAGTAAATATTATTGGCGTAGTACCATTACGATGGAGGTTAGTCACCTTGAAGTTGTTCAGATGTCCTTTCCTGAACCAGAACTTCGTACTACCTTTCAACCCCCCTTTTCCCTCTCATACTTCTGCTACCCAGAAGTTTGTCATGTGGGGAGGAGTGTGACAGTGGCAGTTCTCGAGCCGTTTGTTTTTCCGGAGAAGATGTGGTTGTTTTGACTGAAGCCTAATCGATATCCCTTCGTACCTGGTGATAATAATCGCTAGTCTAGAGCGGGGGACTCTCGAGGGTCCACCGTCACACTCTCTTCTCACTCTGTCACAACACTCTCTATGTTTTCATACAAATTTTGAAGCAATTATCATACATTTTTCTGCAATATTTAATTATTCTTGTTGAAACACATTCTTTCCGTTTTTTGGAATTTATCATCAAGAACCTACCTACTGAATATGACATGTATGCTCAGTGATTTTGTATTACCTATTAATTTACGTACCCATCTCTGAGGTTATGTTACTGTATGTATTACATCATATTACCCAACGGCCTGATCCGGGTGGCATGAACCGGTTCCCGTGAGATCAACGATGTTAAGATACTCGAGCGTGGTTAGCACTTGGATGGGTGACCGCCATGACACGTGGTGGCATGTCCAGTTATGACCTATGTAGCTGTTGGGCGAACCCCTCTCCACTCATGAGGAATTATGATCCTCTCACTGGAGGACATCTGATGTCGTGTGCGACGCTGGCAGGGTAGTCAGACGGAAAACCCCAGGCTGGAATGGCTGTTTCTTTTCTTTTTGCTGTTACTTCACTTTTTTTAATTTTTACTTTACATCATAATATTATGTTTAGGTACTTACATGATTTCTCAACAACATACCTCATTCATTTCATAACATTATCCATTTCTTAATAACAGTCCCTATTTGACTAGTCCTAACTTATGAGTTGGGATGAGTGAGGAAGTAGTAGGCATGATACCGAGATAGAATAATAAAAGGTTTTTTTTTTGTTGAATTACAGTAGCCATGACGCCTCTAGGGCGCTCCATCTCACTAACTTCCCTGGATGAAGGGACTTATATGGACGACACGGGGGTCAGCCACGTACTCGTTCTATACACTGGTGGAACGATAGGAATGCTTCATGATCCTGAAAGAGGTTGGTAATAAGTTCAGATGTTTCTGCTTTCTCACTTTGTAAGATGTCTTCCGAGAGCTGCCTTGCCCTAGGAGAGTCCAAGAGATCACCTGAATGGAAAATCAACCGTCTGGAAGCAAGGGGTAGGGCTGTATTATTGGGCACAAAATAAATTATTAACGGTATCTACACTTGATGTGCAGCTTCGTCTAGGCCACACGCAACGCAATCGGAGACGGAAGATCTTCGAAGGTAAATACTCGTAATAATGAAAATTCTCTGTACCTACATATCTGTGGGGGCAGTAGGAAGACGGCTGTGCGGAAGCAGGGTTGGTCACATCGACGGCCAGTAGGGCGTGAGGTCGTCAGTCTCAAGAACCGCCGCAGGTTCAGTCAGTTGGCTTCGGATGGCACTTTGTAGTCCATGGGCGCAATATTGCGGCTCATCACGGATGCATTCTAGACGACTGTAGAACAACTAGGCTTCGTTCCGTGGGCGAAAGGTTTTGCTCCTTCTGTTTCTTTCTGAGTGGGGACTCCTGTGGCGTTGCATTCGGCTTCCTCACTACTGGAAGGTAGGGGAGCCTTGGATTCGTGATTGAGTTTAGAAAAAAAGTATGTCATCCAAAATTAAAATTTCCACTACCATTTTGCGTTTCAGACATCAAGGAACATTTTTGGTTCCGTGTCTGTCTGTCTCTCTGTCCTTCTGTCTGTCTGGGTCTATCTGTCTGTGTCAATTCCTTGTAACACCCATAGCTACCCGAAATAATGGTCGAAATGGGCGGAAATTTGGAGGGTAGGTGCGGGTCGGGTCACAGATGGTCCCATTCCAAAACATTGAAAAAGTACTGTAGTTTTCGTCTTCGCATGTGCAAACGTGAAATACATGAGGAATAATACTTCAATTGTTCCACATGAATTTCATTGGAATTGTACTGTAAATTCCGTCTGCTTATGCGCGAACATGAAATGTTAACCAGTTCTTTGTAACGCTTCTAACTACGCGAAAAATAGTCGTAGAGAGTTGCAATTGTGAGAGTACACGCGGGTTGGATCGCAGATGGTCCCGTTTCAAAATCATGCATGGATACTCCACCAGTCCCCCGAATGAACCAGCCCAACACTATTCTATACGTTCATGTGATTCAAGTGAGGAAGCTATACTACCTACTCGAATTGGCAGACTTTTTCCTTTGTTTCCTTCGAATCGTGGGAACGCGGCCACTCATCGATGATGTGTGAATCAACAATTTTGATTCACTCACACTTCCGTATCCTTGAATTCATCCGAGGCCTAAACAATTTTATAACCTCTAAAATCAAAATTTCCCCTCACATCTTGCGATTCAGTCGTCATGGAACGAATTTGGTATTGTGCATGTCAGCGTCAAATTCCTTTGGAGAGATTTATTAGAGACAGAAGAAAAACAGGGGCCTATTCACTAAAAGAGATACTTAGTGAAAAAATATCATCTATTTTGAAAATCTCCCGGGAGAGATAGTCTCCCTCAGGAGACAGTCTCTTCCAATGTCTCCCGGGTTCGTCTATTTTACCGAATAGCTCCCGTGGCCTAACTGAACCCTTACTTAGACGTTTTTACTCATGGATCGATAATGTGTGTATTTTTAATGGACAATCGACTTAAATTTAATAGATGAAAGACACAAACCAAAATTACCGATGTGGTAGCGGACGAACGAAGGAAAACAAGTGATACAAAATATCACTATCAAACGAGAAAGAAAATCTTTCGAGAAAAGACATCTAATTAGGTGTCTCTGAGAGATGACGAAAATGCCAAGATGACCGCCAACTCTCTCTCTTTTAGAAGTTGCTGAATAACCCTGTCATGGATGCTACAAAAATCTCCTTTGCCAAACGAGAGAGTCGGACCGAAAAGAGATGTCTCTTTTGCTTAGTGAATAGAGCCCCTGGGCTACCCAGTCCTGTAAGAAATTCAGTTCTCTTTGATTTGATGGGTAGGTATCTTTCGATTTGATGTTGCGACCAATTGTGGCCGAGCTATGTGGGAAAAACAAAAACATCACCCCCCCCCCAGCTTACCTCGTAGGACTGGGTACTTTTAATGTTCAACCCCTGACCACTCTGAGCAAATTCCTGATGTAAAAAATTCTGACGTCCTGCATGTCGTTTACAGCCCCGTTTTTTGGCGTCGTTGACCGGACTATAGGTCATATTAGGAGGTTTGCTATGAGCCTACCTGCCTAGCTGGGGAGAGTTTCTTTTGGTTTATTATTCTGTGAATAATAGACCTATGTATTCGCTCAGCAAAAAATTTGTATAACACCCCCTCATACTTTTTTCTTTTCCGTTTCAAGGTGCGTAGATTCCATAAATGCAATGTCCGTCCGCCGTCCGCCGTACGCCGTATCACGTGTACAAGCTTCATTTTCGGTCTAAAAAAGTCGTTCTTTCGCACACATGCTCCATTTGGGCCTTAGTTGTGTCCCGAAACTTTTCAGCCCGATCGGAATATACCCAGGGGTGTTATGAGTGAAAATGTGTGTAAAAATAGGTACTTTTTGCGTTTTAGCAACATGTTAGTAACATGAGCTTCTGAGATATCATTTTCCATGTTTATGGGGACGAGAAGACCGAATATGAAGTCGATTTTGACCAAAGAATGGAAAATTGAGTTCTACCAAAAGTTCAGTTCCCAAAATTGATTTTTTATGAGTGAAAAACCTGGGAAATCGTCTGAAATCACCATCAGTTTGTATAATAACACTGGAAAAAGTGTCAACACGTGGATCAAGACGATTAAATGGCACTACCAATGATCAAAGACAGTTATTAAAAAAAAATTAAAAAAAAATAGCGTACCTAATTTGTGTTTTAGGGGCCAAAATTAATGGAAACCATCAGAAATAGACATTTCAATTATTTCACGTGAAAGAAACAATAAATGAACAGCCAACATTTCTGTAGGTATGTCCAATAGAATAATAAACCCATGTGACAAGGACTTTGCAGCGTTTTTATGTTGTGTAGGGCTCTGTAGTAATGACCATCTTGAGTTACCTTCACCACCAAGAATTCTTAAAAGATGTCGAATCATCGAGTAGCAGATGTATACTTAATAAAGTAACATAGCTGAACACGTAAGAACAGGTTTTAGTGTGAATGTTTTACGTTTAAAAGATATTGAGATATATTCATATAGAGATATATTCTACTGTCCTAGCAGCGATCAACTGCAATGGAAAGTCCCAAAATCCAGTTTGAAATCAATTTACGCCCAGAAGAAGTGGGTATTTTCCATTTCTGTGTTCAGTGTTTCATAATCCAAAAAGGAAGGGAGAAGTGGTTTAGATGTAAACTGAAATTATGTAAGTAGTGATCATGGGAATTGATTAAAAAAAAAATCCAATTGTGACTCTTATGTGTGACTTGAATTTATTTTATAAAAACACTGTGTTCTGTGTATGTATGTAATTTACTGCTCGGTATTCTTCATTCAGATATACTATATTTATGTTTTAGGACTGGTGCCAGTTAAAAATCGTTTGAAGGAAGTTATAAGTCAGGACCCATCATTGAACGACTCAGGTTTCGCAAATACGACATCCAAGAAAGTACCTGATGACCACATGGTTCTACCGTAAGGCTCTGTACAAAATATATTCTTCAATGTTTTCACAGGGATCTATTAAGTTTAATAAAAAGTCGCAATTCTTCTATAGTGTACTAGATGGGCCGTTTGATACACTTAGACAAGTATTATCACCAAATATAATAAATTGGACAAGTTTTTCGGTAGAACTTACTAGAACAAAACGCCAAAACTCTGACTGGACTACTGAAGGTTAAGATCGTATTCTCAGCTTAATTCCTGATCTATTAGTCAAGATGCTCTTACAGTCTGTCCCCAAAGGTACCCGCCTAATGTCAGGAAAATATATTGATTCTGATTCAACAGAAAGTTATCAGTATGATTAGCTTAAATCGAATTCCAGGGGGAAAGGCAAAACTGTAATGATTATTTTGGTTATATCGTGTTATTACACCGAGTTGTTATATTGGGAATGTCATGGGCTATTCAAATTTATTCAGTGTTGAGAATGGTAAAAAAACTGCATAGTAATACATAACCTACCCATCTTATTGGTAGCATAAATTTCTCGACGATAATTAAAACTATTATTGCAGGCGTGTTGAAAACATGAACCGCATAATATACAATATCATTGAGTATGATAATCTATTGGATTCCTGTGACATGTCTGTGGCTGAGTGGTCTCAAATATGCAACGATATCTACGTAAGTATTGATCTGCAGGTGTAGGCCATTGGAATATATAGGTACTACTCGAGATGAAATTATAAATGGTTAACAACCATTGGTTTTACAAGACTGTTTGAATGAGAACTTGGTACATTTGATTATTTCAATACTGGTTATATTACATAGTAACCATTTCACTGAACGGTTAAAATTCTCCAATGGTGTCTCCTGCAGTAATTGAAAGAGGGATCAAAACGTTGTTCACGTCGCCAATACTCTGGGAAAAAGGCAGAATGAATTAGAACCGCGCAGCGGTACTCATTTACGCAACAACAGAGTTCCTATTATTTTACTGACTTAATTGCAACCTACTTAGAGCTCTGGGAAGCTTAATATGCCTTTCCACGTCTTTCCTGGCTCGTCTTCAGTACGTTACAGTCGGCTGACGTGTGAGAATGATCAGTTGCGGGCCATATGAGCGTTCCTTTCGTTCTCCTTATTATGTCTCAACCACGCAGGTTGTACCAACGTGATGAGTTTGCTTCAGTCAATTGGAAGATAACGATGGAATAGAATTGGGTCGCAATAAATTTGTACCCAGATATAAATATCATAAAGAAAGGCATTAGGTACCTATCGATTCGTTCATTACTACCAATCCAGTGTTTCTTTGTTTTGTTCCTTCTGTTTTCTTTTTGTTAGATGATTTTTTAAAAAAAGTAGGTTTTTTTTAGTTTTGTTCCTGTTTCACAAGGTTATGATGTAAATTATACAACATTTTGTTGAGATATATTGTCACCTACAATATATTATGTTCAACATCAACCCGAGTTTATGAGTAGTTAAGTGAAATATTTTTTGATTCATTAAAGTTTGGGCTGTCAATGCGAATTGTCTTCTGGATTTTCAACAATGTTTATGAGACCTAAAATTTGAAAAATTAGTTCTAGATTGCCTAAAATTGAGCCGCTGGGGCGCGACAACCATTTTTCTATGATACATGGAAAAATCACGTCGAAGCCCTATTAACAAAAAAAAAACCAGTCATGCAGCATGACTTAATGAGCGAATTTTCAAAGAAATATTCGAATTAATGGCTATGGTTTTGAATAAAGGAAAACTTCGGTCTAAAATTTGGTTTTCTATGTATATTCTCTTCGTATTTATTTTAATTTGTACGTTTTGTCCATCCTGATTCTACCGTTTTGGGTTTTGGGTAGGTTTTGCGCACTTTAAATGCTCTAATTTAAGAACGGATTTAGATATCTAAAATCCGATTTCACCATCGTGTTCAGCGTGCAAAAACCTTTAAAATGAGGGGTCACTTGTTAGAAAATAACATTTTGGGGATTTTTGGGTAATTTTTGCGCACTTTAAATGCTCTAATTTGAGAACGGATCAAGATATCTAAAATCCGATTCCACCATCGTGTTCAGCGTGCAAAAACCTTTAAAATGAGGGGTTACTTGTTGGAAAATAACATTTTGGGGATTTTTGGGTAATTTTTGCGCACTTTAAATGCGCCAAAACCCTCCTTAGAGTAGGCCAATTTCGCCCATCTTCGAACTTAGCCTTTCGATTGCCGAGATAGATTTTTTGTGCAAATTTGAGCTGTTTATCTCAATTCTATCGAGAGTTATCGTCTGGAGTGACACATATATATATATATACATATAAAAAAGTGTTAAATTTCAGGAATCGTTTTAGAATGGTCTGAAACGGATTTCTATGAAGAAAATTTCCAAAAATTTATATTATTTAAATTTCGAAGCCATTGCAATAGCTTCATTTTCTTTGAAAATTCGCTAAAACGACTACTTGGGTTATGACAATGGGGACATATTGAAGTCAGCGGAAGGAGAGTGCGCAAAAGAGTGGGAACTGGCAGATGGAAAAGCCAAGGCCGACATCATTCTTACAATTAGCTCTGGCAAATTGAAGCAGGTAAACGGTTGTAAATCCGCCAAGGAACTTTGGGGCAAACTGAGTTCAATTTACTGAGTCAAAAGGGCCGGCCAGGAAAGCGTCGTTGCTGAAAAACTTAGTTTTGAAAATGATGAAAGCAGGATATAACGTGAGAGATCATTTGAATGATTTTTTCAAAACTCTGACGTGAAAAATGCATTTTTGAATGGAGACATCAAAGAAGACATTTATATGGCACAACCTGGAGTTTTTGAAGATGCACATAATAAATATATGGTTTGCAAACTACAAAAAAGCTTGTAGGGCCTAAAACATGGCAGTGAGAGCCAGGAATTAAAACATTAATAGCGTGTTATTGAAATTGGCTTTCGAAGAAGTGAAGCAGATTCTTGTTTGTATGTAAAATTATAAAAAGGAGCGTACACATATTATATAGTGACTTACATTGATGATATCCTTCGTGCTGGGAGTGAGGAAAATGTGGGAGAGACTTTTCAAATGTTGTCGTCGTCGTTTGAACCGAAAGATGTGGGAACGGCATCAAATTACTTGGGAGTTGAAATGGAACGATGGGGTCCTCACTACGTCATTCACCGAAGGAGGGAAATCGAGGAGTTAGCAGTTCGATACGGTCTGCAAGATGCCAAGCCAGTGGAGACACCTATGGAGGCTGGGTTCTTGAATTCAACTGCTAAATTTACACCCATGTCTGATAAAACTAAGTATCGCCAGGCTATAGGTTCTCTACTGTACTTAGCAGTCACGTCAAGGAAAGCTATTTCATATGCAGTGGGAGTTTCATCACGTAGAGTCGAATAGCCAACTCAAAGTTACTGGAATGCGGTGAAGAGGATAGTGTTCTGCTTGAAGTCAACTCTGAACATTAAGCTGCAACTGAGTTCGCAAAGCAGTGTAGCGTGTTGAATTCCTAAATTCCCTACTTACAAGATGGATGGCGAAGCTAGTGGGCGAGATAATTACTGGCGGAATTCACACACGTTCATTTGCTACCTGATTTGTAGGAGGCAGTTGGCCTCGAGACAGCTTTGCACAGTACTGGCTCGAGTTCAGGAGACACGTTGCTGAAAGAGAATTTAAAACTAGGCTTCCAGCAAGGTACGTAATGACTGAAGGTCCTGGGCAAGTGATGCAATGAACTAAATGAACAAGAGAATTTATTGAACGAAACAAACTGACAAAGTTAAAGGGGATCCACGGGGTACGGCAATTTAGAGACAGACTTTCAAGAGAAATGATGTTCGCGAAAATAATGGGGCTCGATACAAGGCAAAGGGACTGAATTTAAGATAGTCAACTAAATATGTGCAATGTGTTGAACGAATGTTGTGGGGTGTACGGTATCACCAGAGTCGGGTGCAATGCTCCTGAAGGGGTGTAATACGGGGTACTGTGGGTACGACGGCACGTGGTCGAGGGGTGCAACGTTAGGCTCAGGCTCGGGGGTAGCAAGTTCTACCTGTAGGGGTTCTGCAACAGAACGGAAGAATCCCTCTGTTACTTCTGGCAAAATGCCGTGAATTATTGGACACCTGAAGGGCACTGCTACGTGATAGTCGCAAAATGGATCGTAAGGGTTAAGGGTGTAAATCCTACCTCTTCCTGGGAACCTGGCAGGAACTCGTCTGGGCAACCTCCTGGCTGCGGGCTTCGGGCTCGTGCGGTCCGCTGCTTCGGCGTCCAACCCAATGGCGAAAAGGTATCGCCTGAAACAGGATACTTCCGCGGCAGTACAACGGTTACAACTACAACTCGTACAATTCCGTCATTCCAGAGGGGAAAGCAAAATGAAAGATCCGGTTCAACAGTATTAAGCGCACAAAATAATCCATAATCAATAGCTGAAGGCTCTGTCTCAACTCCACTGTCTCAAGGAAATACTACAATATAATCTCTAAATAAATCTCAGGTAAAAGTCGCAGGTCTGGTCTCCGAGAAGTCTCTGTCTCTTGTGTCCTGTCATGGCGGCCGCAATTGGTTTTATGCACCACCCCTCCCTTCGCGAACCCGCCCCTTCGTGGCGTGGGGAAGTGGCGCAGATGGCTCCTGCGCCGGTGGTTCGATCGCGTATCGCCGGGTGATATCGATCGCGTATCGATCGAGGACTGCCCGGATCACAAATGCAAGATGGCGATGCTCGGACGTCCCACAACGTGGTTTCGACATCTTACAGCAGCATTAAGTTACTGCTACGTGGATGCCGATTGGGCGAGGGTACGGGACGATAGAAAGTCAACCAGCGGTTGTTTATTCCGAGTAGGTTCAAGCTTTGTGGGTGATTGTGTAAGAAGCAGACCTCGGTTGCTCTGTCCTCGACAGAAGCTGAGCTTGTCGTTGCGCCAACTGGAATTCAAGAGGCAGTTTGGATTCGAATACTTTTAAAATACATGGGTCACCCTCAAGAGAATGCAACACCTGTTCTAGAAGACAACCAAGTCTGCATGAAGTACATCGCAAATGATAAGGGGAGCGCAAGGATTAAGCACTTGGATGTAAGGAAATACTATGCCAATGATCTTATCCTTAAACGGGAGATTTCATTACAGTATTTTCAATTGATGAAAAACTTGCAGACAGTAACAAAACCTCTTGCGGGTCGAAAGTTCCATGATTTCCGGGCGCATCTTGGATTGTCTTATTCGTCGGATGATGTTGAGGGGGCGTGTTGAGATATATTGTCACCTACAATATGTGTTCAACATCAACCCGAGTTTATGAGTGTTCAAGTACATGCCAAGTAAATGCACTTTATCATTTATCCATTATTCACCTTTCATAATATTCATAATAACTTAAAAAAATAATATGATGATGAATTTGTCTCGTTTTCCAACCCTTTGTTGGATCATTCCAAAAATAAGACTAATGGGATGCAGAAGGGCTCGGTATGTCATGTGGGCTCAAAAATTTTTTGTGCAGGCGATAATCTTGGGTGAGGGAGACAAATTCTGAAGTCGGTAAGGGGTCGAACAGAGTCATAAAATTACTAATAAGAGTGGGTATTTATACGAGTTGTTGCGTCGCTGAGTACCTACCCCGCGCGGACGGCGGTGTTATAGGGCTTCTACGAAGGGTTAATTCCTCACTCACTAATTTATGTGAGTTGCTCCATATACAACGGGTCTAAAAAAAGCATACCTAATAGGTCCTTTGCAATTTTCTAGGAAAACTATGAATCGTACGACGGTTTTGTGATTTTGCAAGGAACTGACACACTTGCTTATACTGCATCGGCCCTATCGTTCATGCTGGAAAACTTGGGAAAATCGGTCATTGTTACTGGATCTATGGTAAGCTTGAATAAAACTTTAATATCATTCCCTCGCTGAATCATAACATAGATAAGATGTTTAATAGGTACGAACTTGTACCAATCGATAACAACTAATTATGGATTGGGCTGTAATAAATTGGCGAGGGAGATGAGTAAATATTTTGGGTGACGGGCAGGTTGATTTGGGATTGAGAACCCTGGTGCATTTCTACTCCACTTAGAACATTATATTTATTTAGCAAAACAGTAGGAGGTCTAAGTCTGATGTCCTCAGGGATGATAAGGAAAGTGATCAATAATCATCAAAAACTTTTAATAATAGGGTCAGAGCTGGCTTTCTAAATTTCCGTCCTTGTCCAGCGCCTCCACAAACGCAGTGCACTTAATTTCTCTTTTCAAGAGCCCGTGAAATAATAACCTGGTGACCGCCTGCAAAATTCACATTTCTTCAGTCATTTAAAGAAACTGAGATACCTACACGTAAAACAAAAGACTTGTCTTTATAATTGCCATGAAACATGAATCTACGAGTATGTAGCTCAACATAGAATCATAACTTCGTGAAATCTCGACCTGTGGATATTTTGTAGGTACCCTTGTTCCAACTAGTGAGCGACGGACGAAGCAACTTCATTTCGTCAATACTAATTGCAGGAAACCATTGTATTCCTGAGGTCACGGTTTTCTTCAACCATAAACTGTTCCGAGGCAACAGGACGGTGAAGAGAAGCACCAACGATTTCACAGCGTTTGAATCATGCAACGCTCAGCCAATCGCAACAGTAGGAACATCGATTGAAGGTGATGAAAACTATTTTTGTTGAGCACCATTTCCTAGTACTCATATCTCAGATATAGGGTGTAGCATTTAAAACCTGTATAGCATACAGGCCATCATGAGCTCACAGTCACAGAACAACTATTATATAAAATGGCGTACCCGTTGACTAATTGGGTCTATAATATTAGATATCTGCACAATAACATCTGCATATTGGTGATTGAATCCCTAAGAGGATTCATGTTTAATTGCTGAACAGCTCCATACCATACATGGGTTTCAGGAAAAAATACTTCATGTTGGCCTCTTTGAAAGGACGCATGCAGCGAGGAAACGGTGTACAATTAAAACATTATTAGTGAACTGCTGGGCAAGTGTGATGGTGGCCTTAATTGGATTAGTTCCTATGTAAATTATTCCTATGTGATCTTGAAGCCGCTTGTATGAACCTAACTCCTGGCTCGGATAGGATACCCTGCAGATGAACCTCCTCTAGTAGGTGAACGAATCACTCGAATAATATCATTGCGCTGGCACATTAATTAACATTGCTATGATTCTGGTTTTTACAATCCTTTGAAGGATGTTCGTCTGGATTGAAGTGAAGCATACCTACTATTGTGATTTGCCAAGAAAAAACATTCGTATCTGTAACTAACTGGGTAACATAGATCTAGGTTTTAAACGCGGTAAGTAGATAATATATTATGTACTGAGTTCTGTTGAGTGATTTCATTATTCTCAATGAAGCGGAACTAAGGATTTATATTTAAATCCCTTTGTACTGTTTCAGTTGACCAGAGAAATATTTTCAGACCGAATACACTGTTGAGGTTTGATATTCAGCCAGAATTGAGCAAAAACGTCGCACTGATACGCCTTTTCCCTCTTATTTCAATAACAGTGGTGCGTCACGCGATTCTCCAATATATCTGTCTAGACTGAATTTTCATATCGTGTATAGGGCTCCCGTATGATATTTAATTTTTTAACGTACAGGTACAGGCGTTCCTGAAGCCACCCGTAGAGGGCGTAGTTATTCAATCATATGGTGCAGGGAACATACCGATGAGGGAAGAACTCATCCAAGAGTTGGCAGCAGCAGCCGAGCGAGGAATCATTATAGTTAACATCACACAATGCAATTTTGGTAGTGTCATGGATATATACGAAGCGGGAAAAGTAAGGATGTACTTTTTCAGGTTTCAAGCTTATTGTTTACATAATATTACATACTATGGTATTCATAATATTATTTACATAAGATATTACAGTTCCCATAAACATTCCTGCCTTTCTAGGTATTGTCCAACATCGGAGTGCTGCCAGGATATGATATGACTCCTGAAGCAGCCCTTACGAAGTTAGGATACGTTCTATCGAAAAAGAATTGGACCTTACAAGAAAAGAAAAACGTGAGTAATGATAATGAGCTGTGAGTTATGACCTCTCAATTGAGCATTCAGAGATATAAGGTAACTGGTGGGAAGAGGGAAGCACATTTATAGTTTATAATTGTCAGTACTTCACAGTGATGTCTGATACGAACATTACTATTCCTTGTTTGGGCTCTTAGTTTTTTTGTGGTGATAATAGTGATGGTTTTCAGCAGGTTCAAGAAAAACAAGTTGGACAAATTAGTAGTCAATGTAGACAATGTCTGTCCCTGATCCTTGACAAGCAGTTTGGTACCATCGCGGGGCGAAGCGTCAGAGGTATCGGGGTACACGGGGAGGAACAGTGATTCTTAATAAAAGAGGGGTGGGAAATTGATAAATAAAAGTATAAAAACATAGTACGAGAAATGCGAGAGTATTGGTACCTACCTACCTATTATGTGCCTACTGTTTCTATTATGTACCTACGGTTTTACTTCACTCGTTTATGCACCCTGCCTCTATATCTGAAGGGATCTGAATGACAGTGTAGTATTGCAGAAGTTGTGCCACTTATATCTATTATAGATATACCGTCCCTATAATAGGGGTATGGATCTGTGTTCTGTGCCTGTTTTTCGGAGTCCCAAATCCCCATAGTTTTCAACCTTGGTCCATCGTGTGGACCTATCACGTTCAAGCACGGTTGCAGCATAGAAAAACCACAATATGGAAATTACATTTAGCAACCTACGTAGTTCATATTCATTCATCGGTGGATTTTTGAGTGTTAGAGTACTGCGAAGGGTAGATGGGGGAGGCTGCCCTGGGGTACCACAGATAAAAAGCATCTGAGCACCCTCAGGTACATGTACGTACATGCGTACCTGAGAATGCTCAGAACCTGACTGAAAAGCTTCGTGCTTAGATATAAATTTGTGGTAAACGAAAGGTTTTGTTTTATTTTCCACGTTGTATTAAAACAATATTAGAGGAACCACATTTTTTGAAGGAATATGTGATTTCAAGGAAAAGAAGAATAATGGAACTCGTCATCTGGTTGGAAGATGCTTTTACGTCACTAACTTCGGCTCGTGCGCATCAACGCGCAATAGGCAATCGCAGGGAATAGTATTTTGAGTTTGGTATACATTTTATTACAATATGCTTAGCCTTCTGTTGAGTTCGGGGGACTAACACACAATACTGCGCAGTGCAAAATGAACCATTGAGAGCGACAGTGTCTGCTATGGTTGCCGAACTAGACGTCTATCTCCTAAGACTTGAGTTGAGCAACTGGATGGAGAGAAGCACTGCGATACTCAATCACAAGAAAGTGGGCTGTGTGAAAAGCCGCGTTTACGCGGGTGGTGAAATGTAAAACGAATGTTAGCTTTGTGACCAGTGATGAAATGTCCTGCGCCCCTTGGATGGTAACTCACAAATTTTATCAACACTGGACTGTAACTTCCTTCTGCGCATACGCAAATGTGAAATTCTTGCCGCACTCAGAACTCCGGTTCTTATGATGCACAGTGGTCCAGGAGGCGAAACAAAAATCAACTGAGGAATGTCAATTTGAGAAATTCCACAACCAACGGTATACGTATAATGTACATTGCTTTAAGAGGGTACCCATTTGACTATATTGGTTCTTAACATTCGATCCCAAAGATGCAAAACGTGCTGGTAGAAAGAATTATGTTAAGTAATCTACTATCTTTTTCTACAGATGATGGTGAATAGTATACGGGGTGAAATGACAACTCACACACCCTCAGTAGAGGAACAGAATCGGTTGGTACAAGCTGTAAGCTCAGCGTTGAACCACACGCAAAAGAAAGAAGTTGAAGAAATTCAGAATCTAGTGTTCAACGGTCTTCTGGTACAAGCTATCAAGAATAACCGATTGGACCAGCTGAAAAGTATACACCATAGTGTAAGATGATGTTACCTGCGAACGTACGGAGACATAGTATAGGTGCAACGTTAGTGTTGAAGTATGGTTGCAAATTGATTGATAATTATTCTTTGTAGGGTGCTAACCTGACAGAAGCCAACCATGACAAACGAACACCTCTACATATCGCCGTTGCGTTGGGGAACGTAGAGATTGTCAAGTATCTTCTTCTAAATGGATCAAGTGTACATGTGAAGGATATGTAAGTAGGAATTATTATCGTATAATTTATAATCTAATTGAATCGAGCACGATCAAATAGAAATTTATAGCACCGAAAATAGGTGAAAAAAAAGAAAAAAAAAAAAAATTCCAGAAGTACGGCATGACTTTATGAGCGAATTTTCGAAGTAGCGTACCAACAAAGTAACTACGCCAACTATCGAACATTTTCTTCCAGTTTTCCACAATTTTGAACATTTTATTGCCCTGAATATAATATTTTAATGTCGTAGCGCAAACTCGGCACGCTCAGCTGTGGAGATAAGCCCTGATAGATGATGGTTGGGTAATCAGGTATTTGCAAGAAAGGGCGTCTAAACATGGGACATTTCATTTGCTTTCGAAGACATTCAGTTCAGAATGAAACAGACTGTTTCCTACGTTGCCATGAGCTTGCCTTGATGCTTCAACATGCCTCGTGCTCCTGCAGTTCGTTATCCTATCCAAGAAAGGACTGCAATGGTCGACATTTATTTTCGATGCGGCAACTTATTTTGAAGAATGTATTCATCATGATCGCGAATCAAAAACTTGTCATCACCACGTGATTCCGCGTAAAAATACCCAAAATCCCGAAATCATTAATCGCATGTTAGTAATAGAATGTTATATTTAAAAAAAAAAGCGTTTCCGTAGGGGGCGTCTAGGCGCCAGTGGTTTGTGTTCATGACGGTACGTTTATTGTCGAAATGAAATCTGAGGGACACCCCCAGACCCCCGTATTATAACAGTTTAGATCAAGGATCAAAGCAAGGAAACATGGTACATGTTTTTCGAATAGGTACATGATAACAGAGGATATGGAGATATGTAGAAAAACGTATGCCAATTCGAGTAGGCACTATAGCTTCCTCACTTGAATCACATGAACGTATAGACTAGTTGGGTTGTTTCGTTATGATACGGGACCATCTGCGATCCAACCCGCGTATACCCTCAAAATTTCATCTCTCTACGACTATTTTTCGCGTAGTTAGAAGCGTTATAAGGAAACGGTCAACATTTAATGTTAGCGCATGCGGAGAGGGAAACTACAGTAAGAATCCAATGAAGTTCATAAGGAACCATCAAAGTATTATACTGATCGACCCTCCATATGTGAACTCATTTCAACGATAATGAAGGTAGTTATGGGCACTCCAAGTATTTCACGTTTGCGCATGCGCAGACTAGATGATTTTCATGATTTTGAAACGGGACCATCTGCGATCCAACCCGCGTATACCCTCAGAATTTCAGCTCTCTACGACTATTTATCGCGTAGTTAGAAACGTTACAAGGAAATGGTCAACATTTCATGTTCGCGCATGCATAGATCAAAGTTACATTACCATTCCAATGAAATTGATTTGGAACTACCAAAGTATTATTGCTGACCGACCCTCCAAGTTTGAAATGATTTCAACGATATTTAGGGTAGTTATGGGTGTTCCAATTATTTCAGGTTTGCGCATGCGCAGACGAAAGTTACGGTACTTTTCCAATGATTTTGGTATGGGACCATCTGTGACTCAACCCGCACCTACCCTCGAAATTTCAGCCCACTTCGACCATTATTTCGGGTAGTTATGGGTGTTGCAAGGAATTACCACAGACAGACAGATACAGAACCAAATATGTTCCTCGATGTCTGAAATGGAAAATGGTATTGGAAATTTTCATTTTGGAGGACATAAATTTTTTTTTACTCAATCACAAATCCAAGGCATCCCTCCCTTCGGTAGTGAGGAAGCAAAAAAACGCAAAGATAGCTTGGCGAGGCGTCGAATAGTGGCTCCGTCTGGTGTAGAAAAGCTGTCAGACCGAGAAACTGGTGCATTGTTGTAGGTTCACCTTGGTTGCTTCTGAGTGGGACGTAGCAGACTCTATTCCCATCATTACCCATCCAGAACCACGAATATGAAGCACGCCTGTGCTCTTGAAAGCCTTCTTGCTAGTAAGCAAGAAGTTGCGATATGCCATGGAGTCGCATGTTATAATCAGAGGTAGGGTTTGGCTAAATGGGAGCGGTTGTGGTTACTCCTTCTGCCAATTCGTCTGGCTAGGGCCACAGTAATCTGGAAGGGGGGAGGGGGGATTCGAAGCAAGCATGGATGTGATAGCGTGAAGATCTGGGAATCAAATACATTGCATTTGTGGCTGGCCTGATCTAGTTGGTCGGTACGACAGTTAAGCTCGGAGGTTTTTTATTCGACGATCTCAGTAACCAGTCACTTTATATTGACTGCGAGCTTTTCAAAGATTGCTTTAGCAACGTCTTCTGAGCCGAGAATTTTTGACAGCGCCCTAAAGTTGATCGCCCCGAGCCAAGAGCCCCATCTAGCAGTAGCCCATAGGAGTCAGTCGTTTCAGATCTCCTATGTGTGGGGTCGTTGGCCAACGCCGGTCCAGCATGCCCTCCAGTGTTTTCGGGAGATAGGGGTGGCCAACGTGTTACTGTGTGCCGCATCAAAAGCTCCATTACTTTGACACCTCCTTATCAACAGGTCCTTCGTTAGCCCAACTTCACTGACCCATGTTAACGCAGCGTTGAATGTCTTTAATAGAGGGTGCAAACTTGGTGGCTGGCTTACCTTTAGTTGATCTTGTAGATCTGCGAGTTATAAATATAATGCAAGAAATTGTGAAATGACCTAACACAATGTCATGTAATACACGTCCTCAGCTGCTTTTGGCGTTTTCCAGGTAGGTAGAACCCCCTCGGCAGCTTTCGGCGGATTGGGGTCTGGCGATGCTCTCCTCGAAGTTGGGTGGCAGGAGTGGGGTAGAGGGAGAACTGTGCGGGCGACGGGGAGGAGAGCCCAGTTCACCTGGACTGGACGCGGACGCTTTCCAGCCTGGTTTACTCCCGTAAAAACATGTTCCATGTTTTAAAAAAACGGGTTTTCACGTTTTGGTTTATTATTTTCAATAATGAACCTTTGGAATCGAGGATTAGAACACAAACTCCCCCCCCCCCCCTCCATCACAATTTGATAGTTTCCTTTTCAAGGTATATAGACTCTGAAAATGGAATAAAACAAATATCTGTCCGTCCGCCGTACTTCGCACTTTCCTTAGTTACCATGAACCAGAATTAATGAAATTTGGTTTGAAGGTCCTATTTGGGGTCAAGCTGGTCCGCGAAGCCCGGCGGTACTGTCACTCTTCTCTAAAGGGTGAATGATAGAATTGAAATTTCCCGAACGCCGTAGTTCGAAAACTTTCAATAAAAGTTTATGGTTATTTTTACGCTTTTAAATTGGTCTCGCATTTTTTTTAGACAACCCGGAGCATTGTACTGCAGTCAGAAGCAGAAAACTCGTATCTGAATAAACCTGACTTTTGGTAATGTGAAAAAAATTAGTGTTCTGATTGGCAGACACCGAAAAACAGCACACGAATTTTACTCCAGTATTTTGGGTACAACCTACACACAATTTTGGTTACGCTATTTACCTAGAGTTATTCGAGTGAGCATAATATATGGACGAAATTGCATGGAAACAGTCGAAGAACTGCACACACTTCTTGGTGCCCATAAACCTAATTCACACGAGATCCGCCAAAATATTATATCCTTTCTCAATAACTTGCTTTCAAATAATACTGAATACTACCCGACGCCACACTCTTTCTGCAATGGAATGTCAGACCGCTGCTGCTATCTCTGAAACGTTTTTCCATACAGATCGCGTTAAAGGCTTTGAGATTCTCAGGTGCAACAGAGTGGACGGGAGAGCCGGTGTCGCCTTGCTCATCAGAGAGGGCGTTCCGTTTACGTATATCACCAGCCTGCCTCAAATTCCCATTTGTAGAGTTGTAGATGCAACCCTACCACTAAATAATAATATGAATATTACCATAGTATCTTTGTATAACAACCACGGCAATGAGTATCGAGAAATGAATGGTGATCACTTCTAACACACCCTGCATTGTAATGGGAGACTTCAACTGCCGTCATCAATTGGTTGGTAGTTCAACCACCAATACCAAGGGTGAAGATCTATTCGAAGATGCAGCTACAGCGGGTCTACATAAACGACGGTACAACCACTCTCATTCCATCCATAAGCCATCACAGATCGTCCACAGTAGATATTACATTAGTCTCACCCGACTTGACTTGTCACTGTACCTAGGAGTTAGTTAACGATTCACTTGGATCAGACCACTGGCCTACACTAACCAATCGTCAATGTGGAACTAAACCTGGAATAATAATGCGATACTTTCCGGAGGAGTCCATCGTCACTAGCTGGTTGAGTACTGGAGGTGAGCGCTTTCGATGTAAGGACATCATCATCAGGCCGTCGAGAGAATACTCGACGGACTCCTCCTGAGGGTATTAATATTATTTCTTACACTAGCGGAAGTAACTCTTTAGATTTAATAATAAACCCTGCAATATTCTTCCCTGCGAGCAGGTGGAACATGAATAAGGCCGACTGGGACGTCTTAACGAAATTCTTGGATGTGAATCATATCATATCAATTCTGAATTCTTACAACTTCTAGAGGAAGCTTGCATAGCTGCAATTCCACAGCGCAAACCTAATTCACGGAAGATTTATGAACCATTGGTAGAATCGAGAATGCGAATTGGCCAACTAAAACTGAATTGAAGAAATGAGATTGGTTGAAGGAGATTGGTGCCAGGAATTTCTGGAGAAACTCGCACCTAGTTGAGCTCCACCACAATTTATCGACCACCTACCACCTCCAACCCACGAGAATGATCACTTGATGACTCCATTCGACATGAATGAACTAAAAGCAGCTCTCCAAAGTAAGAGCCAATCATCAGCGCCTGGGAAAGACGACATTCGGTACAAGCTCCTCGATCAGCTCTCTAAACTACAGAGTAAAGTTACCCGGGTTTATGAACGAGTTCTGGAAGTCTGGGTTGTTTCCTGCAGAATGGAACGATTACATTGTTATACCCATTCTGTAGCCTGGTAAGACTGGTGGAGTGGATTCATATCGATCAATCGCACTTGCACCATGTGTGATGAAAACGCTAGAGAGGATGGTCAAGAACCGCCTCCAATGGTTTGTGGAATCGAAAGATCTTCTCACAGCGAGCCAAGACGGCTTTAGGGCAAAACGCTCAACTGCTGACGTGCAGAGCAATACAATATGCTCCAATATGCTCCTTTCACAAGGCAAACGTACACCCGCCTTGTTCCTGGATATATTAGTGCCTACGACAACGTGGAACCACAAAAGCTCTATGAAAAGCTCCTGCAGATCAATGCCTGGAGCCTGGAGCATCATTAACCTGATATCATCTCGCATTTTATACTTACAAAGTAATGGACAACTTCTTGGACCCGGGTTAACGTGGAGAGGTATAGCGCAAGGCAGTATCCTCAGCACAATCCTTTACGCAGTCTATTCGTCTGATATTTAACGGGTCCTGATACACGCGGATGACGTTTGTCTTTTTGTAAGTAATACAGTTTCCTGAAGAGCTCCTCTCTGAAGGAGTAGCAGCTAGCAGTGTTAACGTACCACCTCACCATGCTGGGACTCGCTATTTCGGAATCCAAATCAGTTGTGTGCCCTTTCACTAGAAACAGACGACCGCCACTACCATCGATATTTGAAATGGGTGACGCCAGGTTGCGGCTTGTTGAGAGAGTGAAGTTCTTGTAGCTGCACCTGATCACATCCATGAGGTGGAATCACGAGATCGAGAAGAAATGTGAACATCATGTCAATGTAGTGCGAGCGTTGGGTAACGCTGACTGAGGCGCTAACCCTTCGATTTCCATCCTTTACTTTAGCTACGATAAGAAGCATAATGGACTTTGGTTCCATCTTTTTTGGGAATGCATCCGAAAGCCAACAATTGAAACTCGACAGAGTTCAATAGATAGCCCTCCTTGTAGCAAACTTGTAGAGCCTTTTCTTCTATCCCAATTAATATTTTACACGCCGGAAGCCGAGATCCGCGTCTCAGGACAAGAAGAATGTTGCTGGCTAACAGTTACTTGTGCTTGTTGTAATCCAGAGACCAATCACAGTTTGTCATGGTTCGAAGATTCCACTGATGGCCTTACTAAATCATACTGGTCAAAAAAATGCTCCTTATTGCTATGCACTAACTTTACAGCCTCTTCCCTAAATCGTAAATACGTAGTACCATACGAACCAATGAAATGTCCCCCGAGCTAGATCCTCCTTAGATCATCTTCGCAAAACGCAGCCCTGTTGGAAGAATATTTGCTAAAAAAACCATTCAGCACCTCTTTGAAATATATACCGATGGCGTTCAATGATGCCTCCAACAACCTCACCAAAATGTTCAAATTTTGGGAGCAGGCCTCAATATATACAGCCTAACTTATCGGTATCCAAAAGGCCCTAGAATATGTAATGCAGAATATCCATCTTACTCCAAAGTGTAGATCCTCACTGATATCATGAGTGTGGTAAGTAAACTAGCTAGTACTGACCTCTCTGCTAACATCAGTTCCATAGGCGATATTTTGGAACTGATATGGAGTCTGCGGCAAATAAGAACTTCAACACTACTCTGCTGGCTCATAACAGGTTGCTGGACAACGAGGCGACTGATAGAGCTGCAAAACTCGCAACAGCTCTTGCAATCCCAGAAAACACCGACGCCATATACCTGGCTACCAACCTGTATCGAATGTTTTATGCCCACTGCCTGCGTCGGTGGCAGGAGTGGCACATCACCTACACAACGGGTCGACGATACAGTTCAATGTTCCCCTTACTATCCGTCTGATACTCCCATCAATCTTTTAGTAACCTACCAAAGCAGTTCTTCAAGTTGATAACACGGCTGAGAAGCGGCGTGAATGTGACTAAAAATCCTATCTGCGCCATACTGGACGTGGAGAAAACGATCTGTCACGCAGTAGATACTGCAGAGTATTTGGCCATGGATTGCAGCAAGTGGATGCAGTGGATGCAAGTATGACATGTGTTTCTTGATTGATGGTTAGAAAGTTGTTGTTGGTCTTGTGTTATGATGATTTGTGTTCTGTCTTGAAAATACAACTTGTGAAACATTCGTGATCTTCTAACAAATTGGTGTCAGAAGTGGGATGGAGAACGACGTAAGTGACAGTAATGGGAGATTGTTGCGAAGTGGCTGAGTGATGACCAGCGATCCCGCTAATGATCCTAACATACCGGTCAATGTTGCTGATGAGGGTTTAGAGGCGGATCTGAGGCGTACTCTCATGAGTGAAGTGCAGAACGCGTTGCGCGAATTTTACCAAGATATCTGCATGGAAGTCCGCGGGGTAGGTGTGCACGCCCCACAGCCACCCCAGGAGCAGGCGGCTCCGGTAGCCATTCTGGCCAATGCTGAGGGTGGTGGGATTTGTCCTGTGCTCACAGGCTGCTTCAAGCCCTCCAAGTTCGGCGGTACCACACCTTGGGATGATTATCGCACCCATTTCGATACTGTTGCGCGGACCAATGGTTGGGATCGAGGTATGATGGGATCTGCTCTCGCCTCTTCCCTTAACGGTGCTGCGCTTTCTGTCCTAACCGAGCTGGCAGGGTCACACAACTACGATGAGCTCGTTGCTGCATTGGAATCCCAGTTTGGTGACTCGAACCGTGCACAACTTTACATGAACAAGTTGAGGGCCCGTGCCCAGTTGCCGGGAGAAGATATTTCAGCGTTTGCTAGGGAGGTTCGTGTGCTGGCCCGGAAAGCTTTGCCAGGAGCACCCGGGAATCTATAGATCTTGTGGCTTTGTCACAGTTCACCGAACGTTTAAGTGACGAGAAGGTTCACGAGCTTGTTGCTTCATGAGCTGGGTGATTCATGGGATTTAGAGTCGGCCCTTTGTTTGGCTCTACGAAGTGAAGCCGCTGTTCTTCGGGCGCGGAACATAACTCCTAAAGTGGTTCGTGCCATCGAGGTGGGGAATGGGGGAGAAAAAGTGGTGGAGACTGTCAACCCAGCATCTCGTGGACCTAGGGGAAGGCTAAGCTCAAAGCCTTCAGGGGGATTGGTCTGCTGGCGATGTGATGCAGTCGGCCATACTGTCCGAGACTGTCCAACAAAAGTAATGATTTGTTGGAGGTGTGACGCTGTGGGCCATGGTGTAAGAGAATGCCCCTCCAAGCCGGGAAACGGACAGCGGTCCTAGGCAGGGGGCAGCCTGGGACACGCAAGCACACCAAACCCCACAACCCGTCTGTGGAACCAACGATCATTTTCTGGGTTAGCTCAAATGCCTCTATCGTTGTCAAGGGCTCCATCAATGGCTGTCCCTGCTCAATAGTCGTGGACACAGGAGCCATGGTGACGATTGTCCGGAGAGGTGTTGTCGACCGAGCCACCCGCACTAGCGGACTGACCAACTTGAGGACGGTGACGGGGGCAGATATTCCGGTGGACGGAACAGCCACGGTGGAAGTAGGGTTGGGGGAAAAGGGCAAACGGATGCATGAAGTGTACGTGGCAGACATCCGAGATGATTGCATCCTTGGCATGGACTTTCTAGTGGCAACCAAATGTAAAATCGATGCAGCCTCCAGAACAGTAGAAATTGAAAGCGAGCAGAGGCGAGGCGCTGCTGTCCGGACAGTTGAGGAGGGGGACAAAGATACAGAAGCGACAATGGTTGTAGGGGAACAAATACTGACAGGACTCTCAATCTTGGAGGAGGGTAAACCTCGGTTTGACCACGTAGAAGACCTCATAGCCCGAGCAAGCAAAGGTCTAAGCGACAATCAGCAGCAACAAATGGCGGAGTTGGTACAGGAGTTTGCGGATGTGTTCGCAGCTCACAAGCAGGAACTAGGAAGCATTGACGGAGTAGAGCATGAAATCATAGTAGATCCAGATGTCCCCATTAGACAGAGCCCACGACGAATACCACCACACAGGCTAGCCGAAGTGGACAAGATGGTGAAGGACATGGAGGAAGCAGGGGTCATTGAGGCATCCAGTAGTCCATGGGCAAGCCCAATTGTGCTGGTCAAGAAGAAGGATGGTAGTACACGATTCTGTATTGATTACAGGCGTCTCAACAATGTCACAAGGAAAGATGCACACCCATTACCACATATTGATGACCTGCTGATAGCATCAAGGGGTAGTTCATGGTTCTCTTCACTCGACCTCCAAAGCGGGTATTGGCAAATCCGTATGAAGGATGAGGACCGTGAGAAAACAGCCTTCTGCACCCCAAGAGGTCTGTGGCAATTCCGAGTCATGCCATTTGGCTTGTGCAACGCCCCAGCAACGTTTCAGCGGGCTATGCAACACCTTCTCCACCGACTGATACGACAAGGCCGGGTACGAGTCTACCTGGATGATGTGCGGATTGATGCTAAAACTTTTGTGGTCATGCTGGAGTGGCTTAGGGAAATCTTCCAGCTGTTTCGAGAGCATGGCCTCCGGCTGAATGCAACAAAGTGCGACCTCTTCCACCGGAGTATGAAAATGAAAAGATGAAGAAACAAATTTGAGGGGGTGTTATAAAAATTGTTTGCTGAGCGAATACTAGGTGTATTATTCACAGAATAATAAACCAAAAAACTTGAAAAATTTCATTTACAACACCCCTAGGTAGGTGTATTCCGATCGGGCTGCAAAATTTCGGGACACAACTAGGGCCCAGATAGAATTAAAAGTTTGAAAGAACGAATTTTTTAGACCGAAAATACACTTGGGTGAGCGAATACTAGGTGTATTATTCACAGAATAATAAACCAAAAAACTTGAAAAATTTCATTTACAACACCCCTAGGTGTATTCCGATCGGGCTGCAAAATTTCGGGACACAACTAGGGCCCAGATAGAATTAAAAGTTTGAAAGAACGAATTTTTTAGACCGAAAATACACTTGGGTCATGTCATTTCGGAGCAGGGCGTCCATACAGATCCAGCAAAAACAGAGCTAGTAGCAAACTGGCCGACCCCTGCCTCAACAAAGGATGTCCGGAGCTTTGTGGGTTTCTGTTCTTACTACCGGCCATATGTCCAAAACCTTGCTCAGATAGCAGGACCATTATACCAGCTGGAACTGGTCAAGGGGGGGGGGGGGGGTTTGTATGGACAGAGGAAGCCGCGAAAGCCTTCAAGGAATTGAAGGCAGCCTTGAAGCAGGCTCCAGTGCTTGCACATGCGGACCCCTCACTGCCATTTCTGTTGGACGTTGATGCAAGCGGACGGGCTATTGGGGCTGTGCTATCACAGCAACAGGACGGGGAGAGGGTTGTGGCTTACTTTAGTCAGTGCCTGAGCCCGGCCCAACGGAACTATTGTGTGACCCGTAGAGAATTGTTAGGGTTGAAGAAAGCACTGACGCACTTCCGCCACTATGGACTTGACAATGGGGCTCCAGTGACTGTACGGACAGACCATGCCTCGCTACAATGGTTGAGGAACTTTAAGCAACCAGATGGCACGCTGGCTCGAAGACCTGGCCGCATACAACCTGCAAGTAGAATACAGGAAAGGAACTGCTCATGCGAATGCGGATGCGCTCTCCAGAAGACCATGTGTAGTGGAGGCCTACAAGTACTGTGCAATGCAAGAGGAGAAGGATGCGCAATGTGATGTTAGGGGTATAGGACTGAAGACAGACCTTGAGTGGGGATTGATGGTTAGAAAGTTGTTGTTGGTCTTGTGCTATGATGATTTGTGTTCTGTCTTGAAAATACAACTTGTGAAACATTCGTGATCTTCTAACAATATTATAATTAATTTATATTATCAATTTGTGTTGGTTGTGTAGTAAAACATCTTCTAACTGATGCCAATAAAAACAAAAAACAAAACGCTGCAAAGTCCATGTCACATGGGTTTATTATTCTACTGGACATATGTACCTACAGAAATGCTAGCTGTTCATTTATCGTTTCTCAAAAACACCAATTAGGCTCCTACAGAAGCAACACGAATTAGGCTCTTAATTCGCTGTGACCATTCACAGTGCGATTCAATTGTCTTGATTCACCTGTTGATACTACTTCTAGTGTTATTAAACATATTTATGGATATTTCAGACAATTTTCCAGGTTTTTGGCCCATAAAAAATGAGTTTTGGGAGCTGAACCTTAGTTACAACCTCAGTTCTCCACTCTTTGGTCGAAATCAACTTCACATAGGGTATTCTCGCCCTAAAAAAACATGGAAAACGATACCTCACAACCTCATGTTCACTAAAACCTAAAAAAACCCTCAAAACCCCCTATTTTTACACCCATTTCCCCCCATAACACCCTTGGGTGTATTCCGATCGGGCTGCCGAGCTTCGGAGCACAATTAAGACCCTATGTATGTGTGCCCAAATGAGGACCCAACCTGCATGCGGAAGAACATCGATTTTAGACCAAAATTAATGAAAATTTAAGGTTGAAGCTTCGTTAGAACCTCGGTTTTCAATCTTTGGCCAAAATCGACTTCATATTCGGTCTCCTCGTCCTATGAAACATGGAAAAATATAGCTCACAAAGTCATGTTACTAGAACACCAAACATCCCATTTTTCACCCATAACACCCTTAGGTATATTCCGATCGGGCTGCAAAGTTTCTGGACACAACTAGGGCCCAAACGGAGCCTGTAAAGATATGCATGATACGGTGGACGACGTAGCGGACGAAGATCGCATTTTTAGAATCTTCGCACCTTGAAACGTAAAAGAATTTTCTGAGCGAATACATAGGTGTATTATTCATTGAATAATAAACAACAAATGAGAACATCCTAAAAACGCTGCAAATCCCTGCACAACGGTTTATTATTTTGAACAGAATACCCTTCTTTTACAGATCACAGCTCGCTGTATAGATAACCCGTCTATATAATATAATATGTACTATTCTATAAATATTATGTAGATCGCAGACCCTCCGTAGGTTAGTACCTAACCCCTTACTCGTTACTAGGTACCTACCTAAATCACGAGTTAAATGTTGCTAAAATAATTCTTTCGATGACAAACAGTCACTAAAATGGCGACAATAAACGCAAATAATGAAGTTCTGAAGGAAAATTGTTGATGTGGAGTGAAATAGATGCCCCTTCTCCGTAGATCACTGTTTTCTGTGGTCAGTACCTACCCTCTGGTCAAGTATAATGAACCGTTGTGTAATAACTTGCCCATCAATAATACTTCCAACGGTTGATCAAGTTGCAAAAGTACCGATCAACAAAATCCAGCCCCTTCTTGGTAGATGAACCGTTGTGTAATAATTTACCTTTGTGTAATAGCTTACCGTTCTGTAATAGCTTACCGTTGTGTAATAATATACTGTTGTGTAATAATTTACCGTTATGTAATAACTTACCGTTGTGTAATAATTTGCCGTTGTGTAATAATTTACCATTGTGTAATAATTTACGCATCAGTAATACTTCAAAGTTTGTTTGTTTCACAAGTACCTACCAACAAAATCCAACAGTCCATCACTTATCAAGTGAAATAATATCGCACAACAACCAACTCGACTTCATACAGCCATCCTTGATTATAATCAGGTGCTCCTTAGTGATGATATCCCGGCCGGATTTATACCGTTTGATTCACGATCGTGTTGACGAAGCTTTTTGGTGCACTCGAACGGCTGGATGTACAATGATCCGGGTGGTCTCAAAAAATTGTTTAGCTCAAGACAAATTTAATATCGTAAAAAAACCATACCCTTCAATCGAAAGTTTTCGAGCTACGGCGTTCTGAAAATTTCAACCCCTATTTTGAACCCCTTATAGATGACTGACAGTAACGCCGAGCTTCGAGGACCAACAAGACCCCGAACGGAACCTATAACTGGAATTTCATCAATTTCTATTCATGGTAACTAAGAAAAGTGGCCCGTACGGCGTACGGCGTACGGGCCACTTTTCTTAGGACGTACGGCGTACAGCGGACAGGCAGAAATATTTTTATTGCATTTTCGGATTATACATACCTTGAAACGTTAACCATCAAATTTTGAGGGGGGTTAGACTTTTTTTTCATGCTCGATTCCAATGGTTCATTATTGAAAATAATAAACCAAAACACGGTTTTTCGCACATTCTGCGCACATTTTTGAGCACTCAATAATTTGATTGACCGGTCATAAGCCGTCAAGAAATTTTATGTAATACTCTAATCCGCAGTTAAAAAAAAGAGGGTTTTCATAAATGAAAAAACGAAGTTGGTATCAAAATTCAAACTTTTTCAACATTTTCAATAAATTTAGATTTAGGATTTGAGATCTACGTACTAAATCAGGAGGAGTTACTGTTGACATTTTTGGTTAACTCTCTTCCTAAGGAAAATGGAGGTGGGAGAGGTTGGCTCGTGGGACACCCTGTATATATGCTATAGGTAATGCTATACACATTTGTTTAAAATGCTAAAATCTACGAGGGATTCAGGATGCTCTGAAGAAAATTTCCTAATGTATGCATGTACCTACTAAACATTTTCAAGCCAAAGGCCTCATCCTCGATAACTTACTCAAGGTGGAGTGGGCTTGCATCTGATTAATAAATTATTCTCAGTCTACCTCACATCTGCATGATAAATACTATGTATTTGGTCTATTGCAGGTATGACCATTCTCCGCTCCTCGTGGCGATTAGACATGAACATCTAAAAATTGTGGAGTTGTTACGATCTAACGGAGCGCATCTTGAACACCAGAATCTTGGCGACTACATTTGTCGGTAGGTTCTTTAAGGATTTTTAATTGAAACATGTACAAAAATCTTCCGATCAATGATTGTTAGAAAATGAGCTATGAAAAACTTCTGACTCAGGCCTGCTGTACGAAGATTTGCTCCATGGCATTTATATATAAAATTCTCGATTTTAAATGATTTCACTGGATTAATGACAATCCAGTTATACCTATGCCTACCTATTGTGCCCAAAATTCGACGTCAGCTGTGTAAACAATAATAATTTTGTAGCCTCTACAATTACCACACACCCCACTTAACGCAGTCACTCCCATTACTAGTTCTGCAATGCAAGAATGAAAAGGGTGGGCTATATTGGTACCTACTGTTAAAATGTAACAAGCAAACAAAGTTGCTTTCGCACTGCCGAAGATACTAAAACTTTGTACTAATGCAGGAGTCCAAAAAGTTACATGTCCTCCATAATTAAATTTCCACACATTTTGCGTTTCACACATCACGGAACCAAATTTTGTTTTTGTGTCCGCCTATAACAAAATCCATCTAACTAGGTACCATATCTTACCGAAAGAACAATCAAATGAGCTAAAATTTTGATGTGCCAGTTGATCCATAGATGGTTCGAAAAGAATTTCATCAAAATTTGACGGGAATAATTACTCAGGTATCGTCTGTTTATGCGTAAACTTGAAATTCCTGGCACTTTCCCAAGGTCTACAATTCTATTAGACACTAAAGAAACTGTAAAGTATCATGTTCTATTCAAACTGTTTCGCTGAAAATTTCATGGATCCTTCAATTTGGGTCCCTGATAGCCCCTATATAAATTTCATTATAATCGGAATGATAGTAGTTTCTGGGCATGTGTGGACCACGAAAACCTCGTAACGGTCAAATTTCCGATTCTATTCCACCGATCAATTTTTATAGATTATACATGTGGGGTCTCTGATGGATCATACTTCCGGATCAAAAATGTTGGGTCTAGATGGTTGAATCAGAAAGTACCAAGCACCTGAACTTGCGGAAACAACAAAACGCTTGAATCTACGGTTCCACTCTACTGAAGTAGGAACATTTTCATTGGTTAATCGTCCCGAACGTAT
>OX940974.1:121482688-121726714 GCA_954871275.1 Leptopterna dolabrata
ACAAATGCTAGACAGCTAAATAATGAAAAGAAAACATATACAACACAGCAAGGATGAACAAAACAAACCCTAATCTACGTCCAGCTCACGCACACGATTTAAAAAAAAATTAGCAAGCCGGTTGACACCGGCAACATGGGATCATTACGGAGGTAGTTGGTGGGGGCATGCTTATGTAAAATGGTTGGATCTGTCGTGTAGTGTATGGTGGGGTGCGGAAGTTCAGCGCAGCCAGGAGGAAAGGACAGTCCACCCTACCAGATGGGAGACCATGGAGGAAGACCGCATCCGCCACCCGGTGGCGGGACTCCAAGGAAAAGAGCCCACTCTCACGCGCTGATAGAATGGTGGGGGGGGGGGGGGGGACAATGCTAGAATGCTAAGGAACTATTGGAGTGGGTCCAGAGTAACGCAGGGCGTTTTCAGTACACCGGACGCGATACTTGAGAGGCGAACTCCACAGATGGACAGTCCAAGGGTGTTTATATAAGCGTCTCTGCCGGATCAGTGAACTCCCTCGTATTCCTATTCATGAAGCCCAAGGATCTCATCACCTACGAGCAGATCTTGTCAGTGTGGTCCACAAATGTCAGCCGAGTATCAAAATGACTACGAGTCCCTAACGTCAGAACAACGGCGTAGATCTCCTCCATTAATGGTGTAGCAGCCTTGGATGTGTGAGTTGGATCCTAGAGTAAGAGACCGCAGAACACTTCTCAACATTGAGGTATAACTCGTTTCTAGTGCACCAACTCTCGAGCATGTGGACAGAATCCTGATCAACTGCACAATCGTCCTCAAATCTCACAACCCAGAAAATCTTTAGATCGTTTGCAAACATCAGGTGATTGACACCCTGTCCAAGAGCAACCCCTGTGTCATCCATGAAGATCAGGAATAGTAGTGGACCCAGGTGAGAGCCCTGAGGAACACCCGAGGTCGCACTGAAAGGGCGGGAAAGAGTACCCAGCAACCTGACCATCAGCTGTCGCCCCAGAAGGTAACTCTTGAACCAATCCAAAAGTGATCTACAGAAACCAAAGGACTCCAACTTCCCCAACAAAATCCCATGAGAAACACTGCCAAATGCCTTGAAAAAATCCGAATAGATGCAGTCCACCTGAGCTCCAGCCGCAAACGCCTCCATCAACACATGCTCCAATGCACCCAAATTCGTTGTACAAGATCTACCCGCCATGAAGCCGTGCTGAGCAGAGGAGAGATGAGCGAGGAGAGAAGTAGGAAATAGGTGATCTGGTCCACCACGATCTTCTCAAGAACCTTCGGGATCGCACTCAGGGAACAAACGGGGCAGCCCCAAATCGCCACTGGCGATTTATCTTCTGTTTTAGGTATGGGTGTAACATAAGAGCACTTCCATCGACTCGGAACCACACCCAACTCTAGGGATCTCCTGAACAGCACACAAAGAGGCTCAACCCATCCCCAGCACAGGCTCTCAACAGCACCGGCGGCACCCCGTTATTTTGGCCCCCAAAAATATGATATAAGCTCCTTTTTTTTTGACAAATTATGTTTGATCATTGATAGTGCCATTTAACTGTCTTGATTCATCTCTTGGTACTACTTTTAGTGTTATTATACAAATTTATGGTGATTTCAGATAATTTCCAGGTTTTTGACTAATAATAAATGAAGTTCGGGAGCTAATCCTTCTTTACAACCTCAATTCTTCAGTCTTTGGTCAAAATCAACTTCATATTCGGTCTTCTTGCCCTAAAAACATGGAAAACGATACCTCACACGTTCATGTTACTAAAACCTCGAAAAACCCTATTTTTACACCCGTTTTTCACCCACAACACTCCTCGGCGTATTTTGAGTGGGCTGCCGAGCTTGTGAGCACAACTAGGACCCAAATTTGTTCCCAAACGGGGACCCAAAATGTGTGCGGAAGAATGAAGGTTTTAGACCGAATTTTACCATAAATTTAAGGCTGAAACTTCGTTAGAACCTCAATTTTCCACTCTTTGGTCAAAACTAACTTGATATTCGGTCTCCTAACAAACATGGAAAACCATACCTCACAAGCACATGTTACTAAAACACAAAAAACCCCATTTCCCCCCCCCCCCCCCCCCCCCGTTTTTCATCCGTAACACCCCTGGGTATATTCAGATCGGGCTGCAAAGTATCGGGACACAACTAGGGCCCAAATGGAGTCTGTGTGCGGAAGAACGAATTTTTCAGATGCATGATACAGCGGACGGCAGACGGCGGACGGACATTGCATCTTTGGATTCTACGCATCTTGAAACGCGAAAGGAAAAACTTTGAGGGGGTGTTGTACAAATTTTTTGCTGAGAAAATACATAGATGTATTATTCACAGAGTAATAAACCAAAACGGAAAACGGTACCTCTCAAGCTCAAGTTCAACAATATCTCAAAAATACCGAATTATGCACTCATTTTTCACCAATAACACCCCTGGCTGTTTTCCTATCGGGCTGCCGAGATAAGGGACACAACTAGGGCGCAAAGGGAGCCTGTGACACGGCGGACGAACATTGCATTTTGGTTTACTAATTTGTGAATAATACACCTATGTATTCGCTCAGCAAAAAAAAAAAATGTATAACACCCCCTCCAAATTTTTTCTTTTACGTTTCAAGGTGCGTAGATTCCAAAAATGCCGGGTCCGTCCGCCGTACGCCACACGCCGTCCGCTACTTCATTTTCGCTCTAAAAAATTCGTTCTTTCGCACACAGACTCCCTTTGGGCCCTAGTTGTTTCCCGAAACCTTGCAACCCGATCGGAATATACCCAAGGGTGTTATGGGTGAAAATATGGATGTAAAATTAGGGTTTTTTGGTATTTTAGTAAAATGAGCTTTTGAGGGCAAGAAGACTGGATAGGAAGTCGATTTTGACCAAAGAGTGAAGAATTGGGGTTGTCCGAAGGTTCAGCTCCCAATATTCAGTTTTTATGAGTCAAAATCCTGGGAAATTGTCTGAAATCACCATCAAGTTGTATAATAAATCTAGAAAAAGTGCCAACAGGCGAATCAAGACAATTATATGGCACTATCAATGATCAAAGATAATTTGAAAAAACCACAGTCATGCAGCATGGCTATAAGAGCGAATTTTCGAAGTTTTCGGCATCTTCCTCCTCCGCCTAAAATTTTCTGAAAATTAATTTTCGGCCAATGTTTTCCAACTTGATACCATACAAAATTAAAACAGGAGTAGTTTTACGCAAAGTATTATTTGGGGTGGAAGGAGGGGGAGGGGGAAATCAAAAATGTTTTGAATACCAGAAGAGTAGGTATTGGGTACGTAACAAATTTTTTGTTCCATTTTTTGCCGAGTAACACCTCGGTTTGTAGATTTTCCAACGCTGAACACGATGGTGAAGTCAGAATTGCGATATCCCATTCCGTTATCAGATTAGAGCAGACGAACCAGGAAGAACATCTCAAGAAATAACCACGTTCCTTCATCTTCAAAGTGCTCCAGTTTGAGAATGGAATGAGATATCGCAATTCTGATTTCACCATCGTGTTCAGCGTACAAAAACCTTTAAAATGAGGTGTCACTTGTCAGACTTTTTCATTTTGGGAATTTATGGGTAATTTTCCCCCCCTAAAACTCCCCAAAACTCCCCCTTAGGGTGACCCGATTCTGCCCATCTTCGAACTTAGCCTGTCGATTGCCAAGACAGATTTTTCGTGCAAATTTGAACTTTTTATCTCAATTCTTTCGAGAGTTATCGTCTGGAATGACACATACATATATAAATATATATATAAATATATAAATATATAAATATATAAATATATAAATATATAAATATATAAATATATAAATATATAAATATATATATAAATATATATATATATATACATATAATTTTTGGTGTCTTTCGGCAGGGAATTCAGGATGGTCTGAAACGGATTTTGGTATACAAATCTTTCGGAAATTCGAGTTTTAAAAATTTTGGACCGAGAACAATAGCTTCCTTTTCTTCGAAAATTCGCTAAAAAAGGAGCTTAAAATTCGTGTTTTTGGGGGCCAGAATTGCTGGAAAACATCAGAAATAGCTATTCCAATTATTTCACATGAAAGAAACAATAAATGAACAGCCAGTATTTCTACAGGTGCGTCCAATAGAATAATAAACCCATGTGACAAGGACTTCGCAGCGTTCTGTAATCTACCCACCTTGAACAGTTCTGGAATCTACCCACCCTGAAATGTAAACGAAAATGGAAAATGTTTGAGGGGGAGTTCAAAAGATCTTTTTCCGAACCGAATTCTTACATAGGTGTATTACATTAAACCAAAATCACCTTTTCATCGTCGATGAGAAATTAACCCAGTGGTAGAATTCAGATTTCAATTTTATTAATAATTTGACGCACACTGTTTCTGGTAACCAGATTAAGCACAAATAATATGGAACTGTGAACTCTGTTAGTTTAGATTCGGGGACTTAACTGCAGTACCTAGTTGAAATAGTGTTAACACTGATAGCGCACAGGTAACCTAAAAGCACCAGTCGCGGATGGGAGACCAGTTCTGGAAAGTTGCGAGGAGAAAAATGGATAAAACACAGTTTTAGGACGGTGTTTGGGGCTCGCTCTTCCTCTAAGATATTCAGACAGATTTCCTGGATCATGTGTAAAAAGAAGATGAACAATAATCAAAATACGGGAGCGTTATTTTTGATAAGCTGGTCGGATGTCTCCAGAGGTCTGCTGGGGGCGTGATTTCTTACTGAAATCGCTAAGGTTTAAGGTCAGCACCTTTCAGATTAAGATTTCATACGTTAATTTTTGCATATTTCTGTTCAGCTTTTTGTTCACTCTGGTTTTGAGGATCGTCCTATGGATTTATAATGTTAAAACGTATTCCTCCTTAAATGCCTTGATTATACCTTTCCACTATTGGAACATAATTCTTATCTTTTGCACCGGTAGTGCAATTTTTTGTTGATCTGATGGTTTACATCGAGTTGTATAGCTTGCCTCCACACTATCGCCTATAGTGGAGAGGGCGTAGGAGAGCTTTCCACTTTTGGAAATTTTGGTTTTCACTTCAGTCATGATCCAGTAGATTTCAATCTTGTTTGCAGCCCTCCTGTATCACATTGACTTGAAGTTTTTCTGGGATCTTTTGTGAGAGTTTGCAAAAACTCGGGTCTGTGCTGGGACCATATCGTTAAAATGAAAGTGCAAGTTTACTGTATGAAATATGAAGGTGTGAACGTTCGGTAAAAGTAGAGAAAAAGTAGAAATTGGAAAATTCCGGAAGAGGGATGCATGCACTGACCTTATTTTGGAGCTCTTGATCATCCACCGCGATGTAGATGGCGAAGATTATTTCCGGATAAGGTTGTTATAGTGCGGTCGGTACAATTTGACGCGAAATCGGCAAAATATTTGTGATGAATTTAAATTCTTCATCACGGTGGCGTGAAGGAGAGGAAAAGTCGGTAATCCACCGATGTAGGTGAAGGAGGGAATCTCACCTAGGCGGCGGTAATCCACCGATGTAGGTGAGTGAGGGAATTTCACCTAGGCGGCGGTAATCCACCGATGTAGGTGAAGGAAAGGTAGAAGGTAAATTCCCAGGCGGCGGATTCCACCGAGCATCTGGGAGGAGGAAGGTAAGAGAGAGAAGAGAGAGCTGGTTAGAGGAAGTGTCGAATGAAGCTAAAGCTCCAGGATCCAGGGTTATATAGGACTTGGAGGCCTCTCCCTCCAGCTCCCTGTTGGGAGCTGGTAGTGGGGCTCCAGGTTGTGTCCCCTGGATTCTGTTGCCTGTCTCCCCACTCAGATGTTTATTAGCGGAAAGTAAGTTTTACATACGGATATTGGTGAGAGCTTTAAGGTTGCTAGTGGAGTGTTCCCGGGAGGGACTCACGACAGAGGTCCCCCCAGTTCGAACCAATGTTTGAGATAGCTGAAGGCTCAAGGTGACAGGGGCTGAGGGCTGCGGAAAACAAAAGGGGAGCTGAAGGCGCAGGGTGACAGAAGCTGAAGGCTGATGCAAACAATTGAAGAGCTGAAGGCAGAAACGTGACAGGTCGTGACTTAAACCTAGGATTGACATATAGGTAGCCGGCATATTTAGGTAGAGGTAAGTAGAAATAACATAGGAGTAACATAGAGTGACATAGATAGCTGACATAGTTGGTAAGAGGTAAGTGGAAGTAACATAGGAGTAACATAGGAGTAACATAGATAGCTGACAAAGGTAGTAAGAGGTAAGTAGAAGTTATATAGGAGTAGCATAGCTTGACATATAGATAGTTAGTATGATAAGTATAGGTGTGGACGCGTGATTACAATGATGATGGTGGGGTAGTAGATTAATATGTACAGGGTCGTTATGATTGCAATGGAGGCGGTGAAAGAGGAGAGTAATATGTACAGGGGTGTTACAAGATTATGAATAGGATGATGATGGTGAGATAGTAGGCTTAATATGTACAGGGTTGTTATATACAAAAATATTGGTATTTACAAAAATATCGGTATTTACAAAAATTTACAAATTATGTACAGATTGGAGCGGGGTGTTAAAATCCGCCGTTCCCTGGGTGTGGGTAGTGTGTGGTGAATTGTAGTGAGTGTATGGGTGGAGTGAAGTGTGTGATTGAAGTGTGTGGTGAGGTGTGGGTGGCGTCCGCTGCGACGAGGCGGCCACGGCGGGGCTGTGAGGTTCGGTACAGTGCGTGTGGGATAATAAAACACAAGCACTGTCCCGAAATCTCAAGGCCCCGCCGTGATTGCTCATAGCGGGGCGGAGGACTTGGCCGCCGGGACGCGGGGGATGTAGGGACGCTCCCTCCGTCTGTTCCGCCGCCCGGGCCGTTTTGTCCCGGCGGAAACTATGGGGGATATCCCCGGCGGTGGTGGGGGGGGAGGGGGTGTTGTGGGTTTGGTGGGTTGGGGTGTCGGTGGGGGAGAATTTGAAATGGGGGGGGCGAAAATTGAAAATGGGGGTGTAGCAAGAGGGGGTTGAAATGCGGGGGGCGGGGGTTTGCTGAAGGCGGGGGGATTGATGTGTGGAAGGGGTGGTGGGGGTGGCATGAGGAGGGCGAGGTGAAAATCGTGGAGGAGCGGGGCCATGAGAGGATCTATGGGGGTATAGGGAGGGTGTACCCCGGTGGCTTGCGCTGCGCGAAATTCGCGCAGTATGCGCCACTGGGGGTACTTCCACCGCCGGGGCCGGGGAGGTAACCCGGAGATCCTTGGCGGAAAAAATCGAAGCGATGATGGTGGCCCGGGCGAAGGGGGTAGGGGGGAGAGCGGGTCCGGGACGTAAACGTCCCGGAGTATGGCCGCCATTTCCGGATCCGAATCGAAATCCGGAAACGGCGACTGGGGAGACTGTTGAGGTGGAGAGAGATGGTTCATGGGAAACAGACGGCGGGAGACTGATGGCTGATGTTGGTTGAGGGAGAACAGGGGCGGGTTTGCAGCGGGCGAAAGGTACGGTGTGGGGTTTCCCGTCCATTAGCAGGGTCGCGGTGGTCGGTGTTGTGCGGATGACTTGAAAGGGCCCGGCATAAAGGGGCTGAAAGGTTTTATGCATGCCGGGCTCTTTCAAGTACATGTGCGTGGAAGTGTAAAAGCGTTTGGGGTAAGTGGTGTCCTTTGTCGGTGTTGAGGTGTGTAGCGGTTCCCTGTTAATGGACGGGGTGTTTTGTGGAGGGAAAATGTCGGCCGGTAAACGAATAGGGTCTCGGAAAGCGTGTTGTGCGGGACTTGTGTTGTCTGAAGGACGGGCGGAAGTGCGGAGGCTAAGTAATACGTAGGGGAGTGTTTTTGTCCATGAGGGAGATGTGGCTGATGTGGAGATGGCTTGCTTGAGGACCGAGTGCCACCGCTCTATTTTCCCGTTGGATTGGGGGTGATAGGGAGTGGTGCGGATTTTTTGAATCCCGAGGGAACGGAGCAGGTCGGCAAAGTGGGCTGATTCAAACTGCCTCCCCTGATCGACCGTGAGTGTCCACGGACAGCCGTAGCGGCTGATCCATTGATTGAGGAAGGCCGCGGCGACGGCGTCCGCGGTGATGTGGGCGAGTGGGATACACTCAACCCAATTGGTCGCACGGTCGATCATGGTGAGGCAGTACCTCTTCCCCTCGGAGGGGGGAAGAGGGCCGACCAGATCCAAGTGGACATGTTCCCACGGGAGGGAGTCGGGGATGGGTTGAGGAGGTACATGGGGGTGAGCCGAGACCTTAAAGTGCTGGCACTTCTGGCACCCCAGAACCCAGGTACGGATATCTGTGTTCATATGGGGCCAGAAGTACCGCGTCTTGATGAGATCCCGGCTCGCCCGAATGCCGGGATGATGGAGGGAGTGGTAATGGAGGAACAACTGTCGCCTCAGCTCCGGCGGGACGTAAGGGCGCGGTGAATCGGCCGTTACGTCGTACCAGAGGTCGAGGGGAGGCAGTTGTTCCAATTTGGAGGCGGAGATGAGGTTGGAGAGTGCGGGGTCGGAAGTTGGAGTTTGGTGATTTTTGAGGGTTTGTGGGGAAGGGAAAGGCAGTAACTCCGCCACCGGCGCGGGGGTGGGGCGGGAGAGGGCGTCTGCTACGCAGTTGTCGGCCCCCGGCAAATAACGAATATCGGACGTAAATTGTCCGATAAATTCGAGTTGCCGGAGGCGACGGGGGGAGGCAGATTTACGGTTTTGGAGGAGTGCATGTGTGAGGGGCTTATGATCAGTGATGACAGAGAACTGCCTGCCCTCCACGAAGTCACAGAAGTGTTTGATGGCTTCGTGGATGGCGAGGAGTTCTCTGTCGAAGGTGGAGTAATTTTTTTGTGTTGGGGACAGAGTTTTTGAGAAGAAACCGAGGGGTTGGGGGGTGGCGCCGGTGTGTTGGTGGAGTACTGCCCCGATGGCCCAGTCAGACGCATCGGTGGTGATGGAGAGAGGGGCATGGGGATCGGGATGGGCTAATAGAGCGGCGTCTACTAGGTCCTTTTTGCAATTTTGAAAGGCGGTCGTGAGGGCGGGGGTCCAGGAAATGGGGCGGTTGTCGTTTTTTTTGGCTTGCTGTGGGATAGCGTGTATGAGTGGTTGTTGGTGTTGTGCAGCGTGTTTTATGTGTCTACGATAAAAGTTCAACATACCCAGGAAACGGCGGAGTTCTGAGACAGTGCGGGGTTGTGGGAAGTCGGTGAGGGCGTGCACTTTGTCCGGGAGAGGTATGATCCCGTCGGACGAGACTTGATGGCCGAGGCAGCGGACCGAGGGTTGGGCGAGAACACATTTTTGAGAGTTGATTGTGAGGCCCTCGGCGGCGAAGATGTCGAGTACTTGTGTCAGGTGTGCTAGATGTTCCTTCGGGTCCCGGGAAGCGATCAATACGTCGTCCAGGAAACAGAACACGAAAGGTAGTCCCCGCAGAATGTTATCCATATAACGCTGCCACGTCTGGGCGGCGTTCCGGAGGCCGAAACCCATTTTTATGTATTCAAACAGGCCGAAAGGAGTGATGATGGCAGTTTTGGGCACGTCGGGAGGGTATATGTGAATGTGGTGGAAGGCTCTGGAGATGTCGAGGGTCGAAAATATGGCCGTGTTGTGGAGGTGCGAAGAGAAGTCTCGGAGATGTGGGACGTTGTAGAGGTCCGGAGTGGTTTTCGCGTTCAGGCGGCGGTAGTCGCCGCAGGGGCGGATATCCCCGTTGGGCTTTTGTACAATATGTAACGGTGAAGCCCACGGGGATTTGGAGGGGCGGATAATGCCGTCCTTGATGAGGTTGTCAAAATGTCTCCGGGCTTGGGATAGCTGGAGGGGGTGGAGGCGTCGTGCTTTGGCGGCGATTGGGGGACCAGAGGTCTCAATGTAAAGTTGAGTTTGTGAGATATGTGCCGAGGGGCGGCGCTGGGGTCTGTATTGGAGTAGGAGGGTTTCGAATTGGGTTGGGGGGCGATCGACCGTGTGGATAAAGCCGGGGATTGGCTTCTGGGTGGAGGGGTCGAGCAGGCGCGCGTTACGGACGTCAACCTGGAGGCCGAAATAAGCGAGGAAGTCGGCCCCCAGGATTGCTTTCTCCACGTCCGCCACGGTAAATTCCCACTCGTACGCGAGCCCGCTCATGTGGATGGATGAGCGGTACGTCCCGTACGAGGGGATGGTGGTACCGTTGGCGGCGTAGAGGAGTTGCCGGTAACAACGCGCCTGTCGCCGGAGAATGTTGTTTGGGAAGATGGAGAGCGCCGCCCCTGTGTCGACGAGGAATGGGACATTTGTTTTTGTACACTTCAAGAAGAGGCGTTGGTGAGCTGGGGCGGAGTGCGGTAGAATGGCGGAGGTGTTGGGGTCAGGCGGAAGGGAGGGGCTCGGGCCGTCCGAGGTGATGGGCGAGGGCGACGGTGGCGGTTGGTCCCCCGCGAAGGAGACACGGGGTGGTCCTTTGCCGTTCCGGAGAGGGGGAACGGTAGTGCTGATTGGGGGGCTGGTCCTCTTGGAGGCGGGCGTGGAGGGGCCGTGCCGGGGTGGGGGAATGGTAGCGGTGGGGTGAGTGGCGGCCGGAAGGGTGGCTGCCCTGGAGGCGGGCTTGGAGGGGTCGTTCCGGGGTGGGGGAACGGTAGCGGCGGCGTGAGTGGCGGCCGGAAGGGTGGCTGCCCTGGTGGCGGGCTTGGAGGGGCCGTTCCGGGGTGGGGGAACGGTAGCGGCGGCGTGAGTGGCGGCCGGAAGGGTGGCTGCCCTGGAGGCGGGCTTGGAGGGGCCGTTCCGGGGTGGGGGAACGGTAGCGGCGGCGGGAGTGGCGGCCGGAAGGGTGGCTGCCCTGGAGGCGGGCGTGGAGGGGCCGTTCCGGGGTGGGGGAACGGTTGATGGCGAGGTGAGGGTTTTGGTGGCGCCGGCAGGCGCGGTTGGGAGGTTGGCAGCCGTGGCGGTGGCGGAGGAGGGGTAACGAGGCTTCGTGGTGGTGGTGTGAATGCGGGCGGGGAGGGGTTGGTGGTGGTCCCCTCCGTGTTGGCGAGGAGGGGGGCCCGCCGGATTTACCGGCGGGCGTCCGCGTTTCCCTGCTTGGAGGTGTAGGAGCAGGGGGGCTGGCATTTGCGGGCCTCCCCACCGAAGTTGACATGATAGAAACATCGGTGGGGGGGGTCCGCTGGGAGGTAGGTCCTGGTGGGGCGTGCGGAGGTGGAGGGGGCTGCTGCGGCTGGAGACCTCCCCCTTCGTTGCTGAGGGGGGGAAGTGTTGCGGCGTTCGGACGAGCGCTGGCGTCGGTGGTCGACGGAGGGGGTCGGTCGGCGCTCGATGGAGAGGGAGCGGCGCCGGTGGAGGGAGGGGGGCCGGCGGCGCTCCTGCGACGGCGTCTGGTCCCGGCGTGGGGTGGGGGTGCGGGGTGCGGCGACTTCTGTGACGCCGGCGGCTGCGGTGAGGTCGTGGACCGTATCGGCGAGACGTAGAAGTGGTTCGTCTGGGCCGTGGCGTCGGGCGATATGTCCGACGTCTGCAGGAGGATCTCATACGGAAGCAGAGAAATGATGCGGGAGTAACGGGTGCGCTGGCTGCGGATGTTGGCGGCAGAAAACGCAGCGTCGACCTGGAAGAACCACAGCGCGGGGTCGTGCGTGTAGAAGGGGGGCAGCGACAGCGGGAATGACGCCGAGGCCGTCGTGACGTCGGCGGCGGCGTGTGCGGCGGCCGCAGCGGCGGCGGCAGCGGCGGCGGCGGATGCGGAGGAGCCGGGTGGCGAGAGGCTGGTGAAGGGGTTGTCGGCTGCGTCTGTTGTCGCAGCGGTCGGCGGCTGCAGCAGGGATGGCCGGCGGCGGCGAGGTCGGGTCCATGGCTGAGGTCTGTAACTAAAATTCAAATTGGGTGAGGTTTGAATTTTAAATTCGCAATTTGCGGTATCGGAGGTGCTTGTGGCGGAGAGTTGAGAGCTGTGTGAGCGGTTGTGGGTGGGCCAAAAATTGCGAATTTACACTGACTGTTTAAGCTGCATTTGAAATTAAAATTGGGGACACCGAACTAGACTGGGGGCGACACATGAGGTGGTAAGAAGGTAGGAAGGGTAGATAGAAGGTTGGATGAACGTCGGGTTCACCACTGTGATGAATTTAAATTCTTCATCACGGTGGCGTGAAGGAGAGGAAAAGTCGCAGGCGGCGGTAGTCCACCGATCATCTACGACTTTGGAGTAGATAGAGGTGAGTGAGGGAATTTCACCTAGGCGGCGGTAATCCACCGATGTAGGTGAAGGAGGGAATCTCACCTAGGCGGCGGTAATCCACCGATGTAGGTGAGTGAGGGAATTTCACCTAGGCGGCGGTAATCCACCGATGTAGGTGAAGGAAAGGTAGAAGGTAAATTCCCAGGCGGCGGATTCCACCGAGCATCTGGGAGGAGGAAGGTAAGAGAGAGAAGAGAGAGCTGGTTAGAGGAAGTGTCGAATGAAGCTAAAGCTCCAGGATCCAGGGTTATATAGGACTTGGAGGCCTCTCCCTCCAGCTCCCTGTTGGGAGCTGGTAGTGGGGCTCCAGGTTGTGTCCCCTGGATTCTGTTGCCTGTCTCCCCACTCAGATGTTCATTAGCGGAAAGTAAGTTTTACATACGGATATTGGTGAGAGCTTTAAGGTTGCTAGTGGAGTGTTCCCGGGAGGGACTCACGACAATATTAAAAATTGAGAATGGAGCAATTTAAACGTAAGGGGGGGGGGGGGGGTTTCTTGAGATGAATCTATATCGACACCTGAGAGGAAGAAGGGCCAATTTTTTTCCACCCATTTCTAGACTTCGGACCGCTGTTATTGATTCCCATTTTGAGTTTTACCACTTGTTTTTTCAAAATCTATAGGCTACAAGAATCTAAACAATTTTCTCAGTTTGGATTACCCCAAAAATTAATAAAAATAAAAATGTGAAAGAAAATCCACATTGGCCCTTTGAGACGGAAATCTCGGGATAATCTCTGAGAGGAAGAAAGGCCAATCTGCCTCGTTCGGCGAGATTGGCCCTTTTTCCTTCCCCGCTTCCAAGCACTGACGGGAGTAAAAAGGGGGAGTATACACATTTCATTTCACTCAGAAGTTCCCACATGTTATATTTTGCAAATAGGTGGTAATAACTAAGTTAAAACAAAATTAACTATTCTTAAAAATTGACTGGAACATTAGGCACAGTTTGTTAATGCTGAGAGTAAATAAAGAATGTATTGTTGTCGTCTAAAAGGATCTGATATCTAATTCCAAGATTTCTCGAATTTAACACCACAAATTCGATACTTCTAATTCTCAAGTTTGTTCGGTAGGGAAATATGCATTTTAGGCATGCTTGATTCACATTATAGCCGCTAGGGGCGGTTCTACTGCAACGAGCGCTCTCTCCTCCTAGGACATTGTCAGTCGGCTACCTGGTGTGGCGGAGGAACAATTTCAGATCCACGTTCCCGCTCCATTCGGCCTAATTTTCAGTTTATCAGAACATACCCTGCCTTTTTAGCATACATCCCGCTGTGTGTTCATGGATTTCCTGCTTTTTAGGTATATTTCCCTCTAAGTGTAGTGCGAATTGCATGCTTTTTAGTCATACATCCCTTTCAAGGGGGTTCAAATTCTGAAAAGGCATATATCCCTCTAAGAGGGAGTAAATTTTTAATGCCTAAAAAGCGGATGGCCTGTTGAGTCAAATTATTCAATTATCGAATTTTCAAAGAAAATACCTACCTATGCTATTTGTCTCATTATCTGTCTCAGTCATTATCTGAACTGGAAAATCACTTAGCATGGCTATGCCAGGTATTTTGGTAACGTTTTAGGTATGGGTTCCTCATTTTGGATTCACATGCCTGAAAGGCATACATCCCTCTAAAAGTACGAATAAATCAGTGTTATCAGATAACGTCAAGGTCGAATTTGCGGCAGAACACCCATAATACCCCTACTACCGACATTAGAGTAGGTGATGTTACCATCACAACAATGCCCCTAGAATATTGTGAATAAATTGATTGATTGATAGGATTAGGCTACTACCTACCTATTTTTTCTTTTATGCCTACGTCGTATGTCAGCTTCAAGGTTTGAGAATACGGGTAGCAGACCACCATGCACGGAATCTTTTCGTGGGTGCTGCCTGGTAAGGTTATGGGCGGACCACCACCATGACCAGGATCTTTTTGGAGGTGCCCAGGCGGTTTATGAGCGAATCACCACCCTTATTCCTGGGATCTTTTAGGTTGTTCGGCTGGGGGTTATGGGCGAACCACCACCACACACAAGATTCGCAGAAAATCCCGAGTTCTCTCCCCCCCCCCCCCGCCAAAATAGAAATAAATTTCGGAATTCCGGGGACGTAGTGCACAACTAGACGGATTTCTGCGTTAAAAAAAAAACTAGTGAATCAGTTTAGAGCGCCCCGGGCAGCGCACACAAGAACTAGCCGAAAACCCACGTTTCTTCAGCACTATCCCCCTTTTCCCCCTTCTAGAAGTAAATTTCGAAATTCCGGAGACGGAGGGCAGAACTGGACTGTTTTCTACATCGAACAAAAAGGAACCACGCAAATCGGTTGAGAATTGCGGCCTGGGCAGTGCGCACAAGATTTAGCCGAAAACCCCACTTTTTTAAGCATTAGGTAACCCCCTTCCCCCCTTCTAGAAGTAAATTCCGAAAATTCTGTAAGGTAGGGCACAACTAGACAGTTTTCTACATCGAACAGAAAAACAGCCATGCAAATCGGTTGAGAATTGCGGCCTGGGCAGTGCACACAATAATTCTGTCACACAGATACTCACTCATACACACAGATTAATTTTTCACGGATTTGGATTCACGATGAATGAAACAGATTTGAATGCGGTTCTTTTCATTCTCGGCTGAGTGTTCTTTTCTGACCAGATCAAATACATAAGGAACTCTCTTACTACTGAGGGACGTCCTAAAAACTACTTCAATTTTCACGTTCAATAATAAATTATTTTTGAACAGTATTGTACTGTTTTTTGTTTAAATGTATTAATTTAAAATCACGATTAACTACCTAGGTAATTAAAAATGAATCAAAATTAAAATGAAGAATAAAGGCTGGTGAAATCAGACAACAATATATAGCTAACAACAATGATGCCGTAACTACAAAAACGTGAATTATTTCAGTGCAGTAAGGCCATACATAACTAGTTTAGGACCTAGATCCATGTAATTTATATACAGAAGCAGAACATTGAACATATCTGGACCGAAATGTGAATAGAAGGTTTCTACAACACTTTCAAGTTCCAAAACCTTAGCTTGAATTTTCTATGGGCGGTCACAATTTTCGAACGCTCCTCCTGAAAAGTTCGGATTTTTGAGTTGTGGCCCTATTGCTTTGGGGTCCGGCATCATGGATGGTGTTATATCCTTCTCACTGATATATTCTGGTTCATCAATAAAATCTTCTGGATCATCATCACTAAAACGTGGAGGATCATGTCGACCAGGATCTTCACAAGAGGAGCTGCAACAAACAAGTGGCTACTTAGGATAATATTCAGAAAATCTCGAACCTAATGAGCCAGTTCAAATATGAATAATTATGTGCTATTTACATTACATTATGTAGCAGTTTTCCAATTTGATGGTCCCGCATGAAGTAAACATGAAATTCATGTGGGACCGTCATTTGACCCTGGATGATCATGCATCTATAGGTATATCAAAAAATTATCTATAGGTACGTACAATCATAGGTATACATGTTGTGGTTGTGCTTGTGGAATCATTAGTTTATTAGATCAGACTGAAGCTAAGACAAACATAAAAGTTAATTATAACGGTATTTCTGTATGCAACGTATAGATGTAATGGACAATGAAACGGATTCATAACTTACCTTCCTTGCATGCTTGGTGTACTTGATGGGCTTTTTCAACTAAAAGCCGTCCCCCTGCTACCTCATCTGGTCTTCGACATAGTGAATTTAAAGGATCATCAAGCCGACTGAATCAAACATCAAAAGAATGACAAAAAAATAGTAGGCCCTATTATGTCATGATCACATCGCGCTAAACATCACAAACGAGGACAGTAACCGAGAAAATAACATCATAGTTCACTTGAAACCCTAAATTTCTGTGAAAATCACCATGGTGATATCAAATCCCGCATGTGCGAACCTTAGAAAACGACCTGTTAGCAATATAAATCACAACATTGCGTGCAAATTTTACTGTTTCAACTGGACAACTTTGAAGATTGGCCCTTTTTACTTGCGTCCCAGGAGGCGGTCACCAAAGTTAATAGGGCCAATCTTAAAATTCTATACAGATTGGAACTTTTTCGCTTTTTGTACTTGAACCGGAAAAATAGATCGGCCTTTTGGAAAAAAATCAGATTGCCCTTCTTTCTCTCAGGTGTCGATATGTGATTTATATGTATGTAACAGATGTTATAAACTATTGATTGATTGTATCATTATCATTCTTTGTATCATTATTTGCACTTGTACTTTGTTATTCTGACGTTTTGCACTACATTGTTCATTTATACGTGTAATGGAAATAAAATTATGTTATTATTGCTTTTATTATTGGAAACTCAAGACTTTTTTTTTTAAATATTGGTCTACTCATTTCTCAACAATTAAATGGTTTATTTACATGATTATGACTTTTTGATATTGTCAGTACTAAGCATGGCTGAAAATTCCTACAAATTATATTATATTAAAGTTCCGGTGTGGAACACAATAATTCCAGGTTCTTAATAGCAGTATGGATACAAGTTTGGTGGCAAAGGCCGCCTATTTCGGCCTGAGTGGCTCCCATTTGGGTGAAAATCCGTAAACTTGCACAGAAATCCTTCAACCACTTTCTGAAACCAACGTCATTTAGGCAGTAAGCCTAGAAAATGTTGAACCCAGTGACATATTTTTTGCTATCAATTAGCCAAATCAAATGCGATCGAGCTCAAAATCAATAGGCATGATCTAGATATTGTAACTGACATTTTGGTATCAACCGTATCAACTTTGGTCCATTTTTACGGCAGTTATATTTGAAAATCGGAAAATTATAAAACCCCTCCTTAATAATTATACTAACTCCCTTTTTTCCACCTAGGCAGCTAGTTTTTATCTCAAACAGAATAGTTCAACGAGCTGAACAAAACCAAACAAGAAAATCTGAAGATGACATATGAAATTCCAACATACGTACACACACACGTACGAACGAGATCAAGCGGAAAGCCGTCTAAAAAACTAGTTTTCAACACTTCTGAACAAGATTCCTTGGTCTCCTCGAACACTAGTTTTGACGGTATCACCATGCTTCCATTCCTATATAAAAGTAACATAGTAGTGTAATTGTTGTTTTTAACATTTCTAAATGTTTCCCTGTGGTTCCTTATACCTATTAAAATTGTCATCTTCTATAATAGTAGTTATTAAAACATCTATTTTGTAAAAATAATTAGAACTTCTCATCTTTCCGCTACTGAAAAAAGAAAGAAAAAATCCAAATTATAACTTCCAACATTTTTACCTTGTTTACTGTTTACTTTTGTTTACTGTTGGTGGACAGAGGTTCAGAAAAACGGATATTTAGGCCAGTAAAAGTATCTTTTAGTAATTCTTTGGTATTTAACTTGAAGAGAAAGAGTCCCGGATTACTATGACACGGAAAATAATTTTTAACATTGAGAAATAAATTTCCTTGTAACTAAATAATCATCTTATTTAACTAAATAAATAAGATTCCTTGTAACGGTTTAGCACTTATTCATGTACTTGTGACAACATATACATGTAGTGGAAGTCTACCGGAGTGTTTGCCTGGTAATGCATTTTCCTTCCAAGCGATGGTCGTGGTAATTATTGAGTGATGTCTAACTAAGTAAGGAACCGGCTGGCTCAATTTGCGCCTGGACTACTGGAATGATGTCAATGAACCGTGAGCCTACTTGAAAACACTCTGTCACATTTATTAAGGCAGAAATATGCATTATCTCAAGGCGGTGATTTTTCTGTTACAGGCTGTCCTGCAAAATCGAAAGGACGTGGTCAAATTCCTACTGGAACGGAATGTAAAAACGGACACTGAAGACATTCTCGGTTTGACTGCTTCAAAAATTGCAGAGAAGCTTAAATTCGATGGTTTATTAAAAATGATCGATGCCCACCAGTCCTGAATCGCCAAAGGTTGTTCCAAGCGCTATGCGTGACGAAGGCTGTTACTTATATAGATATATAAAGTAATGCAACAAAAACAAAAAAATCAGTCATTTTTACTACTTGAATATTGTCTTTACAGTCGTCGAAAACTGCAATGCAGATACTAATAATACCCCGTTTACACGAGCAATTAGAGTTGCCAAATTCCGGAAATATTGCCCCACAAAAGTTGCCGTCAATCACCGGTAATAAAAAGTGCCAGCGAATACAGGGCACCTACTTGAAGTTGCCGAGGTCGAGCAACAATTTTCCGTCCTCTGTGGAAAACACCGGCAACACGAATAAACGATTGCTGGGAGAAGGAGAGGGGACATTGACAATGTTGACGAAGTTTCGGCACTATTGCCAAACCATTCTGGTCATATTTTTCTGGAAGGAATAGTTGTTGCTCGTCAACATCCGAAAATATTGCGGCCAATTTTTTCCGACAATATTGCCGAGAAAATGTTGCTCCTGTGAACGGGCCTGAAGTCTGCATTACAATTAAAGACACGAAAAAACACTGTTCACAATAATCCCGACATATCTTGTAATATCCACGGGAAAGTTTGGAAAAAGTATTGCACTGTGTTCACTAACACACTAACGTTTCTTCATCAACGCTTCACCGATGACCTTTTGGAATTCTGTGGTTAATCGTATAGGTACCCATTATAGAAATGCTGGAGCTACTTCTTCAGTTGGCTCAGCTTCCTTCTTGTAATCTGGAACTAGGTCTGGATAATTAAGGCGCTTATTGAAGACCTTCACTTGTATCAGCTTCAGTTCGTGTTTATACCTTCGTAAATACCAACAATTTATCATCACTGAATATTCTTGGCATCAGTGTTGTTTCTTGTTCTTATAAACAGAAAACGGAGAAAAAGTACAGTACACAAAATGGTATTAGATATTTTTTAGTGTTATTATAATTTCAAAAAATAATTATCTATTGGTATACCTACTTAAGAATATCAGATGCGAGGCACCATACGAATACTCTTATCCGTATTAAACAGGCATGGGAGCTAGTATTAAGGCTCGAAAACCATCGAGATGAGATGGCCAAAAAAACAAGAAAAATCCCAAATGAAACAAAACTTCGAGACAAATATGTTAAGTATAGAAATAAACTCAATGCCCGACTTGAAAAAACAAAAAAATTGTATTTAGTCTCAAAATAGGGCTTCCTAGCACAACTTCGAAAATTTGGAAGACCATAAATATGGCACTACGTAGAAACCCAGATGAACTGGTCCCAATTAAAAAGCAAATGTGCGAATCGACTGAGCGGCTTTATTACAACAATTGTTAGTAAATTCAATCCTGGACTTCGAAACTATTATCCGAACAAACAATTACACAGCTCAGTACAGACCGTGATGCGCACCCGAACGATATCTGAGAGGAAGAAGTATTTATAAAACTATGGTATCTAAGAAACGCTGGAAGTCCTTGTCACATGTGTTTATTTTTCTACTGGACATACGTACAGAAATGCTGGCTGTGAATTTATTATTTCATTCAAATAAAATACCTAACTAAAATAGCTATTTTTGATGGTGTCCACCAATTTTGGCCCTCGAAAACACGAATTAGGCTCGGTTTTTTTTTAAATTTTTTTAAAAACAGATTATCATTGATCATTGATAGTGCCATTTAATTGTCTTGTTTCACCTGCTAATACTACTTCTAGTGTTATACACATTTATGGTGATATAATACAATTTCCCAGGTTTTTGACTCATAAAAAATGAATTTCGGGAGCTTAATCTTCGTTGCAACCTCAATTCTTCACTCTTCGGTCAAAATCAACTTCGTATTCGGTCTTCTTGCCCTAAAAAACAAGGAAAACGATACCTCACAAGCTCATGTTCACTAAAAACCTAAAAAATCCCTCAAAAAACCCTATTTGTACATCCATTTTTCTCCCATAACACCCCTGGCTGTATTCCAATCGGGCTGCTGAGCTTCGGAGCACAACTAGGAACCAAACGTGTTCCCAAATGGGGATCCCGGAAGAACGACGATTTTAGACGAACACGTAAATTCAAGGCTGAAACTTCGTTAGAACCTCAATTTTCCACTCGTCGGTCAAAATCGACTTCATATTCGGTCTTCTCGTCCCAAAAAACATGGAAAACGATACCTACGAAACATGGAAAAGCTCATGTTACTAAATCACAAGAAATACCTATTTTGATACCCGTTTTTCACTCATAACACCCTTGGGTATATTATTCCGATCGGGCTGCAAAGTTCCGGGGCACAATGAGGGTCCAAATGGAGCATGTGTGCGAAAGAACTAATTTTTTAGACCTAAAAGAAAGCCGGTATGCATCATACGGCGGGTTACAGGTCACTTCCCCCAAAGTAAGAGGATTATCTTAAGCCGGCGTTCGCCTCCTAATGAGCCTCCTCCGGGTCGAAGGTGAGACGCCTATGTCAGCTCCCCCCAGTCTGCATGTACCTACGTCTGCACTATGGAAATACGCGAAATGTTGAGTCAGCGTGGAGCCGTGATGAAAGTGATTGACGGATTCAAGTTTTCGTTCGCGTGCAATCAAGCAAATGATGTTGTGAAATACCGGTGCGTGAAACACGGATGTTCAGCCTACGCGAAATTTGACGGGGGCGACGTTGTTGATAGTTCGCTTCAACATAATCACTCGGAAGATGATGAAGGGTCAGTCCTTTTTCGCCAACAAGTGAGTAACTCGTTGAAGAGAAAGGCCGTAGATGATATGAACGTGAGGCCGAGTAAACTTTTTCATTCATCAAAAGATGATTTCAAAATTACGGACATGAAAAAGACAGACGTGCAATATGTTAGTCGCGTTATCCACCGCGCACGATCCAGCTGGGGTTGGCTTCTGATTACAAAAATAATACGGAAGAGGGGAAATTTCTCCGCAAAGTTTTTGGGCTCCCATATTTGTAATTTTTCGAAGTGAGCGCGGGTTTTGAGCAAGGCTTCACCGTGCCCCCGAATCCGAAATGCCAGGGTTTTGCGAAGTACCTGAAATCCACGTATTTGACCTTAGAATCTACATTTTCTCCATTAATCTGGGCCAAAAGGAGCTCTGCATCGGGAAGAACGACTAATGCGTGCGAAGCTTTTCACTCGAAATTCAACAAGCAATTCAACAGCCATCACCCGAACATTTTCATTTTTATTGATGTGTTGCTAAACACTCAAATCGACACCAGAATCGCCATGAATAGTGTTAGTGAACCGGTGCGCCCCCGTAAGAGAGTGTTGGACAAGGTGCACCAAATCGACCAGTATATACGCGATTACATAAACGGCCAAATTACGCGGGCGGAGTTCGTGAAGAAAGTCGCATACCTCAACAAACCAGCATTCATTTGAACCTCCTGACCTGAACTGACGATGAAGTGGACCACTTCTACTCATAACTATATTGTATAAAGGTATGTGGGGGACTTGACATATAACTATTGGTGGTGGTGTCAGGTGCCCCAAAACGTAGGATTAACTACGTTGGGGGAGCTGACAAACCTGACATTGGGGGAGCTGCCAGTGTAATTGGGGGAGCTGACCAGAACCCATACGGCGTACGGACGTTTCATTGCGCGTACGGCGTACGGCGGACGGAATCTACGCACCTTGAACCGTAAAAGAAACAAAATTGAGGGGGTGTTAAATTTTTTGCTCAGCGAATACATAGGTGCATTATTAACAGAATAATGAACCGACCGGGGGTACTGGACCCGGGTGGGATAGAATTTCATATCATTTACTTAAAAATTTGGCATTGTCAATAACGTCTCCGTAACGCATTTGATAAATCCAGTATACCCTTAATCTAGTATACTATGCGGCGAGTTTCCAGATGCTGTCAGAATTGCAGTTGTGAGACGAATATGTAAAATGAGTCCCCGTACCTCAGCAAATAATTACTGACCTAAATCCCCATTGTCAAGCTTTGCCGAAATTTTTGAGAAAATAATCAAGTCACAACTCACTGAATACCTGAAAGCAAATAACCTCCTAGCAAGCTCACAATATGAGTTTAGGAAACACCTGAGTACCAAAGAGGCGCTAGCGCAACTGGTTTCAGAGATTTCCAGTGGGATCCAGTGGTTTCCAATGGGACAAATGAAAAAGTCATGGGAATCTTCATAAACCTAACTAAAGCGCAGAGAGGGTTCAGATCGTAGCTTTCAAATATAAGACAATACGTACAAATTTTAAGCAGCTGACATGGTGTTCCGGAAGGATCTGTACTTAGTGTTACTTATACATATTGATGATATATTCTCGATAGATATAACAGGAAAATTTATTGCTTTTGCTGATGGCTTAGCCATAAGTACTAAAGGAAATACCTGGGAAGCGGCGCATTCCCACGCTCAAAAAATTATGAAGAAAATACTCGATTGGTTCTATATTAACTGTCTCACCATTAATCTGACGAAAACAAAATACGTCCCATTTTCAATAAATAAATAAGGGCAGCCTGCAACATCGAGATTGATGGCGCATCGAGACAGTTGTAATTCGAGTCACATTTCTTGTTCTCCTGAAAGTTTCGATCATCAAATACCTTGGTTTTATGCTAGACAAGTATTTAAAATGCATTGTCTTGTACATATACAAGACCTTGTGATGAGGGTAAGAAAAACTTATAATTTTTTTATTGTACTAAGAAAATGGATGTCCCGGGGATATCTTAGAATGATGTGTACAGCATCCTTATCTATGGTACAGTAGTATGGGGAGGGGCCTATTCCAGCAATTTCCATTATCTTGATGTACCTATCAATCCGGTTTTGCAATAGCAACGAAATCTCGTAGACGTACCTATACACTAATTTTGGTGTAATGACCCCCAACAAGAGCTTATTATATCGAATGATGATCTGTGTCTATAAAACGATCGCTATGTTTCAAAAACATGTGAATACTAGGAATGTGAGGGCTAATCAATCAGCTATATTGGTAAACCCATGGCCATCCAATGATTTCTACACGAGGCAGTTGCCCTGGCTGGCGCCGTCACTATTTGAGGAACTACCCTGCGCAGTTAAAACTGCTAAAACACTTGTTTTAAGTTTCTGGAAAATAATCAAATTAACAGCGCAATATTTCAGACATTATTGTTATGTTATAAATAAAATAAATTAAAAATAACAAACAATAGGTAACCTGACGAAAAATGCTGAAAATTATTATACTTTTTATTATGAATTAATTTTAATTTTATTATGAATTAATGAATTAATTTTATATATTATAATTATTGCACTTTTCGGCTATCTTGTACTTGATCAACAACTGAGAGAGAATGGCATGGACAGGAAATAACTGGGAATCTAGAAGTAAGCACAACTTGTAAACTGCTTAGAAATGTATGTACAAAACTGCATTTTTGTGTGAATGAATAAATAACTTCTTTTTTTTTGTCGGCGGTCGAATATTTGCAGTGATAGGAGAAGTGAGGAACCTCCTAATTCACACGCCAATGGTTGGTAGGAAGGAGGAAATCATAAAGCATACACTGCTTAGTAACATGTAATAAACGTATTGAAACTCAGATAAAACATTCGAAGTTAAACATTGTGTAGCATGAACTCATATGCAACGAAGAGGGCTTGTATTAAATTAAGGATATTCATTACTGGGGACGCTTACTGGGTGGTGTGTAAATTACTACTTGACTTAGAATGTATAATGATTTGCAACGGGCTTCAGTAGTCTGTCGACGCCTGATGATGATCTCTTTAATTAAGATTAAAGCGCTCGCCTCTAGTACTCGACATGCTACTCCGCTAGCGACGACGTATTGCTCTGGAAGGTATGTTAATTGCACATTGTACCTACTTCTGCTACTAGCGGAAATAATCCTTTAGATTTCATTCTACGGGTTCTCTTGTGAAAAATGAAGTGTGGGATAAAATTTGAGTATAAAAGAAGAAAAGCTTGAAATGATGTTGCACTGGTTTTTGCATGTTCCATTCAAGTGAATATTTCACAAGTTTCAGTCATTGATGAATTTATTGATGAATTGACAAAAATTGGGTACCTAATTTCCCCATCTATTCAGCCTATGCTCTACGTTCCAATTTATCTTCATTTAAAATTGTGCTACCTTTGATAAATAGTACCTACCTGTTTCAAATCGGTGATAAAAACTATGGGGCCAATTAATTTAATTTCTGAGAGTTAATGTTCCTCGATTGAGGTACATAAATATTCGGCGTTCAGAATGACGCGTCATCATTGGGTGTGTATCTTGTACTTTTTGAAATTTTTCTTAGGTCTTCTAATAGAAGTGCGCCTCATCTTGAACACAGCCACTTTTTTGTCCGTTCTGGAGCTGTTCGGAGGTCAAATCGGACGACGAGGGACTGGATCAGCTCATCAAACTGTCCATCCAACTTATCATGACTGATTTTTATGCGCAGCGTGGGAAGAAGAGCTGGGAAATCTCTGGAATTCAATTACATCAAAATCTCAGTTCACAATAATTTCCAAAATGTGTTCGGCAGAAACGGTTCGAGTTTAGTCGGTGGTAGTTTAATCTCCGCTCAAGTCGCTCCAGATCACCTTTACCATTATGTAGATAGAGGTACAAACCACCGTGGACAATGCAAGAAATGGTCTAACGACCAACTTCTGTAAGTATACAGAAGTTTTATTGAGTCTATGTCATTAAATCATTTGAGTTTCTCTTAAAAAAACCTATCATGTTCACTTCTATCGAGCGGTCCTTATCCACATGCATTGAAAAAGACAATCCACCATCAAAAACTTGTACCATACATCGAAATCCTTGATGGTGATGTTTCGCTGCAATGGGGCGCCTACTTTGTAGTTGAAGCAGATACGAGAAGAAGTGCGCACAAAATAAATAACCGACACATTTCACATTCATTTGAAGGTTTTCGCTGAGACCCCTTTTAACCCATGTTTTACGAACATCCAGTCAACTCAGCTAACAGCTAATGATATAATTATTACATATCTTGAAATCCAGGAACCTCCCGTGCGAAACATACCAGTAGGATCAAAGTTTACCGGAGCGGCTCCACCACTTGATTTCGTTTTTATGGTCGCAGATTCCGTTGTGGCAGGCAGTGTGTGCGACCCAGTTTTCGAACTACAACCGTCTCCTGAAAAATATCGTCAGTCTGTGGTACACCTCCCCCCCCCCCCCACACTGTTCGCGGCTCTTCTCCTGTAAAAATTTAATCCTAATCGTCTACTATATTTATTACCCGATCATCGAGTGTACGCTTGTTATCAATAAAGTTGCACTAAAGGAAGAATTATATCATCGTATCCAACATATTTCTCCAAAATATTTCTGATTAATAACAAAAAAAATTATCAGAATATACCGATACGCATGCCTTTGGGTGTTTGCCATATCGGTGCATACCCATATCCTATACCTATCAATTACAGCCAATTTCTAGGAAAAATACTATAATACCGACAGATCTTGATGATCCCATAAATAACAATGAGATATGCGCATGGATGACCAAAGCGGTTCGTATTATTTTCTATTGAAAGTAGATTCCACTCTAAGAATTTTGAGGCCAACCGCACTCTCCTGCGATGAATTTTTTTCAAAAATTCCAGAACTTCCTATACCTAATTGCACCTCTTTCGCCTAGGCGGGCTCCCCTTGCCCACTGTGTCGGACGAAGAGCTGGAATCTTTGAAAAATCATAGAAAATAACTATTCATACAACAAAGACGATATCAATCTGAAGACTCCACTCAGTTGTTCAATTTCCGAGGGCAGTACTGGGGTTCGTTTCATGAAATCATTCTTCAAATACACACCCCTCATTTCATCGATATTGAAATGTTGCAAAGTGAAGCGTTTATTTATTTTTTGAACAAACAATACGACCTACTGGTCGTAACAGTCGTACCTGTACGCACCAGTACGAAGTTTTTTTAAATTAATTTTAATGGCTGATATTAAAACCAAAAATGCATTATTAGTTGTAAAAATTGAGAGAGAATGGGGGATTATTGTATATTTCGTTTCTTAGTATGGCGTTATACGAGAAGCTGTGTTGCTCACATCCCTATCCGCAATTTGTTTCGATAATTACATTTTTCACTATTCAGAGCGACTCCCATCGATGAGCGGGGAGGTCCCCATCAAGGCGCAATCACACGAAAGAAAAAATTCCATCTTCTAGTTTACCGAAACTTCACTGAAACGAAGTCAAGTAGGTAAAGTACTTACCTAGCAGCCACGTTTTTGAACGGGAAAAAGGGGGTTTAAGCATGGTTGCAATAGAGTAGGAGTTACATTTCAGGTCAAGAATGAGATTAGTCACAGAAGACACTGCAATCATTCAAAGTTCTCTTGGTGACATGGTAACAACCTACCACGACCGGTCTCGGACCCTCTTTTTCCCGTTCATAAGATCGACTGCCAATGTATTGGCAGCCATTTAAATTCATAGTTTTCGGTTTAGTTTCGTTTTAGCAGACGATTAATTTTTGCTGGTGTGGCGGGAGCTGTAATTTAGCAATGGGTCCCAAACACCGACGCCGCTGTAGCAATGTCTCCAACGGCTTAGGTATGAATTAAATTTCGATTGGAACGGTAGTAGCATGCAAGAACAACGAAAACTGTGCAACGCTCAACATTTCTTCGGTTCCAACCAACCGTTGTGGGCAAAATTATCAGGGATCATGCAGTCCCTGATGTCACTCAACGACATTTATATCTGCGCATTAGCAGCCTCGTTATAGTATCTTGGCACATTCATCGTGTGAATATCCCGTCTTATTCTCGTCCCAGTTTCAAAGGTAATTGGTTTGTGGTTTTTCAAGTGTAGGATACCATACAATCAAGGAAACATAAACAAATTTAAAAAAAAAGAAGCTGCAAAGTCCTTGTCACTTGGGTTTATTATTCTATTGGATGTACAAACAGAAATGCTGGAAATACATTTATTGTTTCATTCATGTGCAATAATTTAAATAGCTATTTTTTATAGTTTCCACAAAGTTTGGCTCCCAAAAACAGGAATTAGGCTCCTATTTTTGGCAAATCATCTTTGATCATTGATGGCGCCATGTAACTGTTCTGGCACACTTGCTAATACTAATTCTGATGTTATTATACAACTTTATGGTGATTTCAGACAATTTCCCAGCTTTCTAACTCATGAAAAATGAATTATGGGACCTGGACCTTCGTTACAACCTCAATTCTTCACTCCTTGGTCAAAATCAACTTCACATTCGGTGTTCTCGCCCTAACATGGAAAACGATACATCATAAGCTCACGTTCACAAAAACCTCAAAAATTCGCCAAAAACCTCTATTTTTACACCCATTTCCCTCCCGTAACGCCCCTGGGTGTATTCCGATCGAGCTGCAGAACTCCGGAGCACAACTAGGACCCAAATTTGTACACAAATGGGGACCCAAAATGTGTGCGGAAGAACGACGATTTTAGACCAAAACTTAAATTTAAGGCTGAAACTTGTTAGAACCTCAATTTTCCACTCTGCTCAAAATCGACTTCATATTCAGACTCCTCCTCCTAAAAAACATGGAAAACGATACCTCACAAGCTCATGTTACTAAAACACCAAAAAACCCCATTTTCACCCCCATTTGTCACCCATAACACCCCTGGGTATTTTCCGATCGGGCTGCAAAGATTTGGGACACAACTATGGCCCGAGTGTAGCCTGTGTGGGAAAGAACGAAATTTTTAGACCGAAATTAAAGTAGATATATGGATGATACAGCGGACGGACATTGCATTTTGGTTTATTATTCTGTGAATAATACACCTATGTATTTGCTCAGCAAAGAATTTTTATAACACCCCCTCAAAACTTTTTGTTTTACGTTTCAAGGTGCGTAGATTCCAAAAATGCAATTTCCGTCCGCAGTGCGCAGTACGCCGTACGCCGTATCATGCATAGCGGCTTCATTTTCGGTCTAAAAAATCCGTTCCTTCGCACACATGCTCCATTTGGGCCCTAGCGGTGTCCCGAAACTTTGCCGCCCGATCGGAATATACCCAGGGGTGTTATGGGTGACAAATGGGGGTAAAAATAGTTTTTTTTTGGTGTTTTAGTAACATGAGCTTTTCATGTTTCGTAGGTATCGTTTTTCATGTTTTTAAGGACGAGAAGACCGAATATGAAGTCGATTTTTACCAAAGAATGAAAAATTAAAGTTCTAACGAAGTTTCAGCCTTAAATGTACGTCAAATTTTGGTCTAAAATCGTCGTTCTTCCGCACACGGTTTGGGACCCCATTTGGGAACTCATTTGGGCCTTAGTTGAGCTCCGAAGGTCGGCAGCCCGAACGGAATACACCCAGGGGTGTAAAAATCGAGTTTTCGAGGGAGTTTTGAGGTTTTTAGTGAACATGAGGTTCTGAGGTATCGTTTTCCTTGTTTTAGGGCGAGAATACCGAATATTAAGTTGATTTTGACCGAAGAGTGAATGAGGTTGTAACGAATGTTAAGCTCCCGAAATTCATTTTTTACGAGTCAAAAACCTGGGAAACTGTCTGAAGTTACCATAAATTTGCATAGCAACACTAGAAGTAGTATTGACAAGTGAATCAAGGCAATTAAATAGTGCTACCAATGATCAATGGTAATATGTGAAAAAAAGTGAGCCTAAAACATGTTTTGGGTGCCAGAATGGGTGGACACCATCACAAATAGCTATTTAAATTATTGCACATGAATGAAACAATAAATGAACAGCCAACATTTAGTAGAATAATAAACCCATGTGTCAGGGAATTTGCAGCGTTTTTGGAATCTACGCACCTTGAAACGTAAAAGAAGTTAAGCTCCCGAAATTCATTTTTTATGAGTAAAAAACCTGGGAAATTGTCTGAAATATTATACAAGTTTATGGTGATAAATTGATTGTTTATGGTTGATGAATTATCTTTGATCATTAGTAGTGCCATTTAGTTGTCTTGATTGAAACTACTTCTAGTGTTATTATGTTGAACATCAGAAGTAGTTTCAACAGATGAATCAAGACAATTAAATGGCACTATCAATGATCAGAGATATCAAAAATATGAGCTTATTTCGTGTTTTTGGGGGCCAAAATTGATGGAAACCATCAACAACAGCTATTTCAATAATTGCATAAAAGAAACAATAAATGTATTCCCAGAATTCCTGTAGGTAGGTATGCCCAATAGAATAATAAACCCATGTGTCAAGAATTTTGCTGCGTTTTTTCGTTTACGTCTCGAGGCGCGTAGATCCCGAATTTATGCAATGTCCGTCCGCCGTACGCCGTCCGCCTTTTTATACATAACTACATCATTTTCGTTGTAAAAAATTCGATCCTTTGCAAATAGGCTCCATTTGAGCCCTGGTTGTTTCCCGAAACCTTGCAGCCCGATCGGACCCAGGGGTGTTATGGAATAAAAAATGGTTGTATAAGTAGGGTTTTTTGGTGTTTATTGAAATGAGCCTTTGAGGTATAGTAATTCTTGTTTTTTAGGGCGAGAAGACCGAATATGAAGTCGATTTGGAAGAAAGGGTGAGGAATTGAAGTTGTAACGAAGGTTCAGCTCCCAAAATTCATTTTTTACGATTAAAAAACCTGGGAGATTGTCTGAAATTGAATAATAACACTAGATAAAGTGTCAACAGGTTAATCAAGACAGTTAAGTGACACTATCAGTGATCAAAGTTAATAGTTTAGTTTTAAAAAAAGGAGCGTAATTCGTGTTTCTGGTTGCCAACATTGGTGGAAACCATCATAAATAGCTATTTACATTATTTCACATGAAAGAAACAATAAATGAACAGCCAAAATTTCTGTAGAATCCGAACCAATCCAGTAATATAATAATAATTCCAAATAATAAGTAAGTAAGTAATAATAATAAGTCCAATAGAATAATAAACCCATGTGACAAGGGCTTCGCAGCGTTTTACGATATGCTTATAGGGTATACTGAGAACTTGACCCATCCTGATATCACGTTGTTTGCAAACGGGATTCTTGATAATTGCGCATTGTATTAGTATTAAAAATTAGGCATAGATGGGTACCTAATTGTATTGATATAAAGAAGTACTACCCCTCAGTTTTGAAGTTTGGTGACTCATTTTACGACAAACGTACAGAAAAACCTGGGTACAGGTAATTGATGATAAATCAAATAGACTGATGAATTTGTCCGATTTCTTATATTCTTACTAATCGTAAAACAAATTTTACCAGGCCTTAGGTACATTTCTGGGAAGTTATGTCTGTGTAGGTAATCGGAGGCGAAGAAATATTCGAAGAGGAGGAGTAGGTAAATTGTGTAGGTATGTAAAATCACTTACCAGCGAGGATGTAAACGTTAAAGGATTCGGCAATCTTTTGGTTTACTATTCTGTGAATAATACACCTATGTATTTGCTCAGCAACAAATTATTATAACATTCCTTCAACATTTTTTCTTTTACTTTTCAAGGTGCGTCGATTCCAAAAATGCCGTAGGTCCGTCAGCCGTCCGCCATACGCCGTCCGCCGTACGCCTTCCGCCGTATCACGCATGACTACTGCATTTTCGGTCTAATAAATTCGTTCTTCCGCACGCAGACTCCATTTGGGCCCTTGTTGTGTCCCGATACTTTGCAGCTCGATCTGAATATACCCAAGGGTGTTACGGATGAAAAATGGGGATAAAAATGTGGTTTTTTGTGTTTTAGTCACATGAGCTTTTGAGGTATCATTTTCCATGTTTTTTTGGGACGAGAAGACCGAATATGAAGTCGATTTGGACCAGAGTGGAAAACTGAGGTTCTACCAAAGGTTCAACTCCCAAAATTGATTTTTTTATGAGTCATAAACCTGGGAAGTCGTCTGAAATCACCATCATTTTGTATAATAAGACCAGAAAAAGTGTCAACACATGAATCAAGACGATTAAATGGCACTACCAATGATCAAAGATAATTTGAAAAAAAAAAGAAAAAAGGAGCGTACCTAATTCGTGTTTGGGGGCCAAAACTGGTGGAAACCATCAGAAATAGCTATTTCAATTATTTCACATGAAAGAAACAATAAATGAACAGCCAACATTTCTGTAGGTATGTCCAATAGAATAATAAACCCATGTGACAAGGACTTTGCAGCGTTTTTTCTACGTGTTTCCTCATCTGAAAATCACAAATGGCCCGATAATTAGGCACGCTGTACCATGAGAGGAATGAACCTGAAGGGTGAACAATCTGCAAGATAACGAGACGAATACGGTAAACATAGAAACGTCAATTATTATAACATAAATTGCTTAGCACTGAACCTCCGTTTATCGGCCGCGGTTGGCATTCGCAATGAGATGTACCCCAATAGGCAAGGGTCTCGCCAACTCGGTACCGAGTGGAGGCGCTTGTATTTCTGTATCACTTTGCTTTGAAGGAACACGCCTCTTCATAGCCCTACTAGTGGGTCTGCTGGCCAGTAGCTCCACGTATCTCCAGTAAAACGAATAAAATGTGTACCTCCCCCAAATTAGATGTTTTTGGATTTTTCGGTGCCATTACCGGCACTGACTGGCACCGTCATAATATAAAAACCTGCACTACAATCTCTGATAGTCCTATGAATATACCCCGAAAATTTTATGCCGTAGGACCCCTTATTAAGAGTATTTTGGCTCTTGCGGCGTCACTCTCGGTGCCATGGTGCCTCTTCCATACGTCGCTGAGACGCCAACAACTATACAGCGAATTCGGAAGGCCCAGCGAGTCTACCCACAAAATTTCAAGTTAAAATACCAAAAATTGTGGCTTTTAGCGCGGTACAGATATACCCAGCCGCAAATATGCCGCTTGAGTGTATGTAAGAAGCCTCACTGACGTTCGGTAACGACGAAGTCGAACTAAACAAACAATGGAATTTTGAAGAAGTGCCAAAACAAACATTCAACGATATGGCAAACATTCAACTAGTTTTTGAAAATATCGTAATTTCATCTGCAATCTATATCACATACAACAAAGTTTTTCCATGACAAACAACTTTTTCATGATCTATTGAATTTTATACGTCGCCGAAGCAAAATGTTCAAAATACCCATTCAACCATTTTTTTTTTTAAAGGGTGAAAAACCGTTTATCGGCTGCCAGCGGGTCATTAACGTGCCCTTTTTGTGGGCCTCCGTTGTTCGTTTACCCACCAAAAAACACCCTTTCTCTCGTCTGGACAGCCATGGAAGTATTTGTTTGTATTACTTCGGGTGCAGTCCGTTCAAATGCCTGATATTGGATTCCTCCTCCCATCCCTGTTTATCTCCTTTTCTTTGAGGACAGTGATAACAAACGTAGCCACGCATCCCAGGTCTCTTGCCCTGACACCATTTTCGTTTCAGGCTCAAATGCTCCTATCTTATTTCTCAGGGCGGACCGGAGCGTTTCCCAGTGGATGCACTCGAAGAATGTATGGCGGGTATCTTCCTTTTCTCCGTGGCAAAATATACATGTTGGCCCAGATGCCTTTCCTATTTTGGCGAGGATGGCCCTGAAGTTGCCGTGGCCGGAGAGGAACTGTGCCAGGTAGTATCCCACCTTACCTTGTTCCTCTCGGTCCAGGCCCGCAAGTCCCAAATCAGCCGTGCTGTCCATCGCTCTCTGGTTTCACAACTCTCTGTCTCTCTTGCCAACTGCGCATAGTCGTGTCTCTATCTTCCTTTCTTCGTCTTCTTTCCTTGGCCAAGTGGTCTATTGGTATGGATCCGGCGATGACCTGTGCGGCGACTCCAGAGACAGTTCTATAGGCACTGGATGTTCTCAAGGCTCTTTTTCTCTGCACTGCCTTCGTCCTTCCTCTATACACCTGGAAGTCCAGAGCATCCGCCCATATCTCTGCTCCATACAGCATGATGGAGTCTGCCCCCCTCATTAGGAGCCTTCTCTTGCCTGAAGATTGTCCTCCTATAATTGCCAAGAGTCAACTTCCCGACTACCGCCACAGCTTTGTCGGCCGCCTTACATTTATGTGGGCCCAGAAGGTGAGCTTGGTATTCAGCATCACACCCAAGTACCTGATGGTATCCGATGTTTCAATGGCCTGGCCACCCATGTCCATTGTCACCAGCATCACTATGCGTTCGGTCGTGAGGAGCACGATCTCTGTATTTTGCACAGCCAAAGACAAGGATCTCGCCTCCATCCACTCCAGACTGTCACCAAGTCATCCATATCCCACCAAGAAGACCCCTTCCGGCATTTGGAGTCGCTGTATACCATCCTAGGTGAGGTTCCACAAGTCAGCCCCCAGTACTGATCCCTGTGCAGCACCTGCAGTCATCCTTTTCTTCTTGATCTCGTCTCTTGTTTTGAAAATCAGCCACCAACTTGTGAGGTAGTCCTGTAATAACTTGTACATATACATAGGAGTGCGGAATTCCACTTTCAAAGCTTCTAATATATTCCACCATCAAGCTGAATTGAAAGCATTCCTCACATCCAGTGTCACAGCCATACACAGGTCAGGGATCCTGTGGTTTTCGGATCTCACCGCTCTGGCTGCTGTCGCCACTTCATTTATTGCATCTAAGGTCGACTTCCAGGCAGCAAAACCGTATTGCCTCAGTGACAGTCCTCTGGCATCCGGCCTCCAAGACCGCATCCAGGACTCTTCGCTTTAGCATCTTTTCGTACAGCTCTCCAGCTGTGTCCAACATGCATAATGGCCTGTGAGCGGATGCAGTACTGGGATCTCCTTTCCGTTTGCATATAAGGACCAGTCTCACGACTTTCCACCTGTCTGGGAATACCCCCTCCGTCAGACATGCACTATACATGTCTAGTATAAGTTCTGGATGTATCTGGACAACTGTCATCAATATTTCTGCTGGGATTCAATCTGGTCCAGGAGCCTTCTTGTTACGCAAAGATTTTACTGCACTCTGCAGTTCATCCCTAGTGAAGAGAAGTACGTCGTCCATCCTTACATCAATCTGTGCTCTATCCTCAATATCGTGGGTAGGGAAGAGGTCATCTACTATCCTTTCCTGACCTCTGATGGCATTTCTGATTTCAGGTCCCCTCCCTTAAGCTTTCGGAGCACAAGCGTGTACCCCAACCCCCAAGGGTTGCTTTTGACATCTTCACACAGCTCTTTCCACTTTTGCCTTGCTCTTTGCATTCACAATCTTCAAGGCGTGTCGTGCTATTCTGTGCTGGTCCTTCTTAAACTGGAAATCTGGGGAGTCCCTTCTGACTTGCTGTGCTAGTCTACGACGTCTAAAAAGTTTCTCCTTAGATCTAGTATTTTTTAACTCCATCAGTATGCTGGTCGATGGCCTCTTACCCCACTTCTCTTGGGCACTGAGCACATGCACGCCTTGGTGATCAATCCCATGGTTGCGGAAACCAGCAGCATTGCGATTGTTCCTCTGGTGGCATTCCGTCTCACTGTGGTTATAGCTCCTTTGCCCATCTGCGTCACGGTGTCAAAGAGCTCTTTGTCAAGCCGCTCAACGTTCAGGGTTAAAGGTGGGGTGGTTCCTTGTCTGAGACGATCTACCTACTCCAATGTTTGACTGGATGTACTGGTGATCGCTAGCCGAGTCGTCCTCTAGTACTAGCCAATCTCGTATCTATTCAGCAATATGCGGGGACGTCATGGTGATATCTGGCTTCCATACAGCCTGCTCTTCTAAAAGTTGGCACATTTCCTAGCTCTAACCTCGCCACCATCTCCATCACCCGACGTCCTTTGCTGTTAGGAACTGGTATCCCCCATTCAATTGCCTGGGCATTGAAGTCAACCGCCACTAGCACCTCTCCTCTCATGTTCCAAACTGCGTCTTCTATACATGCTAGGCTCGTTTCAAACGCTAATATTCCCCCCATGTCCATATAAGGAAAGGCACTAGTTTTACTCCCAATTTATCATCTGTTCAAAGAAATATGGTTCTGCTCTCCCTGTTATCATCATTGATATGATTGGATAATTGTAGTGAATGCATAGGTAGGTTACGTACATTCACTACTGGAGGCGTTAGGATAGGTTATGCCCGGTTTGGTTATAGCCCGAGACTACCACCATGCCCGGGATGTTTTGGGTATGTGCCTGGTTTGGTTATAGTGCAGAGTCTACCACTATGCCCACGATCTTTTAGGAAGCTGTGCGTGGTTTGGTTATAGCGTGAGGCTACCACCATGCCCAGGATCTCTTAGGAGGCTTTGCCCGGTTTGGTTATAGCTGGGAGGCTACCACCATGCCCGGGATGTTTTGGGTATGTGCCTGGTTTGATTATATTGCAGAGACTACCACCATGCCCAGGATCTTTTGGGAGGCGTTGCCTGGTTTGGTTATAGCACAGAGTCTACCACCATGCCCAGGATCTTTCAGGAAGCTGTGCCTGGTTTGGTTATATGGCGAGGCTACCACCATGCCCAGGATCTTTTAGGAGGCTTTGCCCGGTTTGGTTATAGCTGGGAGACTACCACCATGCCCGGGATCTTTCAGATGAGGAGAGCGAGAGGAGGAGTGAGGAGAATGAGTAGTCAGCAACTAGGGGAAGCGTAGAATGGTTGGAAAGGCAAAGGAGGCGAGTTTATATAGCCCTTAGGGCTATCTCCCTCCATCCTCCATAACGGTGGAGGATGGTGGGGATCCCCACTAGGTTCCTCGGTTCTCCTGCGTCTTCCGTCCCCATGTCTGTGTTTATTAGCAAGATCTTAATTGTATGAGGAGTGGTTTTGGGAGGATACCACGACAATAATCTAGGTACAAAAAACCACTTAATGAAGTTTAGAGGAGCGCGGCAATATTACTTTAGCTTAGGGAGGTGATACCCAAATTGGGTTGGCAACCAATGAAGTATGCACATGGATGACAAAAGCAGTTTATATTGTTTTTAAATGAAAGTAGGTTCCATTCTAAGAAATTTGAGACCAACCGAACTCTTCTACCATGAATAGTTCTTTTTCTATAATTTTGCAAAGATCCCACCACTTCCTACATAATTGCACCTCTCTTGCCTGGGCGGGACACCCTGCCCGTTGTGACGTAGGAAGTGCTAGACTCTTTGAAAAATCATAGGAAAAGAACTATTCATCATAGGAGAGTGCGGTTGGTCTCAAAATTCTTAGAATGGAACCTACTTTCATTTAAAAAATATATACATAAAGATACAGGAGCATAGCCCATTTCGTTCTGGAATTAAAAATACAGAAACCAGCCCATTAGGGTTTCCCACTGAAGGTAAGAACTTTCGCATCATTCGTGTCAAACAGAAAGCGATCTAACGCAGCGGACTGCTCCAGTTTGCGGCGAACAGGATATACCTATATAAGCAATACTCACCACAAGTCCGCAAGGACTGGAGGCCAGTGACCTGTTCGTTGCACGTGATGATCTTGGTGTGAGTTAGTATTGCAAAGATAACATCCTGTTATCTTCGAATGAGACAGCAATAAGTTTACTAATTTTTAAATAATACATAGTACGTCTAATACGTAGGTACCTGTAATTATTCAAAAAACTCATCAAACATATTAAACAGTACCTATGTAACAGTACCTGTGTACTCTACATCACACATCAGTCCAACAGTACCAAACTGAATCTACGTAATGACGTGAGCTTTTCATCTAGGGACTGGAAGCCAGCGATCAGTTCGTTTAACAGGATGAGAATCATGGTTTGAGTATTTGTTGTAATTATAACACCATCATCGAATGAGGCGTGGATAAATGTTATTATTTTCGAATACTAGGTACAAGAGACACGAATGGTAGGTACGTACATACAGTTCATCAAAAAACTCCTCAAGCATTGTAAACAGTGAGGTACCTACTCTGAACACCCATCAGCTTACCAATACCAAACTGGTCCTATTCCCGAAATTCCAACTGCCCTCGATTCAAATTGAGTTACATGATGGCAGTAATTCTCATATGCATAAAAAACATGCAATTTCGTGATTCTGATACAGCAGATTTCACACAGGTTCGCTTCAAGGTTTTTTTTGTTGCAATAACGAGTGATCAACAGTATAGGTAGGTAAGCAGGAACTTGATAGGAACCAAAATAGGTAAGTAGGTACCCCCTTTATGAAATGGTATTCACAATCACAGTAATCAAATCGTTTGACAATGGAGGATGGGGGAAGAAAGGAACAAGAATAGAATTTGAGGAAGTCCTAGCTCCTACCTAGTTTAACGTAAAACGTTCCATTTAATTAACTAGGTACTATCACGGTTTCCTCTACAAAACCAAATTGATATGAAACGGCACCCAATTTCTCCCCAGATTTACCTATAGGTTACTCGACAAATCAAGTTGCCCGGCACCCCTTCATCACAGTGTCATATATAGGTACATTCCAACGGTACATATTGTGTATTATGTACATGATGTGTAATGGTGGTATGTGTACCTACACTGACACTGTGGGTAAGGAGTACCGGGCACTTAATATATTATGTGCTGCACACTTCACTGTACCGTATATCACCTACTTACCGGTACCGCACGTTGCGCAGAGCCGTCACATCGCGTGTGGTTCATCAAACTCAAGTAGCCTACCGTTGTGTTCACTGACCTTGGGCATGGCGATTGTTTATCACTCCCTCTTTCTCGCTCACGCCTCTTCCCTTGCACGTTGACACCCGCCGTTTTTCTGTCATTTGCTTCAGTCGGCTCCAGCGTTGAGTTGTAGCGAAATTTTGTGATTATCAAGTCTTGACGGCTCTTTCCCGCTGTGTCCCTGGATGAGTTATCCGCGATGAGTTCATGGGATAATTTTTCATGGGGTAACGTACAACCCGACACGGTCTACGCGTTTTCGAGCGGCAAAGTACTGCGCCGGGACCAGTTCACAGAGGACATGGTTTATGTTCGGAATGGAGTGATCATTCCCACTCCCGATATAAACACGGAACTTATCACCATTGACCTCGGTAAAGACACCATTCTAGCGCCAGGCTTCATCGACATACAAATCAATGGTAAGTAGGCATATCTGTCTCTCACCCATCTACTTGACACACATTCGTTGTCATTGTAATTATTTTGTATACATACTGGCTTTTCTAATGGCTTCATCACCGAAACCGGCGATCGATTGAGGTCGGATTTTTGTGTTAAACAACTCAGCGATATGCACGTTTTCAACGAATTTTAGAAGATATTTCGCTGATCAGTTGTTTAACTGCCCCGCTCAGCTTTCACAGAGGAGGGAGACGCTAAAAGCGGACTCGGGAAGATATTGTGATGAATGCAGTACTGCACAGGACAATACTTATTATTCAAGCTGAACCGCTAACTGTGGGTAAAAGTGGTATTTCCAGAAAAAACTACACCCTCGACTTTTATAGGATATTTTGGGCAGTTCCCAAAAATACCTAGATCCTGTAGGTAGGTACATGGAAGAGTTAAATGACAGCAAATATTTAAGAAACTCAACAATTATACCGCTATAGCAAATTTTTGGGGGACGAAATAATTTTAGAAGGTGCGCGAACTTCAAAAACGTTGTTGAGTTTACGAGGGTTTCAGAAGCCTTGTGATCACTATTGGGTGGGAAAAATAGGTGATTTTCGCCATCCGAAATTGTCCATTCCCGAACCAATTTTGGTTCCGTGTCTGTCATTCCGTCCATGTCTGTGCAAATTCTTGTTACTCGTGCACCTATCTGTGAACTTGAAGGATATGTGCCATAGACGGTCTTCTTAGGAATTTAATCAAAATCGAGCTATAACTTTTGTCAGCTCATGTGCGCACGTAAAATCCTTTTTACGCGCCGACTATACGAAACAGTAGGGTGGTTGTTGTGAGCTTGAATTTGGAGGTTAGGTGTATGTTGAGCTGCAGATGTTCCCATATGAATTTAATCAAAATCGAGCTGGGATTGTGAATTTAATCACCATCCCATTGACTTTCGTCAGCGCATGCCCAAACGGAAAACTCTTGACACGCGTCTAACTATACGGAAGAATGACCGCCGCCATGAGTTGGACTTTGGAGTATGCGTGCAGGTAGGTCCCTAGATGAACTCGTACCATCGAAATAGAAATGTGACTTTGTCTGATACGTACTGTTGTTAAACACACAATCCTTCCCTCAAAAATTATCGGACGAGAGTGATTCGAAAATGTTCCTATCTCACTCCCCAGGAATGATTGCTAGGGCGGGTTTCACCACCTCGAGCTAAAGTACGAGTCACGTTTAACTTGGAGTAGGAAAAAAAATTAATGCATTTTGTATGCCTATTTTTCTGTAACTCCAAGTTAACTCGAACTCACACTTTAATTGTAGGCGATGAAGCATAACTGCCTGCTATGGAGGTCACTGTTGTGACGATCGATTGCCAACATACTGTTTGAATTGACTCTAGTGAACCTTATATTAACTGATTTCCGGAACGAATCCCAATATGTATGTACATAAATTGCTGTTAGAAAAATAAAATTCTAGGAGAAAGGACGCTAAAAACTGCGTAGAGGTTTACTGTAGGGGTGTGTCTGTTTTCGATTTAATGGCTATGCGTAGTACATTATTATAACTACAAGAAGGGTATGAAAACTACCTGCATATATGCTCCTCCCCGTATGGAACTAGGCCCTAAATGCTCCCAAATTCCATTCTTACTGGAGATTTCCATTGCATTGAGGTAATATGCCATGAAACTGGCCCAGTTCACTCCTGTATAGCCATACTGAGTTGAAAGAAAAAAAAATCTCAAGAGAAGGTTTCCAATCATTGTACAGTGTTACGTATTGCATTCTGAAACATTATTTCGTGACTGATAGAACCGTTGGTTGGGATGGATTTTCTCTGCTGTTCCCGAAAAGTATTTTATGAATCCCAGACACTGAGCACTAGTCTCTGTTGGAATTTGGCTGATTCCCTAACTCTAATTCTCAATACCCGTGTGCTTCTACCTCGCACAAATATGTTTCCAGTTATTACGAATATTTATGTGGGTAGCAGAGCGGTCTTGTCGATGTGAGCTATCGAAAATAGCCTCTTCCACCTCACCACCCACTGGGTCGAAACAATGAGGAAAATCGGAAATCTGTGGTAAAAGCTGCGGTTTCAGCCTTATTTATTGGCCCCTTTCAAAGTCCACGAGGCCTTCAAAATTGCGGTCAGGAATTCTCCGATAATTTGAATATACCACTTCGATTATTATGTGGGCGAATTATATGAAACTATACCAGACAAAAATATACGGAGACTATTTCAGTCTTTTCATTTTCTTACAAAGCAACTTTCTTTAGTCTCAGTTCATAATGATTATAAACGATATATTATCTTGAACAAATCAAATCGCATTGTTTAAATTCACTCGATTAATCTAAGCTCAATTTTTTTTTTAATTTCTAGTTAAGTGGTAGTAAGTGGTTTCAGAAGTAAAATACCTACCTACTTGTCTCTTAAGGTGAGTGTTCGGGGAAAAAAAATGCAACATCACCACGTTATTCAGCATGAAAAAAACACATCAAAATCATGTATACACTTGGTAGTTTACTACAACCATAAAACTCGATTTTATGCGTTTAGATAACATTTTGTCTGAATGTGCGCACGTTTTTGCTCACTCAAAAACTCGAGTGACGGGTCATTTTTTTAATGTGCTTCCACGTAGAAACCGAATCTGCAATGTAAATTGGGGGTTCACATCTGAAAAACCACGTTAGTGTGCATTGCCCACGTTGCAAGTGCACGTACGCAAAATGTAATATTCAGATTCTACAAAAAAATTAAGGGGGGGGGGGGGGGGTTGTCATTTGAAACTTTTTTCAAAACCCCTTCATAAGGGAAATATTTCGGTGGGCCTCAAATTTTGGTCACCCTGTATATGCTAATATAGGCAGGTACTATTAGTACCTATATTAATGTCATATATTATTAATACATTACATTAGTACATATACGAATATACTAAAACAATCTTCAAATAGTATTTCACTAGAAAATTAAGCCCCCCCCGGCCAGACCTGGGGCCTAGTATTTCACTATGTAACCACATCAACAGAACAACTTTTGTACTGAATGCGCATGGATAGGATTGTTGCATTCCTGACATCAAAACCGTATTTGGGCCCTTGAAAACTTCCTCGTGAAAAAGGGTAGAAAGATGCACCTCATAGTATTAGGATGAGTTTCAGGACTTTTGCTGACATTCATTTTTCATGCATTCCTTATGATTCTCGGAGCCTCCACTTCCATTTCACGAATTTTTAGGCCAAAACTCGATTTTTAATTTGAGTTTACAGTTACTGAGGGTATTGAGGTTACTGGAAGTTGAAGGTGGAGTAGATGTTATTGGACGAGGTAGGAATTATTTGTAGGAACTCGGTGATGGAAGGGGGTGGGGGGGGAGGAGTTTAGAAAGAGGCGCTCTCAAGGGGCTATACCTACATAGGACATATATGGACCCCTCGTGCGTACCATACAGAGCATTGCATGATAGAATAAAATGATTAAGCGAAAAACTGGGAGTGGTGCAAGGGAGGTGAGGTGTAATCCGAAAATACCTACCGATTACAAACTATTGTGTATCCATGTGAACAAATGAGCAAGATTTTACCTTTATGATACAATCATAATAATCAAGTGTGTCGCGTCTCCCATTCTATTAATAATCGCTGATAAACTACATGATCCGGTGCAAAAATAGTTGAGCATAACAGGTGGAGCATGAACTTGACATGCTCCAATTTTGAAGAGCATAAACCTTATTTTGAAAGAAAAATTCCATGTGCATTTGTATACGGTACCTACGAAATATTAATATAAGAGGGGTTATCTACGTAATATTTGTAGGAAGATAAGAGTTTCCCGTGTTAGATACCTACACAGTGTTCCTAATAATTAATTATAGCTTTTAACGTTCATATAGGCCGCAGATTGTTGACAAGAACTCAAACAATACAATCTTGTAGACAACGATTCCAATGATAGGGTACCTATTTCATGAGATGATGGAAAGTAGGACGTGTGATACATTCGAGTATATCAGATAATAAGATTACATTCGTGACCTAAATAAACAAGCTGTGAGGTCGTGACGAAGACAATCGGCGAGTTGATTGATCTGTTGATACTGCCGTACGTTATCCCTAATACGGGGCGACAGCAACAAAACGCTCGCTATCGCACCGCATGAATGATTCGCTTTATCGTTGGCAAATGCCAGATTAGTACCTACTGATTATGGTCGTCTGCGATGCATATCCGAATGCAAGCACCTCTGAGGTTATTTTTCTGAATTTTAAGCACCCTAATAGCTAGAGCACCATAGCAACACCTAATTGCTACGTGAACATCAGGAGTACAACTGTCTTGATCGTGCTGGCGTGTTCATATTGCGCGGCCATATGGCAGTGTTCAGGATGGCACGTATTTGATCTGGTTTGATTCTGCTTTTACCTGATCCCATAAATATGGGGCTTTTTGAGTATTTGATTTTTTGCGTATTTGGTTAGGGAGGTTTTTGGCACCTACTTAGTTAATTTGGGGTTCCCTGAACAACCATAAACGATTTTGACCGAAATTGTTCGGGTAGAAAGGTATCGGTTGGTATTGATGAAGGGGCCTATAAAAGTTTTGATTAGTTGGCCTAGGAGCGTATCGTAGAGTCGTGGCCTGACTCCTCTGTGACCGGAAACGGCAGAACGTATTTTTATTGCAGGGCTGCACCTTTGTCATAGGCCTGTAAATTGAAGTCGGTACATCACATGCTGGTGATGTGGTTCTTAGGAGAGAGCTAAGAGGTTCTGGAATTCCTTGTTAAAACACTCGTAATGCATATCAGTATCAGTGACCTGCGTCTCCCATGTACGTTTGGATGTACACAACTCTTGCGTTAAGAATTTGGCTAATGCGGTCATGAAAGACAAAAGAGTCTTCTTGTTGGGTTTGTCTAATTTTCGTTAGTTCTATTGTAAGAGTATACACGTATCTCTTGAATCGTTGGGTTCGGGTCTGGATTAGAGATTTCTTCGAAATCTTGTGGGTCACATGAATCGGTGTTTTCGGGAATTGTCTGTAGGGCTTGATGTAGTAAGTAGTTCGGCTGCATTTTTATGGGGTTATCGGGTAGGGGCATATCGCCGACGTTAAAACGATGCATTCTGTCCAGATATTTACAATCCCAGAAGCAAGGCCGCTTGTTTGCGATGAATTTGGAAATTTGGGAATTGTTTTCGATGAAAAATCTCTGGGACGGCGCCAAATGCGGAAGACGTCCAGTAGATATTAAAAATGATGATCAGAGTTAAGTTGCCGGGGAGTTGCTGGGCACAGCACATGGCGTCTGGTCAACTCTCAATGAGTTTCTTGGAAAATTATCTTGATTAGTGTGAGTTGTCGGGGAAGTGCAAGGGCGTCTGGTCAACTCCTATTCTTTTTAAAACTAGATGATCATGGAACGCTGACTTATTCTGATATTGAGGACGATGCTGGGGCGTACTTGAAAGTAAATATTTATTTTACTTAAAAGAGGCGCAGGGCATCATCATCATCCGCAAGAGTCTCGTTCCGTCGTTTCCTTCAGCTGGATGTTGAACGTAACTCGCGATTTCCGGTTACGATTACCATAAGCGTCGGTTCACTCCCTAAATTCTTTGGAAAACAAAAAACAAAAACAGTTTCACAATATTCCCTTGCCAAAACTGGGAGTTATGTCCCTCTGCCGAATGCACCAGTTATGTTGAGAGCGTGATGGACCTCAACATTTACCTATACGACCTCAGATTAGTTGGCCGTGCCTAATGATCAGCTCCAATATATACCATAATAATTGATCTGTGATGGCCCATCACATGACCCATCATCCCGTGCTCGCAAGGGTGAATCATGTTCCGCTATGGTTCTTGCGAGCATGGTTGACGCTGGAGGTAGCTACTTTGATTTACATGGACTCCTTATAATGTTCGTTCAATTATTTGTTTCAGGAGGATTTGGCATTGATCTCACCTCCAGCCTGGGAGAAGACTCAAGTGGACTACGAAAAATCGCATCTAAAATAGTGCAATACGGCGTTACCTCATTCTGTCCCACAATTGTATCAACGACAGCCTATAACTATATGAAGGTTTTTAATTTCCATTTGACATTTTGTATAGTTAAATTCACGGCCATGCTACTTCTGATTCTGAGCTGACAGCAATCCTTCTTGACAGACGTATTCCATTTACCTCCTATCATTTCGGTTGATGCCATTAGCCCTAGAATGGCACATCTCAAAATTTTTTCATGAACATCAGTCATTTTCAGCTCAATTCCAACCTGCGTAAAAATGGTTTTGGTATCGCAATAAAAATCTCATTATTTACCGTTAAGGTGGTCTTATTTCGTAAATATAATTCATCATTCTAATTAGACATGTTCCTTTTAATTGGACACTATAATGAAGACAAAATTTTAGCTTGTTTGGTATTTAATTAAAATAAATTCCATCTTGAAGCCCTATGTACCTACGCCTGAAAGTACATACCTGAAAGTTAACCGCCCGAAAGCTGGATAAGTGCGCTAAATTTACCATGGTTCATTCAATGTGCACAGTTTGATCAAAAACCCTTAATTTATTTCAAATGATTCTTGTTAGCAGCAAACAAATCCGTGTCTTGTGAAAACCAAGTAATATTCAAAAAATATGAGCATAGGATAAAAATAATAACGGATTTAACCAATTTTCAAAGTTTTCAAGGGCAAAATAAAAATAAAAAAACTACAAAGTGAGGAAACAAAAATTGTACTTATTCAACAAATAATAATAAAATAATAGCTCCTCTCCTCCTAGACAATTTATTCTATTTCATTTTTTCGTCGCATTCCAGATTCTGAAGAACATCCAAATCTTTGATGGTTCAAATGAAGGCGCAAGTTGCCTTGGAGCTCATCTAGAAGGCCCTTTTATAAGTCTTTTCCATAAGGGAGCACATGACCCCGAATGCATATTTGATTTCCCTAAGGTTTGTATGTTTGCATTATCCGTTGAATACGTCCTAGTATATTGAACACCATGAACCGTTGAATGGTGTCTGACCGTCCTAACTTATAGTAACTTCCTTGTTTCAAACAATGTTTGGGGTCGTGGGAAGGTATTATTTACAATCTTCCTCCATCAAATACATGGACGGCCGAGGCAAACAATTCCCAGTCGGAGTGGGAATCAGATATAAAATTGGCTTGGTACGTACATTAGTCATTCACTCTTGGAACAATGCAAACGATTTTTTCAAAAGAATAATTGATTAAGGCTGGATATAGGCAATTTCGCTGTACAATGGCTCATTAATAACCATCCACTCACATGAATCCTCCCTCCGCCCAACTGTAATTGGCTGGGGGTTCACTTTCCAACCCAGAGAGTAACCAGAAAAAACAAACTTGTATACTGCATCCAAATTATTTTATTCGCCAGTTTCATAATACACTCGATGCCTTTACCGCTACCCCAAATTTTTTACTTCGGTTTCAGGGAGTGCAAGATGTCGAAAGTATGTATGGAAAGGATCTCAAGAACGTAGCCATAGTAACTCTGGCCCCTGAAAAGGAAAATGCAATGTCTGTCATAAGGTATTTGAGGGAAAAGGATATTGTGGTTAGTATGGGTAAGATGCTATTGAATCATGGTTTGTAAATAGATAACTATATAACAAAATAAAAAACTAGTATTGTACCTAATCAACAGAAACATTTAAGATGAGAATTCACGAAATATGTAGGCCTTCCAAGACCTTAATATTGTAAAAACAGAACAATGTCAACAATTGTAGATCCGTGGGTAGGTATATTCAACTAGAACAGGTTAAAAACTAATTTTTTTTAACACAATTACGGTAAACGAAGCGACCGTGTAGTAACCACCACACTATCCCCTCCTGAACATACTCTTATGGCCGCACATCAGCATGGGTCAATGATTCACTTGCAGGAAGCGTTTCCTTAGTCCCATTATCATTACCAGGACTACCTCGTCCTTCTTCCTCGTCATCACCCAGGGTCCTGTCCATTGTGGATTGAGTTTGGGGCAGCGTCCTCGTACGCACCTCAAATGTTTGTTGCTTCCAGCGCTGGTCGAATCATTCCATCTGCCTCCGCAACTGGATTTCTTTTCGTTCTTTGCGAACTCATTCAATTTCCACTTGGGAGGTCCAAATGGGATTCATCCCATAAGGAACTTCATCTGAAGAGTGTAGTCGTTCCACTACATCGTGTGCATTCCGTTCCCTTCGACTCAAGCCCCATGATACCTGGGCGAGCGAACTGCTAAAAACATCGAACCTGATTCCTTGTTCAAAGCTATTTCTTACTGACCTGGCTAGTGACATTGAACATTTAGGTGAGATTGATAGGGAGGGGAGCATTCGCTGAAGAATAGCGAGCATCAAAGCGTTGGGGGATAGAGAGCTAGCCAAACTGCTCACTCTTGCCGTCTTGTGTGCAAGAAGCACTGATAATGCCCCGCAGGTCTATCAAAAAATGAATTATAGCATCGCGACATGTTCGAATTAGAAGAAATTTACGTATAAGCCAAGGGTACCTAATCCAGTTCGAATGAAATTTGTCACAACCGAAAGTTCAAACATCGGATCCTGAGTGGTCGTTGGGATGGAGAAAGAGGGCTCAATTTCAGCAATATCAAAGTGCATGATTTATACTGACTTAAATTTGAGGAATGTGCTACAGTAGTCCACGCCACATTACAAGTTGCCACGTGTGTTATTATCAACCACATAATGCGATGAATAATAATATTTAAATCTCACCTTATCATGTAAACCGAAAACTCTACATACCTGTATCTTCGGGAGATACCTACATAACTTGATTCATGATTGATTCATCCGGGTTAAGTGAGGAGAATGGTAACCGAGCTGTGGTATTGCTGCATGATATTACCTATATCTCGTGAAGCGGACGCCGTTGCACTCTGTTGGTGAGCGGGATGAACTTCCTTTCGTCCACGCAGATGTTCGAAACGGAGTAGCTGCACCTCTTGGCATCTATAACAAAACCGTAATTCTACCTATCTGTAGGCCACTTTATCCGTGAAATTTCATTTTTCTTTCCGTTTTATACAATTTGAAGATGGTCGGAATCATCATCTCGATTTTTCGTCTATTTAGTAAAAATGCCCGGGTTCCAGTTCCATGTACTACCTCATTTCAAGGAAAGTTGTACTTCGTTTATTTGATGCCCGATTTAGTTGGTACTGGTACAGAGAACGGGATTTCGACCGTTGTGGCGACAACCATGATGAAATTTAGGCGTAGGAAGCTCTCGAAGTCCATAACTATAGCTTAATTTTATCTTATCAGCTTGGTTTTAAATAAATTGTACCTGACGTGTCAGTGGATCCGCATATTCAGACCAAAATTCAGGCGAAATCGTGTTAGCTTCGACTTTGACACTTGAAACAAACCACCGCGAGAGGAAGGAACTTGATGATGCTTGTATTTTAACCGAAACCGGTTTCCCAGTTTAAAAACAGAAGAGGTCTCCATGTGTCAAAAAACCGCTCCCTGTCACGTCTGTTCTAAGATATCCAAGATGTTCAATCTCGAAATCTCGAAATTCAAATTAGAACACTTTTTTGCTCACCTCCTTATTAAATAACTTTTTTTTTAAATAATGGAAACCTCTTGTAGGTTATTCAATAAATTTAACAGGTATACGATACAAAACTGATTGTTTCCCGATTATGAAAAAACATTGTCTTGGCAGTTTTTTAGACCATAATATTATTATTTTGCAAGGATGTCCCACAATATAACACACTTTTCTAGGAAAGTTAGAATCGCGTTCATAATCATTAGGTACTGAAATTTATTTGCATATGGTGTTTCTGTTATCTCAGTTCTAAGGAGCTACAATGGTAAGGTGGGGCGTTTCGACTGGAGGCCACCTTTGTCTTCGTATATATACATATATTATATTGTAGGTAAGAGCGTTATAGGAAACGCGCTCACCGCATCTTCTTTATGGTGTAGAGGCCTTTTATTTACGATGGGTTTAACGCCTCACTGCACCAGCCTCTAGGACGGTTTAACCTAGTACTACCGCCTTTTGCTTCCGAATCTATTGTACAAGAAGAAGAAGATGACGCTGTCATTATAATGTGATAAGTGGATCGAAGGATGTTTAGAAGTGGAATCTCACCTATGATTTCTTGTTACTTGGTTCATTTTGCCATTGAATGAATGAATGAATGAATATATATTTATTGACAATTAGAATATTGTAATACATTGTACAATGAAGTGATTCGAACTATACCGTCAATTTATTGTGCAGCTGTAGGCCTTGGCCCGTAATGCTGCACAAGAGTCGCGTCAGCCGGCCACTTCGAGAGAAAAGTATTTGAAAACAAAAAACAAAAATGCACCTCTTTAATCTAAAATAACCCAAAAACAAAAACAAAAACAGCAAGTAACATCACAATACTATGCAGAACATTTGTAACATCACAAACATTATCCATATGAAAATGGAACAGTCGTTATATATCTATAAGCCCTTTATGCGCTATATACAAATGGTTAAACTTACACAAGCTACAAGACGCACAGTTGTTACTTCTAAGTATAAATACTCGACAAAAACCTCTCCAAATCAATCGTTTCCACTAACCAAGAGAGCACCAACTTTTTGTATTTATTCCTTGTGTGATTTCCTGGAGATCTCAGGCCATGCGGAATAAATCTATGGACAGCGTGGAGCTTATACAACGGAGATCTTGTTGTAAGGGTAATTCGGGGGCGAGGGTTCACAACATTGCCGGCCAGTTGAAAACGCGTATCATAATAAGGTTGGAGAGTTGAGGTAATGAGTTCAGGATGCCGGTGATAATAGAGGAGTAAATTTTTTACAAAAAGTTGATTTATACTGAATGACTTTGCAACAGTGAACAGTAGATCACTGGGATACCGCATCGGTTTTCTGAATCTGATTTTCAAGACTGCTTTCTGTAGGCTTATTACCTTTTTGAGATACGACGGGCATGTGCCACCCCAGACTAAAATCCCATATTGCAAAACTGATTGAAATAGTGCATCATAGATCAGTTTCAGTTCACCATCCACGCCATCGAAATAGTAAAGGCTCGAAACGAGTATGAAAACTTCATTTTTCTGTTTTCGTCAATCTCTTCCATCACTAACGGTCGTGTTTTAGAAAGCGGAATCGCATGCCTTAATATTTAATTCTGTGCGACTTGATTGTTCCAGGCCATAGCGATGCTCTCTATGAAACGGCAGTTGAAGCTATTGAGAACGGAGCCAGTATGGTCACTCATCTTTTCAATTCCATGAAATCAGTGAGTGAATTCTCTTAATGGGTTTCTCATGATGGGATTTGTCGATATCTCGAACCCATACAAAATAAGTTGAATTGATGTTAAACGTCTGTTCAAATTAATTTACAGCTTCAGTCTGAGAACTAGGCGCCAGGGGACTTTAGTATCTAAATTAAACTTTAATGAGTATGTCGAAAAAGTTGACATTTTGACTGAATCCTTCGTATGTCGCGAACTAGGTTCAGATAATAAATCAACAGTAAGATGGGGTTCCTTTTGTAAGCCTTATAAAATCCTCCCCGACCCAAAGTCAAATAAGAGGTTTTTGGGACACACTGTAGAATATATTAACTGAACATTCATCGATTAGGCTACCGTAACGTGATTGTAATTATTTATTACAACAGATATTCTATTTCTGAATCCTTTATAGTTTCATCATAGAAAGCCAGGGATCATCGGGCTTCTTGGCCTTCCAAGACCGAGTGACGAGCCTTTATACTTTGGAATAGTTGCAGATAATAATCATATGCACAAAACAACGCTTCGACTTGCGCATAATGCTAAACCATCAGGTAAATTATGTGGATGAAAAATTTCGTAAATTTAACTGAGTATGCCTTACATTATAAATGAATGAGATGGGAATTTTTTATTACCCATTAAAATTATAGGACCTATAACACTGATCACTGTTTCTCTATGGATTATCCGTCTGTTCCGAGCGATAATAATAACAATTTTATACTAATTTAAAAACTAAGCAATTCACAGGAAAATCATTAATATCGTTGGAGTTTCCTTTCTTATTGAAGGACGTGGGTCGGAATTTGCTGTGTTTGATCTCAGAATCGGATCAAAAACCCCTATGATCCAATTTTCAGCCCCAAAATTCTAGTAGTTCGGTGGGAATAAGCTAACGAAATACCGTGTGACTTCATTTGGTTACCATGTATTGTAGGTATTTAATTTTATAAATGAAGCTTTCCCTCCTATAAGCATAGAGCATTCCGGAGGACTTGACGTTTGTGAATGAGCAAAAGTTAACATACATTTGATTGTCATCAAACAGGATGAATGGTTGATTCGAAGCAATATAATGAATTTCATAGAAAAAACATGGCAGGTAGTAGGTACCTACGTAGGTGAAATGTACCTACCTCTTGTTCTTATAGAAAGAATGCGTCCAGGGTACTATCTTTTGAGGATTTGAAACAGCAGTGTCGGGAAGTCCCTCATCTTTCCTCACTTTACTAACTTAGGTCAGGAATAGATCGGAAATAGGTAACTAGCAAAATTAGGGTAGCCTAGGTACTGTGGGGGACTGACAGGCTAAGATAGAATACGCTTGTGGCAGAATAATATAGGTGAACGAACTGCGGTAATAACTGGGGAAAAGGTTCTACAAGAACTGCATTTTGCACCCACCTACGAATCAATTCCTCTTGTTGGCAAGTTAGTTAGGTACATAATTTTATAGAAAACTACATTAGCTACCTACTTGCCATAGCTGTTTCACATAATAACGGCTTACCTCTTCATCTTCACTCCTTTCATTTCGAAATTCCCAAGTTTCATTTTTCACATGAACTTGCGATGAAAGAACCTCCTTCATTTTATTTAGGTATTTTGTCCATTATTGTGAATTATTGTTGCATTGATATTGAGCACACAGCATGAAAGAACAGCAACAACCAGCGATTCAGTAACGCGAAGTGCACAGGGGGAGTAGATGGTGTATCGAGACATAAAGACACGCGATATAGACGTTACGCTCGGGGAGTGGGCGGAGTCAGCTGAATGGGGCGTTTGGGAGGGCTCTCAGAAATTCAAAATTCAATTATTTTAATAAAATCACTGTCACGTCTGAAACAAATTTTTCTTTCGCCATATGTCTTCAAATTCAATGTAGGTACTTTTGATTTCCGCAATTTAAAAAAAAAGGTGTGCAAGCTCCTATTCCTTGTAACGCCCATAACTACCCCAAAAAATAGTCACAGTGAGTTGAAATTTGGATGGTAGGTGAAGGTTGGGCCGCAGATAGTCACGTATTACAGTCATTTTAAAAATTACAGTAACTTTCGTCTGTGCATGCGCTTACATAAAATCCTAGTAGAGCCCTATAACTACTATCCAGGAAAAAGCCATGTATTTGGATTTAAACTTAAAACGACATGTAGGTATTTGGATTTCTCTCTCAATTTTAATTAGTTTTGCTTACTCATTTGTTTCGCTATAAAATCTTGTAATTTAATGTAAATTGCTTCGAAACTTTTGAAATAATTATTCTTCAAGAAGTATAATTACACACATATACAAAATACTTACATGAATGAATATAATACTCCTATAATTTTTATCATTAATACTACTACTGAAACTCCTATTCCATCCTATATTTTGTCATTTTTGAACCTCTAAATTTCAAATCCATACGTGTCAATTCTCCATTATCCATAGAATGGACCCACCAGCTAATTAAATACGCCATGTTACATAGGTGAGGAAGCTATACTGCCTACCACACTTGCCATACGTTTTTCTATGAGCTTTCAAAGTTTCGCCAAGTGGCGTCATTGCACCCCTCCCGCCTGGGCGAGACCCCCTTGCCCAGCATGACTTCACTACGATGCCGAAACACTGAAAGCTCATAGAAAAAGAACTAGCTATTCATCGTAGGAGTGCGGTTGGTTTCAAAATTCTTAGAATGGAATCTGATTCCATTCAAAAATATAACACAATTCATTTAAAATAATAAAAAAAGATACGTACATCTCTCATTAATCTGCTATTTTAGCATCTGTAAATAATTTAGGTAATAATAATAAACAAATATACCAATAATTTACACTAGTGAGGTTTACACATATTATTTTTAAATGTGTTTCAGCATTGATATTGGTTTCTGACGGTATAGCTGCATTAGGTTTAGGTGACGGTACACATAATTTGGGATCACAAACAATCAAGATATCGGGAACAAAAGCTGTTATAGATGGAACTGATACGTTGAGTGGAAGTGTTACGCCACTTGATCAATGCGTGAGAAATTATGCAGAAGTAACTGGTAAGTTGATGAGACATTTTCTCCAGTATACAGATTAATCTTCTTTCCAAAGGTATCTATCCCTTCTACTATACAGACAAACTACCACAAAGGTTGGTACGAGGTAGTAGGATCAACTGGAAACTGAACACTACCAAACCTCAATGCTTTTTTGGTCCATTATAGCCATAAGAAGCTCTCTCAACAGATCATCATTTTTTAACCTAGGATCACGTTATTGGTTTGAAGCCTCAGAGCAATGTATACTAAAAATAATCCTAGGATCGCTACCAAACAATATGTACATATGGGTTTGGGTGTACCTTGATTGTGTAACAATATGTATATGGATTTGGGTGTACAATTAGGGATGTATACATCCCTAACTGTCTATAATATAAAACGGTTACCACAATTTGCAACGTAGACTTCTTCCAAGACCATGGGACTGGACAAACTGTTATGAAATTACCTGGGTCGAAAAGTGGCAAGAGAGCTGAAGTGACAGCATTTTGTACGAACAAGAAATCATACTTAAAACAAACCATATATTGATGTAATTAATTATGTAACCATCCATCATACTGAACTAAAAGCAATATTTCGTGTGCATATAGTTTTGTATACAATTATTGCGCTGAAGATAGGTACTAAAGCGTTAGGAACATAAATTATAGGTAACATTTTTTTTTCTCTCTTCTAAACAGAGGAGTAGAGTAACAAATTAATTTTTTACTGAAGGGGAAAATATAAGGGGAGGGGGGGGGGGTTCAAGTCTCATCTCTTTCCATGGTAATGGCAACCAAGGTTCACAAAAAGTTGTAGTATATGATATATATTCATCAACCTTGATCACTTGTGATTACAAATATGTTACAGGCACTGCAGTTTCATAAATAATGCCTATTGATAATATTTGCTATGTGAAAATTCCAGGGTGTCCTCAAGCTCAAGCTCTGGCAGCAGCTACCCACCGGCCTGCTGAGCTACTCAAACTAGATTCATCTAAGGGGAATATAGTCCATGGTGCTCACGCAGATTTCGTGGTTCTAGATCATGGATTAAATGTACTCTCTACATGGATCCATGGAAGACTAGTTTACAATCGCAGAACAACATGCTGATGTTGATACCCACTGTGTGAACCTCTAATCAATATTCTCAGTATGTAAGTACTAAGGACTAATTGGAATGTGCTCTGATCACATACATAAACACCTTGCATGTACTAAGCCTGAAAGTGGAAAGGATTATGTTAGTGACATGTTTTAATTACCTCAAGGAAACGCCCTTCCTGTACAGAGATACTCGTACCTACCTAAGTAACTAACCCGAAAAAAAAACCTAGGAAAAGAGAAAAACTTCGAAGCGTTTTTCTCTTTCCCTAGGTTTTGTTTCGTCACCTTAATGAACCTTAATGAAGCCTGATTAAGAAAGTTTTATGATTCGAAAGTAGAATGCAAGGTTATAACTTCACAAAAAAGGAAGTCCCTGTCATGAACACCATGGCCATTTATGGCCGAATTAAAATTACAATAGGTCGACAATTATTATAGGTCAAGTGTAGGTAGAACTTGTGGAGAAATTTGGTTTTTATGCACACATTTATTTCTTCGGGTCTCGAAAACATTAAAATTGCGTTGAAAAAAAGGCATGTTCATTGGTGACCATGAATCATGCATGGTACCTAAAGGTGGTTACGGTGTCTGAAGTTTGGTTGTCAAAATTCATCTTGTTTCATTACATGAACTTTATTTTATAATAGACTGTAAAAAAATTAGAAGTTATTTTCAATCCGTCATTTTATACTGTAAAATCATTATTTAGAAAGTTACCAGTCACTTTGGTAAGTACTTATTTCACTGTATTCAATTAATATTTCTGAATTATGTTGGAATTATTCTATATTCAGTCCAACTCCATCACATCAGTAATCCGATCGCCCCTTGTGCAGTGAATAATTCCGATTATTGAGGGAGTAATTTATTATAGGTGCAAGCTATTGTTTGGATACGTATCGGTTGTTTTAAGGTTGTTTCAAGCAAGTTTTCACACTATTTACACAACCTATGAACTTTTAAAGTTTATTCATATGGTTAATTATTTGTTCTACAACACACCATAATGATTTTTTTTCAGGAATAAATCCCCGACTCAACACTGCGAGCAGTTATCTGGCCATGTAGCGTTAACAACAACGCCCAACACCCAATATCAACACTATGGACGCTCCGCCGCTTGTTCACTAGAGGCAGTGAGATCAAATGACTGCATCTATCATTCTAATGACGAAGGGTCGCACTATTGATCACAAGCAAAACATTATTTACTGTACTTGGATTACAAAGCGACCCGGAAATGAAACCAGTTCAATCGGCGCAACCTAGTTTGAGAACGGCAATATCTACTGGGCCAGCTTTCAATTGAGGTCCGAGGGCTTTGAATTGAAACTGCTTACTCATTAGATCAGCGCTACCTCGCTAACATAGCATTGCTCCCCACATTTCGTATACGGGTGATTCAACCGTATTTCCAAGATGGTAGATCCTGTGAATTTGTATGAATTCCCATATTGGCAATGCTGATGGTCTTGAATAATAAAAATAAATAAATAAATAAAGGGGCTGCAATAACGACTAACGTGATTTTTATTTTGCAGAAAGAAAAAGAGTACGATCATACTTATTTGTGACAGACTCTTGCAGTTTTTAGTTAAGAATGAATATAATTTATTTGGCACCTACTCAAATGTTTCATGATAACAACCACCCAATGAGTTCCTTGTTGTAAGGAGTATATTCTTTACATGCTATATTTTTTATGTTTGGAAACTTTATTTCATGATGCTATATGCTAGAAACAAATATTATAATTATATCTATATGCACGTCTATACTTTTTCAAATTGGACTTCGACCTTGAACTTCCAGTTTTATTTATTATTCCAGGCATGGACTAAAGAAATCATGACAAATTTTGGGTTCTCAAAGGCCATAATGCCATAATATTCAGACCAGTTTTAGGTCATTTTCAGATAAAAAACATTTTGAAATGGGTTCAAAATGCTTGGTAGGTACATGCATTTTTATTATATAAATACTTACACAAACAAAGAAAATCGATATAGATATGCGCACCAATTAGAGCACTTCTGATTCACCATCATGCAACTACCTGAAAACATAATACCGTCCGTGTTATCATAATATATATTATCTCAGTAATTACCATGTTTACGCGAAATTATGGATCGATACCATTATCTCGATATTACTGATATCATTATACTGATTATCGAGACCATTATCTTGAAAAATCAATAATCTTTGTTTATGTATCTGTATTGGGATTGTATAGGTTCATACCTTAATTTCTGAAATTTTCTCGTTGAAAATCCGTTCCAGAGCATTCTGAACTCATCCCTGGGTTACAATCTGTATAATACGCCTATGTGTAAATCCGCATAAATTGAAATCATGGTGGTAGGGGGGGGGGGGTAGAAACCGCAAGGGGGTAGACGGTGTGGTAGCGGGGAGGGGGGCTCTTTTTCGACGGCCCCTAAAATCCAACCACTCTACAAACCCTAAACAAGCAACAAATTACTACATCACAAAGCATTGCTGCATTTGAATGAATCATGCCAATATGTGAAGGGACACATTGGAAAAAAAACCTACGACACACAAGGGACAATACGAAAATGAGCTTTTAGGACGAAAAAGTAAATTTGTTACAAACCTGAGTCGGAAATTTTGAAGAATGACAGCTTTGTTTCCCCTTTTCTCGCCCCAATGAAATTGGGTATTGTTACACACTGCTGCGGCACACCTACAACCTGACTTCTTAGGTAAGAAGCTGTTTCTACATACAAAATCCTTCTGACAACAATGAAACCGAGAAACGAAAGCGCAAGTCCAAAACAATGCTTTCGGGACTAGGGGAAAAGATTAGAGCTTGGAGGGACGGGGCATGCGTGATGACGTCACGTTTCCTCCAGCAAGTAGAGTGAGCATACCCCTATCTCTATGCGCCTTGAACGTGGAAGTGAAAAGTGGTGGTCCCTTGACGGTATGCTATGGTTTGAACCTAACCACAGACCACTGTTCTTTGGTATGATGATACACTTATTTGCCCCAAAAAATACTGGTGATGAAAAAAAAAAAAATTCTTGTCTTGAGCCAGGATTACAAACAGGTTCACCAGGTTGAAAGAATGTTTTTCTTATTTTTCCCCTTTTCTAGAGGGCAACAATGGTTGCTCGCGTAATCTGCTCCCGTCGTTGTCCTTCATTTTAATATTGCAAGCTCTCCAAAGGTCGGAAATATAGGGTCTGTTAGAATATTCGACAGTGCCGTTTTTACGCGAAGTCGAGCCCTTGTACCTTAGAATATTTAATCGTAGTTAATTTTAATTGGCCTTGGTGTCAAGGCACCGCGTTGAATGACTAGTGCCAACGGCCATGAACCCTGCATTTTTCCTCCTCCTTGCGCCTGAACTTGAAAATATTCCCTGGAACCGCATAGCCAGAGGGCCAAGCGTTACAGTTGCCGATAAATATGTTAGGACAGAATATGGAATACCAGTCAGGCACCTTCTTCAGCTAATTTTTAAGTAGGTACTTAAAAATTAGCTGTAGATGGTCACGCATATTGTCGCATATATTTTATTAGTTTCCAAGATTACATGGGAAGCGGCAATGACGTCATTGCTGCTACTTCTTCCTCCATGCTACATCATAGCAGAACAGACGCCGCAACTTCTCGGTAAGTAGTACCCATGCTCCAGCTCAAGCCCTACTCCGCTGCACTATACTGGCAGGTCCTCGTTTTGATGCCCCCTGAACTTGGTAACACGACGTGTACCTATCTCCCCCAGTCTTTGTTCATTCCACTACCACAATTCCACAAAATCCACTATCCATTCTCTAGCTCACATTGTCTGGCAATTTTAAAACATAATGATTCGACGAAGATTGAAGTGGCCTGGAGGGGTGAGGAGTGGGAGGGAAGAGCGCTGAGGGTTGATGGTGGGAGTGGGGAAGAGGAGGAGTGTTGTGGGAGAAGGGAATGGTTGGGTCCTGATGGTATCTTATTTACTTGTTATATTACATAAATCTCTGAATAACATTTCACTTAAGTTAGGTAGGTATATACATTTACAGAGCAATTGGAGTGATCCAATCGTGTGAACATGTGCAAGCAACTAATACCTTCGAACGCTTTCATCTACGATTCTATTCAACCGATTTTTACGAAAAGTCGAGAGAGCGTGGATGTAGAGTTTCAAATGATCCCCATTGAATCTGAAATCTATCGGAATGACAGCAGCGTTTCCACATTCGCTAAGAAACAAAAACTTTGTAACGCTTATGTCCCCCGTTCTATTTGACCGATTCAAATGGAATATTCAGGGTTCATGTAACTAGATGGTTATCGAATCGTACCCTACAGATGTCACAGTTATCGGGGCCATCGGCCGTAGCGTCCACAAAATTGAAATCCTAGGAAAGAACAGGGGCCTATTCACTAGCCAAAGAGCTATTTTCTGTTCGGCTCTCTCTTTTGGCCGAAGAGATTTTTATAGTATCCATGACAGGTTATTCATTAACTTCTAAAAGAGAGAGTTGGCGGCTGTTACGTTGCGGGGACTTCGGGGTGGAGCAGAGGTGGCTTCTGTCGAGGCTTTCACCCCCATGCGGCATGAAGCCCCCAAAACCACCCCCGCTAAACCCTTCTCTCCCTGCCGTACTCCTAATCCTTCCCTGAGTCTTGGGAAACAAATGCAAACGTCTAACTAACACTTTTGAGAATTGAAATACTAGTAAAAACGAAATTACCTATCTTTACGTTATTATTCTAAAGGGGGCGTTCCACCAACTGTTTCCCTCCCATGAAAGAGAGAGGAAACAGTAAACAAAATATTAGTTTTTAGTTCATACAAAAAACGAGGTAGAGCTACTCTTCTTACACCATCCCCACAACCCAAGAAGCCAGTGACTTCCATACCATCGTCGGTCTCGCAGCTCTGTCGAACTCATCTTGTCCCAAATTCTAATAGTGTACCTACTTTGAATTTTTGCAATTAAGAGACCAATCGGGTGATTATTGGATTAATTGCGATAGGTCCTCCACTTCTGGAACGAACCTACTCTGAAAATCGGACTTAGCCTAACTTGTAAAAGTGATAGTGTAGTGTCAGAAAAATCACTGCAAGAAGTCTAGATCACCTCCAGAAGAAAACAACCATCAATCATGGACTTACCTTGTTTCCTAGAACTCCACTATAAGACCTGAGCTCAATTTAGCAAAACTCCGAAAATGATGGAGTACCTACTTATCATTATTTTAACTCTCGAAAACCCCTGATATAACTCCCTTCTCCTTTATGTAGGCAGCTGTCCAAACATCGCCCTGGGGGAAAGTAAGATCCATCAGGGGATGATTCCCTAAAGGATCCGTCTTATCCCAAGGCACTATCATTGGCCACTGTGGATTCGTGAGGTAATAAGCCAAAATCCCCAAAGAAAGGATTAAGGCTCACTAGCCCTCGAAAACACCGAGGTCCACCACAAAGGTCAAGGAAGTTCGCAAAAGTTCGGCATTTCAACCTATTGAACGAAAAGAGAAATGTTTTTCTGAATTTGAAAAGTTACTTGAGCTCAGGATCCTATGAGAAGAGCGGCCAAGCCGACAATGAGCAGCCTATAGCCACATGGTAGGAGGTGACCACATTTAAAGTTACTTCAAGGAAAACATAAAAATGAAGCCTAACTTCTCTCGAGGGGATAGACGAAAAATACTGTGATTAAGAAATTAGGTTGTAAGCCAAGAGAGAAACTAACGAAGTCTAGATGGAGGTTTGGAACGTTGGGAAAAGTGTGTACTACCTATGAAGTGGGACAAGATGCTACCAAAACTGAATCACGAGGAAAGGACATGGGTTTTGAGATAAATCGGAACAAAATCCATATTCAAGCCCTCATAATTTATTAAACTAAGAAGAACGGAAAGTGAAATCGGAAAACATGAATAGGAAGTGAGTACAACGATAATGAGTTCTTAGATTCCATAAATTCTTAATAAACTAGAAATGTACTAAAACCTGAAGGGGTATAAAAATAAAATAAAAGGCCTAACTTCTACCCACAAATAAATCCATAGCATGATCTAATTAGAACCTAAATTAATAATTTGGTCGATACTTTTACAAATTTTTCTTTAATAAATAATCTTTTCCGTAACGTAACGTAGAAAGGAAAATTCTCCCCTAAATCCTAGAAAATACTCTCACGGAAACCCCAAAGATAAGAGTTTTGAGATGGAACCACCATCACAAGATTTGAATCAATTTTTAGTGTTTTACATTTATTTCTTAGGCATGGAGATAGAGTTAAGTTAGAAAAAAAACCCCTTGAGGGCAAGGTTAACTTATAAGGGGAAAAAAACCTAACCCTATCCCCATATGATCTTATAATACTTCTCACATGATCAAACCACAAAGAACAATTTAACTAAAGGCCAATTGCCAACGAGACTTTCAAAATTATTACGGGAAATTTGAAAAAGAAATAGGTTTCTTCAAGTACCTAGATTCTGTGACTCCGTTACGTTTTAGCAAATTTTCAATTAGGACTTTAGCTTTGGTTGGGAAACTCTAATAATTTTGGACTAGGAGGAAAGAACCAAGATCTTACCTTAATGCAGCAGGAGGAGAGCAGCCCAGGGAATCTTCAGCAGCCAAATGTCCAGATTCCGACTTCTCCCTTTCCCAAGTCAACTCCGACCTCCCACTCCCCGTTTAATAAGAAAATCTTTTACTCAGAGGAGAGGGGCGACCAAGCGAATCCCAGGAAAAGGGGCCCCGGTAAAACGGTGGATTGATGACTGAGGCCATACTGAGAGAGATTATTTCCGAATATTGGAGAATTTATATGGTTGAAAAATTGAAGGAGGGACATGACGAAATTCGCCCGTATTTCATTAAATATTCTAATTTATTACATCAACAGTTGCTTTGGGAATTTCGTCACGTCACAGCGGCCATCTTGCAATTTTCGATTTCTTTCATAGATACACCTAATTATGTGTCTTTTCTCGAAAAAGAGTCCTTTTCTCATTTCTCGTTTGTTTGATAGTTAAATCATCTGTCATATATTAGACGAGGGGTTGCTGAATAATTAAAATCGCAACTTAATGAGGACATCGTGTACTGAGAACTCCACGAACAGACTGCCTGGACTCGACTCCTTGCTGTTAGCTCAAAACCTTATCTCGACGGAACTACCGTACAAAATATAAGCATCTCATCATTAACCCCCCCCCCCCCCCCCCTTAAATAGAAAATATCCCACGTTCTTATACCAGTTCTTATACCGTTCTTATACAGTGGAAAAGAAACGCACCGGTCGTTCTCTTGTGAACAAGATTATTGACAAATTGCCTTTTGAATTGCATTTACCATCATCGTTAACTTCAAAATACCAGTATTGTGGACCGGGTACCAAGTTTGAAGAACGGCAAAACCTTGGTCAAAGAGAGATAAACTCTTTGGACGCTTTTGTGCTACGAACACGATCGAGTCTATCATTCAACAAAAGACGATCAACTTAGATATGAAGCAGACAAGCAGCTCGAGTGGAACTCTTGAGACTTGGTGAAAAGCGAGAAAGTGCCATTATCAGAGCGTTTAGGCAGCTTGGATAGTTGTTAATGCGATGGAATTAAAAGCCATCCGCAAGGGGACCGGTCATTGCCGCCGAGTGGTGAAAAGAGCTGTAATGGTTCGTGGAAAAGGGATGAAAATGGGAAACAACAAGCAGCCTCATCGACTAATCGCCTTAAATCAACCTCCTCCAAACACAAGAGGACTGCAAAGGGGGGGGACATCGTCGAGTCAACAGTACTATTCACGGAGGTTTTCTTCCTACTCTGGTAGCAGCTCTACCATTTATTACGGCTTTTGGAAGTTTGCTGGATGGAGGTGCTGCAGTGGCTAAAAGCTTTACTGATGCCAAACGTTCCAGAGAGGAGATGGATGAAATTCGAAGACACAACAGGACAATGGAGGGAGCTAATGCAGGCAGTGGACTCTACATCAGACCTTCCAAGGGGAAAGGCAGCACAAGGTAGAGGACTCTATATAAGACCATTCAAAGGAAGGGGGAATGGGGCTGCTGTAGGATATCAATAAAAAAACTACAACTTATCCTTCCAAAAAGAGCTTTGTCCAATATCGATTTGGAAGGACTTTGTAAAGAGGTTAAATTTTTGGTTTTATTGGAGTACAAATGATAGATGAAACCCCAACTAGTGAGCCAAAAGAACCTGAATCTGCAATTCTCAACTTGGACTCTACCGATGGTCGGGGGGGTGCACACTGGACTGCGTACTGGCTTAACGATTGAGCTGTAAATACTACTTTGATAGTTACGGCAACTTGGAACCGCTCCTAGAATGAACAAAATACTTTGGCCCATATAGAGAAATATATTACAACACGAATAAGTTGCAAACATACAACAGCATTATTTGCTGATATTTGTGCGGATATCTGTTCCTGTGGTCGATTTCGGGAAACTATAAAATTTCTAGAACCTAAAGGGGACATCGTCAGTAGAAGGCAGCATGTCATCGTTTACAGTCACACTCACCGGAAGAAATAGTGAATTACATTCATCATTTTTCCCACCCATTGAAATCGAAGGTGGTGGTAGTGATTGGGAGGCGGGTCTGACATCACTTGACTCTTATTTTTCAATACCCAACCTGGTAGAAGGGGATAACTCGACCTTATACGTACTAGATGGAAGCGGACACGAAATACACTACAAAAGTGGGCGATTTGTCGATGACAAAGACATCCAGTCATTATTGAACAAGATAGTTACCGATGTAAAAGTGGAGTTTTCCAATGATCACGTTGTACTTGAAACAGAAACATCAGCACTGTTCAACTCGGCAGACGACTCTGTATTGATACCTGTGGGATTCAACAAGGGACGTGTACTGCAAGCATCGACAGCAGTGTAGTATACAGCTGATAGACCGCTGAAGCAAACCTGGTCAGCTAGCTAGAAGAAACATGTGGCAGGGGTCGAGCTGCCAGCTGGAAGGCAACATTATTGTACACTGGAACTGTCTACATGCTTCCAACAGGAACCTACGAAATGGATGATTTGAGTCTATTACTAACATCCGATTTGAAAGCACTTGGAGTCGATTTCGAACTAAAGGTTAATTTGAACACGGTTAAATGTGGAATAAAATGTTCAAAACGGATCAATTTCAATAGGCAAGACTCATTTTCGACCCTTTTGGGCTTTAAACTAGAGCAGGATATGCCAAGCAATAAATGGAACTGGTCGAGCGATGTGATACATGTGTTCAATGTGACAACTGTCAGTGTGGCAGTATCATGTTGTGAAGGAGACTATCGCAATGGACAGCCATAACACGTGGTCTATCACTTTACATCGGGCGTTGCACCGGGATACCGTTTGACGGAAACGGAAACAACCATTACTTATCATCCGGTAATTACGGACAAGCTCGATGAAATTACAGTCCAAATAATCGATCAAGATGGTTTGATCAATTTTCGAGATGAGCTCATTTCCATTCGACTTCATTTTAGAAAGGCGATATAAAACTCGAACTCGTACCAAAACCGTCGCCATTCAATGTGTTAGTGTTCCAACATCATCATCATCATCATCATCCACAAGAATATAAAAAGGACCTACCAACTTCATTCAGGTTCAGTACAGTTGGTAGAGACAAAGATGACAAAGGTGTGTTCAACAAGAGACATACACCGGAAAACATCAGATTTCTCCAGAGTTTTGGATTCAGCGTGAACCCGTGGCGGCACTATGTTAGACATTGATCGACAGCCGGAATTTGATGAGAGGTTGTACAGATTTGAATACCACCCCCATGAAACGTCATTTCGCTCTCGACATATTTTTCTGCACCCACAGTTAGGTCCTACGTGTTAGTTCCCAAAAATCTGATACGGATTAATCTTACTATGCTGGTACTATTCAGAATGGACACCTTGAACGTTCGACACATTTACGACGATTTATGGATTTCGCTTCATTTAATGACAAGTCAAGTGCAACTATTGTTGGACCCGGGATTCATTTTTAGTCGTGGATAAGGAAGGTAGTTTAACAATGGTCGCTACAGAATGGAGTTTGATATGTATATATTGGCCGAAGTGTAGGCTTTTGGGGCAGTAAGAATTAAATTACAAGAGGAGCAACGTATCACATCAAGGCTTGTTAATTCTCAAAAAGCTGTTAGATACAAGTATACAAGAAAGTATAAACTGCTTATATAAAAGGACATTTTCAAACTAGACTTGACACAACGTCACTGAACCCTAGAAGGATATTTTTAAACCAGTTATAGCTCCCCCGGTTCCACCAGTGGAACAACCAACAGCCCCAGGACCCCGTCTACCAGTTTTCAAAAGTAAGAAAAGACGTCAAAAACTTTGCAACTACAGGGCGACTCAACAGTCAATTATTGAGAAACCCGAAGTGAGTGCTGAAGAAGATCCGTTTGCCTATCTTGAAGGTGATTACGGCAAAACTGAAAATGACGGTTCCGAAATCTTTATTTCAAACCCCTCTGTTTCAGGTCATCAAACGATACAAACACCCATATCCAGCAGTACTCCCAATAAGATGGCTAAAACTTATCAAAGTGAGTTGGAACGAGTTGCTAACACTCCTGATGGTAAAAACGAACTCGATAAGAGCTTATCTAAGTTTAACATTTACTCGAGACCCTAACTTAAATCACTTGAAAAAAACTACAAGATAAAAATAGAATAGATTCTATTGTGTACTGATGATGGTTTAACAACCGAAACCGGTCTTCAGTTTTGTTTGTTTCTTACGTGGAAATAGACTATTCTATTTTTATCTTGTAGTTTTTTGCTCAACTTACGAGCTTTACTTGCAGGAGATGTCACTCCGGACATGGACAATGCCAAAACCTGAAACATATACCACAGAAGATCGTGCAAATTACAGAGACTTAGTAAAGGAACTGCTCGCTCGATATGTTGTAAAACCAGCAAAGGGAAAGGGTTTTGTAAAATCAACACCAGCTGAACCAAGATATATGTATTTCGACGATCCTAACGAGCTTGTAGACCGTCTACGCTTGCTGTTTACTTCTAAACATGCTGGACATAATTATGGCTCACGACCCTGAAATCTACTCGATACTCGAGGAGCTGAAAGAGTTGGATATCATCGTCTAATGTATCGTTAGCATGCTGGCTCTCAGCAGGTTTGTTTCTCAGGGGGGGACCATCGCTCTGTTGGTGGAAGTTGAGGGGGGGGGGGGGGGGAGGAGGAGGTGTCCGCTTTAAGTGAAACAGTTGGTTAACAGTGAGATTGCCGCTTTGGAAACAGTGTTAAAGTCAGAGGTTTCCGCGCCAGTGAAAGAATTGGTTAACAGTGCGATGGCTTCGTTGGATAAACAAGTGGAGACTGTCGTCACAAAATTGAACGTCGTAACTTCAAAACCAAAAATTATTGATGTAGGTAATAGACGTTTGGTTCACCTCAAAGCTCCAGTTAATGGATCAGACGCCGTAAATCTAGACTCTTTACCATATAAAAAGGATTACAAAACTTGGACTCTACATTTTGGCTCAGCACTGCATCTCCCGTTTCTCCGCAGGATTTTGTCACATTGGCCTATCTGGAACGGCATTATGAGCCTAAAAAGACGACTGGCCGAGGAGGTCCATAAACCGAAGAGAAGGCGTTACAGAACTGCGAGATTATTGATTAAAGAAGTTTTTGACGATTTATTGCAGGGTGATCTTGTGGATTTGAGTATGTACCCATACAGTGGTTATAAGTATTTGCTTACAGAAATTGATGCGGGATCTAAAATGGCCTGGGCTGAACCCCTGCGCAACAAGACTGGTTTGGAAGTTTCGAAAGCTCTCGACTCAAAAACACGTTCAAAAGCATTCGAAACTTCCAAACCAGTCTTGTTTTGCAGGGGTTCAGCCCACGCCATTTTAGATCCCGCATCAATTTCTGTAAGCAAATACTTATAACCACTGTCTGGGTACATACTCAAATCCACAAGATCACCCTGCAATAAATCGTCGAAAACTCCTTTAATCAATACTTTGCACACACGTAATCTGGAAACCAGTCAGTTCGACTTGCATATCAAATCCCCCAGCATCCAACATCACCCTTTTCTTCTTGTTCTTGGTTTCCCCAAGTGGACCCGCTGCTGGACTGTTGTATACCATTCTGACAGTCTTTTTACTCTTGTTATCCCTTCAAATCATTCTTTTCGGCCTACACTATGGTAAAGGATCACCAGGTCAACGAAGTAAAGAATAACATTGTATCGGATTATCCTCCTGCAGATGAAGTAACTGGATTTTTGAGGCTTGCCTCTTTACCAGGCTATCATACTTTCCTAAAATACCTACCTACCATATTTGGATTTTTGCAAGACTATGACTCGACTGGATGAGCTGCTGGTCACAATAAACGACTTGGAGCCAAAACATCTTGGAGCTTATTTCATGAATACACCAAGTAGCGGATGTCATTTCAACACCTGTTCTTGGGTATGCAATGAATATTTTTGGAGATGTTGTAGACACTTGCGCTTGTCAGTACCTCTCTGTAGCATCTTCTGAGTTTTTCAGCCTTTTGGATTCAATTGGGTTTCGATAAACCACTATTATTTCTAATATGTTGGTTTTTTTAAATATCCCCTACTACTCATATGTATGTAAGAGTGTGCTTTTTGTGTTCCTGGCTAACAACACGTCGACTTTTGGAACAGGTAGGATGCGTGACCACTTTTTTGGAGTGTCCCTTGAGCCTGCCATCGGCCAAACATATGGCTCAGCAGGTTTTTATTACACTAAGCACAACGATTAAGTACAATGTCCTTTTTGTAACGTTATTATAGATAACTGGCTACCTTCCGATATTCCCTTCAATGTACACATGCGTTGGAGTCCTGATTGCCATTTTGTCACGACGCCTACTGATGATATTACCGGGGAAGTTGACACACCGACGATGGATATTGGATCTTCTAGTATACAACTCCGCGAAACGTTGAAACTGCATTCGTTTGATGGAAGATTTGCCACTTTCAAGATGTGGCCAAAAGTATTGCGACATCTCGTTACGGACCTTTGCACTGCCGGATTCCACTACAATGGGACAGTAGACGACATGGCAACCTGTTACAGCTGTAATGGGGCTATCAGCGAGTGGGAACTACATGATGACCCTTGGGTTGAATGCGCACGATTTTTCCCTTGGTGCCTACATGTTCTCAATGTGAAAGAAACTGCTCATACTGAATCTGTAAAAGCGGATTATGATTGGAATTAATAAACCCTATTGTTGGACTTGAACTTGTTTTTATTTACCGCAACACTTTGCCCCCCCCCCCCCCCCCTTCCACTCCCACAAGCTCAGGTAGGTTGTGTGGAGAGTCGTGGTTTGAAAGGAGAAACAGTGATGGCCTTCCTTGGCGGACTGGCTGTGGGGACTGGCAAGTTGGTCCGGCTAGCGAGCCCCTGCAAACTTCTGGACTCCAGATAGGACTCCTCATTAGGAGGAACGCCCCGGATGTTTGGGTGGCAATCTGCTGCAGAACTTGGGATTGTGAAGGTATCGGGACAGAATTTAAAGGGGGTTCGTGCGTGGTCCCATCGTGTGTGCTCAGATGCAGCCTTTTAATATGTCTTTGCCGAGGGGATGGTGCCCCCCCCCCCCCCCCCAGGTGTTTTGGAGTGTGTGTTCCACCTCCGCTTTGATCGGGCCATTCAGGACCGCTCCAACACGCCAAAATGAGGCGACCGATCCAAAAACCGATCGTGAATGGGGAAACCCGAATGGCTTGGCGCGGCGCGGTCGGCCCAGTCGAATATTCAACCCGCCAGAAATCCATCGCGCCGCTCCATTTGGAGCAGTGGAGCACTTGGCGCGTCGCGATCGCGAATTGGGAAATCCGGAACGGCACAGGCACTCGTGGCGCGCGGAGCGCTCGTGAATGGGGAAACCCATCGCTCCATTTGGCTCAGCCTATGTCGGTGAGTTGTCGAGGGAAGTACCCATCATGGTCAGCGGTCGGGAATGTGTTATAGAAGTAATAGAAATGTACAGAGAGCTGCCCTGCCTTGGAAGGTAACTCATTCAGATTACCATGAGAAGATTACCAATTTTGCCTTAGAACAATTTATTGTTCAAAACGCAAGATAAAAACGCAACAAAGGAAACAGTGAACAAAAAAATTGGATGGATGCTAAGTTCATTCAGAAAAGAAAATAACAAGGTAAGTGCAACAAATAGCGAGTAATTATTGTGGCACAGGAATTAAATGTTACTTGTTGGTGATTGTGCACTCCTCCATTCATGGCTTTCCACAGTGAAAAAATGTTTTAGTCAATTTTTTAGAGAATTTTGTGTTTAAAATAAAAGTATTTTGATGGGTCCAGAAAGTCTAGAAGCGATTTTTTTTAATTTTCTTCATAGATAATTACCAGTTTTGGGGAATTGAACCCTGACGCTTTAACAAAGCGTGTGTGCAAAAATCACAACATGTGTGTGTGTGTGTGTGTGCAAACATCACAACGTATGTGTGTGTGTGTGTGTGTGTGATTCCAGCAAAAATTTTAGCGAATTTTTAAGGAAAATAACTTCTGTCGCAATCAACATAGGTCGTTGTAGCTTATTTCTTTAGCAACTAAAATTACTATTATTTTTTTCTTTGTCTGTATGTTCAATTTGTAGGTTTAATCCTTATCAAACTTGGGGTCCTAATTAGAAGAAGTTGCGACTCCTATTCATGAGCCACTGCTTGCACCACCACTTCTTGGGCTTGCTTCCCTTAATACACAAACAAATAGCCGCGTACATAATTAGTTCGTCATCCATGGTGGTCCGGTGCTGACAGCGACGCTTTCCTACCAAAATGGAGCGGCTGAAAAATGGAGCCGTTGGCGCGGCGCGGCGCGAGGGAGTTTGGAGCGGTCGTGAATGGCCTGCTTAAAAAAGTACACATAGGGACTTTGCGTGAGCCCGCGCCCTCGGTTTGTGGAAAATGTACGGGTTATACCTCAGTGCTCATACGTTTCTTTTAGCAGTTTTTTAAAGATTTCTTTAAGCGACCTTGACCTACTTTTGTAGAATTAGGTTTTTGATCGGGCAGGCAGTACCTACCCGGAAAGTTATCGGGCAAGTTTTTTCCACCTCGAATGCCCTGTGCAAAAGTTTTTGAAGCCACTTTTGGGCTAGCCCCCAACTACCCTCAAAGTTTCAAATGTACAGGTTATACCCGGTAAACAATTACACATAGGGATGTTGTGTGAGCCCGCACCCTCGGTTTGTGACGTAGGAGTGGATAGTGCAAACGGGAGTTTTGCACCTCTGATGTCATCTTTGTTCAAGGTCAAAAGGTTTCAAGTGAAAATGTACAGGTTATACCTTCTTCTATTACTAAAACCAACATTGACTGTGAGAAAACTTCTGTCAATTTACCGTTAAACTTGGATAGAGAGTGACCATTAAACAATTTTGTAAACATATTTTTAGGTAATATAATAATGTACAGGCTGATCCTGTGTCAATTACAAATTTAATAAGACAATTTTGAATTTTTAGCGTTACTGATAAAGGTGGACCACACATCGAGTTACCTGCTTGGTTAGATTTGTGCTCGATACCATTGACTTCAGACTGCTCTCAATACGAAGACGTGTGTCCTTTGGTGCCACAAGAATAGCAATCCCACTGTTTGGCTGGACTGTAGTCTGGATCATGTTTCTTATAACATTGTGCACATCTCTTTTGACGTGACGGAGGGTAATTGCGACGATATTTGCTGTCTGACTTCGTTGACTGACGCTGTTGACAAGGACTTGAATATCTTGAACGATGATCAGGACTTGACACTCTTGACTGCTGACGACGACGATGGGGACTATAACTACAAAGACCAAGGCTTGGGCTACAACTTGAATGACGACTATGGCTCTGACGTTCTCTTGACATACGATGTGACGGTGACTGGTGCAGTGACAAAACTTCACTTGACATATTTGTGTTATTTGAGGCAATGAAACTAGCTGATTTCTGCGCACTTTCAAAATCCATAACTATTTCACATACTCTCTCAAATGTCAAATCGTCATCTTCCAGAAGTACACGGTTTATTATTCGTTTGTGATGCAAACCGACCACCAGCTGATCTCGTAAGGCGCGATCTAAATAAGCTTCGAACTTGCACCTTATTGACAAGGATTTCAACTCCGCGATAAAAACACTGACCGATTCATGGGGCGACTGTTTTCGTGAATGAAACTTGAAGGTTTCAGAGATAACTCTTATTGACGGTGCGAAGTGCTGAATGAGACTCTTCTCATATTCCCCAAACGTACAGTCAGTGACCTTCCTTGGAACAACCTTTGTTTTTAGAATGGTGTATTCTGGTTTTAACAGGACGACTAAATGATGAACTTGCTGCTTGGACTCCGTGATTTTTCTAAGAGCAAAAAAAGAACTCAACCGTTCTAAGAAATTCTCGATCTGTTCACACACAGGATCGAACTGAATTAAATTTATTGTCCGCGACATTTCGAGTTCGGTTTCTGTGTCCAACGACGTCGACGCTGATTTGCTGGTCATAGAGAAATGTTCTACGTGCGACCTGAATTATAGGACTGTGCTACTGGATCCACAATGACTTACGTTTATTGACGAAGACTGATGAAGGGACGTGTTTTAGACGAAATCACTGTAGTAGGCGAAAGACACGACGGTTGACGACAGGTTGATACCTAAAAGTACAACCACGAGACCCGACACACGGCTCACATTTCGAGGCACTACGAAGCTCAAACGACTGACAAAAACACTAGTGACTGTTCATACACACTCAATTATTGACCATGTCGCCAATATGTCATGACGAGGGGTTGCTGAATAATTAAAATTGCAACTTAATGAGGACAACGTGTATTAAGAACTCCACGGACAGACTGCCTGGACTCTGGCAAAGCACACAGAAAAACAGAAAAATACCACAAATGGCTAGTTCACGTTTGCTGCGTCGGTCAGTTATTCTTTCGTCATATAATTATACCATTGTGTTCAAAAAAGTAAACTCAATTTCTCATGTCGACGTTATGTCAAGGTTGCCTCCAAAGGAACTGGTGAATTTAGACAAGCTTTCTTATGACATAAATTCCATAGATTTGACTAGTCCTTTAGATGAAGTGACTTTAGAATATAACTTTATTTACTTATCCACACCATTAACTTCGTTTCATGTCGTCGCTGAACAAACAAAACTTGACCCCACTTTGGTTCAAGTATATGATGCTGTACTGAAGGGTAGTTATGACGATCTTAATAAAAATCCGGAAACTAAAACATATTTCCAAATAAGCAATCTACTGTCTGTGCAGAAAGGTTGAGTATTGAATGGAAATCGCGTGGTAATTTTGAAAAAAATTGATAACACCATCCTTCGTTCATCGGCTGCCATAGATGTAGTTTTTTTCATCTCTTAAAGGTGAGTCGATTGTTCATTAAAAATATATACATAATTATCGATTCATGAGTAAAACAGTCTAAGTAGGTACGGGTTGAGAGCTATTCAGAAAAATAGACGAACCTGGGAGACACTGGAAGAGACTGTCTCACGAGGGAGACTATCTCTCCCATGAGATTTTCAAAATAGATCATCTATTTTCACTATATCTTTTAGTGAATAGGCCCCCAGGCCTTTCTGAGAATACACCTTCCAATTTTCCCCAAAGTTGATTAGTAGCTACTTGGACAGTACTATCGATAAGCGTCATGTTATTTACGTTTGAGAATACAAAAGGTATTTCACTGTGAAATAATTTTCCGTCGACAATGTCGTGATTTTCAAACAACATACCTACTAAAATAATTTGAGGAAATGTTGAAACAGGTAGGTACCTAGTGAAAGAAGAATAAAAACAAATCAAAATCAAATGTGGCTTCAGCGGGACATGAACCTCAATTTCCTGCAGTGTATGGAGGTGCTCCAATCTAGCAACGCAATCAACTGGTAAAATAAACTGCATTCAGCCCCGTAGTATAATTCTCCGCACGTTTCCTCATTTGTAGCTTGTTTGATCTGTGTGCCGGACGGCGTCTAATGGCAAATACCAATCAGATAAATGAGACCTTTCACATAGTATTTGGACCATGTTGATAGTACATTTTAAAAGGTAGTGATAATGATATATTTTGATAGCGAAGATTCGTTGAGCGAAATGTGTATATATGAACTCCCACTGGTTTACCTACTCAGTACCATCGATACAAGTTGTAGTTCCATATTGCTGGGCATTGATAGGTTGATTTTTCTTAATCGATGGCTCATCATTCTCATCCACATCTATAATATATAGTTAGTAATATTTAATATTTATTATCGGGAAGTCTAACACGCTTGACTTACGAGTGTTGCGTAGTAGGTATACCTTAACTCCTAAAATGAGTCAGATTTGTATTTTTTTGCTCGGCTTTCTGAGAATTATTCATGTACAACTGTTACCACTACTCTTACTAGCTGATGGCCCGTTGCTAAAAAAAACTCGGGTGTGAACCTTAGACGACAGTTCAAATGTTGCGCCTCCCTGCAGAATATGAAGCGCAGGTTGTCAGCGTTTGTCCTCTGGTTTGAAACCAGATAGCTACAGATTTCGTCAGTGTCTTCAAACAGCTGTTGGTTAATGATTAAAACTTGTAACAAGTACTGTGGGAAAACTATTAGACTTACTTAAAACAGTGTAAAAGCAATTAGTGTTTAGTATAATAATTACAAATAATTTGAGACCAAATTCGAGTCTCTACGGCAATTGGTGGCCTAGTTATAAGGTGGTGACCAACAATGTTACATAGCCCCTCCTCCCCCCACCATCCGAAACTTACCACTTTCCCGGGTGTCACCCTGCATTTTCCTGATCCAGTAGGACTCCCCGGACAGTAATTAGAACAGAAACCGCGGTGCTTTATCGCGCCTACTCACCCACAAACCGAAAAATATTATATGGTTGGTGAACAATATTATAATCCTCGGTAATGTTCGACCGGTTTTGATAAGTTTTCAAGAGCCATTCAAGTGGATGATTTGGTCCTTTCATTTGTTAGGGTTTGTATATGAGTAACGGTATATATGCGCAAAAGCCGATTAATCCTCTTATTTTACATTCAACATCCAAATAAGTGATTGAGGTTCGGTTTGTATATGATTATCATGGCAGCGTGCATATGTAGTGTAAATTGAGAGTAAATAATCAACGAACTTTGCGAATAAAAATAACAATGAATGGAACCTATACTCGCCCACCCCTTGGCAGACATTTTCCGATTATTTTTGGCGATGAAGATGGCCTACTCAGTACTCACGGTCCAAAATTGGCTGATTTTTCCATCGAATCATTTTTCTTCCTGTTAACTGATGAGTAAATCAATAGCAGGGCGAAATCACGTAGGAACTCATGTTTCTTGGTTTCTGAAATCACCTACTAGCATGCAGTGACATCACACAGTGAAGTTCATGCTCCTCGCCACAGTTCGGAGTTGCACGAAACATGACTTTCAGCTGGTTTTACGAACTTTTTCCTAATTCAAAAATATCGAAATATTTTCAATGTAAACCACAATTGCAACATTGTAAAATTTGTTTGATATTCGATGTCAAAATGTACCGTTGTCGTGGATATATGACAGATACCTACTCCCACCTCAACCAAGTCACACTTCGCACCTCGCTCTTGGGTATGCGTATTATAGAAACCTGTTCCTTCCACCTCTGTTGGACGTGTGTATGCAAACCTCCCCCCCCCCCCCCCCCCCAACAACATTGTAATGTCTTTCAACGCTGTTCGGCGGGGGCGTTTCGCCTTAGGGACTTTTCCTTTGAGCATAAAGACTCTGTGTACAAAATTTCAGCTCTTGCACCCTCTCTAACCTACTCCTAAAAACTCCCCCCTCCCACCAATTATGGTAGGAGGGGGACAAACTGCACATAGCGACCTTCTTTGGATCATAACGATAATCCCCCTCAAAATTTGATGGTTTGCGTTTTAAAGTTCGTAGAATCCGAAAAGGGAATTTAAAAAAAGAAAATTTATATACGACGGTTTATAATTGTCCTGTCTAGATGCCCCTTCTGCGTAGTATGATATAGATTTAGTACGGTATTTTTTGCGGTGGATACCTGCCTACCCTCGCACGCATAGACGCACACAAACAGACAAAAATCCCACTAGATTCGAAGTACAAGCTCTCTAACGTTCGGCTACTACAGTGACATAAATATGCACTTTTTCACCGCCCCCATCAACTGTAACTCGTCAGTACGGCCCCACAAACCCCCACCCAGTCATTTGTGAACTGGAATTCTGATGGTCGTAGAACCTAAGTAGGACCTTCGGACATAATATACCTGAATTTTCACTTCATTTGGATGATTCGTATGACCGCGAATACAACCTTGTATCCATCCTCCCTTAAAAAAGAAAAACGCCTCATCTCTTGAAAACCAAATTTTTCGGGAGAGCACTTCAAAATTTTGTGCATTTACTTTCATCCTAACTTCTCTACAGTTTGTCAGAAAAACGAAATTTCTTCATACTACAATAAATCGATGTTTAGTGATTATATCGACAAATTATAGCTGAAATAATCTATATTTCTAAGCTATTCGGCTTATAAGGCTTTTTAGTCAAGTTTTGAAGAAGATTTCTGCTCTGAAATCCAACGAGAAACGTCTCCAGGCGTTTTTCCTTTGAACGATTCACAAAAATAACAAGATAAATTTAGTCAAGAATGCCTTCTAAATACCGCAATTGAATGTCATATTATTATAATATCTACCGAATCAGTTTATTTTTTAGTTGTGCGTTTAGAGGATTTGTAATAAAGAATATGAGCGGAGAAATGAGAACCCATTGGCTTTTATTGATTCATAAATATATTTGTTGTCCCTATTTTCATTTCGTTCAATTTCATATTTTATTTAAATTGTTTACAGAAAATCCGCAATGTGTGACGTGCACTTACCATTGAAATGTGCAACTTACCCTAAAATATGCGCATTTAGTTTTATGCAAAACAAGACCTGCGTTTTTGGAACCAGACCCCCCCTCCCCCCATTGTTCCATTGTTGTCCCTTTAGCAGGAATCGGTAAGACAGAAATGAGAACTTATCGAAAGATTAAATAAACTTATAAAATACAACATTCTCAAGAACCTTGAATGCCTATCAATAAATTAATAAGAAAACCAGAAATAGTGAAACGGACGGCACTGTATGCGGTAAGCTGTTTCTGCTTCAGAATTCAGAGTTAACATTTTAAAATATAGTGGCGAGAAGAACACCTCATGTGGACTAAGCTGTTATAATAATCAAAGGAAGAATCGCTCATCTGACGATAAATGACTTGACCTAATAACGAAGCCAATGATTCCAAGATTTGGTTCAGAATTCATGGCGTTAATGTGAACGAACGGCCGGACGTAAAATGCTCCGGGTGTTCTCAAGAAATCTTCAAGTTTGGAATCAATTTAAAAACGTCATAAAACCCATATCCATATAATATTGATGTACTTAATTTTAAACCTGTTTGTAAAGCATCTGCAGTGCAGAGAATACCATTCCGAGCCGTCCATCGGCTGCCCGCCAACCCCTTGGGTAATACCGGGTTACCTGAATGGTTCGTCTTCATTGGATTAGGATGCGCGGTCAATGGGAAGAGCGTATTGACCGCGGTCAAACAATCACACAGGCAAATTGGAAGGAACCGACTCCTACGGCTTTTCTCAGGTACGATGCGTGTATAAAAGGAGCCGGGGCCAATCCTTTGCGGCATGCGGTTTCCAATTGAACTGATCCTAGAATATAATGAGGGGAAAAAAACCGGGTTTGAAAGTTTCTAAACGCCATTGCTCGAAACCTTCAGTACTTTTTCTAGTGAATCTGAACAGATTTATATCTTTGAGATTTTCTGAAACCACTCGGAGCTGTTCGTTCAGAGTACCTTAGGGCCTGATTGGTGAACCGAAAAACATAGATGTGTACTTTGTGTGAATCAGAAATTATAAATAACGGTAACGAACCTACCTAGTATGGCATAGCTGATTCGAATCACGACTCCTTTTTTGGTCGGAGGTTCCCATTTCAAAAAATTGAAAATCCTTCTATCTTTCAACACAGCATAGAGGCCTCCATCGCCTTTTCAATCCCTAAAACAGCTCCCGCCCTGATAACCCTAGCTAGGCATGTACTTAGGTATATGCCACTTCCTCTCCATCCTGTAAACTCTATGGGATCAATCATCGAATGCCCTCTAAATTTTTAGAGCTTGGCTTAGCTTATGGCTGAATGCAACGAGTTTAATCCGGTTGCCTCATTTGAGAACGGAGTGAGATATTTCAATTCTGAAAATGGATTTCTCATCAATATTCATGTAGAATTCCGAGTAAGCAGTTCGAAGAGTGTGCACATTTTTTTTACTCGCTGTTACTTGTTACAAATTGTTCAAATTTAGGACATTTTCGAAAAATAACTTGCCTAATAGGCACTTGAATTAGACTCTAAAGAATACAAACCCTTTTTCGGATTTTTTTTTTTTAAATTGATCGTAGCCGTCGGCTTCCAGGATTTATGAGGACAAGGGCCGTTGCCGGGATCGTCTGAATGTAGATGGCGGTAGTTAAGATTCTCGGCCAACTCAGACCTTCCTGTTTTCAACTTCCCTGCCCTGATGAAGAATGAATTGGATGCAGAAGTAAATTGGCACAGAAAGTGTGTACATTTTTGTCGACTGTTGAAAAACTTTTAGCTAAGGTAGGTGCATACCTACCCAATTTGTTCGAAGATTGAACATTATAAAAAATTGCCTTGTCCCTTGTTACACTTGCACCAGTTGGTACGAAGTGTACACATTTTCGCTCACTGTTTAAAAACTCAGGGATGAAGGTAGTTGGTTGTTAGAAAATTACCTTATACCTACTTAGTAGTTGCCCAAGCACTAGTTGTTTCGGAAAGTGTGTAAATTTGTAGCCCTCTGTTCCAACATTCGTGAGACATATTATGTTCGAATTTTGTACATTTTTGAAAGGTAGGTACCCTTTTAGGTAGACACCTAGTCACTAATTTCTCCTACAACTGGGTAGCCTTTACAAAGTACAAAACCGAGTGTTCGTACTTCCTAAAGTTCAAGGAATCAAATAGAAACCATCGTAATTGCGTGTTTACTGTTTGAATAATTTCAAGTAGGTAGCTATACTAACTGGTTAGGAAAGCGCACAGTTTTTGTCCCCTGTTCAATAAATAATGATAATCAGAATACGAGTAACCCCTCGTATTCTGGTTGTCACTTTCTGTTCTGCTATGCTGAGTAAGTAGTAATGGTTGGAATGGAGTTTACGCCCCGAATTGAACAATTCTCAAGGACTTTTTCTGAATTGGACCAGGTATCTCAATACATTATTTAGACTTTCCATTATTTTCATAAAAAACCTTCGGAATCGAGAATGAAAAAAGGGATGAAAAAAATTAAAAAAACCCTCCCTCTCCTCAAAATTTGATGGTTTCCGTTGCAAGGTAAAAGAAAGGTAAAAAAGGTAAAAGAAAAGGTGTTTTGGATTTTGTTGATAGGTTGATTCGATAATTCAATGAATTATGGAATCCCATGTATTTTTATGAAACTGTAATTCCCGGACCGGCTCCAGTACTCGGTTTAGGGCTTCCCTGTGGGGAGCACGAGAGTAGGTATTGTCCATGGAAAACAGGATCTATGCAGGGCTTTGTACCAGTAAATATAAACCGTTGTGCAATAATTTGCAGGTTTTTTTAGGTTAGTCAAATTATTTCTGATGCTGAAGTTTTTAAATTCATCCGCTTCTTTGAGTTTATGTTTGTTCTCCAATAAGTACAGCGCCTGTTCTGTATTTTGGAGTACAGTCTTTCTAAGGACATGCATGCGTTTCTGCACAATATCATTCAGCACTCGAACAAAAGTGAGTTTATATAAATATTTTTTTCAAATTCATAGGTATAGGCATGATGATTCCAAGCATTATCACCTACCTAAACGCATTTCATTCCAAATACGGAAGTGACTATTCGTCAAAATCAAAATTAGCATGTGGGCAAAAAAATGTTCATAGGTGGCTACTATCCGAACCAACTTACTGCTACGAGTGAATAGGTATGTAGCCAATTTTCAAGAATGTTAAACATTTAAACCAATAAAAGTAGGTAACTACCAGTTTCAAACGATTTCTGAAAAGTGGACAAAAATTAGCAGTTTTTCGATGCAAATTTACTGCTGCATCAAATTCATTGAATGTTAGGGCAGGGAAGTTGAAAGGGGAAGGTCTAAAGTGCCCAAGAACTCTGAACCCCTCATGGATAGGTATACCCGCAGTCCAACGCTCCAGTTCATGAACTTTGCCACCACGTCCTGGAAGAAGATTCGTTTGTCACCATCAATTTCAGAAAAAATCAGATAAGCGATGGATTCGAATTCCCTCGAGTAAAACACAATAACATTATTAAAGCCACTTTTGGAAATTTTCAAAATTTGTACAATACCTACTTGCCTAACAGATTTTTGAACTGTGGACCGAAATGTGCACATTTTCTGAACATGCTACTGCTAGTGCATCAAGGAACTAGAGGGAAATACTGGTTTCCAAAAATTATAGAAATTCGAACAATACCTAAGTATAGTCAGGTCAAATTAGCTAAAAAATTGCTAAATAGGGGAAAAAAATGCTGAAGTTTTGGAACCTGGCATTGCTCATTCTAGTTTCCTGTACAATACTACAAGACACGTTTCTTTGTATTCCGGAGGTGGCGGCGAGCGGGAGGGGGGCACTTAAAGGTCTTGTTTTACACTTGTTCCTAAATACGTCTATCGCGCGAAACATTGAGTATGTGCACATAATATTCCGATTTCGTAAGAGTAATATTAAGAATAACAATAGTTGAGGAGGTGAATAGCAAAAGGTAACATGTCCATTCTTTCTAAACACGTTTTTTTCGCGATTCGGGTTCTTGTTACTGAAAGGCACATGTCCACGTCACCCTTTGTTACCAAAGCCTCTTATTTCCTATTCATAGTGCAAGCAAAAACCAGCCTTTTTCATCAAATCGTCACATGTTCACGCCTATGAAATGTGTGACCGATGTTGACAAAGAGGAGCATGTCCTCTCTTCACGAGTATGTTACGATCAAGTTTATATCAAAAGGTCACTTATCCAAAACCGAAGTCCTAATACTTTGTTTTTCAATGTTTGTTCGTTGGAAAACCAACAGGTAGCCAGCGCCACTATTCATTTACCTCTGTAAAGCTAGTCCTTGCCCCTCTCAATAGATGTCGTGGGTCCATGTCTGCGGCATCGCGTTCTGGTACGTGAAGCCAAGGAGAGTGGGGTTCTCAAAGTGCGACTCACAGCTTTTTTGGTATGCAGCATTGTGCTGAACTGTGAATCACAGGATTAGATTCTTGCATTGAAGATGTGAATCACGGTCTGTTATTCACATGTTTTCTTTGTGACTAGAAGCGGCTGAGTGGATTCAACGTGTGTTTTCCTGTGTTTTTTCGGTGTAATGTTTGAATGTATTCTTTTTTATGGTGCAAGCTAGTGTAGGCGAGTTAAATGAGGGCTCCAGAAAACGTAAGCGGCTAAAGACTCTAGAACGCCAGCAGCAATAGATACTCACGTAATTATGCAGAAACGGAACCCAATATGGTTATCCTCAAGAAGAGGCCCTGTAAGCATAACACTAAAAACATGTCTTGCATGTCCATAACATGGGCTATTGCTCACAATAGGAGAGCGTTTTATTCTGCACAGGGCAGGGTCATGCAGGATATGCATCTAATGCGGATCATATATATCCGCTCGTGACCCACTACGCAGACGATCGCGTGAAACAAACTTGACAACTAAGCCCAAAAAACTTACCCTGAAATATTTTATGAAGCCTTTCAATGAAGGACGGATGATGTCTCTCAAGCCTTCATTGCGTACGCCTTAGGGATTTCAAAGAAGCGACAAAGAAACGTGTGGTCATTAATGAAAATTCTGTGGATGAAGACGAGGAAAACGTTGTCAAAGAATGTGATTGCCTTGGACGACTGCGCCCTTCATATTTGAACTATTTTTTTTAATTTTTATTCTAGTTTCTGTTTTGTGTACTTAGTTCAAATTTCTCATGTTCTTAATACCTTCTTCTTTTTAACCTAACTTCAAATTTTTCATATTATCTTGTTCAATTTTTGTTGTAGTTTTATTCAGCTTTTTTTGCTCCACTGTAAATATTTTTAAATCATTAAATTATTCAGTTTTGATGCCATCAAAATTTTTGGCTTAATTTTGCAATTGGTTGAACATTTTAATAAGAGCGGCCACCAAAAACACTTGTTTTATTTCTAAAGGTAAATGTCCACCATATTTTTGCAAAAGGTAACATTTCCAAAATTTAAGTTGCTGTATGTCCGTTATTTGAAGGGTTAGGTGAGTCATTGAAAGTAGGATACACTGTGGTCCCCGACCCGATTTATTTTAACGACTGTGTTTGCCTTGACGAATTGATGTGACAAGGACTTTGCAGCGTTTTGTGGTTTATTATTCTGTGAATAATTCGCTTAGCAAAAAATTTTAATAGCACCACTTCAAAATGTTTACTTTAACGTTTCAAGGAGCGTAGATTCTAAGAATGTCCGTACACCGTACGCCGTCCGCCGAATCTTGCGTGGCTGCTTCATTTTCAGTCTAATAAATTCGTTCTTTCACACACAGGCTCCATTTGGGCCCTAGTTTTTCCCCGAAACTTTACAGCCCGATCGGAATATACCCAGAGGTGTTATGGGTGAAAAATTTGTGTACTAATAGGTTTTTCTGGTGTTGTAGTAAAATGAAGTTTTGAGGTATATTTTTCCATGTTTTTTAGGGCGAGAAGACCGAATGTGAAGTCGATTTTGATGAAAGAGTGAATAAATATGTTCAGCTCATAAAATTAATTTCAAAAACCTGGGATTTTGTCTGAAATCACCATCAAATTGTATAAAAACACTAGAAAAAGTGTCAACAGGTGAATCAAGACAATTAAATGGCACTATCACTGATCAAAGATAATTGGAAAAAAGAGCGTAATACGTGTTTTTGCGGGCCAAAATTGTTGGAAACCTCAGAAATAGCTCTTTACATTATCGCACATGAAGGAAACAATAAGTGAACAGCCAACATTTCTGTAGGTATGTCCAATAGAATAATAAACCCATTTGACAAGGACTTTGCAGCGTTTTTGAAGAGAATTTACCCTAGTTTAATTTAGTATGCTTAACAAAAACTGCAAAGCACGATTTTTAAATGAACCCTCTCGCTCAACACTCACCTTCAGGGACTTTTTTATGCTGTACAGGACACCCGGATGAGCAACTATGCCAAGAAAATCTAATGATCCCCCCCCCCCCCCCCCCACCCATTTTTGCTATTTTGACCGGGCTACTACTGCGTAATTCCCAGGAGTTCATGAACACTGGGAAAACATTGGTACACACTTTCTGAACCAACGAGTGTTACCTAGCGCAGCTAGGCCTGGGGGCTATTTCACTAAGCCAAAGAGACATCTCTTTCAGGTCCGACTCTCTCTTTTGGCAAAATAGATTTTTGTAGTATCCATGACAGGGTTATTCGGTAAATTTTAAAAGAGAGAGTTGGCGGCCATCTTGGCATTCTCGATCTCTTTCAGAGAGACAGCTAATTAGGTGTGTTTCCTCGAAAGAGAGAGTCTATTTCTCGTTTGTTTCACAGTGATCGTGTAATATCCTTGTTCATCCGCAACCACATCGGTAATTTTGATCGTGTATTTTTTTCATTTCATAAAGTTTCATTTCATTAAGATTAAATTTTTCATTTCAATTTTAATTAAAAATATATACATACCTAATTATTGATTTATGAGTAAAAACGTTCAAGTACAGGTTGAGGTAGGTACCTACCAACCTAAGAGTGGCCGTTCATTAGGTGTAGATACGAGTATAATACAAGCATTAAGCCCCCTAATTCGACTTTTTCTGTTTATAATTGAGACTTTTTTCAATTTCATTTAAACTTTTATCCGATTCGTGAGTAAAAACGTCCAAGTATGGATTGAGGTAGGTAGGTACCCATTGAATAGGTATTACTAAGAAATGCGTTCATTATTAAGGAATTGAACTCCAGGGGGGCACAAACATCTCGCACTTCATGGATTCCATGGCATTTTCATGCATTAGGATCCATATCTCTTTCTCAAGGTCTCTGGAGCTATTCAGTGAAATAGACAAACCCGGGAAACATTGGAGGAGACTGTCTCCCAGGGGAGACATCTCTCGCGGGAGATTTTCAAAATAGATAATCTCTTTCGACTATCTATTTTAGTGAATAGGCCCCCTGAAAACCTTTCCAATAATAATTACAATGTGAACAAATGCGTTCATACATCTCTAACCGTTTTTTCAAACAGTGGACAAAGTTTTCACACTTTCTGTGTTAATTTATTACTGCATCTAATTCATTCAATGTCAGGGCATGGAAGTTGAAAATGATGAGGCTGTCTGAGGTGGCCAAGAACTCTTCTACCGCCTCCCATAGTCAGACGCCACGGACCATGACACGTCCTCCAAATCCTGGAAACGCGAATCGCTATGATCAATTTAAACAAATTCTGAAAACGGATTTTTGTTCTCTAGACTGTAATGCAAGTGCCTATTGAGCACTTTTTGAAAATATTCTCAATTTGAACCAGTTATTTCTGGAACTGGGAGCAAAAACATTTTGCACACTTTTTGAACCAATTACCCGGAATTCTACGTAAATATTGACGAGAAATCCGTTTTCAGAATTAAAAGATCTCGTTCCTTTCTCAAATGAGTTAAACTAAATTTGGCCCCGATGGTACTGCCATCTCCTATCGCAGATTCTCACCAAAACCTAGTGGCATTTACCCCCAAGCGCGTCCGGAAAATTCCACATGTGCGTATGCGCAAACGAAAGTTACATGTAACAATTTCCAAAGAAGTCGAAGAAATTAAATTATTTTCCACCACTGTCCACCTGCACTCGGTGCTGTTCGTATTCTCTATTCATTTATTCGTGTATTTCTTTAATTTTTTCTCGTATCTTGTCATACCCACCAATACCCCGACCTTCACCCTTTCCATTTTGTTACTGCGGGTGTGCTGTACATTATGACCCCTCAAAACCATCCATGTTGTGAAAATTTGCCCGCCAAGAAAACCTCTTCAGCCGCTAAAAGAATTGTATCCATTTTGCCCGCCAGTGTTGCATGCTCGGTGCTTCGCCCCTCGCTCTTGAATGGGCAGAATATAGAAACCTGTCCCTTCCCCCTCTGTTGGATATTTACGTATCGAAACCTGATCCTCCCCCCTCTCCCCATCCTGCAATTTTTTTCGACGCTATTTGATAGCCGTGTGGTGAGGCTGTAGCCCTGTCAAAGAAGAACAAGATCAATAAGAACAAGAAGAAAAAAGAAAAAAAAAGTGAAAAATCGCGATTTTCAAACTTTCGTAACCCCGGCTTCTGGTGGTCCAGACGGCTGGACCTTGGTAAATGTCCTCAGGGGCCCCTCGTGAGTGGGTGTACGAAAAATCAACACCGGAGACCACCCAGTGGTCGAGTTACAGGGGGACTAAAAACCGTACTTCTTCTTTTGTGTAAACAGTGTTGTTGGTTGCTTTCGAGTTTTCCTGGCGGGCGGGACGCTACCGCGTCCTTTGATCGCTCCTGGTATGATTGAAAAGCCAAATTAGATACATTTCAAAGTGACTTGGATCACTTAAGTATAGAGATGCTGTAAGACGGAGGAGTGATCATCCAAGGTAGTGTATAGTTTACTAAATTATAGGTAGGTAGTTACTCGTGGTAGATATGCCATTAGTAGACAAAAACGCTAGTCACATCAAAGTTTAGCGATCTGAAAACATCGATAATTAAATTACCTCACACTGTCAGATTCAAATAAAAGTATTTGTTTACTATACTAAGAAAATTAAGTGTGAACTAGGTGTAGCAAGGCATTTAGTGGCAAGAGCTGGCTTTGCCGATTGATGCTTATCTGTTTTATTACCAGTCAACGAACAGACAATAGAGTTAAGGTTTTATTATTGTATATCGGACGTCTAGCTCGAAATTATGGTGCACACTCCCGAGGGAATGAGGGTCGTACTTATATTGACCGGGAAAATGAAAGCAGAGGAAACAAAATTTTGAGGTTTTCATCTCAACTCTGTTTCGTCTATCTGATTTAGTAAATGTGGAGTTTAGGCAGTGGACGCAGAGTTGGGTAGACGTCGAAAAGGGTTGGGCCTAGAGGCTGTAGAATGTTTTGAATCTTACTACACAGAGATAGGGGCGGAAGCTGGGGCAAGATAGAGGGGGAAAAGCTATGGTAAAGTAGGGGTGGCTGGGGGTGGAATACGGAGGCGGCACCCTGGTGGGGGACTTTCAGAATCCGAGCATGATCAGTCGGCAGGCGAGCTGGAGCGGTGGCGGTATGTCGTCATCTTAGCAGAAAAGGGGGCAACATGACTGTATATTTGCTTCTCATAGCACTGGCATTAGCTCTTTTCACTCAAGGTAAGCCCAATTTTTCGCATTCGTCGCCTTCTTATTCCGATTTTTCAAAAATATTCCGTGAAACCTCCGATCGGTCGTGCTTGAAAATTTGACCGCAGATCCTTTGTAGGGTAGTTGGGGAGGGGAGGGGAAAGGACCCACATTTCGGACCCCGCCCTACACGAGCTATGTTACGAGCGCAAATGAGAGGGGAAGGATTCTCTCCCCCCCCCCCCCCCACTCCGTCACAGCAAACCCCTCTCCTTCAGCCGTAGTTGGGAGCTCCGATCGTAATTTACTGTGCCATAATAAAAACACAGGTATATTGGAAGTTTCTCTATTTGTATAATGACAATGTCTTGAGCACAGATGAAGAAACTTTCCCATTAGCTGGAAAATCCTTTTCGGTTCCCCGGAAAGGGGAATCTGCCAATTGGAGAAAGTGAAAGTTACGAGGAATAAAAGCCTTCCTCGTACTACCTTTCCTTCACCAATATCTTCTTATTTTATTTTACATTCAATCATTCCACAACTTATTTATTTATTTTTTTTTATTTTTTTTTTCAACAATTTTTCGCCTCTTCATTCAGATTTCTAACGGAACATCTCAAGTACTACTTAATAGTCTGGTGTCTGGAAATAGTCGATGTCCTGCTAGCATTACAGTGACCATCTGGGTGATGAGTAGGCCCAATTGTCAACTTCTGATGGTCTGACTTCAGCGCCTAGCTAGCAGGATTCCGAACTTGGTGAATTCTTCCCTGAGGTTTTACCTCATAACCTACTTTCTGGGATCGTCCTCATCGGAATATCTCGATGGCAATTCCACATCCGATCACAATAACTTAATCGAAATTCCCATGATCTGCCTCACCGCGGCTCATTTGGTTCAATAGTGAGTCTTAGAATTCCGTTATCACATTCCGATGTGATAGGTATTATTGTTTTCATGAAATTGAAGGATTTGAGAGGGGGCAAGCCATTTGGTCATTTGGGAATTGTTAGATCAGGATGCACAGTTTGAAGGCGATTTTTATGAAACAATATCATGTTTCTGGAACTAATGGGAGGCGAGTTTTGTAGACAGTCAAGAATGTATTTTGGATAGGTTGTAAGGGTGGCGATTAATCCCACTCTGTTAACAATGTAAAACGTCAGAGTGACAGCCTATTCCGGGAAATATGTTAAAGCACTGGCGAGGAGATAGAGACCTGGGTTTTATGAAGCTGGACAAAATCAAAACATTCCATTCGTAAATGTTAGCAAATCAGATTCATAAAATATTCATTACATTTCCGATATTAAAATCCAGAACACTGAGTTCAGACATTGCTTCAAATATACGGACATCGATTCGCCATAGATTCCGCAAGAAGTTGAATGACCAAGTGTTGTCCAAGTGTTCGATGAGAAGGAATCCCTTTTGTTGTTCTTTAATTCTTTACTGAGGCGGATAGTTCGGAAGGATTGACCAAATCCCCTTTCATCTCTGTCCACTTTTCACTGTCCTAGTTTTGAAGGTTGATGTGTTCAGTTCAGCCAACCTGATAGCTCGACCCGTTGAGAGTGATTCAAATAATAACCCTGAGCCAAATAACTGGGACATCATTCATAGGGTTATAATGATTGATGTTTAGGCGCTGTACCGTAACATTGTTCGTTATATTCAGCGTGGGCACTTGGAGATACTTATTGTCCTAAAAGAGACCTTTATGACTCTGGTGGCCTTTTTGGTTTCGTTTAGGAGTGGAAATGTCTTGGTCCAAAACCAGAAAAATCCAGTTGGTCGATTTCCTGTTGTATTTAAATATTATATTAGAGGTTTTTATTTATTTTTCTATTTTGAGGCATACAACTCAATTTTTTAAATCTAAATACAACAACCAACAAACCCATCTACCAACAATACCTACCTACGACAAGGAGATACATCTTGAAAAAACACATTGAAAGTATTTATTAAAATAACGTTACATTGCAACTCTCTTAACGATTTGCACAACTTGTAGAATTATTGTTAAGTACCTAGTACTGTGAATTCAGGTTTTGTCAAATGCCTGTCAGAGAGGTTCACTGAATATTTCACGCATATTCATTTTTTCTATATCCTCATATATGACAGAACAGACGTATGGTTGGTCCTTTGCGTCCTACAGGTATAGTGCCCTTCCTATTTCTCCTGCCCTTACTAATCTCTAATGAATAGTTTTTTGTGACAATTTACAGTTGCAACCGCATCTTTCGTTTGACTGTAAGCGGATTGCTGTGATGGAAGTAGCCCATCTCCGAAAAACTTTAGCCGTACCCATGTGCTTTCTCATTCCTCAATAATTTGATAATTTATTCATTGTCACCAATGGGTCTGGATTAGGAGATTGGACGGTATGAATCGGGCGGTCAAATTAAACTCAAGTCATGTTATGCTCAAGCTATGCTCTTTGCTCCCTAATCTGACAGCTTCCAATATGGCATAAACAATTAGGGATCCATTGGCTTGTTAATAGGAAGAGAAAAATTAATTTTTTTTTGAGGACTCGTACTATTTCTTGTTTCACAGTTTTATAGGTTTTTGACAACTATTTTTCAGCAAAACTTGTCCAGATTTAGAAACGAGTCACCACTATAAAAAGTGCTGACTAATTCAATCTCGCTCATGATTTGAACAGTAACAACAAATCATATTTTTGCCAACCTTTAAACCGTAAAAGTTACACAGCTGAAGTTGCTTTGCAATTGAAAAGTTCTTCGATAAAAGTTGAATAGCCGCTGCTAAGTTTCACAGACGCCAAACAGAAAGGGTCTTTCGAAGGACAAGAGTGGTTGCTTGAATATGTTTTCTGCTGCGGTTAATAATGGGTTCGCTCTAAATCTCAGAGTACATTTCCAAATCATTTCGTTTCTTTCTTTCTAGCTTTTTTCATCCGATAAAACTACGGGTATGAATGGATGGAGCTCTATGGTTGGACTTTTTCTATATTTTCCATGAGCGTCTGCCCACCACTAATCAGAAAAAAATTGTGTCACGTAACTTCTCAACCCTTGACTTCAGAATCACATATCACCATGGAGTTGAAAGTGATCCCAAACATTTTATTCGCATTGACTACCACTCTGGTAACTTTATCCTCTCTTCAGGCCGACCAAATAAATAATAAAAACAACTGTAGATTCCAACACCTACCAAACATGAATGCATGTCACCCGAGGTCAAAATGAAGGGTAGCTCGTCCGGAAATTCATTTTTCTGGACATGAAGTAATAATTGGATATATCAGCAGAAAAAGGATTCTTACGGCTTAACTACGATCCCCACGGACGGTGGAGTTCGAACTCCCCTGGATTTCAAATTCGAAATCGTAGAAAGCCCATGGTTCAATACCCCGGGTGCTGGAATCCTAGAATGCCCATGGTCTCGGTGCACGACATATGCTCCAATCCCCCATCAAAAAAGGTACGTAAGCGCCACTCCCCTGTCGATTCGTTTTGACGAAAGCGCCAGTTTGCAGTGACATAAGCGCCAGTACCAGGTAACGAGTGCTGGGAAATGTGAAAAACTTCAAGTGAATAACACAAATGTTTCTAACAAATGGCACCACTGATGCCAGCTAGGCGCCGTTCCCTGCCACCATGGTGGCACCAAAAAGTAAACAGCGAAGTCTGAAGGCCTAAGAAATATGCTGTCAAAATTGCAAGTCAAAATACCCAAAACTGCGGCTTATAGAGCGGCACAGACATACAGGCATGAAAAGCTGCAAATTATTACACAAAGGTTTATTATTTTTACCTGTATAGAACCCCCTTCTGCTTAGATCACTGTTTTTTGTGGTCAATACCTGCCCTCGTCGTGCTCCCCCCAGGAAAGCCCTAAACCGAGTACTAGAGCCAGCCGGGCGATTACAGTTTCATAAATATGCGGCTTATTCAAGAATTCTATAATTAAATATTTGTGGTTATTCATGAAGCATAACGGTTGCTCAAGTTACAAAAGTACCTATCAACAAAATCCAAAATAACCACCATTCTTCAGATGATCTAATAATATCACTGAACATCCAACTCTATTTCATGAAGCCATGCGCAATTGTAATCAGGTGATCCCTAGCCATGATAAATGTGGGCTGGAAGTATACCGTTTTATTCACGATCATGTTGACAAAGCTAGTCGTTGCACACCAACGGCTGGACGTACAATGCTCCCATGTTCTCAAAAAGTTCCCAAGTTTGAAAACAATTTAAAAACGTAAAAAAACCGTACCCTTCTATTGAAAGTTTCCGAGCTACGGCTTTCTGAAATGTTCAGCCCATTTCTCACCTCTTAGAGATGACTGACAGTAACGCCGAGCTTCGCGGACCAACTAGACCCCAAATGGGGCCCGCAAAAAACCAAATTTCATTAATTTTGGTTCATGGTAAATAAGGAAAGTGCTAACTACGGCGGAAGGCGTACGGTGAACGGCGGAGGGACGGACATTTTTTAATTTCTTACCTTGCAACGGAATCCATCAAATAGGGTGGGGGGGGGGGGTAAAAATGTTCCATGCTCGATTCCAAAGGTTCATTATTGAAAATAATAAACCAAAATAGGTAAGGTATTCACCCGCAAATGTCGCTCGACTCTCACTGACGTGCGGCAATAAGCGCCAGTTTTTCGAGGTGCTATGTACCTAGTTTTAAATTGAAATGAAAGATGAGATCGATAAGTGAATGAAAACATAAACAGCATGCATAAAACCTTTAAGGAAGATAACTATTAAGATAACTATAACTAAGATTAACTATAACTAAGTATACAGTGTCTAGGCGTTAAGGAAAAAAGACTACTCTACTTATTATTTCAATTTTTTCGTTCATCATACGTAGACGTGGCCGTCTGCACGGCTTTCAGCACCTCAACAACTAAATGTACAGTTCCATGGGACAGTTTCAGTTTTACATCGTTTCACGCGACCGTCATCGCGGAACTGCCGGTCAACAAGTTGTCAACTACCTACCAAGCACCGAACGCGTTTGGTATAGTTGTGGTCATTCGCAACATCGTGAGCGTACTCTATCTGTTTTCGTTGATCGTTGATCACCTCTACATTTATTGTGTACATACTTCATACCATCGTAGCTGGCGCTTATGTCAATGCCATTCGTTGTTTACTATTTACAGTTGTACCTATCCTTGTTGACAAAGCTGGCGCTTCTGTCACACACCAAAGGTCGCTGCTGTAATTATTACGACTGGAAACAACACATTGGCGCATTTGACTCGGAACTTACCGGGGTAATGGCACCTATGTCATACACCCCCATTGTTCACCATGGTACTGGAATTGCTGGTTTATTTCCTAACTTTTGGATTATTATTTTCAATAATAAACCTCTAGAATCGACCATGAAAAAAAAAGTTTAACCCCCCCCCCTCAAAATTTGATGGCTTACGTTTCAAGGTACGTAGAATTCGAGAATGCAATAAAATAACATTTCTGGCTGTCCGCCGTACTTCGCACTTTTCTTAGTTACCATGAACAAAAATTAATGAAATTTGTTTTGTAGGTCCCGTTTGGGGTCTTGTTGGTCCTCGAAGCTCGGCGTTAGTGTCAGTCATCTCTAAGGGGTGAAAAATAGGGGTTGACATTTTCAGAACGCCATAGCTCGAAAACATTCAATAGAAAGGTATGGTTTTTTTACTTTTTTTATATTGATCTTGAACTAAAGAATTTTTGAGACCATCCGGAGCATTGTACGACCAGCCGTTCGTTTGCGCCGAAAAACTTCGTCAACGTGATTGTGAACCAAACGATATAAATCCGGCCCAGATATAATCGCTAGGGAGCACCTGATTATAATCAAGGATGGCTGTATGAAGTCGAGTTGGTTGTTCTGTGATATTATTTCATTTGAAAAATGATGGATCTTTTGGATTTTGTTGATAGGTACTTTTGCAACTTGAACAAACGTTTAAGTATTATTGGGTAAATTACTACACACCGGTAAATTATTACTTAACGGTTTATTATACTATCTGCGCAGAAGGGGCATCTACACAGGTAAATCATTACACAACAGTTTATTATTTACCTTATGCTTCATGAATAATAACAAATAATATTAATGATCGAATTATTTAATCCCACGCATTTTTATGAAACCTTAATTCCCGGGCCGGCTCCAGTACTCCATTTATGGCTTTCCTGGTGGGAGCTCGAGGGTACTGACCACAGAAAACTGTGATCTACGCAGAAGGGACATCTAAACGGGTAAATAATATACTGTTGTGTAATAATTTGCAGCTTTTTTTGTGTTGTCTGTTGATGATAAAATCGAATCGGTTTCCCGGAGGCCGGAATAGCATATACAATGTATTTGATTGGTTTCCAAGATTAAGTGGAAAGCGACAATGACGTCATTGCCGCTACTTCTCCCTCGATGCTACAGCATAACAGAACCGATACCGCGACTTCTCACGCAGTAGTATCTATGTCACAGCTCACCTCAATGTCGTGGATTATAATAAAACAAGTAGTGTCCATAGAAAGGCGGCGATGACCTCATATACTTATGTCTTGTCCGAATGAGAATATGTAGGTACCATATCATCTCCATGTCTACTTTCGAATAAAAAAATACGTGGGTATTTCATAATATATGGTGAAGGGACAACTAGGTTACGTAATTGACATATCCCCTGTGACTGACATTTTGCATGATAATAAAAGTAACAAGATATTATGACCTTGATCCAATTGAATATGGGTTAGAAAAACCTCTTCAGTGACGTTTACTGGAGGAAGGTTGCGTAAATCTAGGTTTATGTAGAAACAGTAACAGCTGTGTCACTTGAAGCTTGTATGTGTGTGCGTGTGAATGCATGTGTGATGGTGGGGGGGGGGGCTGCTCATGCTAGTGGTTTTGACAAGGGGGTACATGTGTTTAATTGTGTTGTATCGCTGCTAGCTACCTTTCTTGCATGAGTTTTTCTCCGAGCTATTCATTTCTGTAGTTTTTTGTTAGACCGGAAAAAAACTACGAAACATGTTGTCAACATTATTAATCCCAGAATTGCAGTGCTGTCGCCAGTAATTGACAGGAGTATCAAACACTAGTTTAACAAGCCGTCATACATTGTGTAGGAAAGGTCTCTGACAGCCATCAGTACCTGTCATTGTCATGACTGCTTGTGTTTCACTCTTCTGATTTCCGATTTTCCTTCTCTCCTGACTTATTCATTTCTTAGATTCAACTAAAACGAATAGTTAATACACAGTTTAAAGAAGAACAGTAAATACAAATCCAGAAGCAGAAATTCCGCTGTCAGGGCTGTAGAACCATGTCGGATATCATTATGACAATGGACAGATAAGGTTGGGAATGGCTGATGGGCATAGTACGGGAATCGTAGACACGGGTACGTGGCAAGGTGAGTTGGATGGATGGTGGAGATGATGGAGATTTTTGAGAATTGATACGGGTATAAAATCATCAATTGGATAATAATCGAGCTGGTTAGAAATCGATAGAGTTGCTTAGGGATGTATTGACAAGGCTGGGGATGCTCAGAAGTTAATGCAAATGCCATGGGGTATTAAGACATTGCAAGGTATGGATGAGACTAGCTTCGTGATGGGTGGCTATATGGAAAGGGGTGGCTAGAGAGAGAGAAAGAGAGAGAGCTGGAAATGTTGAAGGGTGGCTTGAAAAACGGATCTAATGGGAGAGTGCTATAGATAATTAGGGTTCACGATGGTTGAATAGGATTGTGCATGCTCAATGAATACGAGCGGTGTAAATGCGATTATTCAGGATCAAGCTCAATTACATCATTTAACACCCAGTATCATGCGCACACACACGCAAGCACACACATACACACACACACACACGTAAGCACACACAAACACGCACGCACGCACGCACGCACGCACGCACACACACACACACACACACACACACACACACACACACACACACACACACACACACACACACACACACACACACACACACACACAATGTTATATAGCGCGCGTGCGTGCGTGTGTCATTCCGTACGATGCCCCTTAATTTCCACGGTAAAAAATACTTTCTTATGCAGAAAAATCCGTCTCCGCAAGAGTAATGATGAGTTCGTTAACCAGCCCGATCGCTGTGTGCGCAGGGGTCCAAATTTACAAATTTTGGGTCTAAAAAAAAAAGAAAGGATTTCAGTAACATAGGCATGTGGGGTGTTATCAATCATGTTTTTAGAGGCGCTGAATCGATTGCAACTGGTGCCAGTCCGGTTAGACGCACCCAGCGTACCAAATTTACGAATTTATTTCAAGAAAAAAGGCAGATTTTTTATGTAGGCATTGTTTACCGTGTGTTTTTGGTCGCTGAATCGATTGCGAATCGTTTCACCACGCTTAGGCTGCATCAAATATCAGAATCACAAGTTTTTGGTTCAAAACAATGAAAAATGATTTTTCTGCATGACGTGCCACTCTGTTCTCAACGAGTGCCCAGTCAGGCCGTGACTGCTCTGGCGATGACCGTTAACTTAAATTCTCAACTTCAAAAATCATTTCTTTGGAAATTCGCTCCTTAAGCCATGCTGCATGACTGGATTTTTTGTTTTTTAAATTCACGGTACTTCAATTGGTAATTGTTGAAATGTGTAGTAATCTCTCTCTTTGTACCAGCAATTGTGTACATACGCCTTACATAGTATGCTACGTATCTTCTTAGTTGGTTTCAACGTGTCAATAAAAGGTAAAAAGAACGTTGATCAGCCCGCTGAAAAATAAGGAAAGCATAAGGCGCCAATTGGTTCAACTTATCGAGGTGATTTGATGAGAAATGGGGTAGGTATTCAATTTGTCTAACACAAGATTCACAACCCACCTCGACCACCTCATTTGTTCGACATAGGCAGTATCGTAGTTGGCTTGGGTTGTCGAGGCTGGGAAACAGTTTGAGGTATCGGTCCATGCACTATTGGTATTGCCATTCAGATAATCAATGAAATCGGGTTTAGAGAGGCCTCACCCAAAATCTTTGAGAACCTAAGTGAAGAAGCAGTTGGAAATGCATAAATCTTCGATAAAAAAAAATGTCAAGTTGCATTAGGTACCTATATGCGTATATATTACAGAGGACAACTGTGAATTTAAGAAACAGGGTTATTGAATAGTTTGTTTGTTTTTTAGTAGAAATAGATAACGTTTCAATTTGAAATGGGGTACCAAAATTTCATCGCGAGTGACCTAGTTCGAGCCACAAATTGGAATTGCTTGGATGGGGATAAAGGTGCGTATTAGAAACTTTGAAGAGATGTGGGCTCAGGTGGGTTCTCCCACTATACAACGTGATTTTACCAGCCTCTGCCCAACGTTCCTAGAGGTGGGAAAATACAAGGGTGCGCTACGCCCGGGCAGCGCAGTGGGACGTCACTGAGGAGTCAGAAATTGTGTCATAAGGTTCGAAAGTAAGTGAGAACCTCACTTTTCTCATCCGTTTTTCAATTACTGGATCAATCTACTCAGGAAATACGACTTGAACCATCAGTTAGTTCTACTGTGCATTTTTCACTTGAAGCTGCTGAGGTTGAACTAAATTATGTTATTCGCACAGGCTATAAATTACAGGTACAAGTGACGGATAATCTGATTTCCCATATGCTGTAATAGAGGTGAATATTTAAGAAATGTATGCTTGTGTTGCTATCTCATCAAAAATTCATTTCTTATCACTATCTGCCTAATACATACGAAAGACGATCGACACGAAGGCCAACGTTGTACACAGATCTTCGATACTCTCTTATGATTGAACTTTCTTTCACCGATTCATTATAGAACCTCTTGTTTTTCAAATCAAAGTTTTGCAGAAAGGATCTTCCCAACCCCAGAAAACGAGGTTTCCAATGTTGAAGCACCAGTAATCGGGCTACGATCAACGTTTACTTAATGTTCTTCAGGATTCGGAAAGGTGAGAGTCGGATCTTGCATATATAGGAACTTCTTACAGCTGGCTTGTGTGAAATTCGGTCCTTTGTGACGTTAGACCCGATGGACGGGGTGAGGGGAAGCTGCGCACGAACCCTACACTTGTTCCTTTCACCATGGGTTCCCCGTCACTTCGCTCGAGGGGTGAATAATACACCTATGTATTCGCTCAGCAAAAAATTTTTATAACACCCCCTCAAACTTTTTTCTCTTCCGTTTCAAGGTGCGTAGATTCCAAAAACGCTGCAAAGTCCTTGTCACATGGGGTTTATTATTCTACAGAAATGTTGGCTGTTCATTTATTGCTTCTTTCATGCGTAATAATCGAAATAGCTATTTCTGATGGTTTCCAACAATTTTGGCCCCCAAAACACAAATTAGGTAGGTAGGTACGATCTTTTTTTTTTTTCAAATTAACTTTGATCATTGGTAGTGCCATTTAATCGTCTTGATCCACGTGTTGACACTTTTTCTAGTGTTATTGTACAAACTGATGGTGATTTCAGACGATTTCGCAGGTTTTTGACTCATACAAAATCAATTTTGGGAGCTGAACATCTGGTACAACCTCAATTTTCCACTCCTTGGCCAAAATCGACCTCATGTTCGATCTTCTCGTCCCCAAAAACATGGAAAACGATACCTCAAAAGCTCATGTTACCAACATGTTGCTAAAACGCAAAAAGTACCTATTTTTACACACATTTTCACTCACAACACCCCTGGGAATATTCCGATCGAACTACTCCTGTTTTAATTTTGTATGGTATCAAGTTGGGAAAACATTGACCGAAAATTAGTTTTCAGAAAATTTTAGGCGGAGGAGGAAGATGCCGAAAACTTCGAAAATTCGCTCATATAGCCATGCTGCATGACTGTGGTTTTTATACACATTTTCACTCATAACACCCCTGGGTATATTCCGATCGGGCTGAAAAGTTTCGGGACACAACTAGGGCCCAAGTGGAGCATGTGTGCGAAAGAACGACTTTTTTAGACCGAAAATGAAGCCTGTACACGTGATACGGCGGACGGACATTGCATTTTTTGAATCTACGCACCTTGAAACGGAAAAGAAAAAAGTTTGAGGGGGGGTTATAAAAATTTTTTGCTGAGCGATTACATAGGTGTATTATTCAGAGAATAATAAACCAAAATGCAATGTCCGTCCGCCGTCCGCCGTACGCCGTCCGCCGTATCACGCGTACAGGCTTCATTTTCGGTCTAAAATAGTCGTGCTTTCGCACACATGCTCCATTTGGGCCCTAGTTGTGTCCTGAAACTTTTCAGCCCGATCGGAATACACCCAGGGGTGTTATGAGTGAAAATGTGTGTAAAAATAGTTACTTTTTGCGTTTTATCAACATGTTGGTAACATGAGCTTTTGAGGTATCGGTTTCCATGTTTTTTTGGACGAGAAGACCGAATATGAAGTCGATTTTGAACAACGAGTGGAAAATTGAGGTTGTACCAGATGTTCAGCTCCCAAAATTGATTTTTTATGAGTCAAAATCCTGCGAAATCGTCTGAAATCACCATCAATTTATAGAATAACACTAGGAAAAGTGTCAAAACGTGGATCAAGACGATTAAATGGCACTACCAATGATCGACGATAATTAAAAAAAAAGGAGCGTACCACCTAATGTAAGTTTTGGGGGCCAAAATTGGTGGAAACCATCAGAAATAGCTAGGTATTTCAATTATTTTACATGAAAGCTGTTGCTATAGGTATGGCCAATAGAATAATAAACCCATGTGACAAGGACTTTGCAGCGTTTTTTTTTTAATTTGACGATGTGGCTCTTGCCACTGAATTCGGGGGACGCAGTGAGCAACCTCCTCGTGGTGTCCCCTGGGCTTGGCGAACTTCGGGAGTCTAACGCCCTAGCATGGGATCGGACAGCCCCGGGAGTCTAAAAACGTCCTATCCCGTCGCTCGCTACCCTTGTGAGTAGGTCGGGTTGGAAAGTTCACTGGAGAGCAATTCTTGAGAGAATCAGAAGTAATCTGCTGTCCCCGTCCCACCCAACTGGCCAAGCACCTCGTCACTGTCATTACCCCTCCCCCCCCCCCCCCCCCACCAATCGAAGAGTGCTGGGCAATTTACATCAACGGAGCGGAACTCCCACCCTCTTTCCAATAATATACAGAAATCACAACTCATTACACCGGTTGGTCCAAGTGTGCTAAGGTTGCGGAAATATTGTGACCAGGATGAGAAAGGTGTTTATTCTCGAACGTCCAAATTTCCATTCGCGTCTTGAGTTTAATAAATGTTTGAAAAAACTTGTTTTCTGTCTCTCAGCGAATCCTTGCAGCAAGTATATCCACTCGAAAGAATGGCTGTAACGATCTGAAATGTGAATGGCGTTTACAGATTAGACCCTCGGTGATAACGAATGAAGGAAATTCAAATTGGGTTGTAACTTTAGTTAGTATGCGTAGCTAACGTGGAAGGAATCCTTGCAACAAGCATAGCTACGCGAATGATTGGCCGTATGGGCTGAAATTTAGAGTGGGGAGCAGGTAAAGCTAGCGAAGCGTAATCTGGCCTAATTGAAAGAGGTACATACCTACCGTATATCGTACATTTAGGCCAGCTCATTGTGGGAATCTATATCGATACAGTCCCATATCAATGTCATCTAAATCGGATACACGCTTTAATCTGCGCATACGCAAACGTAGAATCCTTTCATAGCTATAGTACTGTGCAGTGTGATAAAGTTCAGTGTGTGAGATATATGCACTTGGCCTCGACCAGTGGAGGTAACCTGAGCTCGAGTCATTGTGTACTCGATTTTGGGTTTGGGTCCAACGGAGCGGAATGAATCAGATGGGTCTTGTAGAAATGGCGTCAAAGGGCAGCGCGGTGTTTCCCAAATGCACATTCCTCTTGGTGCTCGCAATAAAACCACCAAAGTATCACCATCCGTGGGCTGGTTTGAATGAGAAACAGCTGTAACCAACAAAGCTGCATGAGTTGCAGTTACTAGAACCTGTTCAGTAGGTTTCTGGTTGTTTAAATCCTGTATGATGATTCGAATATTATATTCTAAATCTGAACAATTTCCCATTATCTAATGAGGAGCACTCGTGACTTCTGTTTATATTATTTTCCCAATTTCAAATGAAAGTAGATTCCATTCTAAGAATTTTGAGACCAATCGCTCTTACGATGAATAGTTATTTTCCTTTGACCTTTCAACATTCGGCAACGAGTGATGTCATTGCACCAATCCCGCCAGGGCGGGATCTCCTTGCCAAGTGTGACGTCACTCGTTGCCAAAAATGTGAAAGCTCATAGAAAAAATAAATATACATCGTAGGAGAGTGCGGTTGGTCTCAAATTCATAGAAGGGAACCTACTTTCATTTAAAAATATAAAAATGCGTCATGGATACTCCTCATTGAGCTCAAATTTGGCACACTGCTTCGGTTGGTAATACCTTTTTACATCTATAGGGTGGTCCCAGATCAGCCTTAGAAACGTTGAGTTCTCGTAACTTCACGCTCATCCCAAATTTACCATAAATGCTGGATACATAACTTAGGTGCATACACTTTTTTGCCATGTCATATAACAATTTTTAAATTTATTCAATTTTTTTACCAGTGTTTTAGGGTGGAAAACCATAAATTTTGAAGAGTTATAAGCCATTTTCAAAAAGAAAAACGCTGCGAATTCCTACACAACAGTTTATTGTTTTTTATAGAACTCCCTTATTTAATACATCACCCTTCTGTTACAGATCATAGCTGTCTGTGTAGACAACCTATAATATGTGTATTGTAGACCCTCTGTAGCTTAGTACCTAACCCTGTACTCGTTACTAGGTACCTACCTAAATCACGCGTTAAATGTTGCGGAAATAATTCTATCGATGGCAAACAGTAGCCGAAATGGCAAAACAAACACAAATGAAGTGCTGAAGGGAAATTGTTGATGTGGAGTTAAAAATATACAGTCCCGGTTGGGTTTCGTCTCCGGATGGTCTCAAATATTCAACAAAAGAAATCAAACTATTCAAAAATGCGAAAAAACCCACACCTCAAAATACAGTTTTCCGAGATAGGAATACTCGGGATATTTCAGCCCCTATTTTTCACACCTTAGAGTTGAGTGACCGTAACGCCGAGCTTTGAGGATCAACTAGAACCCAAACGGGACCAATATACTATAATTTTTTGTGGTCGATTCCAAAGGTTCATTATTGAAAACTATTAACCAAAAAATGGGTAGAATTTGAGTTCTGGGTGTTAAAAATCTATATATATTGCTGAAAGCCACCAAACATAATTGTTATAAATGCACTAGTACAATGGTGGACCTGAAATATATAAGGACTGTTTCAATAGTTAAAAATAGGTAGGCTCATAAGAAAAGTTGGTCATAATATATGAGTTTTTGGGGATCAAAATCTTCGAAAATTGCTAAAAGTCAGATTCAAGAATATTCGAATATTCGCTCATATATATGCTGTATGACCGAAACTTTTCCAGCGCGCTTAGTGGATATCTCAGTGAAATAGTGATGGCTATATACGTTCGCCCCTCCTGTCTACTTTCCTCTAAGGCGATTGATTAATGGTGATTTTTCAATTTATATTTTGAGATAGCAACGTTAGTTTTTATAGTTAATAAATTATTATCGTTTTTTCTTCTTCTATATTTGAGACAGCGGTTAACCGGCGATCAAATAGACCACTCCGACGCACACAAGGATAATCTAACCGATTTAAATATAACGGAATTATTGTACCATTCTGTTATTTCTTACTTGATTGAAGATTCCCGGAAATCACCGTGGAAAATAATAATTTCCAGAGAATGGACTTATTTCGTTTTTGGAGAATGGAATTGTTGCTCCATTCACTTGATTGAAGATTCCCGAAAATCACCGTGGGAATTACTGTTATATCAAGAAGGGATACTGAAATATAGATTCACCGAATCTAATCAGAGAATGGACTTATTTCGTTTTGGGAGAATGGATTATTTTGACGGAGAATGGCGAATCTGGGTTATGTAGGTTTTCCTGGGTATGGCAACCACGAGAGTGGTGGCACTTTCCCAGTGAACGTTGAAAAGCGCTGACTGATGATAATGTCGAGCAATGATTTCAGGACCCCGTGAAATAAATTACTCTGCCCCCAGTTCTTTCTTCCCCTCCCGTTGCGGTGAGCGAAAATAATCTTGCCTTTTAACGATGGTTCGTTGACAAGAAACTTTTCATCGAGTTTACATACCAGCGAACTTGAGAGGGCCAACGCTTGCAGAAAAGATGTAAGAAGTGAGAGAGGGCTGTTGGCAGAGGTAGCAACGTAATTAGAAGAAAATACATAGATGCACGCCTCACCCACATTCATCAGAACTTTAACTTTCATTTTCAATAAAACAAACTTGGAAAAAAATGTATAACATTGGTTTTTTAAAGCTGCATTGTAATAAGAAGTAGACCAAAACTACTATTAATTAATTTCCTCAGTAATCAATCAGTATTCACCAGCTTCATTAGCACTATAATCATAAACAATTTACAATTTCAAATACGAAGGTAATCCATAAAATAATGAAATCTCCTTTTTTTAGAAATGCAAATTAAATCAGGTAATTAGCTCAGTAATGCAAAGATAAAAAGTAAGTACAAGTAATTGACTCATTCCTAAGCCTGAATGATCCCGAACTACTGGTAGGTACGGCGTCCGCTCTACAGGGTGTTCCATTTCATACGCACCACCCGTTTCTTCTCAAACCAAGATAATATATTTCCAAAATCCAAAAAAAAAAACTGTCTAGCTATTTTTCATCAGGATTCTAAACATCATGGTCACGCAGTATGCGCAATCCACACCAACTTCCTCATTTAAGAGCGGAACCCTATTTTGGTTTATTATTCTGTGAATAATACACCTATGTATTCGCTCAGCAAAAAATTTTTATAACACCCCCTCAAAATTTTTTCTTTTCCGTTTCAAGGTGCGTAGATTCCAAAAATGCAATGTCCGTCCGCCGTCCGCCGTACGCCGTACGCCGTCCGCCGTATCACGTCTACAAGCTTCATTTTCGGTCTAAAAAAGTCGTTCTTTCGCACACATGCTCCATTTGGGCCCTAGTTGTGTCCCGAAACTTTTCAGCCCGATCGGAATACACCCAGGGGCGTTATGAGTGAAAATGTGTGTAAAAGTATGTACTTTTTGCGTTTTAGCAACATGTCAGTAACATGAGCTTCTGAGATATCGTTTTCCATGTTTTGGGGGACGAGAAGACCGAATATGAAGTCGATTTTGAACAACGAGTGGAAAATTGAGGTTGTACCAGATGTTCAGCTCCCAAAATTGATTTTTTATGAGTCAAAATCCTGCGAAATCGTCTGAAAACACCATCAATTTGTAGAATAACACTAGAAAAAGTGTCAAAACGTGGATCAAGATGATTAAATGGCACTACCAATGATCAACGATAATTTAAAAAAAAAAAAAAAAGGAGCGTACCACCTAATTTATGTTTTGGGGGCCAAAATTGGTGGAAACCATCAGAAATAGCTATTTCAATTATTTTACATGAAAGCAACAATAAATGAACAGCCAGCATTTCTGTAGGTATGGCCAATAGAATAATAAACTCATGTGACAAGGACTTTGCAGCGTTTTTGGAATCTACGCACCTTGAAACGGAAAAGAAAAAATTTTGAGGGGGTGTTATAAAAATTTTTTACTGAGCGAATACATAGGTGTATTATTCACAGAATAATATACCAAAAAAAAGATGTTTTCCGTAAAAAACAACGGAAGCGCCCCGTAGATTGGCACTAAATTACAGTTCATGGAATCACCCTCAGAAGTGGTGCATCCGTAAATATTATGCGGTCACGGATGCACTCTATAAATTTATCCGTAAACTCTATCTTGTTGAAGGATCGTCAACGGAAACACCCGTGGTTTCCGTGGTGTACTATTTCGGCAAAATCAACGGATGGTCATTTTCGCGGGAGTACTCCGAAAATCCCCGTGAAAGTGTAGTGATTTCCGTTGTTAATCCTTCAACGTTCCGTCGCACGCCCGTGGTTGTACCGTGACTTTGTACGGGTCGCCATAGCCCCACCCTTGACTAACCCAAGCTCAAGCTCCTCCGTTATGTCGCCTTCAAGTTGGGGATACCGGCCGATGGTGTGGATTACGCGCGGCTGTCGGCGGTTTATGGCCTCTCTAGTCTGGAGAACCGTAGACTGCTGGCAGATGTGGTGTTCTACCACAAGCTGGCGAATGGCGTGCTGGACTGTCCTGCTCTGCTTGCCAGGATTCATCTTAACGTGCCAGGCTACATTACCCGCCATGCACCACTGTTCCACGTCCCCTTTGCTGCGCACAACTACATGCTTCAGCGCCCCCTTTGCCGGATACCGCGTGTGGTCAATGCCTTCCTCCAGAGTTCGTCATTCGACTTCTTTGCCGATCCATCGTCTTCCCTCAGGCGCCATTTTTCAGCTTACCAATGCCAGTGAAGTTTGGTTGTCTTTTTCTTATAATTTAATCATTCATTTATTTTTTCCTGAGTTTGCAACTCCTTTATTCAACTATTGTAAATTGGCTTAGCCGTACTATAAAATAAAAAAAAAATATATAAAAAACCCGCAACACTCCATCGCCTCCCCGTAGCCCATCCATGATTTTCCCGTGAATATCCGTGGACTCTCCCTAGATTTTCTCTAGCCCACCCTTGACTAACCCGCAACACTCCATCGCCTCCCCGTAGCCCATCCATGATTTTCCCGTGAATATCCGTGGACTCTCCCTAGGTTTTCTCTAGCCCACCCTTGACTGTCCGTGCCCTTCCTTCACACCTTCAGTGACTCACCGTCGATTTTTCCGTGGAGCATCTGGAGGCCTATTCACTAAAATAGATAGTGGAAAGAGATTATCTATTTTGAAAATCTCCCAGGAGAGATAGTCTCCACCGGGAGACAGTCTCTTCCAATGTCTCCGGGGTTCATCTATTTTACAGAATGGCTCCAGTGACCTCAAGAAAGATATATGGATCCTAATGCATGAAAATCCCATAGTATCCATGAATTGCGAGATGTTTGTGGCCCCGGGAGTTCAATTCCTTAATAATGAACGCATTTCTTAGTAATACCTATTCAATAGGTACCTACCTATCTCAATCCATACTTGGACGTTTTTACTCATGAATCGGATAAAAGTTTAAATGAAATTGAAAAAAAGTATCAATTATAAACAGAAAAAGTCGAATTAGGGGGCTTAATGCTTGTATTATAGATATATCTACACCTAATGAACAGCCACTCTTAGGTAGGTAGGTCCTACCTCAACCCGTACTTGGACGTTTTTACTCATGAATCAATAATATGTATATATTTTTAATGAAAACTGACCTGCCTTTATGAAATGAAAAACGCTGCAAAGTCCTGGTCACATGGGTTTATTATTCTATTGGACTTACCTACAGAATTGCAGACTGATCATTTATTGATTCTTTCATGTGAAATAATTGAAATAGCTATTTCTGATGGTTTCCACCAATTTTAGCCCCTAAAACACGGATTAGGTGCCTACGCTCTTTTTTTTTCAAATTATCTGTGATCATTCATAGTGCCATTTAATCGTCTTGATCCACGTGCTGACACTTTTTCTAGTGTTATTATACAAATTGATGGTGATTTCAGACGATTTCCCAGCTTTTTGACTCATAAAAAATCAATTTTGGGAGCTGAACATTTGGTAGAACCTCTATTTTCCACTCTTTGGTCAAAATCGACTTACTATTCGGTCTTTTCGTCCCCAGAAACATGGAAAACGATACCTCAAAAGCTCATGTTACTAACATGTTACTAAAGCACAAAAAGTACCTATTTTTACACCCCTGGGTATATTCCGATCTGGCTGCAAAGTTTCGGGACACAACTAGGGCCCAAATGGAGCATGTGTGCGATAGAACGAATTTTTTAGACCGAAAATGAAGCCGGTACACGTGATACGGCGGACGAACATTGCATTTTTGGAATCTAGGCACCTTGAAACGGAAAAAATTTTGAGGGCGTTTTATAAAAATTTTTTGCTGAGCGAATACATAGGTGTATTATTCGCAGAATAATAAACCAAAAAACACCATCAAAATTACCGATGTGGTTGCGGATGAACGAGGCTATTACACGATTCATCACTGTCAAACAAACGAGAAATAGACTCTCTCTTTCGAGGAATGACACCTTATTAGCTGTCTCTCTGAAAGAGCTCGAAAATGCCAAGATGGCCGCCAACTCTCTCTTTTAGAAGTTACTGAATAACCCTGTCATGGATACTATAAAAATCTCTTCTGCCAAAAGAGACAGTCGGACCGAATAGAGATGTCTCTTTGGCGCAGTAAAGATCCTCGTGTCCCCGTAACCATCCGTGGACTAGCCCTAGGTGTTCTGTAGCCCACCCTTCACTGACGTGCCCTTCCTTCATACCTTAAAAAATGACTTACCGCTGATTCTTCCGTGGATTTTCTGTAGCCCACCCTTCACTATCCTTAATGCTTCTGTGCCCTTCCTTCAATGATCCGTGATTGTTCCGCAACATATTTGACAGACGGTCGAGGGGATCACGGCGGATGGTTAACGGACAGGCTAAGGAAGCGCAACCCTCCATTGCCTTTCCGTTGAGGATGCCCCCATAGAAACATACGGGCCCTTCATGAACGAGCAACGGAGAGACGCGTACTACCTTCACCTCCCCGTCAACCGGTTAACGGAGACGTCGAGGCAGTGCACGTCTCTCCGTCATCCTCCTCCGTCATCGTCCGTAAAGGGTACCTACGTAACCATCTACAGAGCATCCTTTACGGACGAGCTACTGGGGATGACGGAGAGAAGTCCGCTGCCTCAATGGCTACCACTAACCGATCGTCGGAGCGGTAAAGGAAGTGCACGTCTCTCCGTTGCTCGACCGTCAGGGATCCGTAGAAAGCCCCAATTACACCTGCCGAGTACTGGGCCGAGACAGTGCACTCGGCCGAGTAAATCGCAGTGTGATCGTCCCATACAGTACTCGGCCTAGTAAGGGGTGAGTGATTTTGGGCGAGTCAGTGAATAGAACCATGTTCTATTCTCTCGGCCGAGTAGGGACCCCTACCCCCTCCCCAACCAATCATCCACTCGCTCAGTTGCTTCTCGGCCATCCACTCGGCTAGTGTAATCAGGTTTGGCGGGCGAGCGCGCCTTGTGGTTTATTATTCTGTGAATAATACACCTACGTATTCGCTCAGCAAAATTTTTTTATAGCACCCCCTCAAAATTTTTTCTTCTACGTTTCAAGGTGCGTAGATTCCATAAATCCACCGTATCATCCATATCTACTTCATTTTCAGTCTAAAAAATTCGTTCTTTAACATACAGGCTCCACTATGGCCCTAGTTGTTTCCAGAAACTTTCCATGTTTAGGTTCTAACGAAGTTTCAGCCTTAAATTTACGTTAAATCGTCTTTTTTCCGCGCACAGTTTGGGTCCCGATTTTGGAACACATTTGGGTCCTAGTTGTGCTTCGAAGCTCGGCCGCCCGAACGGAATACACCCAGGGGTATTATTGGGGGGGGGGGGGGGGGTGGAATGGGTGTAAAAATAGGGTTTTTTTTCACACCTTGTGAGATATCGTTATCCATGTTTTTTAGGGCGAGAAGACCGAATATGATGTTGATTTACACTAAAGAGTGAGGAATTGAGGTTGTACGAAGGTTCAGCTCCCAATATTCATTTTTTTATGGGTCAAAAACCGGGGCAACTGTCTGAAATCACCGTAAAGTAATACAATAACACGATAAGTAGTATTAACAAGTGAATCAACACAATTAAATGACACTATAAATGATGAGAGGTAAATTGTAAAAAAAATAAAAAAATATATAGGAGCCTAATTTGTGTTTTTGAGAAACAATAAATGAACAGCCAACATTTCGGTAGGTAAGTAGGTACTATCACTAGTAGGCAGGTACTAACCTACGGAGGGTCTGCGATTCACATAATATGTATAGAGTAGTACATATTACATTGCACATTACATCGTACATATTGCATTGGGTTATCTATACAGAGAGCTGTGATCTGTAACAGAAGGGTATTCTGTACAAAATAACAAACCGTTGTGCTGGGATTTGCAGCGTTTTTCTTTTTACTTCGCTGTTTCATATATTGCGCGGAACACTACAAGACGCAACTGTCTCGTCGCTGAAATGTAATCACCTACTCGCCCCGATGTAGGTGTAATTAGTAAGGCCTACCGAGTAGCTCGGCCGAGTAGTCGGTGGAGTACTCGGCCGAGCTACTTCGATGGGGCGAGTGGGTGGTTACATTACGCTGGGCAGAGACGAGACAGTTGCGTTGTGTAGTGTTCCGCGTCAACAGCGCACAGCGATGTAAAAGAGAAAACGCTGCAAAGTCCTTGTCACATGGGTTTATTATTCTATTGGACATACCTACAGAAATGCTGGCTGTTCATTTATTGTTGCTTTCATGTAAAATAATTGAAATAGCTATTTCCGATGGTTTCTACCAATTTTGGCCCCCAAAACTTAAATTAGGTGGTACGCTCCTTTTTTTGGTTCATTATTCTGTGAATAATACACCTATGTATTCGCTCAGCAAAAATTTTTTATAATACCCCCTCAAACTTTTTTCTTTTCCGTTTCAAGGTGCGTAGATTCCAAAAATGCAATGTCCGTCCGCCGTACGCCGTATCACGTCTACAGGCTTCATTTTCGGTCTAAAAAAATCGTTCTTTCGCACACATGCTCCATTTGGGTCCTAGTTGTGTCCCGAAACTTTTCAGCCCGATCGGAATATATCCAGGGGAGTTATGAGTGAAAATGTGTATAAAAATAGGGACTTTTTGTGTTTTAGTAACATGTTAGTAAAATGAGCTTTTGAGGTATAGTATTCCATGTTTTTGGGGGACGAGAAGACCGAATATGAAGTCGATTTTGACCAAGGAGTGGAAAATTGAGGTTGCACCAGATGTTCAGCTCCCAAAATTGATTTTTTATGAGTCAAAAACCTGCGAAATCGTCTGAAATCACCATCAATTTGTATAATAACACTAGAAAAAGTGTCAACACGTGGATCAAGACGATTAAATGGAACAATCAATGATCAAGGGTAATTTGAAGAAAAAAAAAGGAGCATAGTACCTAATTCAAGTTCTGGGGGCCAAAATTTGTGGAAACCACCAGAAATAGCTATTTCAATTAATTTACATGAAAGAAACAATAAATAAACAGCCGGCATTTCTGTAGACCAATAAAATAATAGAATAATAAACCCATGTGACAAGGACTTTGCAGCGTTTTTTGGTTTATTATTCTGTGAATAATACACCTATGTATTCGCTCAGCAAAAAATTGTTATAAAACCCCCTCAAACTTTTTTCTTTTCCGTTTCAAGGTGCGTAGATTCAAAAAATGCAATGTCCGTCCGCCGTATCACGTGTACAGGCTTCATTTTCGGTCTAAAAAAGTCGTTCTTTCGCACACATGCTCCACTTGGGCCCTAGTTGTGTCCCGAAACTTTTCAGCCCGATCGGAATATACCCAGGGGTGTTATGAGTGAAAATGTGTATAAAAACCACAGTCATGCAGCATGGCTATAAGAGCGAATTTTCGAAGTTTTCGGCATCTTCCTCCTCCGCCTAAAATTTTCTGAAAACTAATTTTCGGTCAATGTTTTCCCAACTTGATACCATACAAAATTAAAACAGGAGTAGTTTTACGCAAAGTAAAATTTGGGGTGGAAGGAGGGGGAGGGGGAAATCAAAAATGTTTTGAATACCATAAGAGTAGGTATTGGGTACGTAGGTAACAAATTTTTTGTTCCATTTTTTGCCGAGTAACACCTCGGTTTGTAGATTTTCCAACGCTGAACACGATGGTGAAGTCAGAATTGCGATATCCCATTCCGTTATCAGATTAGAGCAGACGAACCAGGAAGAACATCTCAAGAAATAACCACGTTCCTTCATCTTCAAAGTGCTCCAGTTTGAGAACGGAATGAGATATCGCAATTCTGATTTCACCATCGTGTTCAGCGTACAAAAACCTTTAAAATGAGGTGCCACTTGTCAGACTTTTTCATTTTGGGAATTTATGGGTAATTTTCCCCCCCTAAAACTCCCCAAACTCCCCCTTAGGGTGACCCGATTCTGCCCATCTTCGAACTTAGCCTGTCGATTGCCAAGACAGATTTTTCGTGCAAATTTGAACTTTTTATCTCAATTCTTTCGAGAGTTATCGTCTGGAATGACACATACATATATAAATATATAAATATATAAATATATATATAAATATATAAATATATAAATATATAAATATATAAATATATATATATATACATATAATTTTTGGTGTCTTTCGGCAGGGAATTCAGGATGGTCTGAAACGGATTTTGGTATAAAAATCTTTCGGAAATTCGAGTTTTAAAAATTTTGGACCGAGAACAATAGCTTCTTTTTCTTCGAAAATTCGCTAAAATAGGCACTATTTGCGTTTTAGCAACATGTTAGTAGCATGAGCTTTTGAGGCATCGTTTTTCATGTTTTTGGGGACGAGAAGACCGGATATGAAGTCTATTTTGACCAAAGAGTGGAAAATTGAGTTCTACCAAATGTTCAGCTCCCAAAATTGATTTTTTATGAGTCCAAAAGCTGGGAAATCGTCTGAAATCCCCATCAGTTTAAATAATAACCCTGGAAAAAGTGTCAACACGTGGATCAAGACGATTAAATGGCACTACCAATGATCAAAGATAGTTTAAAAAAAAGGAGCGTACCTAATTTGTGTTTTACGGGCCAAAATTAATGGAAACCATCAGAAATAGCTATTTCGATTATTACGCATGAAAGAAACAATAAATGAACAGTCAGCAATTCTGTAGGTATGTCCAATAGAATAATAAACCCATGTGACAAGGACTTTGCAGCGTTTTTTATTTTAGATTCGGATTCTACGTACTAATGTTTCATTAAAAAAGACGGTCACCTGAATTTTTGAGTGCTCCAATTTTCCCATAATGTGCGCGAAACGCAAAAAAAACCTTTAAAAAAACGAGTTTCGTGGGTGAAATAAATGATCAATTGTGATATACATGACTTTAAAATGTTTACAATTTTATTGATGTTCATTTTTCGATTTTCGCATTTCTGAGAGCGCAGATACGGCAAAAGGGGCACAATTTTTCGGGTAAGAGTGTATCGTAAAATGAATGTGAAAACGTTATTCAGCGGTAAAAATACATGAAAATGGTGTGTCACTTGATTCAAAACATTCTGTGCGCAATTTTCGGATTTGTGCACTTTTGCGCATATTGGCGCTCTTAAAAATGAGTGAATTGTCAATGAACATTACCAAGTTATTCAGCGTTAAAAATCACATGAAAATCATCCGACCTATCATATTGGTATTCTATTACAACACAAAACTCGGATTTTTGCTTTTCGCACGAATTACGAACGAATTTTACGCACTAAAAAAAGCAAGTGATGTGTAGGTACATGATATTATACTTACTCGATTATTTACTTATTCGGAATCGGATCACCTTACATAGATAGTTACTGATTGTCTTACCTCATGATAACTGGACATCAACAAATTTTCACCAGATAAATCCCTATTTTGGACCTCATAAATATTGGTTATGTGATGGCATTATTCAATTCAGTGCTCTAGGAATTTACGGGTAAATTATGTTTTACCGCACGTAGTACCCACTTGTAAAATACATACTGTTAGTATCCTACACCTACAAGTTAGAGGTATTTACATATATAAAGGGTGATGCACGGCCAAATCTTTTGCCAAACTTTCAGATACCTACCTTATACGCTTACGACGATCATGAATAGGTACACCATATTTTAAGGGATCATGACGTCAACCATTTTGAGGCAAAAAACCATTTTCCCTTTTTTTTAGTTTTTTTGAGCGAAAAACTCCATTAGCAATACTCCAGTTAAATCATACATCGGAATCAATAAAGTAGGAATTGAATTGTGCACATAATGAGATCAAATTCGGCTTCTACCGTCCGTAGTTTCAGTTGTCAATGGATTTTTGAAGTTCATGGAGAATTTGGAAAACTCAAATGCAATTTTCGGACAAAGATTAGCATAAAAGGTTTCTAGTGTCAAAGAATTCCATTTTCTATATGGTAGATACAATTTTAGCGCCCACAGGAATCATTGAAATATGCTTCATTACTTTTGGAAACAGAAGAGGTTATGATTGTGAAAATTCCGTCCGATAACTTTCCAAAATTCTATTTTGTATTGATGATAAGTGGGAAATAATTAACTGGTACGCAGAAATTTACATCATTTACCCACCCGGTTCGGTAACATGAACTGCTCTAAGCACAGTGAGGTCATCACATCATTCCGATTAAAAAAATGATTCATCCTGCCTTGCGCGAAGACAAAACAGTTAAGTAAGATATCATCTATATCTACCTTTGAATTAAAATCTGAAAAAATACCTGGGTATAGACCATTGTTATGAATCATACGGTGAGTAACAAATCGTAAGACGGGACCGATACCGCCCAGCCGATTCCGGGATTTTTCCTTTCATAACTAGTATGTGGCCAAGACACAGATAATACTTCAAGTGCCATTATACTTAGAATCGGCAACTTTAGTTGGAGGGGGAGGGGGGCTTTCTTCGTATAGGTAACACTACATATCTTATTCGTATCTGTAACATGATTGTAAAGACCACTAACACACAAAAACCCTCGATAGGTAAGAGCGAAAAGAATGGGCAGCTGTGTAGATAATCGTATTTGAGGTTTGCGCTTGCGCATTGGCTACGATTCAAGCCAATTTTATGAAACTATACAATTCTTTATCCGAGAAAGCCCCCAAAAACCCACCAAATTTGAGCTAACTGGTGCCTTTGGTCCGTGTCGGGCGAATTGGTACCTCAGATTTGGTTTTCGCATGCGCAGTAGCGATACTAATCATCCCAACGCGGTGAAAGTAATAGGGAACCATCTAGAAGCTACAGCCCAACCACCCGCCGAATCTGAGCAAATTCGAGCCATTGAATCATGGCAAATTGATTACCTTAGATTTTATGTCTGCGTATGCGCAGTTGGTTTACTAATGGTCCGATTGCAACAAAATTCGTAGAGGATCTTATTGAAGCTCCCCCCCCCCCACTACCCACTGAATTTTAGCAGAATCGGACCATTGGCTTGTGAGTAATGACGAGTATCTCGGATTTCGCGTTTGCGAATGCGCAGTGGTCATACCATTGATCTGATCGTTCTGGCATTCATATGGGATCAACTAGGGCCCAACTCGCATGACTTCTAAAAATATCAGTACAATCGTATTACAAGTGAGAAAGTTATGCATGTGAAGAGGATATGCGAACACACAGACGGACAGACAGACAGCCCTGACCTAACCTAACCTAAACTAATCAGTTCTGATACCTCTAAAACGCTGAACACGAGTGCAAATTTTGATTTTGGAGACAACAAACTATTCCGTCACAAAAATGAAAACAATGCTTCCGCCACCTTGGTACAATGTGAAGCAAAAGGTTTTCCCAACAAGAGTGATGTAACTAGTTAATATTGTGCTATGCCTTCGTTGGCCAAACCAACACAAATAATCTCACTAAACAGGTAAATATTCGTGTTCTGCTACCCCATGGCATGCCTTGGGTAGCAGGCATACCACACTCGAATCTATCACTCGGATGCCACTGATTACTTGTATTTACTTGCTGCGCCAAATAAACAAAACTGTCGAGCCTAATGTCATCGACTGACCTCCATCCTGAATGCGATGAATCTTATTTAATAAAGTTCCTTATAAAGAGCTCCCCAAATTAGACTTTTGGTTTCCATTAATTCGTAGAAAGCAGGAAATGATTTTATTCAGTTCGGCCGTCCCAAATAACATAATATGAGTTGGCGGTGGTTTCTGAGGTGAGCTAAACTTTTGGGTGCCAAAAAACCGAAAAATTATGGCACTTTCAATTTTTTGGGTTATAGCAACTGAAGGGTGGGTGAACCGTACATAAAAGTTTACTCCAATCAACAAGTTACTCCAAACAAATTAAAGAGCATTAAAGTCTGCGTCGAATGATCTCCTTCAACATCAAATTTGGGTGTGATCCATTGCTTTTGACCTACAAATAATTCCGAGTTCATCATTCTGCTTGAGTGAAGTGCTTCACTGCAGGATGTGCGGTCGAGGAGGACGGTATTTCACCAGTAAATTGGTATCCACGAACTGGGTTACTCCTCCTTCAATACTCGCTGAGTCCGTTGGACGATATGAAGCCTTCGGACATGAACTAGGTGTTTTTCTTCTTCCCACTGCACCCTCCCACTTCCCACCCCTGAATCTCTACAGCAACCCATTTTTTAGTGTTTGCCGTCTCCCTCTAAACACAGCATCCAATAAACTCCACCCTAGGACGGCTACGTGGAGCATCGTCTTTCCCGTTCCAAGACCTTTCACTTCTTCCATATAAACCTCGTGACGTCATAGGGTACACCAATCAGTTCCGAGTCATAATATAGCTACATCATGAGAAACTTCACAGGTACATTTTCATATATCTACCGTCATTGGCCATAGTAGTAGAAAAAACAGCTGACCTGTTTCCATATGGGATCATTCACTTTTTAGGTGTTGCTCTTACATTTGAATTACGTTGTATATTTTGGACGAATAAAACGTATTAATTTCAAGGCATGACTTTAATAGCGAATTCACAAAAATTGCGCTGTCTACGGAAAAATAAATTTTAGTGGCACAAAGTTCCACTCTCCAAGAAACTGCCTCCGGTTTGGTTCCATTTGGCAAACACCTAACTGAGATTCAAGTAAAATCGCAAGCTCTGTCATTTTTAAAGTTTTGGAAACCTATAAAGGTTGGCGACGACCCACCGGCAGCTAAGTTCGACGGAAACTGACGTACGAACTAAATCACTCGATATCGACACCTGTTTCAAATAAAAGACAATTTTTTTACTTCCCTTCATCTTTACACTTTCAACCGTGGAAACGGTGATACGGGAAGACGGACCAATGAATTGAAGCATCTCTTCCCGTAACGTGTAGTTCTTCGCGTACACAGGAAGAGCTACTTCATCCCGTACATGTTAAGAACTTCGCGTATACGTGTAGAGAATGCTTGACGGTCTTCCCTTACCATCTTGGCGTATCAATTCCATAGTTGAACGTGTAAATATGACGGGATGTCATATTTACGTATACGTAGAGTTCTTCCCGTGTGCGCGAAGAACAACACGTTACGAAAAGAGCAGCGGGTAGGAGCGCTTCCTTCAATCTCACTGGTCCGTCTTCCCCTATCACCGTTTCCACTGTTGAACGTGTAAAGATGACGGGAAGTACAAAAACTGTCTAATAACGGATACCTAATTACAGTGCCAAATACCCTGCCATAAAGGTTTCGGTGATCGAACCATCGTCAGTAACAAACAAGTTGTTGTGCATTTTGTTCGTATCCAGCTGATGAAGTTAACGCTTCGTGACTTTTTTTTTTTTAACCTCAAACTGGTGCTCATTTATTTTCGCTTTTAAAAATTTGGTCAAACAAGTCATTTGCCTTCTTGAAAGAGAAGCGGCCTCTTGAAAATCCTATTTACTGGGCAACTCCAGGAGCACCCATCGTCAAACCAAATGGCAGTATACGTCATTATGCGGACTTTTGTCGAACAGTTCATGATAAAATAGTAGCAATCCACACTCATTAATTGAATTGTATAAGGTTCTAGAACAAATTAATTTGGATGCTGGAGGGGAGGTCCTGAAATTTGCTAACCGATGTCAGAAGTGCATTTTTTCATATTCCCACGACACAAAGTACTTCAGAGGTCTAATGCCTGGCAAACCTACACTGAGATTGTTACAACTCCAAATCCAGTTGAAACATTTAAACTCGTTCAAGACACAGTTATGTTGCTTGGATATATATCAAACATTCGTGGAATTCGGGAAACGCAGGAAAAAATTTAATCAATAGTTGCGAGCAAAACTCCTAAAAGTATCCAATCAGTTAAACAATTCCTTGGTATGTCAACATGTTTTTTAAATCATCATACAATGGGTGATGATTCGACTCACTGAAATTAATTAATACAAACAGAATTAATTCAATAGTTAGAATTAATTCATACAATTAGTTTTTGCCCACCTAAATGATGTTGTTGACATCAGAGAGCCTAAGCATTTCGCTTTTATGGTTATAAATAATTCTCATATTGACCGAGAATATTGGCTATAAAATGGACAGTTTCCCGATCTGTACATCATCTGTATGGAAGAAAATGTATCTTGGGACGCGAGAGCTTCCCGCCCGTCAAGAAACCGAAAAACTTGAAGGGACCAAGAACATTGTTTACCAAAGAACAAGTTGTAGGGTTTTTGTCCCCCCATTTGAGGCATGGTGAGGGGAGAGAGGAGGGGTTGAAGAGCTGAAATTTGACACATTTGTTCATTTGAGCTCCCTGAGGAAGTGGTCAAAACCTGACCAAATCGGTTAAGTAGAAGCTGGCTTATATCTGTTTAAACAGGTTGGAATTTATGGTAAAATAACCTAATCCTCCCAAAACAACCCTGTTTTAAAAATTTATCCGCCAAAAAAACCTCCTCAGCCGCAAAAAAGATTGATACCCATTTTGCCCGCCCAAGTAGCATGCTCAGAAACCTGCTCCTCCCCCTCGAACCCCAGTTTCTTTGTTTCTTTCAGAGCTGTTCGGCTGAAGCTTTTTGTTTGGAGAGCAAATAACCGTAAACGATCTAATTGCTTGTTAGCATTCTCGAAAATTTAACGTGCGATTCAGTCAAATGACTGAACGGGTAATGAGACTCGGCTCTGTTATGAAGGAGTGAGACAGGGCGAGCGACGCTATTGATCGTCTGGTCACGGGAGGCTGTGCAAGGTGGTAAAGAAACCCATTTCGTCTCTTGATTTGTACCTACCTACATATTGAAAAACTCCTAATTCTGTTACTGTAAATAATCTACCATACGAGTGATGGTAGCGCTCTTGTCTCTTATTCCACCTGCTATTATAATAATTATAATTATGATATTGATGATTATTGTCAATATTGTATCCTCAGCCAGTGTCATTTAGATCTTCACCATAAGGCCAACTGGTTTTTTTCTTCTTCATACTATTTGGACTTTGGAGCAAGACTTGTAGAATTCAGGTTAACTGAATACCGTGCCGCCAGAGTATATATGCACATATAATAAGTGTATATTGTACTGGATGAAATCATCAAGTAGGGTTTCATGTTTTCGTTTTCATACTGAAATGTATATGAAACTTTTCCAATTCAATTCTGCAGACCAATCGATTCCAGTATGTGTAGACTTAAAGGCTTTACTGCAATTGCCATAAGGGCAATGATGAGTATACGATGAATGATCGTGCAAAAAATCTTGTTTGAATTCATCATAATAAAATTATTATTAAAAGAGAAGAATGTCTGGTACAACAAAATTGTTAAATACACAAAGTTCAAGATCCCCACAAATCAGGTTTTGCGGTTCGTCCCATCGACGTCGGATTTCTGTATTACAAGTTACCAACATTGTTACGACTCCGGAAGGCTGTACTACGACTATAAATTACGTTATTGACCACGACGTCTTTCCGACGTCGGATTAGTAAGTGAAACACTTGTTGTATAGCTGCTGAGGTTGTACCGAAGTCGAACATTTATAATATCTACATCTATGCGCCGCCGTGACGTCTCGATTTCATATTACATAATTATATATATATTGATCCGACGTCGTGATTTCAGTATATATACGACTACTGACGGCCCAACGTAGCAAGAAAGTTATCGCAACCTAACTGAAAGTTCGTTGTGTGATCTAGAAACGTACGTTCAAGTTTTCGTCTTACCGTAACATATATATAAACAGCAGCATGCCGCTCTCCACCCACCCCGACGGCACCGGCTCCACTTCTTCAAGGGCGGGGACTTACTACAGGACGGAAAACGGCATGGCAAAGTGTGCTTAGGCGAAAATCAAATTAACAATAAAAACTATTATTACAACAACAAATAATTTACGAAGAAACATGGGGTATGGGACACAAAAGGAAGTGACGAATGATGATGAGGCGGAGAGGTTATGATAGTGAGACGACTTTCCATCCGGCCCTGCCTGCGCTCTGTTGGCGAAGACGTGTACTAACGAGTTCTGTACAGCGGTTACAGATTTCTGTGATGATTTTACAGATTCCTGTAGAACCCGTATGCTTTTCCGACGTTTGGTTGGTAGAGATTATTATTTTGTGTAGGATAAGTGTGATTTTCCGACGTATATTCAGAACTTGTACAGAGTTATTACACAATCCTGTACATGCCATTTTATATTAATTTAATCCACTTTAGTGTTTCGTGGTGCGCGATTGTGTGACAGCTTATTATATTGAGATTACACAGCAATATATTATGATTTTATGAACATTTTTAGACTTCAAGCACACGACTTTGTGGTGGATAATGAGGAATTATACACTTTCAGTATCATAAAAACAGCAAATGCGTCACCCAAACGTTTCCGCGGACACTACCAGGTAAAATAAATTCTTCTAAAGGTCTCACTGTGGGAACTTGTTTTCAAGAAGTGGCACCAACTGGCACCAGCGATTACACGTTAAAAGTTTCTCCGCATATGATTTTCTCCCATCAGGAATTTACAAACGTCCATATTCGCACGCAATGATCCCTGTTTGGTTATATTGTCAAACATCTTCCGATTCCCGATTATAGAATCCATTTTGATGAAAAATTATATGATGATGATGGGATGATGAATATAAACCTAATACAGATTTCTGTATTAAAATAATTGTAACACGATTATTGGCGTACGGAACTATGATACCTTAGACGAGCCGTTTCAGGTCGCTGTTCGCGACCAAATCCGACTACAGGTCGGACGGCGACGTCAGTATGATATGTTTCTTAGTATTCAGATGAAGCTCGGTACTCCCTCCATAGCACACAAAGCACATCTTGCCTGGGATGTCCTATGTTCGATGTCTTGTTCACATCTGCCGCTTTTGTCGACCACAGACCCAATATTCTTAAATATATCGACCACGAATCACTCCAAGACCATCCACCCAAAAATCCTGCAGTTATGTCTCCCATCAACAAAAATTCCGTTTTGGATGTATTTATCCTTAAGCCAGCTCGCCCAAATCCTTCATTTAGCTTTCTAACCTATACTCAGCGTCATATCGGTCTTGGGCATGATAACCTGGTCGTCTGCAGAGAGCAGGGGATGAATTGCCGCATTCCAGCCAGGACCCCATGCAGTGGCAGGAAAGATTCCGATTTCCAAGGACCTCCTTCATATCAATAAATTTTAAACAACGTAGGCTAAATCCCGCATCATTGAAGAAGGCCTTTTGTGGTGGGGAACTCGCGAGAAACTCTCGTCCCGCAACTTTCTCAGATGCCTTACTGTACCCATAGGATTCTCTTGATCGACTGGCCCGAGTATACGTCAATCTTCATGTTCTGCAGGGCAGGTCATAAAGGGGTAACACGAACAGAATCATAAGCCTTCTCCAGATCTATGAATACCAAGTGCATTGGCTGGCGTTTGGCAGCCATTTTTTCTACATCTGTCTCAGGATAAAGATGATAAAATGTTATCAAAGCAGGACCTGCCATGCGTTATGCCAGCCTGGAGCTCAGATTTTTTGTCCACTGTTGAAGATGATTTAAGCCGATTATTAAAGACCTTGCTTAGGGTCCACCAATCGATGCCGTTACGCTTATACCGCGGTGATGAGGCGTGTATATATTTATTTATTTATTTTTCTAATTATTTTTTTTTCTTAATGAAATTCACAGTGAGCAGGGGCGTCCCGCCCAGGCGAAAGGGTTCAACGACGTTGGAAGTGTTGGAATTTTGGAAAAATCATAGAAACAGAGCTATTCATCTTAAGAGAGTACGATCGGTCTTAAAATTATTAGAATGGAACTAATTTCATTTAAAAATAATATAAACCGGTTTTATCACCCATCGCGTACCCTACGCGCATACAGTACGCATAATACGCATTTGAAAAAGTGTTGACAAGTTAAGGGAAAAATCGATTTATGGATTTGAAAAAAAACAAAAAAAAACACGTACCTGAAAGAAAAAGGAAGCCGCTTGCTCCTTCGTCACACGGATATAACGCATCGACAGGTTATTTCCAATCTGCTGCCACCGGCCAAGCATCAGAACCCATGTCCGTACAACGTCACAGGCAATAGCAGGGCCCATTTCACCGCCTCCTTTTTGAAATCTCAAAAGTTTGAAAGTCTCTCAAAATATGAAGGAGACATATTTTCCCCATTCAGCCCTGTTATCGTCTATCTCGCACCGCAAACTATTGAGAAAAAAAAAATTCAAACAGAATTCATGATAATTGCCCATTCGTATGAATGTTAATTCGTATGTTCGTAAGAATGTTAATCATGTCCTCATGGATAATGTTGAGGGAAATATATACCGCCATGGGATCTCTTGTTCGACGGATTTCAAGAGGGGGGGGGGGAGGGGGTTACTGCCATAACTTAGGTCTATAATCAGCAAAGTGTGACCCTAGGCTGCATTCTATTACAGGGTTTAGAAAGCCCAGTAGCCTTCCTGACCACATCACGCCGGAGTCACCAGTATGTACGTACAGGTCTTGGGTTGAAGTGGCGGAGTCGTGAAACCCCGTGGCAAGATCTAAAAGTGCTTAAAGGCATTGGTGAATGAGTGAAACATGATCACGAGCAATAATGCGTAAACTGTGAATATCTTGAGCGCCCTGAATATCAGTTGACCTTACTCCACAATGTTTACTTTGGTTTACGGGGAGCTCGCAACACTTCCGATGACCCTACTGATGCCGAAGAATAGGTGCATGTGAATATTCACAAAGATAAAACCGTAACAATATTTTTTGCTTACACACAGATGGACACAGAATCGAATTTTCTTCCGGGAGGTCCTTAGCGCAGTGCTGGCATGCATTTTTGCGGAACGTTAGTGAGCACTTGGAGTCGAGCGACATTTGCTGGTAGTTATACTGCGTCTCAACTTTTAAGCTCCGGGAAACTTCAGAGATCGATTCTAGAACTAATTTCCAACAGAATATTTCTGCATGCAGTTTTTTTCAACAACTGATTTTCGTGAGCTTTTTCACTTGCAAGATTTTTTTGTGATGTGACCTAATACCACTAAAATGGCCATAACTCCCTCAAATTAAATGTGAAATTGAAAATAAAAATCCTTGGGAAAAGCGTTAAATGTTCTATCAGAGTATGGGTCCTAACATGAATTTTGGATTACATTAATGGACAAAATTTGGAATGAAAATAAAATCTTCTCAAGTTTTCAAAATCATTTTTTTCTCAACTTTCAAAAATATAGGGTGACTGACGTGCATTTGACGGGAAAAACTTCCTCAAAATCTCAGCTTTCTAATGGGGGTGGGTATTTGTTATTTTACGGCACTAATTAGAGGAGGAAATCACGTTTATAACAATTTTAAAAATTGTGTTTTTCGAGGAAATCAAGTGTTTTAGGGTATTTATGATTGGACCCGACCTGACCATGACAAGAGGAGTTAGACGTACCTACCGTTTGCTACGTAATGTTTCACGATGAATCGAATGGTGACACTCCCGAACCTCCCCAAGCGTAAAAAACTGGGGTTTCGAACTATTGGTCCCTCTCTCCAACATCGTCTTTCGCTGATCTGTTAAAAAATTCGGTCATTTTCATTTGACGGGCTTGTTAATATCATGCTGTTTTGAAATAAACAACGGTTTTTTACCAGTCGTTTTTGTTGTGATTGATTTTTTAACCGTTTTTATCCACGGTCGGGGAGGTTCGGGAATGTCGCCATTTGATTCAACTCATCTATTCATGGTCCAGTCGAGTAAAGTCATAAATACACTAAACACGTGATTCCTCAAAAAACACGTTTTTCCCCAGTCAGAATGTGATCCCCCCCCCCCCCCGGCCAACAGCGCAGTAAAATAAAAAAATTACTGCATAGTAAATAAATAAACATTATAAATATATAAAACAATATACATAAAAACAAATAACAATAAATATATGAATAAAACAAATAAAAGAAAAGAAAAGAGTAAAATGAATAAAATAAAGTAAAAGAGTAACATAATAAAATAAAAGAGTTCTAAAATTAAAGAGAATCTGGGAACTTTTTTCTTGTCAAGTGCACGTTAATCACCCATTATTTCCGAGACGTAGAGCCATTTCAGAAAAAGTTATTCTGAAAATTTGAGAAAATTTTCTTTTGAGTCCATTTTTTCGCCCACTGAATGTACGCCAAAATTTATAATAGGGTCATATTCTGACAGTAAAATTAACGCTCTTCCGAAATGGATTCTTTATGTTTACTCTCACAGTTTCGTTTAAGGGAAGTATGGCCATTTTAGTGGTACATGGTTGAAAACACGAAAAAATCTTAAAAGTGAAAAAGCACACGAAAACAAGGGGTTGAAAAAAATTGTACTGAGGAACTTTTTGTTGGAAATTGGTTGTAGAATCGATCCCTGCAATTTCCCTGAGCTTAAATTAATGTAGGAATCCTGTAGTATTATGTATATATATGTATGTATGTAAAGTTGGTAGAGGTTGCTCGACCAAACTAGACTTGATGTTTTTGAAGTTATTTATTTAATTTCCCTCAACGTTTCTACCTAGTGAACTAGGTCCTACTCATGAGGTATCTACAATCAAAATAACGAAAATAATGGTTAGTTATAATGTTTAAATTAACAGGGAAACTTAAGGCTAGGTATTGTTTGATCTTAAAAGCTACTTACAGTTTGTAATGAGGATGAGTCTAGTTTGGTCAAGCAACCTCTACCAACTTTACTACTTCTAATGGACAGAAAACTACACACAATTCATATGTATGTATGCATGCATTTCCTTCATCATCCCAACCCCCACGGGCCGGCGGGCGCTCCCCATTATTTGATTCATTTATTTATTTATTTTTTTTTTTATTTACTTTTTTTATATTCAATGGTGTGCCCCATCCACCTTTGAGCGGATTCGTAAAAAAAAAGAAGAATAAGAAGAAAAATTATGCATGCATGTATAGGAATGATTTGCGGCAATCAGTGTCCCGGCACAAGGGAGTGGAGGCTGATAAATCAATGTAGGTACTGGCAGCGATCTTGTCATGGCGCGGAGTGTGGTGCGGAAAAAGTGCCACGGAGCTGGGCATCTCTGCGGGGGTACTCCGTGGTATCAACACCCGTGTCTTGCGCGGCTCATATCTTAACTAGTAGTCGTTTTATAGGGGCACTACCTTTCATCCCACTTTCTCTTCCCAACTTCCTTCATCATCCCTATCCCCACGGGCCGGCGTCGGTTAATGCTGGGCGTCCTCCCATTATTTTTATTCATTTATTTATTTTTATTTAATAATGTGCCCCCTCCGCCGTTGAGGGGAGTTTCGTTAAACAAAAAAAATCATAGTCAACCTTGGTACCCCCTCTTTCCTTTGTTGAATTATCCAGAACGTACAGAGTCCATCTCCGATCATCACCACTGATGATTTTCAGACGGCGGATGAAAATTAGATTTATAGTATAGGTGTACCTAACTCATACCTCTGGGAACAATTTTGAAAGAAGCATTTCGGGTATTTAGGCTAATAACGATTTTTTTTTTAATCGCACATTGCGCACCATTCTGCCCTCTCCACCCTAAAAAGACATTATGACAAAAATTAAATGGATAACTACTGTTTTTTAAAATTGCATGTATTATAGTACCCAGTAGAGAGTTTGTCGTATAAATTCGTATTGCAGTTATTCAGACTACTCGTCCCAAGTTTCTTGCATCACTGGATCGAACCAAATCAACATTGATATTTGGTGGAAATTCCGGCCGAAGTATCCCAAACTGTGAATACCCTCCCATTCTGAAAATACACATAACACATGTATTCTAGGTTAGTACCAGAAAAAAACATTCACCATGAAACCAGCGATATGAAATTATTAGTAAACTGGACCATTTTTTAAATTTTGGTACTCTCCTAAATAAATCGCCTCCCCCTTGAAAATACCAAATCCTGAGTGAACAGCGAAATGAACCATAAAACCGCTGCGAATTATTACACAAAGGTTTATTATTTACCTGTATGGATGCGCCTTCTGCGTAGATCACTGTTTTTTGTGGTCAATACCTCGTGCTTCCCGCAAGAGAGCCCTAAATTGAGTTCTGGAGCCAGCGGCAATCACATTTTAATTTCATAAGTATGACATAATGACATATGACGTTTTAGAGTAAAGCAAGAAGATCGTTTCTCCAGCTTGAAGCCTATAAAAGCAGGGGTCCCGCAAGGAAGTGTTCTAGGTCTCGTACTTTACCTACAACTGTACACAAGAAGACACAACTGTTGCTACTTTTCCAGATGGCACGGCAATCCTGTCTGTTGGAGATGATATAGAAAGCGCAACTCGCAAACTACGGAAGTCTACTAATGAGACTGCCAAGTGGACTACGGCAAGGAGAATATTGCTAAGGGGAAAAGGTGCGGAGAATGAAGTTGAATCAAAATGAGTACACACGAATCGAAATCAGTAACCATCACCATCACGAACCGAAGAATCTCAACCTTAGGTGTAGAGATCAACTCGATTACAATATCGTACGCTGACACCGTCAGATACCTGGGGATGACTGTAGATTCCAAACTAAATTGGAATAAGCACACCAAGAAGAAGAAGGAACTGACGATCAAGTTTACAACTGATGGGAAGGAATTCCGTTCTTTCACTTCAAAACAAACTGCTTATAAACAAGCAGATTCTTGGCCCTTTCTGGACCTACGGGACTCAACTCAGGGGATGTGCCAAGAAGCCCAATATTTAAAAAAAATTCAAACCTCACAGAACAAATACTGAAGTATTAGGCGGCCCTTGGTACATGCAAAATGATGATATACACAGAGATCTGAGGGCAGTCAATGAAAAAATTGCGAAGTATGCACGGGAGCACGAACATCGCCTCCACAAAAATGAGAACCTGGAGATAATCAACGTTCTGAACAACGAAGGCGAATTCCGGCGCCTCAAGCGTAACAAGCCACTGGGCTTGATTGTGCTGTGCAAGTGAAACCCAGTGACTATACTGATCCCGCTGCTCTTACTGTGAAAGAGCGGCTGGACTTACAATGCTCCGGGTGGTCTCAAAAAACTCTGAAGTTCGAGATCAATTTAAGAACGCCAAAAAATTCGAGATAACGGCGCCCTGCAAATGCCAACCCCCATTTTCCACCCCTTACAGATGATAGACAGTAACGCCGAGCTTCGACCCTAAATGGGATCCACAAACCAAATTTCATTAGTTTTCGTTCATGGTAACTAAGAAAAAACAAAGTACGGCGGCGGCGGACGGGCAGAATTTTTTTAAATTCTAAACCATAAAATCTTGAGGGCGTTAACATTTGCTTTTCATGCTCGATTCCAAAGGTTCGTTACTGAAAATAATAAACCAAAATAGAATAAAAATTGCAACCTGGGCATTGCATACATATTATGCTTGTCCCTAACCTTCTCCCGACATGAACTCCGACATTCTCGAAGTTTGCTGCGTACACGAACTGAGTCAGTTACAATAAGAGCCGTGGAAATAGAATGAAAATAGCGCCCTGGGCCATTTCATGCAATTTATGCTTATCCCACCCCGTGCACCCACACTAAATGATCGTAACCTATGAAAGGAAAAAGCGTTCAGAACTTCAAGTTGACGACTAAAAGAATAAAAAGATGATTTTGTTAATCGGACTATTACGGTATATTATTCTCTGAGTAATACTATCCCTCGATCTCCCCCCCCCCCCCCCTTTAAACGTTTTCACTACGTTTCAAATGTGTAGAATCCAAAAAATGTCCATCCGCAGTCCACCGTGGAAAAAGCATTGATATCCAAAGTAGCATGCTTTGCTCCTCGCTTTTGAATGTGCAAAATATCTATAGAAACCTGTTCCTTCTCCCGAAACCTTTAAATTCCTTTCAACGCTGTATGGCGGGATCTTTTGCCTGGGAGGGAGGAATTAATTGCATTAATCAAAATTATGAAATTATTGGAAAAACACCTCATTTAGGAAAAAACATTACTGTCAGCCATATCTAAGAGACTGAAATAGGGTTGGACATTCCCAAAATGATTTAGCTCGAAGGTTATTGTTTTTTCCTACAAATCTGATTACTCCAATTTTAAGGACTTTTAGGACCAGTCCCCACGGTATTGTATGTAGGTAGTTAGAAGCGAAAACAAAAATCGTTAAAATACTGGTAAAAAATCGTTATTACAGAACCTGGGTTGCTCCCAGTGATGGGGAATAAAACGAATCATGATGGTTTTATGAAACCTAAGTTTTTGTTCTGAGATTCTCCTAAGAATCCTAAGAAGGTAGTTCATGTTTGTTGGTAATTAATGAAAGTACAAAATGCACGAGTAGGTAGGTAGGTTCACCCCCCCCCCCCCCCCCACCAATCTTATCGTCAATATTAGCAAAGCATTAGTATAGTTGTGGTAATTTCAGAGGTATTGTGTACAGAATAATGTCCGATACATAAGGGTTATATATAAGGAAAAAATAATAAACCGTTATCGAAGAATTTGCAGTTTTCCTATTTTTTCCACTACTCCTCCTTCCGACATGAATTCCACCCGAACCAATGAACTCATCCTTCCGAACCATGGAAATCGGATAAAGTTTGAGCACTGAGCATTCAAACTATGCTTAACCCCACTCACATTCTTAAAAATCTTAATCTACCTTTGAGGGAGAAAAAAAAAAAAAATTAAAATAAAACTGGAAAATTTTTTTTGATATCTTGGTGGATGGCTTGGCATATTATTTTCTTTAGGCTTTAGGTTCTACTGATCCACCGATCATTCAGAAGCCAGTTTGTAGTTGGCCTGTGGATGGTCCCATAAATATTATGGTTCATCTGCTCCCATGAAAACACGAAATCGTTGCATCGCTATACGAAGGAATGGACGTAGTGAGCTGATGTTCGGAGAACTGGTGGAGCTTGGGCCCCACATGGTCTCATATAAATCCCACCAAAAGCGGACTGTCACTTTCGTACACGAAAGTTCATTTTACCCTTTACTCAAGGACATTACCCTTGAGTGGATTGCCACCTCCCATACTAGTAAAAAACAAACCAAAAAACCTCCAATAGAAAGTTGCTGGAGGTTAGCAGATTTGTACCATGTGGTGGGTATTTAGCTCGTTATAGAGGCTAAAACCCTTGGAGACGTTCATCCCCTCATCTTCGCCCCCAAGAGGAAGCCACATTGATCAAGTCGAACAAAAGAATGACGAGTAACACTTCAGACAAGAGCTCTAGAGCTCATGGGGAGATTTCTTGATAGAATCAATATTGATGTTATTCGACACAGTGATTGCCAGAAGTATTTCAAGCTCTTCTTGAATTTTTTTATTAGCGGATTACTTACAAATTTTCCTTCCGATTGAGGGGTAATATTTTCTTATAATATTTAAACATCGGAATTGACGAAGACATTGTTATTCCACGTCCCGCAAAATGTTGTTTTACATCTCCGTGTACAAGACGCAAGGGATGACATTTCCACCCGATCCCTTCCTAATCTTTTTCTTGTAAATAGAATGATTTTTGGGACTTCAAGTTCGTAGGGACGTAGGTTTATTGCATTGTTGAAATGAAAACTATTAGCCACACTTCCGAAATGTTGACAACTTCCAAATAAAATTAACAAGCGAGAAACCTTACGGCATCTCCCTTCACTCTGCCGTCTCGGGCCACACTCCTTCCGACATTTCCTAGATTAGGTACCTACTGTTAAAATAACGGACAGAATGCGCACAAACAAAAATACTAAGGTTTTCAGTCATTTTCTGAAAATCCGAAGTGCTCTAAAATTGGCATTGTTCTGTATTTTATTCTACCTCAGTAAATAATGCATAGGTAGGAGACTGACAAAAATAAATAGACAAATAACATTTTTAAAAAAACCTTTCCCAACAAACCCGTAGAGTAACATATATGCAACAACAAACGAACCTTTCCCAAAAAACATCACGTAGAGTAACATATGCATTACAGTGGACGTCTCTTATGGTGGTGTATAGATCACTTTCACTCATTTCAGATCGTCTGGAAGTATAAATAGCGAGCAACTGATCTATGATGATGATGAATTCATTGGGTCATTTAATTAGGTACCTACCTAATTTCGTGACTAGTGGCGTGCTAGTAACAGCTTACGTAGGTTCATGTTTGACTTCCTATATTAGAGTAGGTGATGATATTGTTATTGATAATATTGATATATCTAATATTAGGCTGCTACCTACCTATTGTTTCTTATATACCTATGTCGTATGGCAGCTTAAAAAGTTCAGAATACGGGCAGCGGACAAAAGATTTGCAGAAAATCCCGCGAACGCTCCCCCCCCCCCCCCCCCCCGACAAGAAATACATTTCGAAATTTCGGCGACGTAGTGCATAATTAGACTGAATTCTGAGTCGGACAAAAAAGAAACACGTAAATCGGTTGAGAATTGTTGCCTGGGCAGCGCGCACACACACACACACACACACACACACACAAATCTGTCTATTTTTTTCCGCACGGATTTGGATTCAGGATGGTCTGAAACGGATTTGAATGTGGTTCTTTCATTCTCAGCTGAGTGTTGTCTTCTGACCAGATCAAATACACAAGGACGTCTCTTACTACTGAGGGACGTCCCAAAAACACTGTTTTATTTCGAAATTATCTAAAATGAATAAAATAATTTCTTTCTGGTACTTAGGAACACTGGAAATTGTTATTATTATTTTTTTTTTGTGGAGATATTTTACTTTCAAAGATGATTGTTTTTTAAATGGAAGAGTTCACTATTGAAAAGCTCATCTCAATGGGCTTCGGGAAGTGGGCGAAAGATGGATTACAAGATTTGACCCACACCGATAGAATGAGTTAACTAAAATCTTGTAATATTAATAATAATAATAAAGTTATTTCATTTATATAGTACAACTATTCAAATTATAGTACAACTAATTCAAAGGCAATCAAGTTGGTTGGCTGCAGTGTCGATAATTACTTTTACCACTGCTGAATCGTTCCTACATAGAAAGTAATTAAACTTACGGGGAAAAAATTTGAGCACACGGGCTGCATACTCCATAAATTTATTTGTGAATCGGACTCTCATTATCAGCGCGCCACCGCGGCAGTCTACAAGGCGAATCAACATCCTCCGAATTCTATATCAGCTTGTCCCAAAACGGAGTTGATAATATAATTATGAGCATTTATGAAAATCAAATATGATTTGTGGTGTTAGTCACGAAAACCATGTTATGAATAATAACCCACTGTGAGAACGAAAGTCCAAACAATTTGTTCGATCCTGAAAAGAACAAAAAATATTGTGAGGCAGGCAATTTCTTCATTTTTTTCCAAGTTTTAATAAACTGCTAGCGTTTTCTTTTCACTCACACCTCTCGTTGGGGGATACCAAAACGATTACGGTACATACCTACAAATTGATGACAATCATTTTGCTGAAACAAAAATTCGACTTTAAGTAAATCGAATACGATATGACTACAACCGGTATAGTAGTATTGTCACAAGAAGGCTGAAGTCGGGAACAACTGGAAAAACGCAGTGGATTGGTATAGATCTAATTTGGGGTTAATCATTTTCAGTAGACTACTACCTATATTTCGGCTAAACCTACTATCTTTTATTTTGAAAAATTTACTTATGTATGAGAGTAGCCAAAACGACAATATTTTTAAACCTATGATACATTTATTATTAACTTTCGAAATATCAAAAATGAGAACCTCAGGGTAAAAGCCAACTCTCATCCCATCACATCTTAAAACCATTCTAGTAAGGTCCACCATGCCTAAAATAGGTAGGTAATGAAAATAGAAAGAAACTTGTAATACTATTTACAATCTTCATTTAGAGAGATATGATAGAAAAGAAATAGGTTTGTATATTGATGAATGTTTATGCTAGGTGGTGAAATAGTTGGGAAAAAGATAAGGTTGTGGGGGGGAAAATTTTCTCAAAATTAAAAGGCCCAAACATCATATAAAAGGCAGTTCTTGTCCATAATATCAACTGATAACCTTCCTGGTTTGTGAAATGTTTGGTATAATTTTCTTGTTGCTTCCTTGGGTACATTTTGTAAGCGTTGCATCTACTTCAATGCACGAGAATTATCATCATAGCCATCCTGGTGTTTGAAGAATCACTGTTCTATGTGAAGAGATTTGAAATTGATACCTACCTACGCATTTTTTTAACCGCGCGAAAAAGGGAGAATTTAGCTGGAGCGGTATGCAGGTGACTACAGAGATAATGTTTGTAACATAACCCCCCAGTCGTAGCGGCCACTCTCTAGATAGTGTCCTGTCAAGCCGTCAGGGGCGCTTCAATTGTGTCAGCTGGGGATGGAGTTGTGGCCAGGCAGTACCATTGATGGGGGTGGCGTTGTAAACCTTATCTTAATGCCAGCTGTGGCATGGGATAGGGAGAGTTGTCAGCTCGAGTTTAAATTTACTTTATGGCTAACTACTGTGAATTGAACTTACTGCCGCCACTAGCGCTAGCATTGCTCGTGTTTCATGCAAAGATATACAAGTTTTCCTACCATAAAATGAGAATAAATAATGATAAGTACACAATATATACGTATTCCGTTTGAACCTCCCAGTCCCAGTCGCAAGATAATCCGCATAATCAAAGGACGAGGTTGTACTATCATTGAGCGCTAGATGTAGGTGGCAAGTCAATGGTAATTGAAGGTCACACAACAGATACCTACGTGCTTTCAAATGTTATTTATTTGCCTTGCTGTATAAATAAAATCGCATTGGAATAGGATGAACAGAAAACTTTCAAGACCGTCGCTAGAGACATCCACGGAAGATGCGTTGGTACAGGGTAGCAGTCGTCTGTGTGTTTGTGACCAAAAACCATTTTGTCGTTACTTGAGCCTGTAGATACTACCTATACTAAAATGAAACCTATAGTTTGTCATAAAAAAACTCCCGCTCACTCATTTTAAACTTTATGCTACAAAGACTCAACGGTTGCGATTTTGGTTGAAGACGCCCATTCCGTTGACCATTCGTCGTAGCCAAACTTCGTCAGGCCTGATGGTCCGCCCCTTGCTGCTAAATCTCGTCGTGTCGTCTCCTCATGAGAACGCACGAGAAAATTCGCCTACATGATGGAGACTTTGTCGTCTCTAAAATAGTTGGTCCTCTCCTCTACACATGGTCCCTAAGAAAAACGGATGAGTACATATAGGTGGTGAGTCCCTGTGGTGATTATCGAGCTTTGAACGATGCTAGGTCGTCGGACCAGATCGTTGATCTCTACCCAGCCCAATACTTGTAGGCTGTACATCAACCTCACCTAATGCACCTAATTTTTCAGCAAGGTCGATCTCCTTTGGACCTACCATCAAATACCGATGGGGCGCACGAGCCTTTAGAAAACTTCGTAGTAACTTCTTCCGGTCTTGTTGAATTTTTCTGCATGATTTTCGGTTTCACAACTCAGCTTGGAAGTTCCACAACTTCATTTAAGTAATCGTCAAAGGCTTGGATTTCGTTAATCCACATCATGATGACTGTCACTGTGCTTTTCTCACCGAGGAAGAGCCTCTAAGAATACCTGAACGTGCTGTTAGATCGATTCAAGGAATACGCACATCATCCACCAGGAATACATCATCATCAACTCATAACTCAACTCATAAATCAACTCATAGTTTCGAAGTATTGCCTAACTAGACTGCGGTACTGAATTCGTTTTCAGAAGTAGAAAAATATAAATGAATGCATTTGTTAATATTTTTTATATTTTGTGTGAATGTAGTACACAATTTGCTCACTGCTAGGCATAAGGTTAAAAGATCGTTCAGGCCTGATATCTCGGAACTGTACTTCATGATTTTCTCGAGAAAAGTTATGTACATTCGCAAAGTATTGGCTCCGCTAGCCAATGGTGAAATTTAGAATCTAAACAACAAATCCATTTCCACCTGGAAAATGGCTCGACAATAACTGAAATTCGGAGAGTTAAAGTTTCCAGATAGTCCTATTTAAATATCATTCAATCCGAAATGCAACCTACTCCCCCAATGTAAAGTTTAGATTATGGCCAGTCTTATGATGTTCCCCACCTAACCAAGTTCGTCATCCATGGATACTGGTAGACCAAATTATTGGTCTGCTCAACAGAAATCCACGGAATGAATCTCGGCGTGAAATTCAAGCCCTGCCGAGTTGTGTCCAAGCACAGTGTGTTTCACACTCAGACCGTACTGATAGCAAATGAGGGAACGGAGTGAAAGGTGACAGAAAGTTGGACTGGCCCCATTGACCTAAAAGAGGTAACAATGGGATGCGCGTCGAGGCCCCAAGGATGATGATGGTTGCCTTTCATTCGGTGCGCTTAGGACCTGGTTGCGCATTTTATTTTATGATGCGCTTTATGCTGTGCACGGTGATTTCAGGCTATGCGTTATGTGTATTTCATTTTATTATGAACTTGCTAAACTGATCTCATCTGACATGTTGTTGAAAATGTACATTTTCGGCACTGGAATCTTCCACCACCATTGATTCCACCGGTTATTTCAATAATGATTTCTAAAATGTTTTACTTGTTGGATTCAATTAATGGAAAGTCTGAATGGAAGCATAATGCTGAATTTGTGACAAACTCAGCTTCTCGGCTCAATGCGCATGAAATTCGACATACATCCTTAAGAACTACCTACGTCACTTTTTTTTTATGGACAGTGAATTCGATAGGGATCTGAAAACAAGTCACACTCAACATTATATACCTTTAGTATTGTTGGTATGATGGATAAATTAATGGTGAGTCCAATGCAGAATTCCCTTCTGCTCAGTCCCCAACTTCGAGCTTTACATAGACTATTAAATCCTTCAAGATCGTTGCCTGGCGTTTCTCGAGAACTTTTTTCCATCTGAGTTGTTGTCGGGCGGTTGAAGTTAAGGGCGGTCGCATTGAAAAAGTTCTCAGAGCATCATAGATCAACCGGAGAAAGCAAACCATTTTCTGTTCCACGTGGAGCAATATCCTACTGCCGGTTTCATCACTTGGTTGCCAGGAAAATTCGCGGATCAAATAGAACAGGACAGGTGCTATTGTGCTCAATAGCAATACAAAGTCTTAATATCGCCGAGGGACTTCCCCAAGATATCATTTTGAGTACGTATATCCTGCTTGGTGGAGCTTAAATTTATAGCGGAGGTTGGTCAAGCTCAGAGCTGGCCACTCAATCACCTTTAATCGCGGTCGACTATAAATAAGCGAGACCGATAAAAGATCGTTCTGTTGGGAAGGGGGCGTTGATTACTTCTCACCCTCTTCCGTGATATAAACAGTCGCTATCGATCCTGATCGCAGGTTAATTCTTCTCAACAACCTCCTGACTACTCCTCGGAAGCTACACACGTCGAAACTCAATACCCCCTCAACATTCAACGCCTACAGAATTTTTTCCTCTTCCAGATAATACCCTCCGTTTCTCAATTTATTACAATCTTGTGACTTTACTGTCTGGCACATTTACTTTAAGGCCCGTTCTCCCCGGGGCCCAACAATTATGAACTACATAGGCCACATAATACTTTCATTCATCCCATTTTCGAGGGATGAATGAAGCCATACCTTCATTTTACTGTTGTTGAGGGAAGCGAAAATATTGCACCCCCTCCCCACCCTCACCTTTTAAAATGCTTGTGAAGGTCTGAACTTTCCTTTTTAATCTATTTGTTTTGCAGCAAAATCAATTTCAAACTAATTTATTTGTAAATGAAAAACATTCTTTGGCTCCTGCATTTGAAGGCTCGATTCCAGATTTTGTTTTCTACCTCTATACAAGAAACTTGATTTCATAGCTTTTTTTTTTTTTAATCGTTGGAGCGAGCGCTTGGGGCGATGCTATCACGTATAACCTGCAAGAGAGGCTAACAAGTTCAATACCTCCGACAAGTTCTCCTCCTTTTTGGTGTTGTGGTGTTCAACTGAAATCCACAGTCGTTGGTGCTGGGAGTGGCGTTTGACAAAATGTTTAGCGGCGAGCACAAACCTTGGTTATTTTTCCTCTATAGACATCAAGTTAATTGTTTAATTGTTGTTGGTTAATGATTTACACTTGGTCTGGACAGGCTGGGGCAACTACAAGTGGTGATAGCGAAGACTACCTCGCACTCCACACATATTTGTTTTGCTGGGCAAGTGCAGAGTAGTTGCATCGTAGGTAGCAATATATTATTGAATAGGCAAATATCTACTGTGTTAAGTATTAATTTAATTTGGCTGATGAACTCCAATGTTGGGTACCTACCAGTATGCTGATGGCGAGATAGAGGTATGAATAAGTAAGACTCCTGCTCATTAGATACATACACGGCTCACTCGTTTTCCCCCTTTCTCCAGCTGTTAATCATGTTTCTTGTCAATCTTTACCTGTTTAGATTTTACCTTCTTCAACAGGGTATGAGTTTGTAAACAAAATCTGATGAACCCACCAAACAGTCTCTTGAGGATAAGGCCAAAGCAGAAGATGAACGGTGCATCTACAGGAATGCCTAGGTACACCAAATTCCTCTGAATACGGTAATCGACCACGTCAAGGGTTGGCGAGGTGTGGAATTCAATTCTCGAGGTGGAGCTACGGCTCTTCCTATTCACGTTGAAAAGGAAATAGCTTCATCACCGCCTGAAATGGATAAACAAGGTCTAGGGCTCTCAAGGAAGGAAATTCTTGCGTTGGAACAGGAGTATGTTGTCTTAAATCAGCTGAAAACTCTTTTCAAGGATTTTCCACCCAAATCTGACAGGTTGAAATCATTCATGACGAGACACAGCTTGACAGTTGAAAAAAAAAAAAAAAAAAGTGGAAGCCGCGCGGAGGACGTGCCTTGATAAATTCGCAATGAATGCTCTGATAAACTATGATAAACTGGGATAAACACGTTGGGGATTGAAAAAACCGCATCTCATTCACAATCCGAATGAGACGGGCATTGCTTGAGACCCAGATAAAACTTAAGAGGAGGAAAAGGTATCTCATCGACCAGGACCAACAGTTCCCTAGGTCGTAAAAAATTATTTTTATTGACAGTTTAGGTAAGGGGTGCAAAGGTTCCTCCAACTGGTCATTCTCAAAGGGAAAGGGATGTAAGATGAATAGTAATCCCTGGCATCACCTAAGCTGTAATTTCTAAAAGGTGGATGGAGATGGAGTAGGGTATTTGAGATGAAGATGCAGATCTCTTTAAATCTTGGAATTGGCCAGGCGCGGGAACATCATCAACCCCCCCCCCCCCACCATGTCACATTCTTCCAACAACCGTTTACTTCAGTGTTATGGAACCTCTGAAAACCGTGAAGGGCAAAATTGTAGGAAAGAAGTCAAATAAAGCTATTTCATATCGTTTTATCATTTTCATCCATTAGGCTTTGGAATCGAGCGTGAAAAGAAATCCCTCTCCCCTCAAAATTTGGTGGCTTGCGTTTCAAGGTACGTAGACTCCGAAAATGGAAAAAAAAGTTCCGTCCGTCCACCGTACTTGGCACTTTACTTAGATGGGTAGGTACCTAATACATAATGAACAAAAATGAATTAAATGGTTTTATGTCCCGTTTGGGGTCCGGTTGTCCGCGAAGCTCGGTGGTACTCTGTCATCTCACGAGGGATGAAAAATGGGGTTGGAAGTTCCAAAACGCCGTAGTTCGGAAACTATGAACAGAAGGGTATGTTTTTTATGACGATAAATTACGTTTTTATGGCGTTAAATTGATTTTGAAATTTAAATGTTTTTTAAAAGTTAGACCACCCGGAACACGGTTCGTTCAAAGTTAGGCCCTGAAGATTTTACCGAAAAGCTTAGTCAATATGAGTGTTTATGAGTGTTAGCCATGCGGTATCCATCTAGCCCAGATATCATAGATGGGGAACATCTGTTTATGATCACGCATGCCTTTATGAATTCATTGTTACGTGATATTATTTAATTTGAAGACAAATTGTTAAACTGGATTTTGTTGATAGGTAGTAAGTACATTTATTTAACCTATTTGTTGATAGGTACCAGTTTGTTGTTCACGACCATACGAATCATCGAAATCAGGTGAAAACTTGGGAATATGTCGAGGGTCCTACTTGGGTTCAGCGACCATTAGATTTTCATAAATGACCGGGTTGGGAGTTCGTGGGGCCGAAATGGCGCGTTACAGGAGGTGGGACTGGCGGAAAAAGGCATATTTATGTAACTGTAATTGCCAACCGTTAGAGAGCTTATACTTTAACTCTGGTGGCATTTTTTTCGTGTCTATGTGTGTGCGTGCGTGGGTATGTAGGTATCCTCAGCAAAAAACGACCCTACTAATTCAGGGTCGTAGGCTAATAGGAATTCAGTGAGCTACGCAGAAGGGTTACATCTATACAGGGACATAATAAACAACAGTGGAGTAATTTGCAGCGGTTTTTATGATTCCTAAGAATATTTTGTGTACGTTCCTAAAATAATGTTTTTTGTAAGCTCGTAAACTGAAGTTGGTCAATTTCTTTCCTATTATTTGTGAAGAAATGATTCTAAGATGCCATTTTTCTAACATTTAACTCTTTGGGAGAGATCGTAACGCTTCCTTCATAATTCTGGATTTTTTCCCAATATTCTGCGAAGTAGGGTATATAAGAGGGTGCTAATATAGTATCCACCCATGGGGGCACCTGTCAAGTCGAAATTGACAGGTGCCCCCTATGGAATCATATTCCATCTTATCGCATCTTATTCCAAGTATCTGCCAGGTGTATGAATACATCGCGATACCCACCCGCCTCCACCACCCATTCCAGCGAGGGAGGCTAATATAGTATCCACCCATGGGGGCACCTGTCATGTCAAAAGTGAGAGGGTCCCCTATGGCATCTTGGGATAATCAAGTGACAGGTCCACCTCACACCTTTTTCCAAGTCCCGGAGGTTTGCGAACCTTTGTACCCATCTCAACAATTAGAATATCCAGCCCCAACCAATCGCAAACTCGCCTTATATCTAGCCTAAATACAGGTCAACCAAAAGGGACAGGTCCACCACGCACCTTATTCCATGTCTCTGCCAGGTGTATGAATACATCGTGATACCCACCCGCCTCCCCCACCCATTCCAGCGAGGGAGGCTAATATAGTATCCACCCATGGGGCACCTGTCAAGTCAAAAGTGACAGGGTCCCCTATGGCATCTCGGGACCATCAAGTTACAGGTCCACCTTACACCTTATTCCAAGTCCCGGACGTGTGCAAACCTTTGCGCCCATCTCAACAATTAGAATATCCACCCCCAACCAATCGCAAACTCGCCTTATATCTAGCCTAAATACAGGTCAACCAAAAGGGACAGGTCCACCACGCACCTTATTCCAGGTCTCTGCCAGGTGTATGAATATATTGTGATACCCACTCGCCCCCACCACCATCCCAGCGATGGAGGCTAATATAGTATCCACCCATGGGGACCCCTGTCAAGTCAAAAGTGACAGGGTACCCTATGGAATCTCGGGACCATCAAGTGACAGGTCATTCCAAGTCCCGGACGTGTGCAAACCGTTGTACCCATCTCAACATTCAGAGTATCGACCCCCAACCAATCGCAAACTCACCCAAAAGCTCACGACCAAGCCCAAACTCACCCTCGCACGACAACCAGAAGTGACAGGTCCACCGCGCACCTTATTCCATGCCTCTGCCAGGTGTATAATTACATCGTGATACCCAACCGCCCCTACCCCCATCTCAGCGAGGGAAGCAACTATAGTATCCACCCACGGGAGCACCTGCCAAGTCAAAAGTGACAGGTGGTCCCATGTGAGTCTTATGTAAGGCGAGTTAGCGGCTGGTTGGGTGTGGGTATCGTCATTGTTGGCATGGGTAGAACGGTTTACACCCTGAACGGTGAATACTCGTTCAGGGTATTTAGAACCATTATGGTAAGTACGATATGTTGGCTCAAAATAATCAATAAGCACTCACCCACGGTATTAAAGAAGGTTGGAAACTTCCTATGAGAACATCGCCATTTACTTTCGCCAGTTAATAATACTTTCTGAAAGAAGAGTTGAAATTATTTTGAACCAAAAGGGTACGACCGCGTTTGCTGGTAGATAATTTCAGATAAATTAGGCATCCCGGTAGTAGGTAAGTAGGTACCACGGAACGGCTCAACGCTTACTGGAACGGGGAGATAAAAGTGACAGATTACGGTTCACACAGAAACACGAACAGTCATCGTTTATGTAAACAAATAAAAATGTTATGAAACAAATAAACAGTGACAGAGTGCGGCTCGCATAACAACCCGAACAGGCATCGTTTATGTAAACAAATAAACAGTCATCTTTCATGTAAAACGACAACACCGGACGAACCGTGAATGTATGAAGAGATTACGGACGAAACGCGGAACTCCGGAGTGGACTGGAGCGTGCGATCTGTATATCCCTCAATTTCGAGTCAGATGGGCACTAATACAAGCTTATATATTATTTGAAATATAGCAACTACTGAAAATATTAGGTACTCACACTATTACTATTAATAATATTACCCAATGAACCCTAGGTACATTATGTAGGTAGTGTTCACCTTGCCTTACGGAATTCGATCACTTAAATATAAATAGATCAATTTTATTTTTGAATATTATTATCACTCATTACGTAGTTAGGTATGTATCTATGAATTTATGAAGTATCTATGAATTTAGTAGATGATTTAGAAGATACAAAATTTACTTTGAATGCACATACAAGACTGTTCTATCTTTCTCAACGGCATGGGAAAACAGAAATGATATATAACTATTGAAACGGAAATGATCGAAACATAGACGTATGTATTAGATATGAGGCCAAAGTAGAATTTTGACACTAATAAACACGAACATCGACAATGACAGCCAACATATAAAAAACAGAGTTATTAAAGTCTATCATTCTTGGCCATTTTCACTAATACTGTTGACAGTATTTTTCTGAGTATCATTGGAAAGAGAAAAACTTTCAATAACTCCGTTTTTTTTAATGGGCTAGAGATCATCGCTAGTAATTTAGTTGGTGTCATGACAGCCATCACATTTTTCCCTCATTGGCCGATGTTGATCCCCACTGCCTCATATTCGGGTACCATGCCCAGCTCTTCCAGAATCAGATTGAACCTCGGTTTTGCAAGGTGCTTGGTGAATATTTCATCGAGTTGAGATTTGGTTGCGACCTTACTGATTTTTATTTCAGTGGTGCATACCAGCTCCCTGACAAAGAAGTGTCGCGTGCTAATGTGTTTTTTTCCTTCTGTGGAACTTTGGATAAAACGAAAGATTTATTGAAGCCTCGTTATCAACATGCAATTCTGGATTGCCTTGGAGCGTCCCAATTTCACTGAGCAGGCGCTTCAGCCATATTTTTCCCTTGAGGCTTCACTTGCTGGAACTGTCTCAGATTCAGTTGCTCAGTGTTAGACACAGAAGGTTGAAGCTGGCTCAGCCAGTCCATACAAACATAGAACACCCAGTTGTCGCTCAGCTGTCAAGTCCCCGGCATGATCAGCGTCAGTCTTTGGTGTTAAGTGTCGGCGATAAACTGCCCCTCCAAGTACCGAAAGATAAGTTTGACTTTTACTCAATCTTCCTCGGATGGATCTTATAGAGTTCTTGCAGATACGCCAACAGCAAAGGCAAAGTCCGGTCTTGCAGCGATCATGACGTACTTTAAGGCTCTCACTGCTTGACAGAAGGGGTTAGGGCTTCCAACTTCTTCCTCAACTTAACTTTCCCCGTTTGCAAGGTCTTTTCCCCGGTTGGTGTGGGTGAAGGGTGACAGTCTTTCAAACCGAATCTGCCAAGATTCTTTTTGCATAGGCTTGTCGGTGGGTTATGATTGAACCGTATTTTCTTTATTCCACTTCTATAGCAAGGTACCTAGTAGGATGCAGGCTTCACAGTTTTTTCAAACTCTGTTTTCATATCGGCTAGGAACTTTTCTTGTTGTTCGGATCAGAAGTGGCAACCAGTTCATCGCCCACGTTCAACGCAACCAGAATTTTGCTCGAACTCCCATACCTCATTCCTCCAATAGCAGCAACACTGAGAACTGCCCTGAGGGCAGTACTTCTTGCGACAGGACTGAAGGTCTGGTTTATAATTGATCTGCTTCTTTTGAGTGAAGCCTCGAACAACCAGTCTCGCCTTATATTTGCCAATAGATTCATCAGCGTCCATTTTCACATTGTACACCCACCTTGTTTGAGTTGGTTTCCTCCAAGGTGGTAAAGTTTGAAGTGACCAGGTTTTATTTTCATGCAATGATTTTATTGCACTGTCCACGGCCTTGAGCCATTCTTCCTTCTCAGCGTTTTTCATTGTTTCTATGTATGATGCAGGCTCAGGAACAGGATTTCCTGAAGCGACAGCAGACATTATGAACGCTCGTACATCGTCATGCTGCATGTGTAACTTTTTTTTTCTAATCATCACATACCTCTCTTTACAAACAATGTGTCATTGATGACCTCTCCAGAAGAAACTGATGGAATCTAAAATAAATGTATTGTGATATTTCGCAAGGCGAAACTTGCCCGCACAGCTGAATTTTCCAAACTTGATGAATCCTAAGTATACTGGATCACGCAGAGACATTTCGGTGACAGAAAAATCTTTGTATTTTTCACATTTTCTTTCAAAACATCCCAATTGCAAAGATTTAAAAAAAAAAGTGTGGACCCTAAACCTCCGCATAAGAAAGTTTATAGAAAAATAAAAAATAAAAAAATAAATAAGTGTCTACCTGAATCTAAGAAAGAAACGCTGCAAAGTCCTTGTCTCATGGATTTATTATTCTACTGGACGTACGTACCTACAGAAATGTTGGCTGTTCCTTTATTGTTTCATTCATGTGCAATAATTTAAATAGCTATTTTTGATGGCGTCCACCAACTTTGGCCCCCGAAAACACAGATTAGGCTCGGTTTTTTTTAAACAGATTATCATTGATCATTTGCAGTACCATTTAATTGTCCTTATTCACCTACTGCTACTACTTCTAGTGTTATTATACAAATTTATGGTGATTTCAGACAATTTGCCAACTTTTTGAATCATAAAATATTTATTTCGGGAGTCTAACCTTCGTTACAACCTCACTTCTTCACTCTTCGGTCAAAATAACTTCATATTCGGTCTTCTCGCCCTAAAAAACATGGAAACCGATACCTCACAAGCTCAGGTTCACTGAAACCGTCAAGAATCCCTCGAAAAACCCTATTTTTACACAAATTTTTCTCCCACAACACCTCTGGGTGTATTCCGATCGGGCTGCCGAGCTTTGGAGCACAACTAGGACCCAAACGTGTTCCCAAATGGGGACCCAAACTGTGTGGGGAAGAACGACGATTTTATACCAAAATGTAACGTAAATTTAACCCTCGGGCACCCGCGCCTCTTGGGCGAAGCAATTAACCCGCGGACGGTACTCACGGAATTTACTCAGAAATTGATAATAACTAAGTCTATTCAGTGTTTTGAGGCCAAATAGATTATACCACGCTATTCACCATTAAAAAATCTAAGAAATGGCAACTTTGGCTTTATTGAATTCGTAAATTAGTGCCGCGAAAAATCACATAACAAAAATCTAATTTCAAATAATTTGAATTTCTGGTGAGATTGATTTTTGCGGGTCTCAATGCATAGTTAAATACTCAGAAATGAATGTTGAAACCACAGAAAAATGGTCCGGTTCTTTTCTGAAAAATAAAAACATCAGGGATATGAAATAAACATTTTTTAATAATAGGTACTTTTTATTCATAACATCTCAATAAAACTTCAGTAAAATAACTCATTTGTTATAAACGTTTCGTGAAGGTAGTTACAAGTACCTACCTAAGAATGATTCTTTCATCATAAACCTTCGTAGAAACGTGCTGAAAGCACTAAAATTTACTACCTACATCGAGATCCTTCAAACTAGAAACTAATGACAAGAATTTTAGGAATGAACATTTCAAATAACTAGAGGGTAAATAAAAATATCATGAATAGTTAGGTATCTCTGAGATTCTTCGAAAGAGGTATGAGCAAAAAACTTCAAAATCAAAAAATAACATTTGCCATGGAAACGAAAAGCTATTCCGCGGACAGTAAACACAATAACCCGCGGACGGTATACAGTACCGCTTGGTGACCTTTCCACTTCGCCTGACCGAAAACAAGTGATAGGAGTAATAGAAAAATCGGCACGTACGGGCACTGATGGCCAGACAGTTGAAAGACACATACCTAGGTGCGATATACCGGAAATGTTACGCATTAGTGATTTACTGTACTGTTTACAGAGTTGCGGCATGGAGTGCCGTCCCGCGGGTGCCCGAGGGTTAAGGCTGAAACTTCGTTAGAACCTCAACTTTCCACTCTTCACCCATTTTGGTTTATTATTCTGTGAATAATACACCTATGTAATCGCTCAGCAAAAAATTTTTATAACACCCCCTCAAACTTTTTTCTTTTCCGTTTCAAGGTGCGCAGATTCCAAAAATGCAATGTCCGTCCGCCGTACGCCGTCCGCCGTCCGCCGTATCACGTGTACAGGCTTCATTTTCGGTCTAAAAAATTCGTTCTTTCGCACACATGCTCCATTTGGGCCCTAGTTGTGTCCCGAAACTTTTCAGCCCGATCGGAATATACCCAGGAGTGTTATGAGTGAAAATGTGTGTAAAAATAGGTACTTTTTACGTTTTAGCAGCATATTGGTAACATGAGCTTCTGAGATATCGTTTTCTATGTTTTTGGGAACGAGAAGACCGAAAATGAAAGTCGATTTTGACCAAAGAGTGGAAAATTGAGTTCTACCAAATGTTCAGCTTCCAAAATTGATTTTGGTTTATTATTCTGTGAATAATACACCGATGTATTCGCTCAGCAAAACATTTTTATAAGACCCCGTCAAAATTTTTTCTTTTCCGTTTCAAGGTGCGTAGATTCCAAAAATGCAATGTCCGTCCGCCGTCCGCCGTACGCCGTCCGCCGTACGCCGTATCACGTGTACAGGCTTCATTTTCGGTATAAAAAAGTCGTTCTTTCGCACACATGCTCCATTTGGGCCCTAGTTGTGTCCCGAAACTTTTCAGCCCGATCGGAATATACCCAGGGGTGTTATGAGTGAAAATGTGTATAAAAATAGGTACTTTTTGCGTTTTAACAACATGTTAGTAACATGAGCTTTTGAGGTATCTTTTTCCTTGTTTTTGAGGACGAGAAGACCGAGTATGAAGTCGATTTTGACCAAAGACGCGGAAATTGAGGTTTTACCAAAGGTTCAGCTCCCGAAATTGATTTTTTATGAGTCAAAAACCTGGAAAGCTGTCTGAAATCACCATCAATGTGTACAATAACATTGGAAAAAGGGTAAACAGGTGAATCAAGACCATTAAGGCCCGGTTTTTCAAACCTCAGTTAACTTTGACGATCGTTAACGCCGCGAAATGTCGTTTTTCAAACCATGGTTACGAGTTGACGCTCCGTCAGTTTGACGTAACCACAACCGCGCGTCGAAGCAAGGTTAACTACGCCGTCAACTGTCAACCACTGTCTTCCGTAGACAAACAGGACATGAAAGTCGAAATTATCATTCAACACATGACTCTCTGTCAATCTGTCATATTTACCTACCTACCTTCATCATTCAACTACTGTCTTTATTTATATCATACTTCCCTACCTTTATTTAATCATATTTACTTACCTGATCATAATTATTTATTTAATTACTTACCTATCAACTGTGTTGTCTACTGATTTTATCTACATTAATATCGGACACGACTCTTCTGCTCCTCCTTCCTTGATTCCTTGATTTTATAGCTCACGGGCTTCAGCGGGAACGCCGGTTCCGGTTGGTTCCCCGATACGAACATTTCAGCCAGTGGAGTGACGACGAATTTGCGACAGTTTTCAATTTTTCTTCTGCCTCGTATAATTAGTATAGGTAATCGGTTTTGAAATTGAAACTAGGAGTTGAAATATATGTTTTGAACCCTGCATTTCCTCGGTTGTGTAATATAACTTCTCCTAATATCCTCTGGACCTGGTGGTTCAATGTAGAGTAGGTACAATACCTCTTGGTACCATGGGTGTACCTCATTATTCAAATTACCATTCACACACGTTAAAACTTGTGGGTTACAATGAATAGGGCAATAATCTGGTAAACTGGGTTAAATATAATTGAAAAAAAACTTGGCGCTCCGCGCCTCGCCAGGGGGCAAGCCCCCTGGACCCCCGGTTACCTCTATTTACATACTTCGGACGAAATTATAGAAACACAGAATGGGTTTTAGCTCACCCGTTTCACATAAACCGCAACTCACATTATCCGAGGCCTGGGCAGCGTCAAGTTAAAGTCCCAAGGTGCCCACATACCAAATTACAGCTTCGTAGAGTGAATATCATAGAAATTAGCTTTAGGAGCAACTCAGCTGATCCGGGGCCTGGGCAGCGTCAAGTTAAAGTCCTAAGGAGCCCACATACCAAATTACAGCTTCGTAGACCCTTCAGGTTTTTGTCCCCCTCGCTGTATTATAATAAGCTTTAGCCACGCTTATACACATCGAAACAACCAAGTGACAACCAAACAAGCGTCATTGTTTACTATCGATTTATAACATCCATTTATATAGTTATATTATGAAACTAGGAAATAAATACCAAGAACAAATACGAAATAAATGCGTGATAAATCAAGAGCTTTCCAACGAATGGAAATCGATTTTTGTCCGATGAAAATGAAAGAAGTTTCATTTCCCTAGCAACTACTCGGTTGTACGTGAAAATCATAAGACAATTTCGCGCTACTTTTATGTCACTTTTTACTGTCGTTTTTCGGCGGGGGGTCCCATCGCTAAAACACATTCTGTGTTAAAATCATTTGAATTATAGCCCAATCAAATTGTCACTAAAATCGGCCCCGACCAAAGACTAATATGCTATTTTATTTTATTGTTTTAAATGGTCCATTGGGGTCCTAATAAGAGTAATCTATGGTTTCCCACCAAAATATTTGATGGGGCAAATCTGGGCAGCCCAGAAACCACGAAATTTTGGAGTTTTTTCTTTTTCGATATATCTCAGAAACGAATGATCATATATGCATTTTTTCACTATACTATACTTTTTAAAGAGCATTAGATTCTCTACTACAGTTTGCACTACCTAAAGTTGTTTCTAACTCTGATAGCAAACGAGCTAGAGCTCATCAAAAATTGACAGGTTTTTCCAACTTCTGGAAAAATCACAAAATCTCACAATCATCTCCTTTTTGCTTCCCTATAACTCGTCCAATGTGTTATTAGAACGTAGTAGACATGACTGTATGATAAACACATCCAATGACGATGTTGTAATTGAAATGACAGATAAGCTTTATTAATTAAGAGATGGAGCCAGTTCATTTAGAAGTGGTTAGTAGATGATGACGGTCCCGGAAGACCGTGCAAAGGCAGAGGAAGGGAACAGGCGTGTAGTGGTATGCCAAGAGTAGCCACCTCTACCTACAAGATATGTAGAAGCTGGAATTGACAATGGATCCTTCTGCATATATTACAGGTTCACTGCCAAGGGGCATTTCACAATACGGCGAACAGATAAGCATTGGTCTGGGGGTTGGTCAGAAATAACCAAACACAACTCGAGATTGAAGGCAAAAACAAGCGTAAATTGAAATCAAAATCAAATCACAACAACTACCAAACAACAAACACTGAAACATGAAACTTTCATGATCGGAAAAAAAGGAAACTCGAAGGCGGAAGAGGCTAAAAACCCGCAATGATTGCCAGAATATCATCTGGGGAAACTATTTGGATGCTGTGAGAGAACAGGCGAGGTTAACGGCGTCGTTAGCTAACAACGCCTTGACTACGATTCTGTGGACCCGTCAAGTTGACGCTCGTCAAAAGTAATTTGACGGTCGCTAGCTGACGGCGTGATCTGTTGAGGTTTGAAAAACCGGGCCTAAATGCCACTACCAATGATCAAAGATGATCTTAAAAAAAAAAGCGTACCTATTTCATGTTTTGGGGGCCAAAATTGGTGGATTCATCAGAAATAGCTATTTCAATCATTCCACATGAAAGAAACAATACATTTAACAGCCAACAAAAATCTCTAGAACTCCAATAGAATAATAAACCCATGTGACAAGGACTTTGCAGCGTTTTTCACTCATAACACCCTTGAGTATATTCCGATCGGGCTGAAAAGTTTCGGGACACAACTAGGGCCCAAATGGAGCATGTGTGCGAAAGCACGACTTTTTTAGACCGAAAATGAAGCCTGTACACGTGATACGGCGTACGGCGTACGGCGGACGGACGTTGCATTTTCTGAATCTACGCACTTCGAAGCGTAAAAGAAAAAATCTTGAGGGGGTGTTACACCTTTTTTTGCTATGCGAATATATAGGTGTATTATTCACAGAATAATAAACCAAAGCCATATACATATACATAATTACAATGACTTGCGCCATTTGTCATTGCTGATTAAGATAATCGATCTGCAATACTCGATTTACTTACTGTTCATTGGAATACCGCGGTGGGCAGAGGAATAAAACTTCGTGATTCACCTCACTTTCCCAAATTTTTCCTGCGTTATGACAGCACACAAACACCTAAAAAGGGCTCGAAACCCTACTGGGGACAGTTTGAGACCCGCAATCGATTTTGGGGGCCTCGATGGCCGAGACAAGGGCGTCTACTTCTTCATACCTTTTGGTAGGGATTCTAATTCTCATTCGTCCCTCACTCTCGGCGGTCCTCACAAAACTACGTGCTCGAATGTTCACAAACAACATGCATTCTATTATCAATGCCCCAAACGTTTAATTATTTAAACGTTCTCATGAGACTTGGGGAAACATCTGACTTACAATTAATTCACTATAATTGGATGTATGCCTGATTTATTCTAAACTGGATTCCACAGTACATGCTGGGTATATAAATATTTCAAATTATGCATAGCATCTATATATGTCAATGAAAGTATTTCAAACAAATCTAATTAAATTTAAATCGCTACGGAAGGCGTCTAAGCGCAGTGAATAGGGTGGCTGAGAAGGGTGAGTAGAATTGAGATAGAAGGATGCTATCTTCTATCATTGTGGAATCATCAAATTGGATGATGCCAATACCAAAAGTTGGCAAAATTTTGAACTTTACAATTGTTAGCTAATGAGAAATACAGTTAGGAGTGACACATACCTACTTACACGGGTGCTTATTAATACAATGACTATACAAATGAAAATTGGTTGAAATCTAGGGATTAATTCAAAATACGTTGAAATGGAAAAATGTTTTTAAGTTGCATGTAACTGGAAACAATTTGGACCGATTCCGGCATCGCCTCCCCGGTATTACTTTGCGCAATTAATCTTGTTTAATACCGTCCAAATCGACTAGGTTATTATAATTTTCATATCAAAAAATATTTAATTGTTCTAAAAGTAAAAATTAATACTGGGTTGAAAATTATGAGCTCATCCGCCGACAATAAAATCTTTTACACAGGCTATACGGCACTGATGGACTGATACTGCGCCGAGCCTTTCGAATGCTGAGCTCCATTGGCAAGAGAAATGGACATTGGTTGCACTTCTGCTGGATCAAACCAGACGCGAACAAGTCACGCGCTAGCTCCAGATTGGCTGATGTTTGGGAGTTAGCAAAAAAGGGAGGAAAAACACGAAATGGGTGAGGTGCGGTGTGGGGTGGAGGCCTCTTCATGGGAATAATTTAGGTCAGCGAGTTCCCGACCTTTTTCACAGACCCCGCCTGACCAGGCTTCGCTTTTTCCGGTATATGCGCCACTCTTGGCCTCACCTTTTGAAGTGGGGTGAGAAAATTCTGAGAGCAGCTCGCAGACCGAAAAAGGGGAAGGTTGATAAAACAACGCTCCGAACGTGCGATGACTCCTTATCGGATGTTTCGCTTGAAAAGTTACAGCTCGGAAGTTGTAATACATATTCAAAATCAAAAGTTTGCCTGTTTAATCGCACTGTAATTTTGTAACTTTGAAATTCTTTCAACGGGATATTATATTCAACTGGAGAAATGCTAGGAAGGACTTGTTCTGAAATTTCAAGATTTTGTTTAGAAATTTCATGAAATTGTGAAAATTTGCCCAGTTGAAATGGGTTTTAAATTTGACATATTTGATAGTTTCACCAATGAATTTGATTAGGAAAACGATTCTCGAAGTGGGACCTTTATTCGATTTTGGTTTAATATTTTCAACAATGAACCTTGGGAATCGAGTATGAAAAAAAAAAAAAAAATTTTAACGCCCCTTCAAAATGTGATGGTTTCCGTTTCAAGGTATATAGAATCCGAAAATGCAGCAAAAAAATTTCTGTCCGTCCGCCGTACTTCGCACTTTTTTCAGTTACCATGAACCAAAAAATCAAATTTGGTTTGTAGGCCTCGTTTGGGGTCTAGGTGGTCATATGTAAGGGGTGAAAAATAGGGGTTACAAATTTCAAAACGCCGTAGCTCGAAAACTTTCAATAGAAGGGTACGTTTTTTTACGTTTTTAAATTGATCTTGAACTTAAGAACTTTTGAGACCACCCGAAGCATTGTACGACCAGCTGTTCGGTTGCACTGAAAAGATTCGTCGACATTATCGTGAATGGAACGGTATGAATCCGGTCTAGATATCATTGCTAGGGATCACCTTATTATAATCACGAATGGCGGTATGAAGCCGAGTTGGTTGTTTTGTGATATTATTTCATTTGAAGAATGATGCATCTTTTGGATTTTGTTGATAGGTACTTTTGCAACTGGAACAAACGTTGAAGTATTTTGTGTAAATTATTACACAACGGTTTACTATACCTACTATCGACGTAGAGGGGACATCTATACAGGTAAATTATTACATGACGGTTTATTATTTACCTTATGCCTCATGAATAACTAAAAATAATTATTGCGTCAATAAAATTAAAATAAATAAATAAAATAGTCAATACGAGGGTATTGACCACAGAAAACAGTGATCTACGCAGAAGGGGCATCTATGCAGGTAAATAATAAACCGTTGTGCAATAATTTGCAGCGTTTTCGAATTATCAACATTTGCCCAGTTGGTGAGGGGTGAACTAAGGGATATTGAAACACTTATTACCGTTTCCAATTCAGAAGAGGGTTCTCTAGGAGGGACCTTTGCTCGATTTTCGAATTATCAGCACTTGTTATGAGTCATGTACAACGAGTTGCTTCAAAAATATGCGAGAACACCCCTTTCTGGAACTTTAGAATAATTTAATTGATGAGTAGAGTAATCGTAGTCTTTTAATGAGAATCCGAAAATTCACTTACATAGTAATCACTGGGCAAATTTGCTGAAAGGGTTGTTTTCGCCTATTTTGATGACATTCGTAGTAAGTACATATACGACTCATCATATTTAAAATTTCGGAACTCGAGCAAAGGTCACTCCTATAGAATCCCTTTTTGAATCGCAATCCATAATAAAAATACTTCAATATCCCTCAGTTCACCCCACACCAACTGGGCATTGTTGTGAACATGGGTGTTTTCGCCTATTTCTGACGAATTTTGAAGTACAATGGCCCTCCATAATTCGAAAACCTAGCAAACGTCCCGCCTAGAGAATCTTTTTCTGAGTCGTAATCTATTATAAGAATCTAAAATTTCACTTACCAAGCAGTCGTAATTCACTCGGCAAAGTTGTAGAAAGGAGTGTTTTCGCTTATTTTTGACGAAATTCGAAGTATATGACCCTTCACAATTGATGATTCGGAAATAAAACAGAGGTCATTCCTAGATAACCGTCTTCTGAATCGGAATCTATAATATAATGTTCCAAAATCCTTTATTTCACCCCACACCAACTGGGCAGATTTGTGGAAATGGACGTTTTCGCCTATTTCTGACGTAATTTGTGGTATAAATATGAACCACCTTAGTTGATAATTCGAAAATCGTGCAAAACTCCCTACTCGAGAATCGTTTTCTTAATCGGATACATTGATGAAATTATCGAATACTCCAAATTTTAAAGCCATTGCAACTGGACACAGTTCAAAATTTCAAGACATTTGCTAATCAAAATTTTGAAATTTCACGACAAGTCACTCCTATAATTTCCCAGGTTGAATAATTATAGATCCCCGTGTAAATAATTTCAAAATTACAAAATTCCCAAAGAACATTTCAATTGTAGCTGGATCGGTTGCTTGTTGCCAGTATCTTTTTGAAGGGTAAACAACGATTAGAGGGAAAATTCTGCCAATTTCGGAGCCATAGGTACTCCTCATTCAATACAATTATAAACCGATAATTAATAAATACAATAATAATAAATACAATAAATACAATACCGATAAATTAATACAATTGTAAACCGATGCTACGTTACTGACGCGATCTACCGCTACATGAAATGCGCTCACTGTGGAGGATTTTCCAAAACGCAACAGCTGACTGGAATGCACAAAAGGTTCAGGGACAAACTGCCAAAACACAAGAAAATCCGAGCAATAGATCCAAAAGAACGACCAACCAAAAGAACGTGGATCTTGCCCTATCAACACTCCCCTCTTTCAAATTACGCTCTTTCAAATTACCCTCGCGGTTAGGACTGGGAATCCTTGAAAATGTTCATTCAGCATTATAGAAGTGACTCGTTCAAACTTCTGTAGGCATCACACTGACTATTAGTACCATATACTTCCATATACTAAAATTAATAATGCAAGTTTGAACGAATACACAGAACAGCTGATCGTGTGTTGATACACAATAGTTACTGGATAAACGCCCAAGGACGAGTGGGACGCATACGTCACACCAAACACGTTCTGGCGAAACCTCATCCGCGAAGCTGGAAATCGATGTTAACGTAGATCATCATTTTTCCCAGTCGTAAGGTAGTCTGCTTTGGCAGTTACTATCGTTATTTTGCGTGAGGAAGGTTTTATTATTTCAGTTTATTTCTGCACTCTGAAAGTTGAGCACTTTCTAGCCTATTTTCTTCTCAACTGGAAATATTCACATGGCGTATTTTTCTCAGGAGGTGTTCAGGTTAATTGGAATGATTTTATTAATATTATCATCATTTCAGAACGCTGTGGTGGCGTCGAAAGGTTACGAACTAAATCACTCATGTTGAATCGTGGAACCCCATTTCAAAATAAAACGGAGTTATAGAAAGGTTGTCTATTTTCACTAATACCAAAAATATAGGTACTATTATGCCGGTTTCGGCGATCAAACCACCGCCAGTAACAAACAATAACTCGTTATTTTAAATAACTCGTTATAATATAACGTTATTGCTGTAAAAAAAACTCATTATTGTTTGTTACTGATGATGGTTTATCACCGAAACCGATATAACAGTATATTATTGTGTGTCAGTAGAAATAGCCAACCTTGAATAACTCGGGTTTTTTTCCCCCGTGGAAAAGCTTATGTGACGTATATGTCATACTCGTCCTTTTCATGTAATTTCGAGTAATTGTAAAGGCAATTATACATGAGTTTAGTACGGTTTTAAGAGCAAGTGGTCTTGCTCTGGCAAGATAGACAGAACTGTGAACTGGTCAGTTCCTGACTTCTTGCACGAGAGTATTAGTGAGAAGCACACTGCCAACTGACCAAAAATTAGCTTGCTTCAAGTAATTAGGAACAGGCCATCGTATAACCCCTGCACACAGAATGGTCTTTGGTGGACTTCCAAGGAGGTCTGCAACAATTTCCATGCTTTGCACAAGCATTGTTCAAAATATTAATTACTATCCTTGCTGGTTGTCTCCCTCTGTTGGTGGTATCTATCTTATAATCCCTATTATAACCAGGAGTAGATACACTCTAACGTGTATGATCATCTATAAATGGGGGTATGAATAACTCCGAACTTTCTTCTCTGGTAACTACTAATAGAAAACGTATGATAACCTTTCCGAGGCCTGTGATTCAAAAATTGCACGTTACTGCTGCAAAAAACAATAATTGTGGAAGCAAGGAATGGAGAAAGACAGAATAATATCATAAATAAAGATAGGGAGAACCGCGGCAGACAGATGGGCTGGAAGGAGGTAGTTTGAGTGAAAAGTGCTCAACGGATTCAGGGGCCATTATTTTTCGAATATTGTCAGGGAAGCTGTAAAGCTTTTGGAAGCGAGTGGCTCCGACAGCTAGGTATAAGGAATGCTGGGAACCAATATTACCAAGACCTCCAAGTGGAAGTTATGATTTCCTTACTACGACCCGTCTCCAAGCTCCCTCCAAACTACAAATCCCTGTTGTTGGAATATCTGATTTTTCGTCTCAAAGGAGGAAATGATGAAAGATGGGGGGGGGGGGGATCTGTAAAGTAGGTGGGCACAATGTGTACCTCACATCGTTATCACGATCCATTTACCTATTTTCATATAGGTAGCTATACTAATGTAGACGCTACCATTTCTCGAGTCATAAACGCCATCAAAAAGGATGTGAAAAAATGCAAACCTCTACTATCCAATCTCCCCTGTCTACTCCTGGAGAATTCTTCAAAACCGGTCAAACATAACCGGAGATGAGCAGTGGCGTTGCAAGTAGGTATTTCATGTTTGGAAATCAGTAGGCAAAACTAGCGCTCCAATCGCTGGAAATTCCATAGGGTTTAATCTTGAACCAATCTAATCGGTAATTCTAAATTTGAATAAAATCAGTCCAATAGAACAGGAGATAGGAGCGTTGGCAGGTCACGTTTTTCCCCACATACGGTAACACTACTGCCAATTTTGTAGCAATGAACTGTATAAAGGTATCGTCGGGGGCCCAAACAGCATCATACCTGAACATTTCATTGTTTCGGTCCTGTCGTATGGAACGTTAGTGGTGTGTGGAGTGGGAGCGTAGAGGGGAAGACAAGGGGTAGCAATAGTACAAGAAGCACTAGTATTATCTTCGTCGCTAAGCTGAGTTAGGAAGATGTAGGCTGATCTAACCAATAAACTTCACAAGGACATTTGCAACCTGAATACACTGCCAAGGTGATGGCACAGGAGCTTCCTCGTCACAATCAGAGTGACCCATTATAAAATAGAACAGACTCGGAAGCAAAATAACATAACATTACATTACATTACATTACATTACATAACGTGAAATATACATATTACATAACATTACATTACATAACATAACATTACATGAAATATACATATTACATAACATTACGTCCATAATACATTACGTCCATTATACAAAATTGCGAAAGTTATGCGTGTTTGAAGAATTTCACGTTAGCGCATGCGCAGGGCGAACCGCTGGCTCTATCATGTTGAAATTTATATGGGACCTCAATGGGCCCTACCCGCTTAATCCCTGAGAATTACATTGAAATTGGGTGAAATCTTTGGTTACTACGGCTGTAACAAGGAAATTGAATCTATTTCACGCCAGCGCATGCGCAGAGCGCACCGAGGGTCCGATCATGCTGAAATTCATACTGGAACTCACTAGACCTTGTCCAAACAACCCTTGAGAATTTGAGCGAAATTGAATCAAAATTGTGAAAGTTATGCGTGTTTGTTGAATTTAACGTTAGCGCATGCGCAGGGCGTACCGCTGGATCAATCATGTTGAAATTTGTATGGGACCTCAAGGGGCCTTATCCGCACCATCCCTCAAAATTTGAGCTGAATGAATTCAAAATCGTGGAAGTTATGGCTGTAACAAGGAAATGCGGACAGACAGACTCACAGACTCACAGACTCACAGACCCACAGACCGACAGACACGGAACCAAATTTGTTCAGTAGGCTTTGAAACGCAAAATGCAAGTGGAAATTTTGATTTCTGAAGACAAAAATTTTTTGGCTCACGAAAGTGAACACAAGGCTTCCGCTGCTTCGCAGACTCGGAAGCAAAACAATCAGTTGTACACAGCAAAATCTCGGCAGATGCCTATGGCGTTCTAGAGAAGCTACTACTCTTGGCTAGACTGTGCGTTGGGTTTTTTCTTTTTCTGTCTTTTGACCATCATACGCATTTAATGTTACCGTTAAAGTCTGAAATCCGTTATTATAGCACCGAGGCTGTTTCTAGTTATTATACATTTGTATAATAACTAGATATTATAACATTTAATAACTACGGAGATCAGCAAGTGTATAATTTTCTCAAATTTCACACTTTAACTAGTTATTGTACTATATACCTAGTAAGGAGAGGGCAACTGGGAAATCGAGATCCCAAGCCCCCAACTTCTTGTCAATCCGTCACTTTGAGTCAAGGCTCTGGAATATCCTTAGTCTGGCTCATCATAAATCTCTTGGGAAAGGTCAAGGGTTTTTTCGGTGCAAATGTACCACAAAATGCGGTCCAAAATTGTGCAAGTGCATCAAAATAATCCAAATTCAAATTATTCCATGCCTGGATTATTTTTATTACTGAATATAGATAATGAAAAATAATGCACATTGTTCATACTAATGTATGGCTTCATTCCTAAATTCCCACACCACCACCACAACTTCTAAAACCATGATTAGGGGCTATTTACTGACCGGGCACGATGTACCTACTTCCTAAATTGGCAGCCATTTCACCAGATTTTACTCTTTTCCCAATCCCTTCAAAGAACGGCTACTTCGGAGTTCAATTATTTTAGCACTAAAAGGTGCGTGGGTATAAAATATTAAGCACTCGTGGGAACGTCATGGTCCATTTCCGGGAGTACCAACCGCAGACGCACATTCAATTTTAATCTTCCCCATTTCCTTAGTCTGGAATTCCGAGCCCGTTTTTTGGTGACGAATTGGTTATATTTTCCTATTCATTTTAACGGGGGGGGATCTGAACGCAACTATCACTTCAAGATGAAAGTACAGCCGTAATGAAAAAAAAAGCTGTGCACGCATGATTCCTTATACCTAATAAATCATCGTAACGATTGTCTCTAAACAAAATGCAATCCGCTCTAATGGGGTACGCGCATGGGTCACAATAGCGGTTTATATTATTTCGTTTAGATTCTATTCTGAGAACTTTGACACCAACCGCACTGTCCTACGATAAGCATAATATATTTTTCTAAGATTTATCAATGTTTCCTGAAGTTCTGACGTCACAGTTGGCAGGGGAGTGACAATGACGTCAGAACTTCCGTTATCTTTGAAAAGTCATAGAGAAAGAAGGGCAGTGCGGTTAGCGTAAAAACTCTTAGGATGGAATCTACTTTCATTTAAAAAAAATAAATACGTGCGCGTACCTCATTGCATTAATTCGTCATAAACCCTATGAAACCAGATGACTCATTAAAAGGCATCCTTATTGATAAATAATGGAAATCCTTATTTCGTTGGTACCATCATTAGCCGCAACATAACTCATTAGCTACATGTAATATGCATGATATTTGATATTATTTGTAATATGATATGTTGATGACGAAACAATGTGATACCCAGTACGACAAAGGATCGAGGTACTTTAGCTGTAAAAAGGGTGTCTTCGGCCTCAGATCAGTAGGTATGGATGATCCCTTTTACTGTGACTGCAATAACAGATATGTAAGTACACTTACACTGATGAGTGGGTATCGACTCAGTCACCCAGGAACTAATCCTATAATCGTTAAATTCCCACATTACCATAAGTGTTCAATCAAAGTGCTTCCGAAATCCTGTTAACCAATGAGCGATAATATCAATCTCACCACAACGATTCAACCCTAATAAAAAATTTAAAGAAAATATTAATACATTTTTTTTAACTGTTTAAAAACAGTTTTTATTTCGAAATGATCCGAAAGGAGTAAAATAATTCCTTTCTGCTACCCAGTAACATCGGAATTTTTTATTATTAAAAATAAAAGAGTGGGCGGTAATTTATAAATTCAATTATTAGGTAGATTCATTGTAATTCAATTGTTTCAAACAAATAAAGAATCTTGTACCTTGTACCTACATACGCATGTGAGCCGCAGTTCTTATATGACCTATCACAAACACCGATTATGATCGAGAGCAGGAGCAAGAGCTAGAACTAAGGGAATTGTCGGGAGGGAGCCGAAGATAGGGATGGTCCTTGACGGAGAGGGGGCAGTTCAGGAGCAGTTCTTACCGAGAGTGAACGAGGTGGTTCTCAGTCCTTCAGGTGAATTGAACATCCCATCACCAGTCCCGACAAGTGGGTAATGAATCTAAAGTGTTCCACACGAAAGGGTCGGGACAGCGGCGGTCCTCGTAACCGTTCCAAACCTATTCGTTTCTTCGTTCAGTAGCTGTTCCGCACTCCTGCTTCGAGTTATGCCCGCTAATTTTCAAATCAACTATTCAGTAAAACGGCTTCTTTTATGCTGTTATGTAAGGTATAACTTGCCTTTAACACACTGCTATTTTTGAATAAATGAATACTTATATATAATACCTTAATGAGCGCAACGATTACGGAATACATTTACTAGGTGATATTAATGTCCTTTATCAAAAGGGCTTTATCAAAGACTTTTCAAAATTCGTTTTCTGCTGGTTACGGTGGTCTATTTCGTTTAGCGAATTTCGCTATAAATGAGGCCCAAGGAGGGATTCAACTTCACTTCATGAACATCTACGTAGTGATCAATCATGTCTTTTCTGTTGACAGATTGGAAGATCGACCTAACGTTTTCTTGCATTTAAACTAATGAAATTGGCATTATTGACTCAATTTTTTCAATTAAAAACATTAAAAACATTTTTTAAATTTTGTCTACCCTCTGATCAAATTCCCCCTTTTGAGGTGCCTAACGTGTTCTTGCATATAAACTTGAATTTTTCATCAAAGAAACAAGATAATCGTAAAGTTGACCATACCATTGGAAAGCTTATTAAATGAAGAAGTTTTCAAGAGATTTGCCAGTTTCTAGGATTTTTTTTTCGGAGTAGTACCTAACGTTTTTAAAATTTCAGAAATTTGATTTTTTCAAATTCGTCTAATGTTTTAGCTGTTGTTTTGGTCTCTAACTGATACTTTTCAAGACTTGAAGTACATCACGCGTATGGAAAATTTAACGCTGATTCCGAAAATGAGGTCAAAAAGTAAAATTAAATTAGGTAAATTTGAGTTTAAAAGGAAAAAACCTGAAAAAAACTTTAAAAAATTATATCTCGAGAACGGATTGAGATAAAAATATGCGGTTGGCGGCATTTTACTCCATTTTTGATGTAATTTTACGCAAATTTTTTTTGCATCTACGAGCGGATCACCCTGTATAGGTATTCTATTGGACGTACCTACACAAATGCTGGCTGTTCATTAATTTATTGTTCCTCAAAAATGTTCGCTGCTCATTTAGGCTCCTTTTATTTCTTCTTTTTACAAATTATCTTTGACCGTTGATAGTGCATTTAATTGTCTTGATTAACCTGTCAATACAACTTCTAGTGTTTTTATACACATTTATGGGGATTTCAACAAATTTCCCATGTTTGATCCATAAAAAATGAATATTGGAAGCTGAACCTTCGGTACAACCTCAATTCTTCACTCTGTGGTGGAAATCGACTTCATATTCGGTCTTCTCGCCCTAAAAAACATGGAAAACGATGCCTCACAAGCTCATGTTCACTAAAACACACACACACAAAAAAAACCCTCGAAAACCTCTATTTTATACCCAATTTTTCCCCATAACACCCCTGGGTGTATTTTGATCGAGCGCTAGGGGCACAGCTAGGGCCCAAATGTGTTCCAAATTTGAACCCAAACTTTGTGAGGAAGAACGACGATTTTAGACCAAAATTTAACATAAATTTAAGGCTGAAACTCTGTTAGAACCTCAATTTTCCACTCTGGTCAAAATCGATTTCATACTCGGTCTTCTCATCCTAAAAAAAACATGGAAAACTATGCCTCACAAGCTCATTGTACTAAAACACCAAAAAACCCTATTTTTACACCCATTTTTCACTCATAACACCCCTGGGTATATTCCGATCGGGCTGCAAAGTTTCGGGACAAAACTAGAGCCCAAATGGAGCTCCTATGCGAGAGAACGCATTTCTTAAACCGAAAATGGAGTAGATATGCAAGATACGGTGGACGGCGTACGTTGCACGGCAGACGACGGATGGACATTGCATTTTTGGAATCCACGCTAATTGAATCGTGAAAGAAAAAGAAACTCAGGGGTGTTATAAAAATTATTTGCTGAGCGAATAAATAGGTGTATTATTCACAGAATAGTAAACCAAAATGCAGTGTCCGTCTGCCGTCCACCGTCCGCCGTATCATCGATATCTACCTTAATTTTTGGCATAAAAAAATCGTTCGTTCGCACACAGGCTCCATTCGGGCCCTAGTTGTGTCCCCTATCTCGGTAGCCCGATCGAAAAACACCCAGGGTTGTTATGGGTGAAAAATGTGTGCACGGTTAGGTATTTTTGAGGTTTTACTTAACTTGGGCTTGTGAGGCATCGCTTCCCATTTTTTTTTTTTAGGGGAGGAGACCAAACATGAAGTTGATTTTGACCACAGAATGAGGGATTGAGGTTTTACACGAAGTTTTAACTCGCAAAATTCAATATTTACGGTCAAAATCCTGTTAAAATGGCTGTAATCACCAGAAATTTGTATAATAACACAGGAGGTTGTATGAACAGGTGAATCAAGACAAGTCAATGACAATTTCACTGACCGAAAATTATTTGTCAGAAATATCAACCAAAGGTTCAAGTTTAAAACCATCAAATGAGCTCGGTGGGTCTGTTCACTGACGTCCCAATCAAAGGAAAAAAGAGAAGAAAAAAATGAGTTATCGAAAAATAGTCTATTTCCACTAATACACGAAAAAACGCGAGAAATACACTGTTAACAGTGTAAACACCGTTATAACAGTGTGTATAAAATTACACTGTTATAACAGTGTATTTTTCGCGTTTTTTAGTGTATTAGTGGAAATATACTTTTTTTCAATAACTCTGTTTCTCTTTGAAAAAGGTTTCCACAATTTCTTCGCGAGAGATTTCATTCGTATCAGGTCCAAATCGTGCCGTATTCAGTCAAGAATAATAAGCCTGTGTGAAAAGGACTTTGCAGCGTTTTCATCCGATGGTCCAATTTGAATTTAATAAAATGTCAACAGTAACTTTCGTCTGCTCCTCCGTAAACCCGAGTTTCCTGACACACTTGTAACGCCAGTTTTATACAATAAATTCAGCTGACATTTTAAGTGATCATGCATATGGGGTTTCTGATGGTACCATTTGGATTCATTTGTTATACGGCAGGTTAGCTCATGCGCGAACAATGAAAACATTGTAACGCTTATATCTCCGTGATTTTTACTGTGAATGAATAATCGATCGGATATCAGTCAGCAACATCCTACCAATTAATAAGGCTTCCAATTTCCATGCCTTATCTACGCAAGTTATGTACCTAATTACCTCCGCACGTGGCTTTACATAGAGACGATCCTCTGATGTTCCGTTCATTAACACCGTTACATCGTTGGGGCATACGATAATACCTATCCTTCTTGAACTCCTGTGTCTTCATTATTAGTAGTGCTCATATTCTCCTCCAAAATCTACGCGTCAATTTACAGCCCGTACCCACAACGTCGAATGTGTTTGGGAACTACACCCTATTCCAGGAGGGAGGTACCAAACATTATTAGTCCCTTGCTTTAATAAGCGTTCCAAGACTATGCGTTGCAAGTTACCTAGAAAAAATAGGGCTCCTATGTCAGTATTAGGGCAATCCATGAATGAATAAACCAAAATGTGTGTAAGTATCCAACATTTTCATCACAGAAGTTTTATACACTTATCAACTATGTACTACCTGAATGATGTCTACGAGTTTAGCTACTGAGTAAGATGACGTCTCAGGTCGATAACTTTTAGGTAATTTCTATGACTATTAGCCGTTTTTGACCTCCCCCCCCCCCCCCCCCCCCACAAATAATTTTTAAAAAATACATCTCTTCTTCTCTTCTTCTTCTCTTCGTTCTTTTTTTTAAAAATAAAACACAAACCAATTCGATCCAACTTTTGCCATGAAGTATGGTTGGCTGCTCAAATAATCTCATTCTGTATCGCGTATCCATTCCGTTCCACTTTTGCAGGTATCATATAAGTTTGGGTGATTTTTAGCTATTTGAACCAATTTACGACCCACCAAAGCGCAAAATCGAATCACTTTTTGTTTTTCAGAATGGGAAATTATCATGTATACTGTTGAACGGAACGCTTGTTCCATTGGAACGGTTGGAAAACGCAAGTTTTATTTTCCAAAGAACACAGAGACACGAAATCCAATCGAGAACCCAAAACAAGACAACCTTTTTTTTTGAGTCTAGCAACACTAATCATCATTTCAACATATATGGTTCTCACAACAATACACAAACAACAATTTTGGTTCTGATTTTATAATCATATTCCTCTACGCATTTGAAAAAGTTGAGGGAAAATTTGCTTTATGGATGAAAAACAACACGTGAAAGAAAACTTTTTTTTTTAAACAAAAAACAAAACCGACTTCAAAAAAGCTGTAGAAACTAAAAAGTGAAGAATAATCTTTATCCTAAATGAACGCAGGTACATAGTTTATTCAAAGCCAGTACAACAGAATTTTTGAAGTTGGCTCCAAATGTCAACTAAAATGTAACCAAGGGATACATTATGAAGGCTGTGTATGGGGATTTTAGTTAACATTTGGCGCTGTCTTCAAAAATTTTGGTGTATTGGTTTTGAATAAATTATGTACGTTTGTCCAGCATAAAAATTATCATTTACTTTTTCGTTTTATACAGCTTTTATGAAGTCGGTTTTGTTTTTTGTTAATTTTTTTCTCTGTTTTTTCTTTTTAGTACGAGATTTCCAGTAACATACCTCATGCTACTGGGGCATCCACATTCTTTGGCAGAGTATTTTCTGACGTCACATCTTACAATGTCTGTCAAAGCACTAGAAATCGAAGAGTTTAACTACTGCCCTAGTACAGGCCCAGTACTAATTTTCTACTTACAAAACTAGTTTGGGACCACTGGATCCTCTTTCATTTGAAAAAAGATCTATCGAAATCGGTCCAGTAGTTTTGGAATAAGCCCTGGATAAACACTGAAAAAAAAAGTTCGATTTTAGAACAACCTCCTTTTTATGAAGTTGATTAAAAAAGACGCTTGCTTACATCACACGGCTATAACACGTCGACTGGCCATCTCTCCTCTGCTGCCGCCGGCCAGCCACTCAGAAGCCCAATCCGTACAACACCATAATAGGCGCAGGGCTCAATTCCCTGCCTCTTTTTTGTGATCTCAAAGTTTGAAAGTTTCTCAAATATGAAGGAGGCATATTTTCACGATTCATCCCTGATACCGTCTATCTCACATCATAAACTATTGAGAGAAAAAATGTCATTTATATGAAGTCCAAAATGATGGTCTCCTCAACATTCCTAATTTTCAATAATAAAATAAATCCACATGATCTGTTCTTCGTTGGACGTGTTTCTCGTTACTTGCAATCAGGGCGGCTTTGCGGGATGCGTATAACTCTGGAATATAAATTAGACCCGAGTCACAGTTTAGTGGTGAAAGTTCAGTAGGGATCCTAAAACAAACTAAGGTAGTACCCAGTTGTTAGGAAGAGGGGTTACCAACAACCGGGTTCTATGTTAAGTATCTGATTATATGTAAATAATGTGAAGCATGTCAAACGTGGAACAGCTCATTTGCATTCACTTCATTATGGAAATTTTGAATGTTGAGGGAAAAGCATCCTGTTTGACTTTATATAATATACATACGATATGGAAAGAAGGACGACGAAGTAGCACTTTGTAACCGGGCCGCTATGATTATGTCATTATCGAAGCCAACTGCATAGTTTCTCTTGATAGATTTGCAACCAGTAGAGACTTCAACGAAGTCATCCTCAAAATGCAAGTCTGATAAGCGAATATTATTATTCTAAGGGTGTTAGATGGATGCAAATTTCCTGGCATCATGCAACGCCGGATGGTTCTCAATTTAATTTATTAATTAAATGCATCAGTCTGTGAGACAGGCTTCACAGAACCATTTGTAGGAGGAGTGTCCGGTATTAACAACTCGTTAGGCAAACAACAACTGGGAGCACTTCCTCCTCCGCGCTAATTCGATTCAATTCTCACGAACGCTTCTCCCCAAGTTGAACACCTCACTCGAGTTAGAGAGCGACGCCGACTTGCGAACTATTTTAATGAAGTGGCTAGCCTAGCTATTATTGAATGGCCGCTCGTGAACACCTATTGCATAGGGACTTCCAACAAGTATACTTCTTTATAAACAAGGGTTCTTATAGTCATGTAGACTGCTCTATTCGCCCTCGCAGCATTCTCAGAGTTTGTTCTTAATATAATAACTCCCTCAAAAACAACCCTGTTGTAGAAGCTTACCCCAAACAACCACTTACCCCAAAAAAAACCTCCTCAGCCGCAAAAAGGATTGATCTCCATTTTGCCCGCCGAAGTGGTAACCTCGGTGCTTCGCACCTCGCTCTTGGATGTGCATATAGAAACCAGTTCCTTTCCCCTCTGTTTGATATGAGTATAGGAACCTGTTCCTTTCCCCCAAATCTTGAAATTTCTTTCAACGCTTTTTGGCGGGGGCTTTTCGCCTTGGGGGCAAAAAGCTTGGGGGACAAAACGCATAAAAGGCACTTCCTTGGACATAACAAATGAGTGTGCAAAATTTCATTTCGATCCGTTATTTCTGTGAATATGTAGCCCTATCAAAGAACAACAAGAAGTAGAAAAACGTGAAAACTAGCGATATTCAAACTTCCATAACTCCGGCACCTCCTTATGCTCCTGAGGGTTGAAATTTGGTTCATGTCCTCAGGGGCCCCTCGAGAATGTATGTACGAAAAATCAACACCGGAGGCCCCAGGGAGCCGAGTTCTGGGGATATAAAAAGCCCCTGATTGTAGCTGTAGGTAGGTAGTTTTGGAGGTTCCTGTTTTCTTGGCGGACGGGGCGCTCACGTGTCCCTAGATATTAGCTGATATTTGCTTCAATCCAAAGTGTTTGTGTGCCTCTGTGAATATATATATGAAAGTTGCATTTATTCACTTACGCACTTTGGGTGATAGACGGTTACCATTCTCATTCGTCGATGTGACAGGGGACTTACAGGGAAAATGGTTGCGCAAACTATCCATAGTCTGACAGACTGAAGTAGGTACCTACCTATAGGACTTGCAAAGAGGAGGTTACAAATACAATCTACTCTCGATAATTAAAACTCTTGATAAATTGAAACTCTAGGTAATTTGAAGGGATTTCCTTCCTTGAGATTCTGTCAGTAAAATGAAAGAAACCTGTACACTCGGTAATTTGAAGCAGGAGCTTAGTTCTGTTCCTCGGGAACACGTTATAATTTGAAGTGAAACGAGAGTCAGTTTGAAGTGAGATGGGACGAAAATCAACTTGACAGGGTCCGATTGGACTCACTCTAGCAGAAGAAAATTACAGATTACATATAATTGAAACATGTGCCACAGTAATCCCACTCAATTCACCACTTACAAAAAAATCTGAATTAGACATTCGCAAAGTAGTCACTAGTTTCAGAATCACGGTTTGAAATGGGTAGAGCCGAATCTGACTCGTAATCCGTGTTTATCATGCGTATATATAACGTTGCAAAAGTGGCGTTAAAAATTGCTTTACGCAGTGCTCAATGTATTATTATATACCTACATTGCTTGTGGCTAAACAGATTTGTTCGCGGTGACCATCTGTCGGTTATCTGATCGTCAGAAAGGCGTTTGGCCGTTCGCAGTGGTTTTGGGACTCAGGGGCGCTGCGTCCATAAGGCCACTTGAGCCACTGCCCCGGCACCCAAAAACACTGGGAGTAAACAAAAAAAAACTCCATTGTTCACTTGGCATTTGAATTTCCCTCCGTACACTGTACCTAGTAGTTTTCACAAAGTTCATCAGCGACTCGCCAGATATCTCTGGCTGTGGAATGGAAACTCTATGGATATTCATTATCCTAGTAGAGCATCCATGGTGGGCTCTATAAACCAAGCATGTTATATCGGAATGAAGCGACAGTAATCGATGTCCTGCAATCGAAATCGGAACCTAGGCTCCTGAAACTGGCAGGTAGGTTCTGGGTCCTGGGACCTAGCGTCGCCATGGCAACTGAGAAAAGTGGTCCATCCGCGCATGCTCTGCCGAGTAAAAATGTCGTTTGCCACGCCCACTTTGGGCGTTCTCACAATCGATTCAACCCTTCGATTCAATTTGTCATCTTGATACGAGATGCTTCTTCGTCTTCTGGTTTTTTTTTGTTGTCTCGTGAATATATATTAGCTTTCTCTGTTGAGTCAGTTGTCAGTTTTTAATTTTTTGCTTAAAATTGTGTGCGTTTTGCATTCGGTCCGGTTCTGATGGCAGATTTGTATTCGTGGTACTTACGAGCATTTTCTCATTTTTGCTGTTTGTGGTCTTGTGGATTGATCGGCGTCCTAACACACAGATAACTACCTAGCCTCAAGTCAATAGCTTCTCCATTCAAGTATGTACCAGCCGACGGGTCATTGTTTTGTTATATTTTAGTTTACTATATTTTTATAACACATGAATTCGGTGACTAATTTGTAGTAGAAATTGTGAACGATCTCGTATGACAATACAGTGTTGATTACAAGAGATAAGCTTTGCTGAATATCACTCAATCAGTAAATAAAGGAAGGGTGTTGTTGCCTTGGGGTATTTGGTAGACAAATCTGTTGGTTTTGTGTTCTGGCTTGGTGCCCCACCGTTTTCAGAGCCCACGCACTGCTACTGCTCGGACTCTTTTTGGACTGTATAGTATCCATGACCGGCTGTTCGCTGTGTTTTCGTGACTATCCGACGCCAGTTTTCTGATCGTCATTCCAGCACATGGAAGATAGGGCAGAGAATGAACTGACCATGCAATGCCTCCTCGATTCCTAATCATTATCAAACTCAAACCCTACTTAAACGCTTATTAAGATGGTTTAGGGTCATGGATGATGTCTTGGTTTTCTAGGAGTCAGCTAACAGTAAGAAAAAGCCAGTGCGAACAAAGCTACGTATATGAAAGAAGTGTCACTGGTCTATAACCTGAAATTCGATTACAACCTATACCATAATTTTTATTTTATCATCTTACAAAGTCAAATGATATTTTTTATCATCAACCCGATCTTTGAAGAATCGTTCCTTCCATGGGGATTTCGGATAATGGGTAAATGATCTGAGAATTTACCAATACCTTTGAAAAGGTTCCCCGAGTTCATTTGTCTTATGTTAATATTACTAACCCACAAGCGATTCATCATCGTCGAGCCTGATCGCTCTTATGAGTTTCAACTCCTATTAGAGAAATATTACTCCCCTTAGTCATTCTCTCTCGTTTAGCTTTATCTTCCCGCTTTCATACCCTTGCTGCACTGATTGTTGAACCCCCTTAATCGAATTGTCATATTTTGGCCTTACTGATGAATTCAAGATGCATTGCAGCGATTTTATGGAAGCAGTCTGCATCGGCATTTAAACTTGATTTTGGAGCAAGTTAGAATGACTTTGATCGATGGTGCTGACCTTCTTCTCTCGCTCATTTATCTCAACACGAGCCGACGAAATCATGTCGAGGGAGTCTACTTATATTACCATTAAATATCCTAACAATTCTTCAAAGCCTCATGAATCATGCACTAGAGAACCCTGGGAGGGATTCAACTCACTTGTGATGTAATCCAGTTGGGGAAGCAATCACGCTTGTGATGTAACTTTATGCAAGCTCCTCGAACATCTACCGTCCAACAGGAGAGGAAAATACAACACGCTTTCTGATGCTCCGAATTTCGTTGTCAACGTTTCTTCATTGGATCATCGATTCAAAGCTTCTCACTCATTTCCATGTTTGAATCATGTCACAACTGATAAAGAGTAGGTATTTTTTAATATACTAGTACACTAGCTAGGTGTAGGACTTAACAACTCATTTTGTCCACATTCTAGACGTGCTGTTAACTAATCACCATTTTGATTAAGCTATTCCACACGGAATGAATACATCATCTGACATGAAAAAAATTTACGATGGTCGAACTTCTCACTGCTCCTTGAGTCTCTGACGATCATCAACCCACTAGATGAGGATGCAAATGTAATTTACGTAGGTATGTGAATTTATGGAAATATTATTATAAGCATTAGGTAAAGAGAATGCTCCCTATCTCTCACACAAACTCATGGTTTTCACAAATGCCCTCGCGACCGAAAAGTTGTTATAGAATCATGCGTAGACTTAGGAGCGGACATTGCGTCACCAGTGTGATATGTTGTATAGGGTTCTTTGAGCCAAAGACTTTTTGCTGGGTACTTGGAAAAGACTGTATTCCAGATAAAAGTATAAAGATTACCTTGGTTGGAGAGACCTGGACTGAGGGAGCGAGAGGCGTACACGACTAACTAGGTAGGGGAGGCACGAGTATATATACAGCCTGAGGCTGTTTGTTAGCCGAAGGTGTTAACTAAATCACAGGAGAAATATCTGGAGATGTCCGCTAAGATGTAAGACCTAATGAGGTATGGGACCCAATGAGTAACAAAAGTATATGGCACCAGATCCCACCTAATGTGCACTGGCAGAGAGGATTCAGAGCTGTGTGAGTGCTGCTAGGAAGAGACGAATATGCGGAGCATTCACTGATGGTGTGCAATATTTCAGCTCGATCCGTTATGTCTGTGATGCTGTAGCCCTGTCAAAGAAGAACGAAAGAAGAATAAGAAAGAATGAAGAAGAAGAACTAGAAAATAATGATTTTGAAACTTCCATAACTTCGGCTCCTGATGGTCCCGATAGGGTTGAAATTTGGTAAACGTCCTCAGGGGTCTCTCCAGAACGGATGTACGAAAAATCAACACCGGAAACCCCCAGGGGGTCGTGTTACGGGGTGATGGGGGGAACCCTACTTGTTCTGTCGTACAAACTGTGTTATTGGCCGCTTCGAGTTTTTCGGTATTCTTGGCCGGCGGGACGCTCCAGCGTCCCTAGATAGATTGCGCATGCGTCAGGAACTCGATTCGGAGTACTGTTCATTTATCCAACGAATAGAATTGAGGAACTCTGCAAACAAGAGGTTGATCGCAGTCGGGTAGGGGCGTTCGTATTCAAGGTCACTAGGGTAGGCACATCTATTGCATGCTCGGTCCTGTTACTCGTATTCGGAATGATTTTGGGTCGAATGGGTTGAACTTTGAACTCTCTAAAATACATCCCTGGGGCATCACTGGTACTTTAGTTTATCATTATATACTGTGTTTTGGTTTATTATTGTGTGGATACCTATTTATTCGCTCAGCGAAAAAACTGTTGAACACTCCCTCAAAATTTTTTCTTTTACCTTCAAGGTGCGTAGATTTCTAAAATGCAATCCACCTTCCACCTTACGCCGCATCATTCATATTTACCTTTATTCTCGGTCTAAAAAATTCGTTCTTTCGCGAACAGGCTCCAATTGGGCGCTCGTTGTGTCCCCTACCTCGGCAGTCCGATCGGAAAACACCAGGAGTTTTATGGGTGAAACATTCGTGCAAAAATGTGTATTTTTAAGGTCTTCGTAAACATCGGCCTGTGAGGTACCCTTTTCCATTTTTTTTTAGGGCGAGAATACCAAATATGAAGCTGATTTTGACAAAATAATGAAGAATTGAGGTTCTAACGAAGTTTCAGTTCCCAAAACTAATTTTTCATGAGTCGAAAACATGGGAAATTATCTGTAATCACCATAAATTTGTGTAATACCACTAGAAGTAGAATTAACAGGTGAATCAAGACAATTAAATGCTACTATCAATTATCAATGGTAATTTGTCAAAAAAAGGAGCCTAATTCGGTTTTCGGGGGCCAAAATTGGCGGAACACATCACAAATAGCTTTTTCAATCTTTACACATAAAAGAAACAATAAATGAAAAGCCAGCATTTCTGTAGGTATGTCCAATAGAATAATAAGCCCATGTGACAAGGACTTCGCAGCGTTTTTGGTTTATTGGCACCTTGTGGCGTGAACAGCTTTCAGTAGCAATACTAATGTTACGGAAGCACGCTTACCGTTCAGCGGCTAACGCTTAACGTCCAACAGTTTGCTGGCCTCAAAGAACAATCACTCTGGTAAGGGAATTGTGGCAAATCACACAAACTTTCGCTCTAATATTGGGAAGGCCGATAAATTCACTTTGACCTCGATATACTGACTAGTTGAATAAAACTGTCAAAAACAGTCGGTGTATCCCCCACTCGCTGTCGCACAACACGAATAACTCTCTTTCTACCCGTTTAGAAATGAACATGAGAAGGGAAATTAATCAGACATTTCAATTTCCGATTCTCGGTATTCATAAAATGTAACACATGGAATGAAGCGTTTTTGGGCTGAAAGCAAACAATGACAGTCCCTTCCAGGCATTTCTCCAAGGTGGGGATATAGGTAGAAAAGTAAAATCACTTTCACTCTCTCCCTTTCTTTATTTCTGTTTTGTTATACTTTTATTTTATTCAGGTGTCATACGGAATGGCTCGTGTAGCCGGATTCTATCTTCTGATTCCTTTTCGCTGAATATTGTATGAAGCTCATATGTAATTGGTGATCGTTGGTCAGCAAAAGTTATATTTCCCCGAGATAGAAACCGTTATTCACGAAATATAAATTGTGACGTTGTGATTCAAGTTAGCTGCATGGAATTTTTTGTGATTTATATTGCTAAAAATACTAATTTATTTTGGGGACCGCACGTTGCCTAGCCGCGTAGTGAGCAAACGGTCGAAATGAGAACATGATAAGAAAAAAATTTACCAGTGGCAGGCGGTAATACTCTATTTCGCATCATTCAGACATTTCTATTCACTCTCCGCAATTGGTGAAAATTCATTTATGTGTATCTACATACCTATCGTCCAGTGGGCGTTGACAATGTTTTCAAAAATAAGGACCTCTCTGTTAGCGAATTTTCGCAGAACACTGTGTAAAAAACAACTTCTTTACTCTGTTTCAGGTATGTATGTAACTTCCGGAGCTTAAGTTCGTGGTAACTGAACTAATCAGGTATGCATGTGATATATTTTTTTAGCCGTAGCTATGTGATGTGGTTTGATCTTTTTCTTGTTGAGAGTCTCAAAAACCGGCAGAGGTTTATTTTACTTCATTTTTTCGATATAGGTACATTCGTTTCGGAAAAAAGAAGGGAAAGTCTCAGATAAAGATCACATTTATCACTAGATCCGGACTCTACCTATCATCGTAAAACCCACCTCACAATCTCTAATCATCGACAGAATGAAACAAAATCGTCTGCAAAGGTGGTGAAAACCGCTGGATAGGTATTCATATTTTAATATCTACATCCGCACCCGAAAGTTACAGTAATACAGATACAGATTTTGATAAAACTTATATAGAAGCATCCAAGGCCATTCACCTACCCTCGGAATCCATTTTATTGCCTCCATAAATCATTCCAAGTCTCATTACCGCCGTTTTGTCGGTAATTATTCGTGTTCAAGGAAAACACCTACGCGCAATGCGTAGATGGAAGTTACCGTTTGATACCGATGAAATTAATATCGCGCCGTTCCGGCTCATTGAGACCATTCTTTCGAGTAGATATGCTCATGGCAAAGATTTTTAGACCCACAGACAGCCAAGAAACTTGATCTGTTCAGATAAGCCTAAAACGCAAAATACGGGTGGAAATTTTATATCGGACGACGAAAATATTTTTCCTTCCAGAAGTGTGATCACAACGCTTTCTCTACCTTGGTGATCCGGCCATAAGGGAAATTAAGAAGCAAAATTCCCCGTATTAACAAGGTTTGAACAATGATCCAGATATGATTCTTTCGTGTACTGATGATGGTGTAACAACCGAAACCGGTCTACAGTTTGTTAGTTTACGTGGAAATATACTATTTCTATTTTTATCCTGTAGTTTTTCATGATCCAGATATATGGAACACTAGAGACTACTGACCAGATCAGTGAAAGATAGTCTGTGTGGACCATTGGGTTGTATGTTATGGCGGTTCAACCGTTTTTACGTTTGCGATGCGCGGTCGCTACTACTGATACGAATGTGCCAAAATTCATACGAGACCAAATAGGACCTAACCTTGAACTATAATCAAAATTTGAGCCAATTTGGACCATTGCGTTGTCGGTTGCGGCTATTCAGTGATTATCACCTTTGCAATGCGCAGTCACTACCTACTACTGATACAGATGCGACGAAATCCGTATAGGACCAGCTAGGACTTAACCCTGAACTACCATTAAAATTTGAGCCTATTTGGGCCATTGGTTTTTGAGATGTGAGTTCAGCGTTTTTCAAGTTTGTCCATGCGCACTGTCTATTGCTGATCCGAGTGCAACAACATTCATATGGGACCAACGAGGACCTAACCCCGAACTACCATCAAAATTTTAGCCAACTTGGACCACTGGGCCGTTATGTGGGTTCGACGTCATTCGCGTTTGCACATGCGCAGTTTCTACTACTGATCCAACGAAATTCATGTGGGACCAACTAGGGCCTAACCCCGAGTTGCCATCAAAATTCAATCAATTTGGGCTATTGGGTCGTGAGTTATGGCGGTTTGCAGAAATGCGTTCAGACATAGACATACAACGCAGCCTATCTTCATAGGTTCCACTTAAGGGGTGATCCAACGTGAGTCTGTTCGTTGTCCGTGCCACAAACTTGCGACCATGTAATTTTGGACTGCCTTACATTTGAGGCGGAACGCAGTAGGCTATTGAGAAGAGTAGTGTTGGGTGGTGGGCCCTGCGGCCGCCAAGCAAGGACAGTTTAATGGGGGAGTTTTTCTCGGAGTTTAGTTGTTTTATTAATAGTTTGAATTGTGATCATTTAGATAGTTGGAGAAGTCATAATTACACATTTTAATTTGTTATTTTAAAGTAATATTGCAAAAGTTATTTAAAATTATATTTATGTTTATTAAAATTATAATTATAGTTGTGATTTAAAATTATATTTATTCATGTACAGTTCATTAAAAATTTGTATGGTAGTTTAATTATTTAATGGCAGTAGCCTGAAAAGGTAGCATGCCAAACAAATACACTTCAACTACCTGAAGGAGCTGAAATTTCAATTCTTTTTCTTTCGATGGATTCGTATTCAGCGCGATCGAAAATGGTAAAATCCGCTCCCCCCCTCCCCCCCCCACCATAGATAATGAAAATTGTCTGAAAACTGTAAGCCACGAAAACATAAGGCCTCGGCCACTTCTGAGGAGCCGAGCCTAAACCAAACTCGTTCGATTTGGAAAAAAAGTTCCAGACATGCAGCATGACCATATTAGCGCTGTTCCTTTGTCTCATCCCATACTCAACAATCTGGTGATCTTGGACTTGCAAACCCCACTGTTAATCAATTTTTGGTGCAAAATTTGTTAGAATATGTATATTAGTCTTTTTTTCCTGTCTCGCCATGTTATATACAACTTTGGCGATTTTCAGCCATTTAAACGGATTTTTAGGGATTTGATCAACTTGAAATTTGTCATGAAGTTGTTTTTGATTCTTACTGAGTGAGAGATTAAGAAACATCGTCCGCAGCTTCTAATAGAATTATACATTACATGCTCAATTGTTGCATATATATATATATATATATATATATATATATATGTATGTACCTACATATTCCTAAATAGGTATTTCTGTACCAACTACAATAATCTTGATTGTAATGCGTCATATTTTTAAGCGCTAGTCGGTAAACCTGTTAGGTAACACATAATTCTCTACCTAAAGAATTGTTCACCTCACATTCGACTCATTAGGTATAGATCCACCAAAAGTTTGTTATTGAGTTTGACGAATTTGAATCACATCTGCTGCATCAACACTAATTTATTGACTTTGAGTCTCAGAGAAACCTTTCACCCAGATACAGACATGACAAAATAATGCGTTTTAGCTACATATCGCATCCCTCAATTTGCTATACTTTCCGAAACGATCTATAGCGAGATATTCAGCTACATTTACATATTCTTACACAAAGGGATCGGTGGTATTGTAGTCGGCTGATTGATGTAAGTTGATAATGCACATTCCGGGCCAAGACTGACACGTCTACGGGGGCAACTTTTGGGGATAAGTTTGGAATTCTCCCAGATCCGGAGTAAAGTGAACTGGATTGAGAAAGACTGAGCCACTGGGACATCAATATTCTTCAGAAACAGTCGACATAAAACAGTTTCCCTGTTTCGTTGAGCAAGGGAGCTCTCCACCGAGTGCATGTGATTAATTAACGGAAGGTTGGAGAGTGAATCCGCGAGGGTGATAAGGTTGAGCCGGGGGGGGGGGGGGGGGGGGGGGGGGAGGGGGGATTGGAGTGTTTGTGGGTGTGTGTTGGTGTCGAGCGGTGAGCCCTTCCAACACACTGAATCTCGAAATAAATGAAGCCTCTGTGCTGGAGAATCCACTGGAACAATCGCTCTTTTCGCGATCTTTTCGAAACATCGTCAACAATTTCGAGTTCCTGTTCAAGTAAAAAGAAAGAAGGGGATGGGGACTAATGAAGGTCTACTTTTTGACAGGTCATTGTGCGTGATGGGGCATGGTTAGGGTGAGGAATAACGAACACAGCTAACGATGAATTCCCATCCTGGTTGTCAAGCACAAGGTAGTTTGCTATTCATTTCGAGCAATCCTGTTCATCTTCCTCCCGCACAAATGAAATTTTGTATATAATATATGCCATTGATCAAGTAGGTAAATTGATGGGTAGCCAGTAAGGCAAATTCAACCTGCGCTCCAACGAGGAGAGTTGTTGAAAAAGCTGTTGATATCACAGCACTCTTGAAGAGCCGTATTCTTGTATCAGGAAATGAAAAAACCTTCCATCGTTGACATGATTCAACTAACTATCTTCCGCGAACATAATTTTCCCTAAGTACAGTGAAAAGTCGTGCTTGGTTCAGTCTGACAAACATGTGAATTCTGCAATGAATTACCGAGAATTCGGTAAAATGTTTACCGATTTGGTAAAACATGCCCATATTACTTACGCCTTTTTTAAAAATAATTTTCTAGTTTCCCTACCGAAGTAAGAGGCACCGATTCGGTAAACATTTTACCGAATTCTTGGTAATTCATTGCAGTATCCATATGTTTGCCAAACTGAACCAAGCACGACTTTTTCACTATACTTAGGGAAAATTATGTTCGCGGAAGCTGGTTAGGTGAATCATGTCAACGATGGAAGGTTTTTTTCATTTCCTGATACAAGAATACGGCTCTTCAAGAGTGCTGTGATATCAACAGCTTTTTCAACAACTCTCCTCGTTGGAGCGCAGGTTGAATTTGCCTTACTGGCTACCCATCAATTTACCTACTTGATCAATGGCATATATTATATACAAAATTTCATTTGTGCGGGAGGAAGATGAACAGGATTGCTCGAAATGAATAGCAAACTACCTTGTGCTTGACAACCAGGATGGGAATTCATCGTTAGCTGTGTTCGTTATTCCTCACCCTAACCATGCCCCATCACGCACAATGACCTGTCAAAAAGTAGACCTTCATTAGTCCCCATCCCCTTCTTTCTTTTTACTTGAACAGGAACTCGAAACTGTTGACGATGTTTCTAAAAGATCGCGAAAAGAGCGATTGTTCCAGAGGATTCTCCAGCACAGAGGCTTCATTTATTTCGAGATTCAGTGTGTTGGAAGGGCTCAACCGCTCGACACCAACACACACCCACAAACACTCCAATCCCCCCTCCCCCCCCCCCCCCCCCCCCCGGCTCAACCTTATCACCCTCGCGGATTCACTCTCCAACCTTCCGTTAATTAATCACATGCACTCGGTGGAGAGCTCCCTTCCTCAACGAAACAGGGAAACTGTTTTATGTCGACTGTTTCTGAAGAATATTGATGTCCCAGTGGCTCAGTCTTTCTCAATCCAGTTCACTTTACTCCGGATCTGGAGAATTCCAAACTTATCCCCAAAAGTTGCCCCCGTAGACGTGTCAGTCTTGGCCCGGAATGTGCATTATCAACTTACATCAATCAGCCGACTACAATACCACCGATCCCTTTGTGTAAGAATATGTGAATGTTGGTGAATATCTCGCTATAGATCGTTTTGGAATGTAACGCAAATTGAGGGATGCGATATGTAGCTAAAACGCATTATTTTTTCATGTTTGTATCTGGGTGAAAGGTTTCTCTGAGACTCAATAAAACGGAGAGCAGTATGAGAAATCAATAAATTAGTGTTGATCCAGCAGATGTGATTTAAATTCGTCAAACCATGGGGTGACGCGAGTGGGGGGCCCAAAGGCCTATTCCCACCCGCAAGTGCATGGGGATGGCTCAGTGGTCGGGCATATTAGCCTCCCCCAAAAACTCCCTCACCAGGCTACACGAAGCTATCAGCACTGCCTTCTGCATGTCCTTGTAAAGTCCACCGGGCAACCCAAGTATCCTCAAGCTTCCATGGAGTTTCTTGGGTATCACCCCAGTGGCAGACAATACCACGGGAACGATCCGTACCACCTCTTCCTCCCACATCGTCTTTATCTCGTTAGCAAGGGATAAATACCTATTTACCTTCTCTCTATGCTTGACTTCGATGTTTAATGTGAGAGGTACAAGGATGACAGTTAGGTAGGTCGTTCGCTCCGCCTTTGGCTCGAGGACAATATCAGGCTGGCGCCCGGTGATTGGCAGATCAGTGGGTAGCTCCTTGTCCTAATACATCTTGTAATGTTCATTTTCCAAGTACCTGGCTGGCTCATACTGGAACTAGCGCGTCCTGTCCTGAACAAGGGCGAGCTTTAAGGCCAGCTCTCGATGGGCAATATGCGCCAACACATTACAGGTACTTGGTGCCTGTGATCCATCTGGTCGCGTCCCGAACCTTACCCTGCATCACTAGGCGAGTGAAAATCCGCAATGCATGACCATCCTGCTCCACTTTGTTCTTTAGCCGCCGATCACACTGTTATGCTTCCTGTAGTAGCTCATCATATTTCTCGTCAATCCACAGGTTCATACGTTTCTGAATCAGCCTTCTTATGACGGTCCCCGCCGTCACCCCTCTGTCGCGTTGTAGAATAGTGGCACAAAAGAAGGAAATCTTTTCCACCACCGCGCGCGGTGCATTTACCACCGCTTTTATTTCGTTCGCCAAAGCGGCTACGAAATTTCGTCCTACCGAACCCTGAGGGAGATGGTACTGTCTGTCTTCCTTGGAGGCGCACCGCACTCCGCCAGCGCAGATACCAAGATGATTCTTCGCGTCCCCCCTCACTGTCTAGCATCGGCGCCCCAAATCCTCTCAAAAACAGGGCTTGAATATGATCTGGGACTCCATGCTCTTGTGCGGAAGGCCTCTCCTCATGATTATGCGTGAGTGTGGGGTTTGCTACGCTCGACAGCCTCCCAGCATTATGGGGCATTTGGGGGACGTAATTTCCTGGATGTGCTGCCCTGATGTGGTTCCTCAGCCCTCTTTGCGTGTACCACCCCTCGCAGCATTGACACGGAACTCTGGAGGCGTCATCCCCCATTCCTGATTGACTGCGATGAGACAAGCACCCATGGTTTCGTTGTGAGTTTAGGGACATTCCCTGGGCGATGCCAATGCGTAGCCCCCGACAACGGTAGCGTCCGTTAAACTATAAACAACTTGGAATGCGATTCAGAACACAATTCAAAAAACGATTCAGAACAAGAAAATCAACATAACAAACCTCCGCCAAAACTGTCCCACGACCCCACACTCCCGGCCGAATGTCCTTGCCAAAAACTAGCTCCGCTGAACACGTTTTACCGACGTTTTCCGAATTTTTGTGACGGACCAACTTTCAACATATTCATAACAACAGCCTTTGTTTCAACATTATAAAAATAATCACAATTAGGTAATCATTATTTTTATTTCATTACATTAGTTGATATTAAATTTATTATGAGTAATATCCACATATCTTGGTTGAGGTCTGGTGATGATTTATAAAACAACAAAAGATCCAATTGCACCCATACCTACCTACTTTTTTTATTTATTGTTTTAAATCGCTTCCCTACCATAAATCACCATGTGACATCAACGATTATACCACGAGTTTTAAATGGTACATTTCACAAGAGTTAATTCCTACAGCATTTGGTACCCAAGTTAAATCGTGTAAGTACCTACCGACATTCCTATACAAACAAATGAACGTGATTGCCGATGTTGCCATGAAAACAACAAGTATTTCAGTCGATATTATTTTTATCATTCATTTATAATTCATTATGACAATTAAAACTTGCTCTGTCGATGTACAACCTCAATATACGTTTTTGAAAAACCCTGTATATAAGTATAACAAAGAATAAAACTTCCCACTTTAACTTTAGTGTAACAGGTTCGCTGTATTATCGAACCACGCTACACTCCCAATTTCAGCTCACTGCGGTTATTATTTCATATTGATATGACCATTTCATGGGAAACATCCTTGCGTATGCGCAGATGCAAGTTGTATAACGAAAATAGAGAAAATTACTCATTTAATTTATTACCACCGGGGCCAAGTCGTTAGAAGTAAGCAACTATGGTGATTACCGCGTTGACACGTGAACTACATACGATATCGGGGTATACAGTGGGTATGGATCGATGGCCCTTGATCCGATAACCTGGTGACCCCCATCTCGTCAGACAGAGGTCCAGGGATGCTGTGAGAAGGTCGGACTCCACTTTCATGGCTAATGCATGGCCGCCAACGTCGTCATCGTCAACCCCTGAAATTCAGATACCTATTGTTGCAAGAGTTCGGCATTGAATCGGTTTAGCAGAGATTGGCTTCATCACATCATACATCACGTCTCGCTCAGAATAATTTCCCTGCTCCTAGCTTGTCAAATACTGCCTCATGATTCAAAGAACGCAGACTTTAATGTTGCGTCCCGACCAGAATCTCCTTCATACTGGTAATAAACATTGAAAGACTATGAGGAGACTGGGGGAGAAAATGTTTAAACTAAGGGTACCTACCCACTCTCACAAATAACAAGGTTAACTCGAGTACTTAGGTACACTCAATACAATTTGCTCCAACAACTTGTATAAATTGGTAGCACACAATGAAAGATCAGAAGAACGCAGTTTAACTTATTACTACCTACTTACCGATTTTTCTGCCTATTTGTTGCGAAGGAAAATATTTATATAGGTACATATTTGACCTGATATCACAATTTCCACTGCCATTTTTTGGGTATATCTTCCAGAATTATATGGTATGGCGTTTTCTATCTCTCATAAGGCAATTACATTTTGAGGCATTTTGTGCTTCAAAATCCTTATATGTACAAACTCATTATTTATTATGTAACTGATACTCTTTAGTTGAAGCCTTACCTAAAGTCGAACAGATCACACTAGTTAAAATTTTGTTAAAACCCGAAGTGGGTGCTGGAGGATGTGCTAAGTCATTCAAGCACATGCTTGTTGACATTCGAGCAGTCTGATAGTTTGAACTAAACTACCTTGATATCTGGCAGGACAGTCGGACCTAAAGCACCAGCCTGAAATGACTCTTTACTTTACCCCAATGGCACCTATTTTTGGTTTATTATTCTGTGAATAATACACCTATGTAATCGCTCAGCTCAACCACAAAACTGTAATGCTAAACACTCGGAAATGTTCATCAGTTTTCCTATTTTCCACAACTGATATTGCTAAATTATTGCCAAAAAATTTCTAAGATAATAAAACAATGGGTTAAAATTTTTCGGAAGATCGTAAATTGAAAAAGTCAAAGGAAAATACATTCCTGAGCGCTCTGAAAAAATAAGGTTTACTCTGCCCTATGGTTTATTTTTTCTAATATTCATTCTTTGAATTTTATTCTCAAGAGCATTTCAATTATTCGTCTACGATCGTTGTATAATACGCCATAGGCTCTGACGGGGTTCCCATCAAATTTATTAAAGACCTGCTTCCTGTAATTTTGCCTGATGTAACTCATTTGTACAATTTCTCATTAATGTCATCTACTTACTTTTCCTGATTTTTGGAACTCGGCAAAAGTGATTCAGATTGCTAAGGTTTCTGATCCTATATGGGCATCTGGTGTTCGTCAGCTCTATCCTGTCATTCTGTCTGCTATATCCAAGCCACTCAAATCCCTTATGAATAAGCAAGTATTTGCTCGTGTCAACGCCTATAGTTTGCTGTCTCCCCTGCAGTCGGGGTTCTGTCCTGGTCGCAGCGGTACGACCCTTCTTGCTAGTCTCTTGGATGTCATCTACACGGGGTTTGATGAGGGCAAATGTACTGCGTTGACACTGCTTGATTTTAGCAACGCGTTCGACTCCGTTAACCATGAGCTCCTTTATTGAAATTAAAACACTACATTGGTTTTGAGAATGTCGCGTTGAAACTGGTGAATGCTTACCTGTCGGGTAGATCGCAATACGTGTTTTACAATTCTAAGCGTCAACCAACCTGACAGTGGCTTGCAGTGTTCCTCAAGGACCCATATTGAGGCCCTTGATGGTCTCCATGTTCATTTAACAATATTCCAGCTGCATTCCATAACTCGAGTTGCCACAGTTTGCTGATGACCTTCAGGCTTTCATTAAGTCCAGCATCCTGGAATTGCCCTCATCTATTGCTCTTCTGAATAGTGACATGTCTTTTGTGGTTCGGTGGGCTGGGGACAATGCTCTGATCCTTAATCCGAAAAAGACTCAGTTTATTGTGTTTTCCAGCAAACCTCTGAACAGGCTATTTTCCCTCCTCTCTGGATTGCTAATCATGTGATTCAACCATCAGACGATGTGAGGGATTCGGGACTCTTTCTTGACTCCCAGTAGCTGTGGAATTCCCATGTTTCCCAAATATTGAAGGAAGTGTATGGTTCCCTCTATCCAATGAGGCGATTTAAGAATTTTACCCCACATACTCTCAAACTTGCCCTGTCGAAAACTCTACTGATTCCACAATTTTCCTACTGAAGAGAAGTATTTCCAGTTCTCTTGATAGCAACCAACTCCATAGGCTCCAAGTATGTTGGATTTCCATTGCCAGGTGTGGTTTTGGCATTGGTCGCTACGACTGCATAACAGAATACTCCAAATCTCTGGTTGGATGCTCAATGGTTGTTTTTCCTAGAAAAAATATGCTATTTTATCTTTCGATTACTGCGCGGTGGATGTCGATGCCCTCAATACCTCGAAGGTATGTTCGCCTTCGGGAGGTCAGGGCGGCTACACGCCTTAAACTTCGTTCCCCACCAGACATGTGCACTTGGAAAATCCCTTAGAATCGCTAGAGCTTGGATTTGGAATTCCCTCCTCCTTGCAATAAGATCCTCTTTGCATCTCTCTTCCTTTCGTTCCCTGATGGAGTCCTATTTCAGCACTGACCCTTAATTTTCCACCACCGAACCATTTTTTTCTAAGTTTTTTTTTTTTAATAATAATTTTTTTTCAAATTATTTTTGCTAATTAGTATTTTGCGTAATGCCACTTCTTTTATTTGTGAATTTCTTCATACATACCATGAGGGCCCAAAGAGGCCTATATTTATGTATTTGCAAATAAATCTTTCTCTCTCTTTCTTTCTCTCTCTATAATACCGGAATCATATAAGTAGATTGTGTGTGGGTAAAGGCTCACGTCGACATAGAGGGCAATATAGCTGTCGAGCTTGCACTAAAGGGCTCTCAGGGGGGATACTCGACATTGGGATTCCCTACACCCTCTGTCCATCGATACAACAGTACTAAAAGCAAAAAATATCTAGATCAGTTTGCAACCTCGAGATCAGGTTCACCTATGCTACAAGGCATTATAACGAGAATTCCATCATATCATGGTTTATTGGGAAACGAGAATTCCATCACATCATGGTTTATTGGGAAACAAGAATTCCATCAAATCATAGTTTATTGGGAATTCTCGTTGTAATGTAAGGAAATAAATGTAAGGAAATAAATTTGCAGAACACTCGTCTACTCAGTTCATACCCTGGGGTGTGCAGTGAATATCCATACAAGTTCAACCTTCAGGGCGGGACCGCAGTGGCGAGATCATGTCGACCAATACCACAGGGACAACAATTGGACATCGTATTATGGTGTGCTCAGTATTCTGTTACGAATAAGTGATGCCAATGGAAATATCAGAACGATCGACCGAGCCTTTCAGCCTACTGAAACGTTTTTGAAGTAAATTGCGCATAAGATCTCCGAAATTGAATTTTTGAAAGCGGCGCGGAGGAATAACTTCACATTCTGGCGTCACATGTCGGGATTTGTATAATTATGAACACCAAGTAGTATTTTCATGCATGCATTTTGATGCCTTCCATTTCAGTTTCGTTTTTCTTCAATTCCTGAAATGGAGCGGTCATCTGTGAATATGAGAGTATGAATTTATTTGTTAAATTGTCTGCCTCACCGCAAAACCTTTGCAAAACACCTTCCTGGTGTTTTCACTTATCTTAGCAACCCTCCAAACACGCGGGGCAAAAATCTGCCCGCCGACCAGTGTTGATAGGAACGTCATGGTTTGGTGGGACGGCACAGGTTTCTGTAGGTACACACATCCATCAGAGGGGAAAGGAACAGGTCTCTATATGCACATCCAACAGCGCGGTGCGAAGCTGCGAGCATGCTACTTTGGTGGGAAAAATGGGTATCAAACCGTTGCGGCTGAGGAGATTTTCTTGGCGATTAAATTTTCACAACAGATCCTGGGGGGGGGGGGGGGGATACATTTTTTTGCACTGATGAGGTAAAAAAATGTTCCCAGTAGAAATAGTTTTCTCATTAAAAATTGTTTCCCCAGTAAAGAGTGTTTCTCCGTAAACATTTTTTTCCCAGTAAAAATTTTGCACCAGTAAAATTGTTTCGTTGTTTTCTTTAAACATTTTTAAACTACCTATTTTGTATTATTTTTTCGTAATTTTCAAAGAAATTGGTTAAACGAAAATTTTTTGTTTGCAATCAACAAAAAAATTTGGATATTTTGTTTGAAACATTTTTTTTGAAAATTTGAGTTCATCTCTTTTTAAAAAGCGGCGGAGAAAAGTATAATACGCTAAAGTCACAGCGGTCCAAACGTGATGTCGTCAATTAGGTTATTTTTTGACAATAATTTGCAGCGTTTTGAAACGGTTATAATTCGGCTTCTGCTGCACCGATCGGGTTGAGATTTTGGTCACTTCCTCAGGGAGCCCCTGAGAACAATTGTGCCACATAAATCCGCTCTTAAAACACTCACTAACCTACTACTAGAAACTGCACGCCCCCCCCCCCCCCCCCCCCCGGAAATAGTGAAGAGGGGAAAATTCACAAAAGGCGCTTTTTGGAGTATAACGAATGTTTGTACAAAATTTCAGCTCGATCCGTTATGTCTGTGAGGCCCTGTCAAAGAAGAACAACAACGAGAACAAGAACAAGTAGAAAAACTTTTTTAGTCGCTTTCGAGTTTTTCGGTTTTCTTGGAAGGCGGGACGCTCCCGCATCCCTTGATTGAAGAATCGAAGATCTGACCACGATGACGAAGATATTGCTACCAGTGTGTTCTCAGAATGTTGCTTGACCCTCCCGTTGTTTCTGGAATTCCTTGAAAAATATCTGCTGGTAGTGATAGTATTTAGTGCACCGTTTGCATTGTTGGCCATGAGCAGAGCAGCTCCTAGGCTTGTGTCTTAATTTCTGTCATGAAATCGTTGAAGCTTTGCCCACTGCTTTGTTGAATACTTTCAAGGGCTAAGCTGTTGACACTACCGTGAGATGCAACTAGAATTTCGACTTTCATTTTGGCCTCTTTTTGGCAACTGCGGATTCAAACGTGAGTCGAGTCGAGGCTGCCCATAGCATTACAATCGTCACTTTCCAGCGCTTTGTCTTTGTCTACAGCCACAGCATTATCCGTCGCTGATTATTTATAAAACTACGTGCACTGCTATGAATCCGTTGCCGCAAATATGAATCCGTTTGATCAACAAGGGTTTTATTAAACCTGACGCCATGAATAATAATTATATTGTAAATTATTGGAATGGCAGAATTAGTGTAGATCGTCTCACTTCCGTTACTACAAGAATTTGATAATAATTATTCATAAGGAATTTGTCAGATCGGGAAAATTATGAAGGAAATATTGGTAAGGGTTGCCAGCTTTTTCGTTCCGCGAAACCCCTGACTTCATCCTATCCTTTGACGATCAACAACGAATCACAGCTGCGTGAGGAATAGCATGTTACGATGATAGAATTTCTTCATCAAATTGACCAAAATATCCTATTTCGACTGAATAATAGTTTGATTCCTTAATTTATGTGCGCTAAATGAGCTGATTTTACGGAAACACACAAAAGGCAAACTAGGAGATGGTATTCTTCCCTTCAATCTTTGGAATCCCAGCCCATGGTGAGCCACTTGTGCTACTACAATAAATTATGAATGATGAATTATTCATTAGGGTCAGAGCGAAGCGGAGGGTCATTAGAACAATGTGAGGGGGTCCAGCCGGAACAATTTGTTCGATCTATGACAGTACAATTCCGTACTAAATCATTTCCTTCCACCCTCCCTCCTACCCATATTTACATACATTACGTCCATGAATCCTAGTCAGTGGGTGTCTGCTCCTCTTGCTTCGTTCATTGCAAAGGCGATCGTTCAAATTTCCCGCCCCAATAATCCGATAAATTTGTTTGAGTTTCTCTCCAAACCCTTTCACTCACTAACAAATTTGACAATTTTTTGCGCCCTCAAGATGACTGTTCATAGAACCTTCCATGTAAAGTTACATGCAAGTGTTGTGCGGCATTAATGTTCTAGGTGGGAATTAACTAGCGGGGCTTATATCCATTTAAGAATCAAAAGAAAGCCTGTCAAGTAGGAGAGCAGTAATAGTTTGTACATCATATTTCAATGATTTATGTTAATATATGTTTTGACGATTGATTGATTACAATTTAGACGAATAAGTGCCAATCAAATCAGAATAATATGTGTTGATCGGTCCCATAGGATCTCTTCAAAATTCAGCTCGTTTTAATCGATCATCCTTTGATTTATGACATTTGAAGGGACCAAGTACATATAATATATATACTGACCGACCAAGTCGGGGATTCAAAATGGGTTAGTAATTTCGGATAAATGTATATGATCGTGGAAGAATTGAACTTTTTCTTTGAGAATCAAAATAGGGCCAGTTTTAGATCTCCTGAGTGTAAGTTAACTTCTTGATGAGTTAACTACCTACTGTTGGTTCAACCTGATCCCATTCCCTGCACCTATACTATGCAGTTTTATCTGAGTATATTCTATGAAGGAGAGGTTGAAGGCCCAGAATTTTTATTTTGCACTAGTTATCAGCTCTCATTTTTAGTATCATTATTGTTAGTTATTTAAAATTATTATTAGTTACATTCAATTTCATTACCTAAGGTAGAAAAGCTGTGTAGTGATGCAAAAAATCAAGAAATTTCATCATTCACCATTACTAACTGAACATCCTTTCAATTCTGCGGTTGCCCAATAGGTCATCCCTTGAAATTGTCACCCTTCGAGAAATATATAAATCTACCACGCCGGGTAAATATAGCTTCACCTTTATTCTCTCCCCTAAAATAAATTTCTTGGAGCTTTATTTCTCAATTACCCAATAGAAAGGTATCGAGTGAGGGCATAATCATTGGCTAAGTATCTTCCCTTCACCTATAAAAGCACCTAATTTAAAAGAAATTATTTTATTAGGGAGAGTGACCCAATCCGAGCAGAGTCGAGGTAAAAAATAATATTCTCCTCTCTGTTACATGTTAGCAGAGCTATAATGTCTCGACCCCAAACAGACTTTAGCTTCCACCGTCAGCGCTGAGTTCACAAGAATTATCCAAAAAAATATTCGAGCACACCCCGAATCCTGAAAACTCGCGTGAAACAAGTAGAGAAAGTCCCCAGCTAAGAGCGTAGAGGCTGATAGGAGCGTCGAACGTAGTTATTCGATTCTTTCTTGGATATTCGCCGACAAGGATTCGCATAATCCGACATCCTCGACCAGACCAACCTTTCAACCCGAAAGCGAACTCGGCGATCAATCCAAGAATGTACACGTCGCTTCGACCTCCCATAAACTGGCGTCATCTTCGAAACATCTTACCAGATGAAAAAGCATTCAGTTAGAACCGTTCCGTGGACGACACCAGCTAAGTAGATAACTCCGCGATAGACAACAGTTGTGAATCCCGAATTACAATGGGGATCAACCCGACCATCGAAAGCCCAGTGTGCGGAAAATGCGGTAAGCCGATACCCGCGGCGGAAAAAAAGTCAACCGATTTACTGTTCGAAGTGCGAAATGCACATGGACGAAGTATGCGCAGAATATACCCACGCCAACTGGAAGAAATTAGGATCACCCCAACAATCGTACGTATGCAAATTATGCAACAACTATGGAACAAATAATAGAACATTTGAACCCAATATTAGGAAAAATGCATCAAACAATTACCGTGGATACGCCCAAACGATAGCAGCACGACCACGCAAAAATAAATCCCCAAATCTTAATATTACGTAAAAATCATAGTAAGGATCATGTACTTACCTAATCTTAAAAAAAAAAAAAAAAAAAAATCAAAACAAAACCGAACGAAAACGCGAAGAGGCTTAAATCATAACGATACAAAAAAAAACCGCGCGAAGGCGCGAAGAGACAACGCACAACCACAAAATCGGTGCAAAATTAGCGGGCAGCAAAACAAGCTCCAGCCTCCTGTCACAGCGCCAGCGACACCCCTACCAAGCAATGCAAATCAAATAATTTATTTGACTATTTCACATACTCGTATTGTGATTGTTAATCCTCTTCCCAACACGGATCGTCGAATCAACAAAATCACACACAAAGCGGCCCCAACCTCAACCATAGCAATCGTAACTACAGACCGTGCAGTATGTTAAGTCAGCTCCCCAGTTAGACCTAAGATACCTATGTAACTGCAGTACTGCCTTCGTTAAAATTCTAAATTATATTTAACTACTAGGACACCGACCCCAAATGCAAAACCCCACCTTTCGCCCACCAAAGGGCGCCACCACCGATGCCCCCACCCGGCAGCGACCAATTTTCGGCTGAATGCCGAATTTTCGGTCTTGTGGCCACGGTCAGATGATTTCGTCTGGAATGACCCATGAACTTTAGTTAAAATTGAGATTCAATTAAAATGCTCTGGAACTGAATTCTACAGAAAGGAAAAAATGTTGCTCGAAGTACTGTTAGTGACAGTTGAGGTTCTCACAGTACAAAAAACCTGTCCGACTGCTCCGGGATTGTTTGGTTCTTGAAAATTAACACTTGAATCATTTTCCTCAGCATGTATCATTTGCCTGGGGCTACATCGAGGTTTTGTTGTATTCCAGATATCGCATTCCATTGTCTTCGAACAGTATCGGTTGAATGCTTCAGTGAATCATTATCGGAATTTTTCGACGTTGTTCTCCATGGTTGTCAATATGATACGCTCCAAATTTTTCCTCGTTTCTCTTCGCTTTTCTATTTCATTATCTCATCATTCAGTTTAAATCTCGAAACATATGACTGATGATTGGCACCGAGTTTCCTAGTTTCTAGGCCATTATTTATATCCATAGCTTACCCGACAATTGATTAGCAAGAATCAGTCAGTACAAATAATCCTGCCTTTATAGCAAAGTAGACCACGAATTTGGTTATAAAAAAGGATTTTCACTCAAACAAAACTTATTATTTGATTATTATTCTTAATTATTATTAATTTCTAACCAAATGAAACTTTCATTTATTTTATTTTTTTTTATTTTTTTTTCACAACTGAAACTTCAGTAGGTTTTCCTATTTGCGTTGAAAAGTTTCATACGCTTGTTTTTATTGCTTTTCATTTGGCTGAAAAAATTTTTCAATTGGTTAAAACAAAAAGTTTCATTTGCATGAAAAAGTTTCATTTGACTGGAAAAAGCTATAAAAATCATCACTTCGCACCAAGTTGAGGCATATTATCAAACAACTGCTGAACCCCGCTCCTTCTTGATTTTCACATCCCGATTTGATAGTACGTACTCCATTATGGTTCGGCTCAAGTGATACTATTTCATGAATATGGCAGCGCCAAACTAAATCATTACTGGTTTTCACCTCAAATGTTTGAGAACCCCATTCCTCTCGCATTTCTCACTAACGCTCCCATTTCTTAATACCGCTGTAGTTTTTGATTAATGTCATATCTTCTTCTTACCTAGTACTAGTGGGTCCGCTGACCAGGTGACTCACGCAATTTTGCAAATAGGCTCAAATCCTGCATATGTGCCGCGCTCAATTATAGCTATTTTTCGTTAAGTGTTATGGCTAAATATGTATCAATCGCTGTGGGGATGATTGATAGAGCTTTGAAAGTTATTCCATTCGATGCATCATAATAGAAAACATAAAAAAAACCAGTCATGCAGCATGACTTAATGAGCGAATTTTCAAAGAAATATTCGAATTAATGGCTATGGTTTTGAATAAAGGAAAACTTCTTCCTCCTACTGTTAGTACCTAAATTGAATAATTTGAAATAGATTTTTTCTTTCGTCTTCCTTCTAGTAATACGTGGGCCGGTACTTGTCTATCTATGAAGGTATCATAACAATTATATTTATGTCAAATGGGAAATTCAAGGAGTTGTACTAATCGTTTGCCTCCCCCTTTTTTGCTTCGAACTCTCGTCTTCAATTAATACTTCTCACATTTTTCAATCTGACCACTCTAAGGGGGTGGGGGGGGGGGGGGGTAAGAGTTTAAAGATTATCCTAGTTTTGGGTAATTTTTGCGCACTTTAAATGCTCTAATTTAAGAACGGATTTAGATATCTAAAATCCGATTTCACCATCGTGTTCAGCGTGCAAAAACCTTTAAAATGAGGGGTCACTTGTTAGAATTAACATTTTGGGGATTTTTGGGTAATTTTTGCGCACTTTAAATGCTCTAATTTGAGAACGGATCAAGATATCTAAAATCCGATTCCACCATCGTGTTCAGCGTGCAAAAACCTTTAAAATGAGGGGTCACTTGTTGGAAAATAACATTTTGGGGATTTTTGGGTAATTTTTGCGCACTTTAAATGCGCCAAAACCCTCCTTAGAGTAGGCCAATTTCGCCCATCTTCGAACTTAGCCTTTCGATTGCCAAGATAGATTTTTTGTGCAAATTTGAGCTGTTTATCTCAATTCTATCGAGAGTTATCGTCTGGAGTGACACATATATATATATATATATATACATACAAAAAAAGTGTTAAATTTCAGGAATCGTTTTAGAATGGTCTGAAACGGATTTCTATGAAGAAAATTTCCAAAAATTTATATTATTTAAATTTCGAAGCCATTGCAATAGCTTCATTTTCTTTGAAAATTCGCTAAAAATGAATGAAACAAATACATTTTCAGACAGATGGTACCACTGGTGCCAGCGTGGTGCTGTTCCCTGGCACAATGGTGGCACCAAAAACTATACAGCAAATTCTGGAGGCCTAAGGAGTATACTATCAAAATTTCAAGTCCAAATACCCAAAATTGCGGCTGGTGGCGTGGTACAGACATACGTAGGTAGGTACATAATGTAGTCACCCGCAAATGTTGTTCGAGTCTTAAGAAGCCTCACTAACGTTCTGCAACCATAGTGCCATCTGACTGAAAATTGCACAAATGATGTTTATTAGAGGCGAAGAGCTAATCGCTGGTCGGGTAAGCACATGCAAGCTTTTCAAAGCTTGTAACGGGTGCTCGCCCGAGAAGAGAACCAGAAACGTCGCGAAATTTAATCCCAAACGGGGATATAAAGAACGATCGCTGTAGCCCGCTCGGACTCCCCGGTCCCAAATGATCTATATAGGTATAGATTATTCGTTTATGGTTCTTCTTATGTTCTTGCTACCCCCTTGCATGCATGAACATGCAGGATTTTATTATTTTTACTGCAGATTCGCCTGCCCCATCTGTTGAGCGCCATACTCTTTGTTCTGTATGGCCGAGGAAAGAAGAAAACTCCGAACTTATGAAAAACGCGCATAGGTCTTCCTGAAGTAAATGAACTTGCTAAAACCTGAAAAACAATCAGTCAAATCATGATGACAACATCAGAGGTTCATGAAGTTTCGTAGCATCCTACCCACTGGGAATGATCATTACGGTCCACCAAACAGAATTTCGCGTCAATGGGACCCAGACAATCCAGATGGATACATGTTCATGGATGATCTGGACGTAATCTGCTCGATATTATTATCTAGGCTGAGCCGCCGAAAGAAGGATCCGATCACTCATATCGTTTTTGTGGTACCTGAATGTGTACCGCGGGGGTCTCTATTATTATTTTGAACGGTGGGGTTACCACTATCCTATATACAAATAAGGATTCCTTCCTCATTCTCACTAAAGGAATGTACCCCAATATATTTTTGTACAAAAAAGGATTCCTTCCAAAAATACAAATAAGGATTCCTTCCTCATTCCGATTAAAAAACGTACCCCCGTGGTTGTGAGTCTGAAACTATGGTAAAACGCCTAGCAAACGCAAAATCATTCGAAAGGAAGGATTCAGTCAAAAATACCTAGTCTAGTACCTTCTCTCAATTTGGAAATAACGGGAATGAACTGAAAGTACCTGAGAGTGGAACGCAATAGGCGCCCAGTTCAATCAGTTCACACCTGAGCGAAAATAGCTGATACACCGGCATTAAGGTATAAGACAGTGAACTAGCTCTCCAGTGAACGGTATCAATAGCAAAAGTGCAGTGCATAAAGTCTCTCCACACGCGAGTGCCGTGCCGATCCGAACGTATATAAATGTCATACATCGAACAAGCGCGTACTGCCCAGAATTTTGGACAAAATTCTTTTTCCAGCAAGGGGGACATGTGCGACCTCAAAAATCGGTGCACATAAAAAAAGCTACCGAACGAAGGCGACATCCCAGGCGTGTGCGCTAAGTCAGCACTACGCCTCACCGCGGCAGGGCTCTTGAAACCGTAGACAAAAAAAATCGGGGCTGTCTTCCCCGGTTACTCGACGAGTACGGAACTCTCCGCGATGAGCCCAGCGCGAGTTTTATAAACTATTGGTGCCATCCGAAGAATGGGAAAGCCGGTCGTGGCGGATTGACGCCCCCACGACGTCGAACGTCCGGAGGTAGCGATTCTCGGACGCCCCGTTCTACTGGAGGCCCCCTTCCCAACGCTGCTGCCGCCGTCTCCGCCGCCGAAACGGACAATTCTCCGGGCACGAGTGCGCGGGCGCGAGTGGAAACGAGGCTGGAGAGCTTAGGAAAGACCAAGGTATAATAAAGACAATAATTAACTACAATAAATTAAACATAGCTTAAGCAATACGTACAATACATACATACACAACATATATATCCAGTGCTTTCTTTTGCTAACTCCTTGTCCCCGGCGATCGAGTGGGTATCCAGGAAACTAATAAGGCGTGGGAACTCTCCGGCAAAGGCCATTAGCCTGCCGGAAGACCGGCCCGGAACCGAATAATATTCAGATTCCGGGATACAAATCCTACTACTTACACCAACGTGTTGACAAAAAAAATAGACCATAATAAATTGGCCAACACTTTTTTTTCTCAAATGTCTTTAAACCCTTATTTACACGCTACGCGGGGATTTGCCCGCATATTCTGAAGAAACTGAAATAACATCGAAACTCTTCAATGGTTACCGATCAGGGTTCAAGGTATCTTTTTTCTAACCGTTTCCGAGTGAGAAGGTGACCTCCCCAATGTTTTTTTGACCAATGACGAGTACTTAATGAGCCCGTGAAGTGAGAATACCCAAAGCGCGGGTGTTTAGCCGCTGGCGTGTACTCCCGTTACATCAACTTCGGGGAATTCCACGCTAGCGTGTGAAATTTCAAGTACACTTATATTAAGTTTATTATTCTGTTTTTTTGAGGTGAGTTCGAAGATGAGCAATTTTCAAAAATTGTAATGGGGATTTGATTTGAGTTATTAGCGGTCAAAAATCGGTGAGAACTGCTAAAATCGGGAGATGATCTCCTTAGTACTGGACACCAAGTACCTGCCTACATCGTCAATTTACACCCACCTGCCAAGAAATATTCACTTCTTCCCTTCAACTCGAGAAGTAGGGAGGTATCTCGATACAAGAAACTTGATACCACACAGACTTGTGTGTGAGTCGAATCAAATTTCCCTGTCTGTGAAAATTAGACCCTTATTGTGAAAAAATAACCGGAAAAAATGAAAAATAACTACAAAATAATTCAACTGTGTGATGCAATCGGGACTGGAAGAAGTTAAGTGGCGATTATTTTTCGAGAACTCAATCGTATGAGGAAAAATACTGCAAATTATTGCACAACGGTTTATTAATTGCCTGTATAGATGCCCCTTCTGCGTAGATCACAGTTCTCTGTGGTCAATACCTGTCCTCGAACTCCCCTCAGGAAAGCCCTAAATCGAGTATTGGAACCACCGTTCTCTCCTCTCGCCACTATAGAAACAAATTTCAAAATTCCGGCGACGCCGATGTAGTGCGCAATTAGACTGAATTCTGCGTCGAAAAAGAAAGAGAGAGGAAAAAAGAACCTACATCGGTTTACAATTATTGAGCCCTGTGCAGCGTACACAATATTTTGTCGAAACCTCAAGTTTTTCCGGTATTCACCTCTTCTAGAAGTAAATTTCGAAATTCCGGCGACGTAGGGCACAACTAGACAGTTGTCTCTATCGAACAAAAAACGCTGCAAAGTCCTTGCCGCATGGGTTTATTATTCTATTAGACATACCTACAGAAATGTTGGCTGTTCGTTTATTGTTTCTATCATGTGCAATAACTGAAATAGTTATTTTTGATGGCTTCCACCAATTTTGGCCCCCAAAAACACGATTTTTGTTGTTGTAAAGTTATGTTTGATCATTGATAGTGTCATCTAATTGTCTTCATTTACATGTTGCTACTACTTCGTGTAATTATATACATTTATGGTGATTTTAGAAAATTCCCAGGTTTTTGACTCGTAGAAAATGAATTGTGGGAGCGTAACCTTTGTTGCAATTCTTCACTCTTTGGTCAAAATTAACTTCATATTCGGTCTTCTTGTTCCAAAAAACATGGAAAACAATACCTCAAACGCTCATGTCACTAACATGTTACTGAAACATCAGGTTATGAAAAAATAAATGAAAACTACAGAAATGCTGGAAATACATTTGTCGTGAGCGCAAGGTAGTGTTGGTTTGGTAAGTCGCTGGAGAGAGTGAGGAGGATGTGCCCCTTAGGAGTCTTTTAAGGTTTGCTACCACCCCACGGTTTTCACCACAGCGAGCCATAGTGGACGTGCCAGCACCCAAGGTTTTCACCACAATGAGTGGCGGATCTTTTCGGGAAGCATGTCCCAGGTTTTCACCACAATGAATATGCGAGAGAAAGGTTTGAGAGAGGAAGCGAGAGAGAGAGAGAGAGTCCGAAGTCGCTGTAGGAGTCGGATCGCTAGAATGAAGAGCTGGGCGAGCCAGGCGCCTTATGGAGGGGGTACCCTTTCCACATAGGTCTCGCACAGCTCGTCTTTCTCCTTGCTATTAATTGATTAATTGATTGATTAATTGATGATACCTCATATTTTCGTTGGAGTGGACTAGGGGGTACCACAACAACATTTTTTGTTTATTTCATTTGCAATAATTGAAAGTTCTTTTTTATGGTTTCCACCAATTTTGGCCACCAAAAACACGGAATAGACTCTTATTTTTGACCAATTATCTTTGATCATTTATAGTGCTATTTCATTGTCTTGATTCACCTCCTGATACTACTTCGTGTGTTAATATACAAGTTTATGGTGATTTCAGACCATTTCCCAGGTTTCGACTCACAAAACAGTACACCAATTTTGTACACCAATTTTTCACCCCTCACTTCCCTGGGTGTATTCCGATCGGGCTGTCGAGCTTCGGAGCACAACTAGGACGCCACTAATGTGTTCCCAAATGGGGACCCAAACTGTGTGCGGCAGGACGACGATTTTAGACAAAATTTTAACTTCAATTTAAGGCTGAAACTTTGTTAGAACCTCAATTTTCCTCCCTTTGGTCCAAATTGATTCCATATTCGGTCTCGTCGTCCTAAAAAGCATGGAAAATGATACCTCACAAACTCATTTTCTAAAACACCAACAAACCCAATTTTTACACCCTACACACACAACTAGGGCCCAAATATAGCCTGTGTGAATTTTTTAGACCGAAAATAAAGTAGATATGGATGATACGGCGCACAGTGGGGAAAAACCCCCGATTTTGGGAAAAAACCCTCATTGTTTGAATCTTTGGAGGTTTGATGTAATTCTATATATATTTTTTCGTGCTGAATCGAAATATTTGGTCCATTTGGTGATTAGGATTGACTGAAATCAGTTACAGACAAATTCGTTCTCAAAATACTGTGTAATAATATTTTTTTGGTTTATTATTCATTAATAAACCACTGTATTATCCCTTGTACCGATTCCCATGTATTGCCGCATCACCGGATCACTTGATTCCGAGTCAAATTATATAAAAAATGGTAATAAAATGACAAAAAACAGAATTTACGTACCTAATATTTATTCGCAACAGTAGGGTGCCTACGTTGAGGTTCGTATTACCAAGGTATTTTTTCCGCGCTGTAAGGCTCAATGGTTGTTCAAAAAATTTAAGAAAGATGAAAGTAGCAGAACTTCCATTTAATATAAATAAATAAATAAATAAATAAAGTAAAAAAAGTTGTAATATGATTATAAAAAAAGTTTACAACTAAGTTATTAGCAGTTGAATTGCTTAATTAGGTAAGTGTAGATCTGCTGAAAATTAACTGAGAAAGCTGACCACCATAATGAAATCAAACTCAACGCATCATCGGGCGACGCAAATGGGTAATAAAAGGATCCGATGACATTGGTATTATAGCACTGTAAAGGTAGTCACAAGAAAACTGAAATGAACTCACCTATGTTTTTCCCCCCACCAGGATTCAGGATGTTCTGAAACGGATTTGAATGTAGTTCTTTTTATTTTCGGGTAAAAAAAAAAAAAACAACAAAAAAACAACAAAAAACTGGCAACTGAAATTGAAAACACCTTGCACATACCCACCTTCACAATTGTCGATAACACAAAATATTATGTAGGTACACATAGAACAGATAGGGAGGTTGTGTAGCCACCGATCTGAACAACCTATTCACTAGTAGTTACGTAACTGCTCGTATGTGTGAGGGCACTTCTTACTTTTTTTGTGCATACCTATGGCTTCCCAGACTCAGCATCTCACGGCGAACTGGGTGAGAACTTGGCCACTAGCAAGAACCTGAAGAAAGAATCCCTCGGATTCTTTGGTTACCATACAAGAGCCAAATCTACTGCTAGGGAATCAATTTCAGTCACCTAGAACTAGGTAAGTATAGAAAGTTCTGACGAGCCAGGAACGCTTTGACCCAGTTTTTAAAGCAATTCCGCCTTCAATATTTCAAGGATTAAACTCGACGTTGCCGGTGAAGGTATTAAGAGGTGTTTTTCAAATTTATTAGTTCCAGGGTGAGCTTCTTTCGACCGTTAACTTACCAACTCCCACATAAGTAAGTATAAACCGCCTTCAACTTACATTATCTTGGGGGGGTTCCCTCCCCTACAGTGATGGCTAGGGTGGTAAGCGGAAAGAGCATGAGGATAATAACTCCAGATTCCTACAAAATGCAGTGTTATTACGAATGAGTCTGAAGAAAATTTTCACCGAGATCATTTCGGAAAGAAGCTTCAACTTTCCCCTTACGGTCAAATCTTCATCATCACTGTACCTATCTGTCTGTGTCAAATAATCATTTACTTAGTTTTGGAGGAACTGCGCAATTGTGATGAGTCTAACATTTTTAGTTCATGAACTGTTGAAAATAGTTAGGTACTTTAAATGTACACAACTAAAATTGATGGGAAAAAAATTATCTGAAGTTGACTTCAACCACGCAAAATTATTGTTCATTCAACTTCAACAATACAACTAATTATTCGTCATTATTGCGACCAAGACCCTTGATCGGAACGTCTAGGAGAATGCCGATAAACAGTTCCAACAACGCAAGTCCTGGCCATCAAGCAATTGTAGATAATTACAGATAGAGATAGAGCGAGATCCTTGGAGACGGTATATGTCGTACCTTGGCTACCAGAATAAAAATTCCAAATTCCACACTTTATGTTTATAAATCGTAAATTGTATAATTATGAGTTCGAAGGTGAGCAATTTTTGAGAACAGAAAGTGGTGGGAGGGGGGTTGTGGGTCAACAAAAACGCTGCAAATTACTTGACACATTTATTATTCTATTATTATTCTATTGGACATACCTGCAGAAATGTGGGCTGTTCATTTATTGTTTCTTTCATGTGCAATAACTGAAATAGCTATTTTTGATGGTTTCCGCCAATTTTAGCCCCCAAAACACGGATTGGGTTCCAATTTTGTTTTCTACAAATTATCTTTGATCATTGATAGCCATTCAATTGTCTCGATCCACATGTTGATACTACTCCTAGTGTTATTATACAAATTTATGATGATTTAAAAAATTTCCCAGGTTATTTATTAATAAAATATGATGATTTTTATTTATTAATAAAAATTATATATAAATTAATGACTCGTCGGTCAAAATCGACTTCATATTTGGTCTTATCGCCCTAAAAAACATGGAAAACGATACGTACCTTACAAGCTCATGTTCACTAAAACCTAAGAAAACCTCGAAAACCCCAATTTGTATATCAATTTTTCTCCCTCAACACCCCTGGGTGTATTCCGATCGGGCTACCGAGCTTCGGAACACAACTAGGACCCAAACTGTTCCCAAATGGGGACAAAAACTGTGTACGGAAGAACGACGATTTTAGACCTAAATTTAAGGCTGAGACTTCGTTAGAACCTCAATTTTCCACTCTGAGCAAAATTGTCTTCATAGTCGGTCTCCTCGTCCTAAAAAACATATTTCGATCGGGCTGCAAAGTTTCTGGACACAACTAGCTGAGCGAATATATAGGTGTATTATTCACAGATTATTAAACCATAATGGCTAAAAATCGCCAAGAGTTTATAATTATAATCATCATACTAAGGTGGCTTAGTATGGTGATTCAAGATAGGGAAATACTACCAACAGGACTATAATTCCAATCGTCAAAAATATTAGTAGTTCAAATTGGATTTCTTTTTGGGTTGGAAATCGCTAAAAATTGTTAAAATCGCCATCAATGCAACAAATACATAAATTCTGTTACAGGATGATGACTTGTGACAGAAAAGAATATTCCAACACTCAGAGCGGTTTTAAATAGATTTGTAAGTGGCAAACGGTCCATACACTCAGGTGAAATGTCAGGTAAAACTTTGTGGGTGAACCGTTGGACTAAAGCCTGTCCAGACACTCGTTACCCCCCTCATTTTCCACTCTACACTGGGAGTTTTTTTCGGAGGTCGAAAAATAAGGGAAACCTTGTGACGGTGGGCAGTTCTCGAGTCGTCTGTGTTTCCACTGAAGATGAGGGCGGTCAGTCTGAAACCTAATCGCTGTCCTATCTTAACTGGTGATAATATCGGTAGTCTAGAAGGGGGACTCTCGAGGGTTCACCATCACTCTCCTCACACTCTGTCACATGGTAGCAGATTGTGGTTTGGTAGTAATGCGCTGAGTAACTCACCATACTCCATCCACTTTTCCAGGTTTACAGAAGGATTCCGGATTCCTTTTCCAACATCCTGTCTCATAACTGCAGTGATGGGGGCGGTCAGGCTGAAACCTAATCGCTTTCCCTTCTTAACTAATTATAATATTGCTGATCTCGAAGGGGGGACTCTCGAGGTTCTACCGTCACTCTTCTCACTCTGTCACAAACTTGCTGGCGGGAAGATAATACCGACTCAGCGCCAAGCCCATCAGTAGTTCTTTAGTTCTTGCTCAGTAGTTCAGTACTTGCGCGGCCTCCTCTTACACACGTGCAACGTTTAACCTGTGCTGATAACTCGTCAGGTAAGTCTTGTAAGTGTGGACTGTCCTTTACAAGGTGACTGATTAAAGTTGTTTGATTTGCAAGTCGGGAGTACGCCAGTTCCACGCAAAGCCGGAAAATGTGCCTATCCAACATACCAATTTCGCGCCGATTGAGTTTTCACAGCCTACCAGTTCCGCGCAGTTCTTCCTGTACCAGTTGCGCGCAAAGAATATCGTTGGGCTACCTATCTATCTCTTACCCTCACATCTGTACCAATGCACTCGCTGATTCATTCCCTGTTTATTTACGCTTTACAATTACCTTCACTCTTCGCTTCACGCATCGTTTTCAAAAACTTTCATTCTAATCACCCAGACATTTACATTTTCCTCGAGGCAATCAAGAATACACAACTAACCACACAAACCGTCCTCAACAGCATTGCTACACAGAAAACGCTGCAAAGTCCTTGTCACATGAGTTTATTATTCTATTGGACATACCTACAGAAATGCTGGCTGTTCATTTATTGTTTCTTTCATGCGTAATAATCGAAATAGCTATTTCTGATGGTTTCCATTCATTTTGGCCCCTAAAACACAAATTAGGTACGCTCCTCTTCTTTTTTTTTGTAACTATCTTTGATCATTGTTAGTGTTATTTAATCGTCTTGATCCACGTGTTGACACTTTTTCCAGTGTTATTAGACAAACTGATGGTGATTTCAGACCATTTCCCAGGTTTTTCACTAAAAAAAAATCATTTTTGGGAGCTGAACATTTGGTAGAACTCAATTTTCCACTCTTTGGTCAAAATCAACTTAATATTCGGTCTTCTCGTCCCCAAAAACATGGAAAACGATATCTCAGAAGCTCATGTTACCAACATGTTGCTAAAACGCAAAAGTACCTATTTTTACACACATTTTCACTCATAGCACCCCTGGGTATATTTCGATCGGGCTGAAAAGTTTCGGGACACAACTAGGGCCCAAATGGAGCATGTGTGCAAAAGAACGACTTTTTTAGACCGAAAATGAAGCCGGTACACGTGATACGGCGTACAGCGGACGGCGTACGGCGGACGGACATTGCATTTTTGGAATGTAGGCACCTTGAAACGGAAAATAAGAAAGTTTGAGGGGGTGTTATAAAAATTTTTTGCTGAGCGAAAACATAGGTGTATTATTCACAGAATAATAAACCAAAAAACCGAGAAGGTCCAAGAAGGTGGCAGCGAGAAAAAAGTATGTTGATCAATGTAAATGAATTTATTCGGCAATGTATCTGCTGTTCAGCTACTCGAAAGTGTCAGCAATCACTACTAAACTAAAAATACAATGTCCTAACGCTCTCTTTTGACGATAATTTGATGATTATTTGACGTTGACTATATTTTCCTTCCTTGGACGAAACCTAATAAAATCCTCATTCGCCCCCAAAGTGTCTGCTTCTCTTCGTTTCGTTCGTTCAGCTTCTCTTCGCGCGGAACTTGTATACCTACTTGGCCTATCCCAGAGTCTGAAATGACGTGGAGCTGGCTTGTTGAAGATTTTGTGCCCGCGCGGAACTGGCCGAAAAATTTCCACTTTGCGAGGAATTGGACCTGGTACGTTCTTTGCAGAAAACGTATCTATTACGCTAAAAACTTGCGTTATGGAAGTAACTTACGGTTTATGATCGGCGAATGGACAGTGAGATGTCCTCCTCTGCAGATAACTTGTATTTTGTCAAGGGATGTTCATGGAGCGCCCATGCAAATATGTTATAGAAATAATATAATCAGTGAAGATGAATAATGGATATATCATACCTATAATACAAAAAAAGTCTGCCAAGTCGGGTAGGCAGTATAGCTTCCTCCCCCATGTAACATGACGTATATAGTGACACGTCTCTGACACGTAGTGCAATAAAATACGCCGTCATTCATTTGATTTGAAGGATCTCACATTTTTTTTTTTTTTCGGCCGGGTGTCATCCGCAAAATATTTCGTGACCCAATGTTGCATGATGCTATGCCGAACAACGAAATTTTCAAAGCTTTTTTCTGTTTGAACAACTAGGAGGGGATGGGACAAATCAATGGCGGGAACTATATTTGCCAAGTGATTACACGCTGCTGGGTGGCGAGAGCATGGTTGGCCGTGAAAAGGGGAAAACGCGTACTGGATGGCGTACCTAGAAGGTTGGATAGCCGTAAAGCCCGCAGAGGCACCGCATATCCACTCTGGGTTTTTGCGAGCACATCAAGCCCCTTCAACTTACCATAACTCAGTGGATTCCTTTTATTGGTCTGTTACCCTGAACGTCAGCTGTACCTGGGAGAAAAGGAGGCAGAGTCGATAGCACAATGAACTATCGGGGATTGTCACCTACTTACATGTGATTGAAAGAAACCGCCACTTAGTAATCCCCTTTCGTTTCATTACTCCTGGAGCTCCCCTCATATTCCACTTAGGTAATTATCTGGCTTCTTCACTGGGTGCGCTACTGCTAAAAATCGTAGGCGACTTCAAAAAGGCCCTAGGCATCGCCGTTCGTTTCATTCATAGCTTTCCAAGTTCATTCGTCTTTCTTTTGTAGGTTCGCAATCCCATGTGCCGGTAAATTTTGAACCATCGGCTCACCGTTATGTAAAATATGCCGCTCATTCATCCATTATTTTTCCTTCCGGTGTTAGTGCCTGTTTTTTACTAATAGAATGAGAAGATGAGAAATACGAAACCACTGAAAGCACGATTTCATTAAAATACCCTGTTAAGGGGGGACCGGAGGCTTCCGAAAGATTCCTGATTGCGGTATAGCCTACCTTGCCGTGGTAAGGGGCGGTTGTTAATGCAGGTAACGTAGCTGATGACAGGGGTCCCCCCCCCCCCTTCATTGCACCTGACTTTCAACTATCAAAATTCACCAGAATTAAGCGTTACTGACAATGTTTCGAGGACCATTTTACTGAAACCTAAAGAGTCCAATAATATGAATACTTTTGGCGAATTTTCGCAAGAATTATTTTCACATCTTTACATAGTACTGTGAAATACTGTTATAGTAAGTATAGGTGTTTTTGAATCGACTTGTAGATTTTAAGGTTTTCTTGATTTAGTATAACTATATAGCTGTAATTCCTGCCGATATATTTATTTGTCCTTGTTGGCTACATGATAACAGAAATCCCAAGTTTAGGTGACAGAAAACCACACAATTACCTATTGATGAGTTTGAAGAACTCTTTGAATTAGTAGAAAAAGTATGGAAATGAAAGAGAAAAAATTAGGTACGCTTATACAAAATACATTCTCACCCATAAATGACAAACAATTTCATTTTTAATAATTTAAAACTGATAAAAAATTGATGAATTCTATAACATCTACAAATTCTGAGGATGGTTTGTAATACATTTTTAAAATCACAGATTTAAACAATACATAATATTTATTAGGTTTCCAAGATAATAAAATGAATGAACGAAAATAATTTGAAAAATAAAATTTGTTCATTAGTGGATGCTGTTTCGGTGTGCGTCTACCGATGCATTTCTGTCTCGTTATGCGTTCTACCAACCGGTTTCTGTTTCGGAATGCGTTCTACCTATGTATATTCTGTTTCGGATAAGTTCTACTCGCTATATTGTTATTGAAAAACATTCACCTTATTGCTGTGTGGTCCTAATGTCCTCCATTTTTCCTTAAGTTTGTAGAACGACTGCAAACTTCACGGCAAAAATTGAACCAGTCGGTGACACATTCATTTGATCTTCTATTTCATGACCGTTCGCGCGGGTAGTTATAGTGCAACACTAAAACAAGTTCGACTATTTCACAAAGTGATAATCCACTGTTTTCCAGATCCGTATAAGTAAATATTTGCTCCGTGTCCGCGCTGATCTGCTGGTCTGGCAGCCTTTCTCGGGACAACGAAATGTTGTCATCCATTCCCCATTGCGGCGTTTCCTCCGTTTTTGTTGCACATCTGATCCACACCTGTGACATGGGGCATTGTCACTGGCACACCCTATCAACAATCCTTTTCCGACCAGAAACTCATGGCACACGATTTCACTTGGAGCAACGGTGGTATAAAATTCTTTGAGATTCACCACTGCCATTACACTAATAACTTTTGACGCAAATCAAAGAAAAAATCACAAATAAAACAAATAAAACACAGCAGGTAACTGCATTTATCGCAAGGCCGACCGCCACGAGGTAACTAAAGAAAAACGGCGAAAAGGTTTCGGATGAGGATTGCGGGGATCCCCGCCAGAACTTTGTGCCCAGATAACAATAGATCACTAAACACAATAAAGTACAACAAATCCAAACAATCGCATACCGAAACAGCGACCATTAGCGATGCTGATCAAACGTAGGTATCGTTTCATGAGTCTCACACTCCGACCGACAAGGCGATGATGTCACTGACTAATCCTCGAGTCCAGGGGCGAACCGAGTTATCTAGGAAAGCAGGAGCAACCCGCCCACCATGAAAACCGAAAAACTCGAAAGCGGTCAATTAAACACAAGACACGACAGAAAGAGTAGCCCCCCCCCCCCCCCCCTCCCCCGTAACTGCGGTGTTCATTTTTCGAACACCCATTCTCAAGGGGCTCCTGAGGACCATCATGTGTCGGAGTTAGGGAAGTTTGAAAATCGCTGTTTTTCAAGTTTTCTATTTGTTCTTCTTCTTCTTGTCGTTGCTTCTTGTTCTTTGCTCTTCTCTGGCAGGGTTACAGCCTCACAGGCATGACGGATCGACCTGAAATTTTCCCACACATTCGTTATGATCCAAGGAAGTGAACTTTTGCCCTCCCCTCTCCCCCTCCCACCGTGCTTTTTGGAAATGTTTAGGTCGTTGGCACTGGAAAAATTTATTTTAGGTACCTACTGGTAAAACATGTTTACTTCATCAGTGCTAAAAGATGTGATATCCCCCCCTCCCCCCCCCCCACCAAAAAAACCAGTTTTAAAAATTTACCCGCCTACAAACTTGACAAGGTAGTAAATAGGTAGGTAGGTACTGAGAAAAAAATTTAGGTGCATACTGGGAAAAATGTTTACTTCATCAATGCAAAAAAGATGTTTTGCCCAGGCAGGCTAAAAGCCCTCGCCAAAAAGCGTTGAAAGAAATGGTAAGGTATGGGCGGAAGGAACAGGTTTCTTATGCACATCCAAGAGCTATTTTGGCGGGCCAATGGATGTCTTTTTACGGCTGAGGAAGTTTTTTTAGCGGGTAAATTTTCACAAAAAGGTTTTCTACGCGGGGGGGGGGGGGGGGGCATAGTTGTTACCGGAAATAGTTGCATGCAAATCTGATTTAGAGCTTCATGAATATAGTTTTGTTTCATTACCTACTATCTGTAGACACGCGTACACAAAGAAAAACGCGGCAAATCCCTGCACAACGGTTTATTATTTTGTACAGAATACCCTCCTGTTACAGATCACAGGTCTCCGTATAGATAACCCTTCTATATAATATGTACCTACTATTCTACACATATTATGTAGATCTCGGACCCTCCGTAGGTTAGTACCTAACCCCGTACTCGTTACTAGGTACCTACCTAAACCGTTGTATAATAATTTACCTGTATAGGTTCCCCTTCTACGGAGATAGAATAATGAACCGCTGTGTAATAATTTGCCCATCAATAATACTTCAACGGTTGTTCAAGTTGCAGAAGTACCTATCAACAAAATCCAGCCCCTTCTTGATAGATGAGCCGTTGTGTAATAATTTACCGTGGTGTAATAACTTAGGTACCGTTGTGTAATAATTTACCGTTGTGTAATATTTTGCCGTTGTGTAATAATTTGCCATTGTGCAATAATTTACACATCAATAATACTTCAACGGTTGTTCAAGTTGCAAAAGTACCTATCAACAAAATCCAGCCCCTTCTGGGTAGATGAGCCGTTGTGTAATAATTTACCGTTGTGTAATAATTTACCGTTGTGTAATAATTTGCCATTGTGCAATAATTTACCCATCAATAATACTTCAACGGTTGTTCAAGTTTCAGAAGTACCAACCAACAAAATCCAATAGTCCATCACTTGTCAAATGAAATAATATCGCAGAACAAACAACTCGACTTCATACAGCCATCCTTGATTATAATCAGATGTTCCGTAGTTATGATATCCGGACCGGATTTATACCGTTTGATTCACGATCGTGTTGACGAAGCTTTTTGGTGCTCACGAACGGCTGGACGTACGATGCTCCGGATGGTCTCCAAAAATTGATTAGCTCAAGACAAATTTAATAACGTAAAAAAAACCATACCCTTCTATCGGAAGTTTTCGAGCTACGGCGTTCTGAAAATTTCAACCCCTATTTTGAACCCCTTAGAGATGACTGACAGTAACGTCGAGCTTCGAGGACCAAGTAGACCCCGAACGGAACCTATAACCCGAATTTCATCAATTTTGTTTCATGGTAACTAAGAAAAGTGGCCAGTACGGCGGACAGACAGAAATATTTTTATTGCAGTTTTGGATTCTACATACCTACCTTGAAACGTAAACCATCAAATTTTGAGGGGGGGTAAGAATTTTTTTTTTCATGCTCGATTCCAATGGTTCATTAGGTATTGAAAATAATAAACCAAAAGAAGCCCACGGCTAAACGCCTCACACAGTGTTTCCAGAGCATTCCCAAGATTATAATAGCACCCGCATGTGTCATTTGTATGACGCCAAAGATAGATCGTTTGTACAGCAGGTTCGCAAGATATAGGAAGTAGAAATATCAGTCATAATAAGCATTTTTCATTCCATATACTCGTATTTATACCCCCCCCCCCTCCCTACACATCTGTGTCAATCTGTCCAATATTCACTAGTTTGCATGTTTGAGAGAATTCTAAAGCGAATTGTAATTTATCTGTGATTTTGTCACTGAATATGTCATGAACTTTATGTAAATGATATACCATTGGAAAATTGATATTAATTAAATCTACCTACCTATGCTTTTAGAGGATTTATCAGTCATAACTGGGACTTTTAGCGCACTTGATAATTTGATACATTTTTGATAAACTGTTCAGTTTTTGTTCTGCGAACGTTTATGTTTTCTACACAGGCATAGAATATGATTATTAGTCACTGACGGCGGTCTTGACTTATATAAAATATTGCATAGAATTCAAAAATGGTGTAGAAAGTAGTAGTTCTCAGTGAAGAGTGAAGAAAATGAGGATTAATTATATAATTACGCTTTTTTATAAACAATAAAAGCTTTACGAATTAGTTATTCCAAAGATTACTGTTTGATAACTAATACCATTTGAAGTAGGAACCTAAATTATCATCCAAAGGAAAATGGTAGCGCCTCGAGCTTCCATACTGTACTGTGTAGAAGATATCCTCATTAATGACCTGCCCCCGAAATAAACCACCTTCCACTGTCCAAAGCAACTCACGGGAAATCTGACTGGTTACTTGGTGTATATTAAGAAACGAAGGTTGCAAAAGCGTAAATGCCTTCAGTGAGAATCCCCAACCCTATTGAAAACGAGCGGTGGTTTAAATGATTCCTTAAGTGAGAATTATTATGTTAATGGTCAAAAGGAGCTCAGCCTGTAAGTAATAAATTCGAAAAACACCTCTTAGCACCTTCTGGGGCAACGTCGAGTTCCCTGAATTATTGAACGCGGAAGACGGTTATTGCTTTAAAAACTAAGGTAGAGCGTTCGCGGCGCTGAGGAGAGAAATTTTTTAACGAATCTGGAGGTGTGAAAGAGACCTATCAACAAAGAGAATAGCCCTCTCGCTCACCCTCTCGGACGAGGAAAAGGTACTGTGGATAGCGCGAACTAAAATTATTTGAGTTTATCTATTACTCTGGCGACATTATGATAGGCTCTGATAAATAATTGGAGTGTGCTCAAAATATCTATTGTGGGTAATGTAGCCTAGCATGACTTACAATGCAGCTTTACCTAAACTTTCTAGCGTCTATTAATGTACTAACGAGCAATTGTAAGCTATGTAATTTCAGCAGCAATTATACTGAGTAGGTACCTTTGGGCTTACTCCAAAACTGATTGAGAGTGAGGTCAGTTCAATTTTACTAATTTGACCTTCGCAAAAAAGGAGTACTTATGCAAAAAACGCCAGACATGAGGCTGTGTGGTTTTTGGCTAAGCCAAGATCGTTCGTATCACATTTCGCTCTATTCCTATCAGTGATGGATTAAACATCTTGTTGTTTTCCTTTCCAGGTGAGTTTCTCGAGATATGGGTGTGTATTTATCTATAAGGTAAGTCTTATCATGATTTTCGATACAACTTGCCAAACGTGGGACAGTTTTGGGTGAAATATACCTACGGAAAGGTTAGGCTGTCTGCTGGACTAACTGCGTCCACATTTGGGTACGCTGACATGTCTGTGATGCGCCATCTTAAATGATCCATCATTATAGTCAACAAACTGAAACCAAATTGATATAACTGGTAGGGTAGTAGTTTTTTCCGTCCTATCTGAGGGTGCGAAGCAGTTGTTGTTAGTAGCTATGCATTGATAGATAATAATTATATGGAATGGATACATTTAGACATGATTTAACAAATTAAATAGATCCATAATGTAAGTTATCGTCCGGCGAGTCCTTATCTCGCAACTTCAATAGATAGATGGTACCTGTGAGTGCATCATTAAACATTAACCGTGGATTCTAATATTACATTTTCCAATCAGTTCAAAATAATCTCCTTTTGTAACGGGTTGAATTAAGCCTATCAGCAATGCCTAAGGTTACCCAGTATTAGGTAATTTTTTGTTCAGTGCCAGGCAGGTTATACGTTTGAAGTGTTCAGCTCTCAATGTTCCATCATGGTATTTATTATTTGCATACTTTCGTAGTGTCCATCGGATGTAATTGAGTGAGAAGGATGAAAGGATACAATTAATTAAGGATAAAATGATCAAATTATGTAAGAAGGCTCTAAAAGAAGAAACAAAAAAATGCACTGGTTATTTTTTGAATGATGTAATAGATAGGTATTTACCAGGACGACTACCCCGTCCTATTTTTATTTATCATGTACATATATTTTACATGCCCAGGTGCTGTTATTCTTATCTACTGCTTACCATTTTTCTATTCATTAGCGTTTAAAATGCATGAGATTAGAAGAAAAATCAATACCTACACACAAAGAAAAAAAGTCGAAAGAAGCTAAAAAGTGGAGAATAATTTTTATGCTGAACAAACGTACACCAATTTATGCAAGAGCGATACAACAAAATTGTCTAAGTCGGCACCAAATTTCAACTAAAATGTTCAAAAACCAAGGGATACAATATGAGGCTGTATACGGTTTTTTTAGTAAAATTTTGGCGCCTATTTAAAAATTTTTGTTGTACTGGCTTTGAGTAAATTAATGTACGTTCCATACAGCTTTTTTTAAGTCTGTTTTTTATTTTATTTTATTTTAATTTTTATTTTTTGCTTTTTTTGCGCGATCAGCAGTTTATTTTGAAGCATTTAGTTTCGAAAAGGTGTCCATGAATTATTTCATACCTATTAGTGCGTTTTTCGAAGTAGGATTTTTTCAAATACATTTTTTTAAATTAGGCACTGTAATGGATGAGGGGTTTAACTTCGCCGCCCATACATCGTAGTTTCCACCTCTCCATCCTCTAGAAAGGTAGGGAGGCAGTGTGACATCCGCCCCCGGAGACACTGGTTTGATTATAACGCAATGCCTCCAGGAGTTGACGATTCGTTTCCCGAATCGACCTCCCATTCAGCCGCGTGTCAAAAAGATCGGGAAGAGCCCGCATCCTAGATGGACGGGATTCCCATATACCGTCACAGCACCTACCAACACTTTTCTGTACCAACGCCAATTATAGTGACCCATTACTATCTCAGTAATGTACCTCATCCAATCAAGTGCTGATACCATCATTAATGGGGTGTGATGGATTTAAAATTGGCGCATATCCACCACGAGCGGTGTGAGGGGGGGGATGTGCCCGGCTCTGGTTAAGGGCGGACCTCCACAATGCCCGGGTTCTTTTAGGATAGTTTTGCTCGGTTTGGTTAAGGGCGGACCTCCACCATGCCCGAGATCTTTTAGGGCTTGTTGCCTGGTTTGGTAAACGGCGGACCTCCACCATGCCCAGGATCTTTTTGGATAGTGTGCTCGATTTGGTTAAGGGCGGACCTCCACCATGCTCGAGATCTTTTAGGAGTGTTTGCTTGATTTGGTTACGGGCGAACCTCCACCATGCTCAAGATCTTTTAGGATAGGAGAGAGATTAGGTGAGGAGAGAGAGAGATAAGTCAGCGACTTGAGGAGAGCATAGAATGGCTAGAAAGACGAAGGAGGTGAGTATTTATAGGCCTGGAAGTCGTCTCCCTCCATCCTCTAGCTAGTAGAGGATGGTGGGACCCAGGCTGTGCATCGACTCTCCTGCGACTTCCGTCCCCACTTCTGCGAGTTTATTTGGTGAGAACTTAAGTTTACAATATGTAGAGGTTGTGGTCCTGGGAGGATACCACGACATGGGGCATCCACAGTCTTTGGCGGGCTGTTTTACCGATTTTCGAAAAATGCTGCCAAATTGCCGCCAGGCGCTCTAAAGATGCGATTTCAAAAGCGCGAGCTCCCAAGAGTTACAAGACAATACGAAATCGTTTTATAGTTCTGCAATTTTATGCATTAATAATTCGCTGGTGCGGAGTTAAATTTTTGAAGAAAACCTTTTATTTAGGTTTTCTTCCGCAGTGAAATCAGTTCTTCCACGTTACAGAATAAGTAATGAATATTATTATGATTGGAGTTACTTCAAACACATCTCCAACACCGGAAGGTAGCTGTTATAAACACGTATGAATACATACCTTCACCAAACAAACTCCTTCACAGTTACCAAATTTCGTATGTCGGTATCGAGAGTCCTAGTCGTTATTTTTTCTGTATTTGAACAAAAATAACTACGAGTATCAGTATCATTTTGGGCGCGCCAAGCGAGTTCATCAGTGTAACCTCAAGTTTCGTCTACGCATGCGCGAACATTAAATCCTTGCCACGCCCATAACTACCATAGACAAACCTCGACCCTAACAATTCATACAGCGTTTCATCGGTCCAATACGGTCGATCTCAAAATTTCAAGACGTAAGTCCGAAATTAGCTGTTTAAGGTTTTAGCGGAAACATTGCTGTCGCTATAATGTTCCGTTCGCGCTTGTTACAGGGTACGTAGGATTTTGGAGAGGTCTTTTGAATCTGAAGTACGGACTTCACTCGTAGAGAGTAAACAAGACTCGACCACCAACCACTCTTTTTATATCCAAAAAAACTCTTTGAAGTTACTAAACTATCTTAACCCTATCCCTTAACTCCCTAAGAAGGGGGAGGGGGCTATAAATGATAATGTCTATCTTAGGCCCACATTCTTGTCCTCAAACTTATCAGCAAGCTATTCTTCCTTAAAAAAGAGTGAATCCCAATTAGTTCTCAGCGATATCCCTAATCATCCCTAATCCACAGCCCTACTCATCGCTAATCCTCAATCAACACAAACCTTAATTAACCCTATTTATTACTTCTAAGAACAAAGAGCGGCTAATCCCAATATTCTGATAGAAAAATTCTACCAGTAATAGAAATTCTAATTATAAATTATATGTAGGTAGGTAATATGATAAATTTCAATAAGATAAATCTACCACACGTTCTCACTGAGACACCTCCACAGGAAACTAAATAAGTGTGAAATTAAGAAAACTAAGAAAATTATTTAACCCATTTTGGTCTAATGGCTCATAAGGTGGGTGATTTTGCGGGAGTCCTGTTCATTCCTCCAAACGCTTCAGGCATGCCCTCAAGAACTTCTAAGTTTCAGTTGGTTCTGAGCCTTTGTTTAGGCGTGAGTGTAATCAATGTGTGTTGACGATCTTTGCTACATGAAAAACCTGATTTCATCATGCTGTAGGCACTATATCTTTATTATAATGTTGAATTTCCGTCATCTAATCGTGTATTTCATTCATGCAGGTGTATTCAAAGATATCCCACTATCATTTGTTGTGGCCCAAATCTTTCAACTGAAAGTGAGACACTTTGAAATGCCTGTGTGACATATTTATACGAGCCGGTAGGCACACACAGTTTATTTTTCGGAACCTCCCTCTTCCTGCTGCGGAGAGAGACGGGGGTTCACTTGTGTGGAAGCCTTGGACATCATAGAGGGGGAAACAACACAACGAAATAGGGGATTTGACCGACTTTGGAGGCTTGGAGGCTATCCGGTTGAGTTCTATATACTGGCGGAGAGGGGGTGCAGACTGGCTGAATAGGAAGTTAACAGTTAAATGCTATTAATAATATTGTTGTGAATATCCGGGTGCGTTATCTGAGATTGTTCCAGTCAGTCCGATACTGGTTTCGAGATACCGGTAGAAAATTTCAGCTGCCCTGAAGACATTACCAATGAGAAATGAACAATCAATCCCCAAGTTTGATGAATATCAAGGGCTGGGATACCTAATACGGGATCTCCAAATCGATAACAATCAAGTAACGACCGAACTGATTTTGAGAGAAAAGGGAGACTGGTGTTTGTTATTTAGTTTACTAGAAGTTGGAGTTTGTAAGCTAATACCATTTCTAGATCACTTTAAAATCACCTTTATCCTAGACCTCGCAATGAATAACAGCTCATTTATATAATGATCACTTGAAATTTGGACAAACATTGGGACAACTAAAGAGTTTGGGGGCGGGGGGAGGGGTTTCTTTAGTACTGCCCCCAATTTTCAAAGCCAAATTTACACATTTTGAGAAAACTTTCGTAGTAAAAAATAATCGAAGGTACTTACCTAACTAATTAGCCTTTTAAAAAAAAAGGGGGGCTGTACTAAAGTGTTTGCCTAGTGTACAATTTTAGTACTCTCCTTCACGGACTAGTTGATTATCAGAAGTGAAAATTGGAGAGACACCTAATAAACAGAGATTAAGCAAAATGAGGTAAGTGCTTTAGATATTCATCCTTATAAACACTTCAACATAACTAAATAAATAACAGTCGATAACAAACGAATGAGCATTCAAATTAAATATCAAATTACTCAGAGATGGATAACAAGGGTTATGTAAAACAGTGGATTTCAGTCGTCTTCGGAAGGGCCTTCATCTCCAGGGACTTCAGACGCGTTGGCAAGGAGTTGAAAAGCATTGCCCTCAGATGGGTAATATTGCATCGCTGGCTTGTGGATAGGTGACAGCGTCCGGCTGTAGCAAGCTCCGCCCACACGTGTCACGACAATGGTTCGCAGAACCAGTCACAAGCTCCCCATGGAAACGGCGAGTGAAACACAGTATCTCGAGACAATAGAGACTGAATATGGTCAGTATCCTCATCTCGCGAAACAGAGGTCCACAGTATGGTCGGGCGCCAGCCCTGACCATAAACCGTACAGCCCTCTTCTGCGCCAGACGAATGCGTTCTGCCACCACATTACCCCGCAGGAGTACTCCATAATTGATGAGGCTATGGAAACACCCATAGTAGAGAACCCACATCACGAGCGAGGACACGGAGAATGAAGCTCTTCGGGGCATACAAAGCACAGAGGATAATTGCCTCTTCAAGCGCTCACAGTAGGTAATCCACGACAAAAAGCCACCAATTAGGAACCCCAGGTAATTAACGGTGATGGGCAATCTCTTCGAGAGGTCAAAAAAATCTCCTGTGTTTTACCCAAGTTTAGGGTCAATCGATTGCTACAGCACCAATCCCGAATCTTGCTCAGTATGACCTCAGCTCCCACAGCAAGCATTTCGGAGGAATCGGCCGCCAGCATGAAGACCGAGTCATCTGCATAAAATAATGCCCTAACGCCCAGAGATCTAAGAACGAATGACAAATCGTTCAAGTAGACTAAAAAAATGATAGGTCCAAGGATCGATCCCTGGCGAACACAGTAATCGAGGCTAAGGCAACTGGAATATTCATCGCCCAAATCAACACACTATTGTCATTCCAACGTATGGGATTCCATGAAATTCAGTGCCCCTGTGCTGAAACCTCAGTAATGAAGCTTCTGGAGTAATATCGACGGACATAGGCAGTCAAATGCCTTAGACATGTCCAGGAGCCAGGCCCCAACCCTCTTTCCAAGCTGCCAATCACAGAACCCGAAGCCTTCAAGAAGTCGAACTGATCTTCAGTCAAGATTTTTCCATCCACCAGGAAACTCATCAACCTCCTCAAGATGATCTTTTCCACCAGCTTAGCCAATAGTTATAGTTTTGTTTAGTCTGAAATTTGGAATCAGCTTCACTAACTGTTCAACATGAACACTGATCCGTTTTTGAATTTTTTGGAGTACATCAAGACTATATGCAATTATCCCCATGCTGCAATTTTTAGAATGTACCCATTTTAAATTATAAACGAGTACCCTGATCAAGTTTCTATGTACTTTTTCAAGTGTTTGCCTTTTATTGCGTGGGGAGCGGTACCAACGTTGTGTCCCGAAACTTTGCAGCCCGATCGGAATATTCCCAAGGGTGTTATGGGTGGAAAATGGGTGTAAAAACTGGATTTCTTGGTATTTTAGTAAATGAGTTTGTGAGGCATCTTTTCCATGTTTTTTTTAGGACGAGGAGACCAAATATGAAGTCGATTTTGACCAAAGAGTGGAAAATTGAGGTTCTATCGAAGTTTCAGCTTTCAATTTACTTTAAATATTGGTCTAAAATCGCCGCTCTTCCGTACTCAGTTTGGGTCCCATTTGGGAACACATTTGGATCCTAGTTGTGCTCCTAAGCTCGGCTGCCCGATCGGAATACACTCAGGGGTGTTATGGGGGGAAAATTAGTGTAAAAATAGGGGTTTTCGAGTTTTTTTTTTTTTTTTAGGTTTCAGTGAACATGAGCTTGTGAGGTTCACAACGATTTTTATGCGCAGCGATGGGGGGCAGTACTGAAGGTTTACGCCACACAAAAACTTGAGTACTTCTCCCCCCTCCCACTTTTTAAAGAGCTTTAAAACTTGCACCATTTGTATTTCTGTATTTCTAATATAAATAAATCGAAAGTAGAGACTAACGAATTCAGAGCACTAGTTTTTTCCTACTTTTTTAAAATTAAAGTTCGTTTATAAGGTGTGAATTTGACTCCGAAGGGGGGAGGGGGGCAGTACTAAAGAACACCCCTAAAGAGGGTTTCCACAATTCTTTACGTGAGAGAACAGGGGAAACTGAATCTTTCAGGCGTGCGATGGGGTCGGGGGCGTGATTTTCCTCATCCAACTCAGCCCAGCCATTGGCCGCAGTCGGCTCGTGGAGAAACACAAGATGTATCATAAATTTGACGTTTTATCTAACCCCTCGAGTTCTCTGAAGTTCACAGTGAAGAAACTTGGAATACTTTATAGTGACAAAAATAAAAATGCCCCTGAACCTTGAAAGTAGCTATTGGAACACATTGTACTAACCCCTATAATCAATCGCATGAAATGAGTTCAGTATCTATAGAACTGCCTGACTTACATTATCAGCCTATCTTAACTCTTCAGGTCCTCACATTCATGTTAAATTATAATCAAAGTAATCAACGGTAAAGGAATGAGAGAGGAGGCCGGGAGGGACCTAAGATTTTTCATCCTCTAGTTTGGATAAAGTAAGCAGAGAGTAGTAAAAGTAAGGAAAAGGGTCCTAATAATAATAAAATATATTTTCCTCTTAATTAAAGTGGAATTGAAAACTAAAATCTAAGACACCTACATGAAATAGAGAAATTGTATATATACGTAGATATACAATATAATATTATATTAAATCAGCAGTAATGCAGACATCAGTCTAATTCTGCCCGTTCAGCACACCGTACCTATATAAACGGCTCCCCTGCGGAGCCAGTTTTCAGTCTCCGTACGTGCGTGCAACAACTCCGTTCCGTATTTCCCCGATTTCAAAGTTGAAATCAGTGTAAATTAAGTGCAATAAATGTTTAAAAAGGCCTTCACTCCGGCACCAAACCTAACTGACGCAGTCGACAGCAGCACCCATTGATTCTCGAAAATACGCGAGTTTTGCCGAGAATTTCCGTGTTAATAGTTAAAGTGGACCGTTACGCACCCAAGAACCCTGTTCTTTCGGGCAAACATCGGAAAACCTCGCGAGTGCCACGCGAAATGGATTACGTTTCACCACCACGATCTACGGTACTGATGACTCCTAGGATAATGCACGATACCCTGTACGGGCTGTAATTACAAAATTACATCTACTCTCGTCCCAATCATCATCCTGGTGGAACCCGACCTAGGTTCCAGATTAGGATTAGTTGAGACCCGAGCTTGGTCTCAAATTAGACCGATCACTGACACCGGTTCTATATAAATTCACTTCATTTGTAGTCAGCACCCCAATACTAACAAGCTCATCGAAAGATTTCGTTCCACACTGATAGATCGTATTAAAATCCTCAACAATACAAAAGGTATAAAAATGCCTTCTATTGTTGAGGATTCTAATAGGGTACGATAATACAATACACTCTAATCAACGTCACTCTGATAGGGTACAATACAATAATACGGTACAATACAATACAATACAATAATCTACGTCACTCAAATAGGGTACAATAATACAATACACTCAGTACAAAACCTCACCCCATTTGAAATCGTTTATGGCCACGTAGAACAATGTAGCCCACTTGAAATAGGCATGGAAATAATTATTTTTAACGGTTATACCTCAAAACATGAAGACAGAATATCTAAATCATGCTCAGAAATCCACGAAAAGATGTACTGTATCAAAGAGAACATAGTCAACAAAATTGACGAAAAAAGAATATTTACCCGATAACCCTCAACTGATATGAAGAACTGATGTGAAGAACAAACAAGCTAAGAGCAAAACGAAAATTCCAGTCATGCAGCATGGATTAAGGAACCAATTTTCAAAGAAATAGTTCGGGAAATTGAGAATTTAAATGGTCATCTGCCAGAGCACTCATTACGGCCTGACTGGGCAGTTGTTGAGAGTGGCACATCGTGCAAAAAACAAACAAAAAATCATGTCAAAAAACCATTTTTCGGTGTTTTGAACAACAACAAGAAAAATTGTAATTTTGATCACTCGATGCAGTCTGATCGTGCTGAAACTTCTCGCAATGGATTCAGCGCCCCAAAAAACATGAATGGCAACACCCGCTTGCCTATGTTGGTGAAATCTATTTTGTTTTGATTTTTTGGACCAAAAATTTGTAAAATTTATAAATCAACAAAGAAAAGCTTAAAACCATGAATCTGAAAAAGAAAACGGCAGAAATCGTTCCACGACATCATGACACTAAAACGAAAATCTCTATCTCTAATATCAAACGACCTAGGAAAACAACGCCAATGCCAATATCTGATAGTTTTCTGACAGCTCTGACTTGGAACGAGTTAGCGATACCCACCTTTGACCCCAAAAATAATCAATGAATAATTTAATTCAATTATTTTAGGTTGCTCCTGATAATGGCAACTCTTTGTGCTCTAATCAAAAACCCTGAGGTGATGAACAATTCCCGTCTATAGGACCCGCTAAATTAGAAGCGACCGAACATGTACTGTCCCTTTTTTATGAGCTCTCTGGGATCTAAACTCAAATTACTCTGTGTTATATCGCCACGTTCAAAATTCACGAAAACTCCATGATAAAATAGACGAATACTGTTCGTTTTTCAAACATAACGCGCAACCTTGTCCAACAGACAATTTCAAATATACAACTCCACGGAAATAACAGGCAAAAGAGAGGACTAATCAATGGAATTGAGACAGTTATCAAAGCCCTAACTGATAATGTGGACAATGAAGATAAGGAACAATTTGATGCAAATTTTAAAGACATAGAAAATAGAGATCATGATCTACAAGCAAAATTCTCGGTGGTGAACCAGCTGATGGAGTGAAATCAAAGTAGTATTAAATTCATCCGATGCCCAATTGATTTTTTACAAAGAGATAATTCATCATCTTCAAACATCCACGAATTTCATTCTCAGTTTGTTCTCGGAAGTTGAGAAGTCGATTACATTTTGTTAATTGGGAGTGTTACATCCCAGCATCATAAGAATCCATGTGCTACGGTCAGAATTTCAGAAACTATCATTAAACTACGGAGATATTAAACTACAAGTCATAGATTAAATTCCAATGTAAAACATCCGCAGTAACATAATAGGTACCTATATAAAAATGTAAATTATCACCTTTTTAACTCTATTCCATCTCATGATATACTGACAGTGGTTACACTACAGTTATCCCACGACATAAATATTTGTTGAAACACAATTATGACCGAAGTTATTCCACTCACAGATCGTTGTATCCTCAATGAAATATTCTGCTGTGAATGCAAAACATTAGCTGACTCACAATGTGAACGTACCATATTGTCCAATGGTTCCACAAACTCGAGCAGATTACCAAAATCAATATTGGCACAAACTATGTTTCCATAATCCCGGAAACCAATCACCTATTAGTAGTATTCCCCCAGAAGGATCAACTCCTAATCAAAAATGAAGACAGTTTGGAAACTCTGACACTTCAAGTTATCCACCTCATAAACCCCAATTCTGATTCTGTCATCTATCATGACATTTCTATGACGACTCAACTTACCAGTCCAGGGAGTCCAGCATTAGGTACTCAATTTACCTCCTCCAAACTTTGATACAGTTATCCTCACCCGAATTGCCGTGCAATTTGAGGACATAAATTTGAAGAATCTGGATACATTTCACTTAAATTTTAACCCCCTTGAACTAGATACGTTCAACTGGCAACCTACAACGCTACCTAGCCTATGACTCATAATATTGTATGTAGTAATATCATCCCAGTTGGCTATGCACTTATCAATAACCTACGCCGAACAAGGACAGCCACTGTAACTTCACCCACCTTATGTAAGTCGTGTTTTATGCCTTACTAGGGATGCTTTTCTTCCATCAGGGACACCCACCTTATGTGTCATGATCATGAATGAGGCCTAACACTTTTCGTTCTGTTCATTCCTATTGTTTCATCGACTATTATTATCCCTATGTGTCATTCTTACGGCTACTCTCATGTAATTATTATGTTTCATACTCATACTTACCATGTTTTACAATGTTTACACATATGTACTTTTAATAATATGTAGGTACTATCTTTCTATCCATTTTATATCATTATTATTATATTTTATCTCACTTTCATTTATTGCTATGTATTTCATTTATTACTAATGTGCTATTCACTACTATAATTAGTATGTGTAATCATCAATAATTTATTACTGTGTATGTAATTCATTTATTACTAATATCTTGTGTCACTACTATTATTATGTGTAATCTCTAGTGCACGATGTCACCTTCACTGTACAGAAAATCGGAACGTGAAATTACATTGACTCTCCACACAACGATAATTTAGTTCACATTCAAATTTCAGATTTTCTAACTCACTAAGTACCCAACTACTCAGGAAAACTGTCCCGCTCCACGGTATCGTTTTCCTCTTGGGGAGGGAGGCGTTATATCAGCAATACTACCCGCTGATACTGTCCGCAATCGATTCACCAACCAAAAAACATGTAAACGACACCTCACAAGCCTGCATAAAACAAATAATATGTAATATTTTTTTAAATTTATTCCGGATTGCAGTTTTGTAAAGTTGGTTCGCTGAGTGCGCCTAATCGGACTGGGACTGGTTGGCTGGTTCGATTCACCGCCCCAGAAAACCGCCTCGCTTGCCTATGTTGCCGTAATCCTTTTTGTTTTGATTTTTTGGACCAAAAATCAATTGGGCCGAAGACGTCACTGGCGAATTATTCCCTCTAAATCTATTGCGAATTTTTTATCTGTTAATCTTTAATATTTTCTACCACCTGTCACCAAAATCCATATCACCAAGAGAGTTTTCCTGTTTTCAATTTTGCCTATATATATATATATATATAAGAAAAAAGTGAAAAACTATCATGTAGATCTCCGATGCGTAAAACGGATTCTGTAGGGGTTTCCGGTTCAATGGGAGCATCACCGAAATTTTGGAACGAGCCAAATAGCTACATTTTCACGAGTAATATATTGGACTGCAAGAGTGAAACAGTCTTACACGGAGGGGATGAAACCATGACTGGGGGGAGTAGGTGGTCAGTTTGCTGATGAAATACTCGCTACTTCCCATGGCTCAGGGGGGAGGTGAGAAGTCAATTTAATTTGGAATTCGTATCATAAGAAACGGTTCTCTCTACAGTGAACGATCTTATCCCTGAATTGATAAACTGCGACTGCCAGGAATGCAGTTTTTCATCCCACCCCCCTCTGACCATTCGATGGAACCTCATCAACTAGGCAGCATCTTATTTTAAAGCATGAATTGGCTCCCTCACATGAGAGGTTATGTGGCAAAAACCGGTAAAATTTTCGTTTTGAGAGGGATCAATTCTTTTTCATCTTATTCAGGCTTTCACATCTTTTACCGCATCAAAATGAAATATGATGGAGAGGGGACCACCATGGATCTCAGGGGGATTCAACGGAAAATAATCACGTTGGCCGATTGAAAAATTAGGAATTGAGCCCAGAAAAACATGCAAAGAGGAGCAAGAGCAAAAATGAATTTCCCCCTTCAATGAATTTGGTCAAAAGCGCGAAAAGTACCGGAATCAGCGGGAAACATTGGAGGTCAACGATACTTTCAAGGGAAAACAATTACCAACGATTTTTGTCAACGATCAATTATCAATTGTCAACGATTAGCCCAAAATATTGTGTTCAACTGTTTTCCATTCTGGAGAAAATAATAGCAATAATGAAATATCTTGAGAAACGAGGAAGAAAACCTATTTGCACAGCAACAACCTCACCTATGTCCAATTTTGTTGAAAAAATTAATTAGGAACAAAAATTATTAAAGGATTATAAAGATTAATCAGTTTTTATGAAATATTTTGATCAGCTAATGCGTATTAAAAAAGTGAGGTTATTCAGGCATGTATCTGAAATCTCTCCCCTTTTGTAGGAAATTGATTTTAATATGAATTGATTATAGCTTTGTAGGTAGTGCTCAATTCAACAACCCAGGATAATGGGTGTAATTTGTCCAACATTTGGCATACTTGCCTAGTATTTTCGAAGCAAGGAAAATGGGAGCTCGCTGTATTAGCTGATGACCAACTCTTAATAAAAGGACAAAAGCTTCTTTACGTCAGCCGTGTATTGGAAGATTCCACATCCATTGGTACTGAAATTGAAGCTATTTTATATGTTCCACCACTCTCCCCTCCCACGAGTGGACATAAAGAGTATGGGAAAGGAAGATTGAGAATATCCTGAAGAAGTAAAAGAGGATTCGTGAGACGATCTTGATACGGAATGGAAATTTGCACCTGAATTTTCCAGAGTTATGTATAACAATTTGAGTTCGTTTTATTTTGGTACTGAACATACCTACCTATTTATAAACAATTATAAACAATGTTTACAAACACAACCTTTGTTTATAAACAATTGAATAAGTATCTATACCACCATCAGTAACTAGGTCTGCATTATAATTAACCTAATGAATGTACCCCCGTTCGCTAAATTTCAGCTCATTGTAACTATTTATATTTATTTATATTAGGGTAGTTATACGCGTGGCTAGGATGTCACGTTTGCGCATGCGCAGTAAAAGGTTGCGGTCAGAATGATAATAAATGCATATTATATGTAGGACATTCTGGCGTCCTACCCGCACCGAACTTCCAAATTTCAGCCCATTACGTATTTTCTTGTTTTTTAGTAGTTTGGCGCATGGTTAGGATTCGGACACAGACAGAAAGACAGACAGGCGTACAATCAAATTTGGTGATTTGTTGTTTTTGTGAGTAACCATATTTATTGGTCTCAAACGCCAAAAGCGAATGGAAGCATCGATGTTGGAGGAGAACAACTTTTTTCCTCCTAAAAGTGATCATAATGCTTCCGCTGCCTCGGTAGAAACGGAAGCAAAACAGTTCGGATGATCAACAAATGGCATGAAAATTACACGCGGTTCTCGGGTGTTTTGGTGGGAAACAAGTTCATTCATCTATAAAAAAGATCGGATACCTATTCGGAATCAACGCTAAATTTCCTACATGAAAATCCTATCCAAAAATATGCTGACGCAGAACCGCACTTGGACTACTGTGAAAATGGGACGTTTCATGGCACTATACGCGTCACGCCAATTCATTCATTATTATGATTACTCATTTTAAGAATTCAACGAACTGCTTGGAATCCAAATTGGGTAGTCACTTCTCCTACCTTTCGTTCCGATTTTTCCCTATTTAATAGCTCGTCGCATACGAAACCGGCCTCGTGAGTACTCAAACGCAAACAATCAACTTATTCTGAGTAGGTACCTACTCAGAATAAGTTTATTGTTAACAGGGAAGACCTCCTAAATAAAATAAAATATCACTATGCTGATCAAAACCCGATTGAATACCTACTGGTCCAGCTACTAGTTTGAAGTGGTGGATAAATTATTCAGTTACCTCACCTGTCTAAAATTACCCGCTGTCTTACATTGACCCGTCTCACGTACTCTCACATAACAAGGCCAACCGTATTTCAGTTCGTGGGTTTCGAAGTATGTTGAGCTTATTTATCGCCTATTTAGCGTTAGACACGGAAATAGCTATTCCCCGACGTGACCTTTACAGTTGGTGTAAAAGTAGGATGCTTGACAAATGGCACCAACGCTTCTCATCCCTACCAACAGGCGCCTACTATAAGTTTATCCAACTTACGATCCCTAGAAATCCGTGGTGCAAGAAGCGCGCTCTTCCCGAAGACATGGCTAGAACCATTTTTAGGCTGAGAGCAAATCACGCGATGTGCGGAGCAAAGAGGCTCAAAATGAACCTGTCGTCTTCGGCTGAATGTCAGAGATGCCACGCAGGGACAGAAGGTCTGCATCATGTCGTTTTGGAATGCCCTGGGCCTGCCTTCAAGAAGAAATCACATGTTTGAAGAGCTGGCTACCCATGCGCAACAACCCTATGATCTACCACACCTCCTTCGAGAGTCAGTGGAAGTATTCAATTTACCAATTTCTAAGGGTAAGTGATATTTCGGTGTGAAGAGCTGGATTTTATTTTACATTTTTATTGAGATGAATATTGTAATTATTATTTGATTTAGAATTGTACCCAATTCACCTTATAGCTGTATGGGCAACCAATGCTAAATTTAAAAAAAAGGAAAAAAAAGGATTTCAACAGATTATGAAGAGGAACTAGGATATAGAAGGCATGAAGGCGTGAGTGATAGACGTAGTGATGGAACGATAGAAGTGAACAGTGGAAAGAGCGATTTGACGGTGACTGGTGATGCTAAGATAGGAAAGCGATTATAGTAGTAGTGTTGAAAGGACATCGGGAAACGACGTCAGATGTCCAGCAGTCCTCCTCGTTCTGCTTACGTTGTACCGAGGTCCTTCAGGAGTATTCATAGGCACTTTGCAAAGTGAAAAACCAGGTGAATGGCGACTAGGGAGAAAAGTGGGATGATCGTCATCCGCCTATAACTCCAGCGTGAACGGCGGAAGTGAAAGACACTGATGCGGTTACGCACATCTCCTAGGCGGTTGGTTGGTCGGTTGGTAGGTTCAACGGCGGGGTGGGCGGATAAGCGCAGGGGGAGGCCGCATGCCCGCCGCTCCAGGACCCTTTCCGCGCCATCCCCGCGCCACCTTCTTGCCGTCGTCGTCCTTCCAACACCCGACCACCCTCCCACTCAAGATCAATATCCCTTACAGTGTACTGAACCATCTTCCAGATAACTGCACTGAACAGGCGCACACTTTCTATACTTTTTTTTTAAATTTATATATACCTACATCTTCTTCTTCAAGTGCCGTCTCCATCATTGCTAGTTGGCGCTCAATTCAGCGAGTCTCACGCGGATGAGCTGCTTGACTAATCCCCGTCCAGCTCCGCATGTTTGATAAGTAACTAAGACGCCCGCTCTTCCTCCTACTCCTCTTTTTCCACTGATCTCCCCAATCATAATGGTCTGCTATAAACTGTATTTGTAGCCACGCCTGACATGACCCAAGTAGGCCACCTTGCGTATTTTAATTGGTGCTGGAAGCTCGCGAGTCAAAGCGTTGTGCTGCAGAATATAATCATTATACCAAAGGATGCGCCGAATTAACCAAATTTTAAAAGCTTCCAGCCGGTTGATGTCAGCCGTTTTCAACGTCCATGCATCCTCTCAGTACAATAGTGTAGACCAGACGTACCACTTAAAAAGACGCCAGCGCAGGGGAAAGTTCACGTCCCTGCTGCACAAAATACTGCACATGTTATTAAATTAATGCGCCCCGCGCAACCTCAAACCGACTCCTCAGTTCTCCCTGCAGATACCAAATTTCGGGCACTCATTAGCCTGGGTACTTGAAGCGAACAATACATACATATTCGTATATATATATACCCGTATAGTAAAATGGTGTCTGCAGCTTTTGACCGCGAGAAAAAATCATCCTTGTACATGGGATCGTTTCTGCATTCTGAGGATTTTTGAGAGCTGTTTTTGCAACAAGGCTCCATTTCCCTCTATGTGCCGACCCTTTTTTCTCACATTTTCTTACCAGCATTGTACTAGCGACTGTTCAAAATTTCTTCTTACGAACTTCTGATCTGGATATTGAAATAGCTGCGCTTCATTCAACATTTTTATCGTGAACTTGTAGTCGAGATGTGGTGGCATCAAGTCGTTGAATTAAATGTTGGATCTCCGGCTGTGTCATTACTGGTTATTCGTTGCAGCGCTGCGGCATCAGGATACTGTCATATCTAGGGAGATTGGTCTTCGGACATGAGATCCTTTTCTTCTCAGGTAGGTAAACCGAGGGATCAATAAATTGTCGAACACAACAATTTTCGTTACTGAGGGAAATACTCGAAATAGTATTGAAAAATGTATTCCAGTGGCACATCCACACAAAAAATAATTATTGCATCGGCATTCGCACTTTAGCGCACCAAAAATGATATTTACTATGCAGCTTACTGCCTGACGTGAGTGCTAGATACAGAAGGTTTGGGTATGTCGCAGGAGAGAGGAGGATGTGCTCCTTGGGAGTCTTTTTGGATAGCTAACACCCCACGGTTATCACCACATCGAGTGTTAGAGGAAGAGGCGTCCCGCGCTTACCACCACAGCAGACGCTAAAGGAAAGGGATGCTAACACCCCACGGTTATCACCACAGCGAGCGTTAGAGGATGAAGCATCCCGCGGTTACCACCACAGCAGACGTTAAGGGAGAAGGATATAACACCACACGGTTATCACCACAGCAAGAGTTAGGGGGTGAAGCATCCCGTGGTTACCACCACAGCAGACGCTAAGGGAGATGGAAGGGTAGGCGAGAGGTGAGGTGCAAGGTGAGAGAACCACAGGTAGGAGTGAGGTAGGTCGAATGAAGAGCGGGCGAGCCGGGTGCCTTATAAAGGTGCCTCCCCCTCGTCCTCCATCTGTCAACAGTCGTTAACGGCCGTTGAGTCGGTGGGAGTTCGATGGAGGAAAAATCTTTCTGGGCTTCAACCGAGGCGTCGCACAGCTCGTTTTTCTCCTTGTTTATTGGTTGGTCTATTGGTTATTGGTTTATTGGAGTTGCATGAAGTTGCATATGGTACATTTGAGGGGTACCACAAAACTACCTAAAACAAGTGCACTCGGCTACCCAACTGGGAGACGTCAATGCACCAGCGACTTCTATGTATGATTTCAGTACCTACCCATATAATACTGGGTTGACTCGCCAAATTTCAAGTCGTGAGCTTAGAAGTCTGTCTTTTGCATTTAGCAAAGCCATTTGCTGTCTTAAATGCATCATGTCACCAAAACCGATACAGCGATTCCTAATTGTTTTGTGAGTACCGTATACTCACAAAATTCAAGTCGTAAGATTCAAAATTGGCAGGAGTTTGTATTTCCATGGGCCATTTTTGGCGCTGTGGTGTCATTCTCTGGCACTGTAGCGATACAACAACATATTCAGCGATTTTATGAACCATATTAAGTAATGATGGGTTGCGATATTATGAAATGTGGTGTATGTTGTTTGGAAATAAGACCTTGGAAGTGAGTGGCCGAAAGATTATTCGCTTCATTTGGTGTCAAACAGATGTATCCTTGGTCCACGACGCCCACTCAGGGAGAGAGAACAAAAACCATGGAATTTGTCGAAGTTTTTCAAGTAATTTTGCGTATTAATCACTAAACAGCGCTTCCAAGCGAAAACTACACCATTAGTATTACAATAATTGTTTAGTATATTTCCAAGTAAATTCTGGGTCATGTATAATTCGTGGAATACTCTGGACCAGATGTTTTTCTTGGTACTGAACACTAAGTAGCAAACAGTGTAAACGTGGGTGGCTGACAATACCGCTAATTACCTATAGTAATTTCACGAGCACAGCAACACTAGGTTATAAAAACTGGTAAATGGTGAGGGTCGGTTCATTGCTGCTGTGAAAAAGTATTCTTAAGTTCCTCTATTACAATAGAAACTATTACAATAGAAAGCCCCTACAAAAGAATCAGCTGCCAACAAGCTGCATCAGTGGGGTTGAAAAAATAATGAACTGCCTATAAAATCCATTGCAAAACTTTTGTTGCAAACGGATCTCGTGCAAGTTACGTACCTAATTACTGACTACTCGAATTTATACCTGGGTTACCTCGAGGAAGGAGCTTCGAACTTTTCTCCTGCCAGAGCAGAGAAAATCCCGGGTAAAGCAAGGCATAATTTATGAGCCACTGAGCTCCAACCTCTTTCCACAACTCGTTAATTTCTTCCATTTACCTTTCCAGCCGTCCAACTCCAGTGTTCAATTTTTCCGAGCGTGATTTCTAGCTTGTATCAATCTCCATCGGCAGACGAATTTGAAGTGCCCCAAACCTACAGGGTTGAAGCAACCGCTGGAAATCTATCAAGAAAGGCGTGGCATCTTCATTCCAGTAACTTTCTATTGTCGGCGAATAAAATCAAGCGTCCCAATAGCATAATCATTATCTTTTCTTTAGCATTTTGGATATTTTTTGAAATATTGTATGGTTTAATAATATACAATTGAAAATTATGCCTGTAAAAATTTAGATGAGGAAGTAGAAACTGAAAAGCCTAATAATTCTTCAACGTTAGCCTACCAAATTACGTAGGTAGTCGCTTATTGTCATAATTCCCGATTGTTTGTGCTTGATAATGTAATATTGGATGAATTAATTTACTCATGCGATGCAATCGTAATTCAGTATAATCTTATCTCGTATCTATTTATCAATTTATTTCATGAGTACGGGCGAAACCCTGTTACAAAAAAAAAGAAAAACGCTGCAAATTATTGCACAACAAATTATTACACAATGGTTTATTATTTACCTGTAGAGCTTCTGCGTAGCTCACTGTTTTCTGTGGTAGATACCTACCCTCGTGATCCCACCCAGCAAAGCCCTAAATCGAGTACTGGAGCGGGCTGGACAATTACAGTTTCATAAATATACGGTGTATTGAAGAATTCTATCATTAATAAAGTATTCGTTGTTATTCATGAAGCATAACATCAACTTACAAAAGTACCTAGGTATCAATAAAATAAAAATCATCCTTCATTCTTCAAATGAAATAATATAACGGAACTTCCAACTCGATTTCATACAGACATGCGTGATTATATTTAGATGTTCCCTAGTCCCTAGCAATGATTTCTGGGCTGAATGTATACCGTTTCATTCATATCATGTTGACGAAAATTTCTAGGGCTAACTTCAGGGCCGTATTGTGAACGAACGGCTGGACATACAATGCGTCGGGTGGTCCTAAAAAATTCCCAAGTTCGAGATAAGTTTAAAAACGTAAACAAATCGAGATAACGGCGACCTTGACGTTTTAAAATCTATTTTTCACCCCTTAGAGATTACAGTAACGCTAAGCTTCGTGGACCAACTAGACTCCAAATGGGACACACGGACCAAATTTCATTGTTTTTGGTTCGTGGTTTGGTTACTAAGAAAAAAAAACGAAGTACGGCGGACGGCGGAAGGACAGAATTTTTTATTCCATTTTCGGACTCGGTAGTTTGAAACCTACGTTACTTGAAACGGACCCCATCGAATTTTAAATTTTGAGAAGGGGTGAATAAAATATTTTTTCATGCTCGATTCCAAAAGATCATTATTGATAATAATAAACCAAAATATTCACACCTCAAGAATTGAGGTGGCAAATGAGATCAGCCTAACAATTTAACGAGAAGTTTTTCAGCAAGTTCGAGTTTCTGTATATAGATACACATATCTGTGGGTAGCTACTTACAAAATTATATTTTTTGCAAATTGGCACTCAGCCAGAATTAGGTTTATTTTCACTTCAAGTTTTTCAAATATTTTTGGAAATACCTACATTCCTTTTTTTTAAACCTTATTATTTTCTTCTATGTAACCTACCTACTCAGTTCCTCTAATGCAAGCCACAACATAAATTAGATAAATACTATCTGTATTTTGGATTGCTGTGATGATAACCTATTGTGGTGAGGAAGTGCAGTGGGGCCGGGATCAACCTAGATAAGAAGAACAGCAGAGAACGGGTAGTAACCATCTAGCTTTCCTCATAATAATATGAGCCTCTTTCTGTTGCCTGTGAAGTTGTCCAGCTCAAGTACCTACTTACTGAAATTCGGTGTGCCACCTTCTTCAAGGTCAAGGAATCGTCATTCCAGTTTGAGTAGAGAACTTCTCCGAAGTTTCAATCCAAGTACTCCTGGAATAGGCAGCAGAGAAGTATGTTTCCCCCATCCACTTCAAGCCCTGATTCCTGCTGAATACCGAACCTCCAGCTACTTCCACTGTTTCTAGTACACCCAATAGAACCTGGTACTTGAGCAGTTTCAATTTCATAGCCGTGAAAGACGAAATTGCCTACATTTTGCCTAAATTGGATCACCTGGACCAGCGGATCCAGGAAGTCATTTGGCTTATTTGTAGACTTCTTCCTCATAGGCAGCCTAAACTTGGTTCCAGACTCCGGTTCTCTTTCCAGCAGGGACACAACATTTTTTCGCCTCCTCATCTCTTCCAGCATCTGAAATTCTCTCTTCAGACAGACATTTTCTTTCTCAGCCGTTTATTCTGAAATTATTCCAAATCATAATATTGGCTAAAAGGATATTATTTTCTAAAAATTACTTAAGAAAGGAGCTCCTATTTCAGTCACTTTTTTCTTTGTCACCAAGGTACCTACTGAACTTCATTTTTAATACAATTTTCTATCAACTTGGTAAATGTGATTTGTTCGATTTTCCTTCTTACCTAGTTACTTCATTTAAAAATCAGAAACTTTTAAAAATAAGATACTAATATATCCATCCACATGGATTACCCCATTTTGAAACAAGAAGCTCGGAGCAGCCGATTGATTCGTTCATGAGGCAGTGGATACTGATGCCTATGTGCTCCACAAAATCCATCCATCTTCTCAGCCAAGACCTCTCTCAAGTCCCAAATAGATGGCATACCCTTAGTCGGCAATCACCAGTCCTTTATGCGAAATCAATTCGTCTTTGTTTGCGACGGAACGTCATCGAAGAACTTTTCGATGGATTGAGGTGCAACCGGTTCCGGTCACACCACTCCAGCAGGACGTCTTCATCTCTCTGAAGGACATGGTGATCATTCATCCCTAAATCGCTTGAGACCATCTGCAAACAACAGGTATGACGTGCTCTGGAGACGCTCGTAAGTGGATTCCCCAGGTAAGAGAAACATGTGTGGCCCAAGGTGGGACCCCTCAGGCACTCCCACATTCATGAAAGAGGGCTGACATTTTGCTCTTATCTGTCGTTAGCTTGCAATAATCAAGGGGGTTTATGCAATTGAGCGCAGATTAGAATCAGCGGATTACACACATGTTGTTTTGATGGAAAATATGCGAAAAAAATAATTAATTTACAGAAAAACAATAAACTTTTACTCATTCCTTTTAGTTGTATTATTCTTCGTCTTTTGTTGTTTATTTTTTCTTTTTGTATGAAAGTTTTGTGAAGCATCTTCGTGACCTTACTGACACAAAACTGCTGCAAATGTATTTGGTCGAGGGTATTTGGTAAAGAATTAGTTAACTAGGTATACTGGTTGATATTGTGGCATTTGGTTCATTAGAAAGGGAATAATGCTTAGTAACTTGCTTGGTTACCTATTTTCATAGGTATTAGATGTATTCATTAGCAAATCTGGAGTTAGCCATTAATAAGTGATGATTCCGTAGATTTGGGGCCGGTTTCACCGAAGTTTTTAATCACCGTTTACTCATTAAACCGAAGATATCAGGTGTTAAACACCGGTGTCCGGTTTCACCGACACCGATCGATGATCAAAAAAGATAGTTAAAACTAACCAGCCGATTTTGGCTGGTCAGCCTCCTAAATCAACGTTTTACCACTTCGCCATCTTGCCAGTTCCACAGTTTTCATGCGAACTATTCTTCTATTATTATTATTATTATTCTTGATAGTATTATTATTTTACACCCACAAAAATTGTTAGGGGACTGATTAGGGAATTTCTGATGGTATTGGAGGACGAAGATTTCACAGTTCGTGGATCGTTCTTCGATGTATGAGAGAGAGAACATAATTATTTTGAGCTCGATGATATCGATTCTCTGACGAGGTACCTACAATATAATCAACTGAAAAGGCTTTCAGGCTTTCTCGTTGCTTTGAATTGATGGTGGGGAGATAAACTTTACCAGCTTATCAACAATAAAGTTCTAGTCGATCATGCAGTTCTCTGGATAATAAATACTGCGATTTTTTTATAACCATTTTCGGTTCGAGAGATCGGGATTTCGCATTTGCGCAAGCATATTTGAGCTATAAAATTTAAAATTAACAATAATACTATGCAATATTGTAATCGCAATGAAATTCATACAGGACAATCAACTATCTGCCCATCAAATTTGAGTGAAATAGGACCATTTTGGTTTATTATTCTGTGAATAATACACCTATGTATTCGCTCAGCAAAAAATTTTTATAACACCCCCTCAAAATTTTTTCTTTTCCGTTTCAAGGTGCGTAGATTCCAAAAATGCAATGTCCGTCCGCCGTCCGCCGTGTCACGTGTACAGGCTTCATTTTCGGTCTAAAAAAATCTTTCTTTCGCACACATGCTCCATTTGGGCCCTAGTTGTGTCCCGAAACTTTTCAGCCCGATCGGAATATACCCAGGGGTGTCATGAGTGAAAATGTATGTAAAAATAGGTACTTTTTGCGTTTTAGCAACATGTTGGTAACATGAGCTTTTGAGGTATCGTTTTTCATGTCTTTGGGGACGAGAAGACCTAACATGAAGTCGATTTTGACCAAAGAGTAGAAAGTTGAGGTTCTACCAGATGTTCAGCTCCCGAAATTGATTTTTTATGAGTCAAAAACCTGGAAATCGTCTGAAATCACCATCAATTTGTAGAATAACACTGGAAAAAGTGTCAACAGGTGGATCAAGACGATCAAATGGTACTATCAATGATCAGAGATAATTTATTCAGATATATATTTAAAAAAAAGAAAAAAAAAGAGGAGCGTACCTTATTCGTGTTTTGGGGGCCAAAATTGGTGGAAACCACCAGAAATAGCTATTTCAATTATTTTATATGAATGAAACAATAAATAAACAGCCAACATCTCTGTAGGTATGTCTAATAGAATAATAAACCCATGTGACAAGGACTTTGCAGCGTTTTTTAGTGAGAAACTGTGTAGGTACATAACCTACCTACCTGGGCAGGGCATTGATAATATGATTTACTGCATAAAAAATTAACAAAGTTTCTTTCAAAAACAAACGCAACACTATATCAGCAAGATACACAACAAACCAAACGCCAAAAAACAGCACAAGTAGGTACTTAACCTCACAATGCACGTCAGCAACTGCGTTATCAATCGTAATCACCCCCAATGCATCCATTTTGGTGGGTCAATACCTCCATTTTGGTATTGTCCTTAACCAACGCTCTAATCTTCGATTCGATTCGATAACCCAGGTTAACCATGGTTAGGAATTATTGGTGAAACCGGCCCTAAATCAATTTTTTATACCTACCAAAGTTATTGAAACTGAAGATATAGGTTTTGTTTGAAGATGGTGATAAAAGTAGAGATTCAACTCACCTTTATAAAGAGGTTGAGGTAGGATTGTCCGTGAGGGAGAAATTCCCTTCTTCGAACAAGCACCGTAGACGGAGAAGCAATGATGGATCATGCCTTTATTCCGTTGTACGAAACTCAAATTACTACACACGCTATAAACCAAAGTTCAAACCAACTGAGAACTCATTGAAAACTACAGCAGGTTTGGGTAAGGTAACAGGAGGAGAACCTTCTACACAGTGAGGCCATCCAACCCCCCCCCCCCCCCCCCCCCCCAGACTTCACCACTTGTTTCCCTTTTTTCCGCCCCTCTTCTTTCTTCCTCTGTTCCTTCCTCCTTTTTGCCCTGTAAATTTCAGTTCGCATGTGGTTATTTCAAGCCTTTTCCTCGTGTTTCCCCCCCCCCCCCCCCATTTTGACTAAAAATATTATGAGACTAGATCTAAGCATTGATGCTGACCTCATTTTCGAAAAAAGTGATATTCCCCTTTTTTTCCTCCTGTGCTCTTCTTAGATGTGAATAGTAGATAATAGACAGTGCTTAGTAGAAAGGAACTGGTTTCAAACAGTAAAAGTTTGAGAGTTTATTTATCTAGCTCCTGATTAATAACTTGCTCCTGATTCTGCAATTGAACGCGATATGTATAGTATTTTAATGCTAGGTTTTCCATAGCATACCTAGCATACCTAGTATTTTATTGCTAGGTTTTCCATAGCATACCTATCAACACACCATCAGGCATTGCTTTTTCAGTCAATACCTACCTTCTCCTTTCAGTTCTTTTGCGCTCAATTTCCGCCCTGGGTAACAGCTCATTTCATAGTGTCCTAATTTTGGCAAATCCAGCGGCAGGTTCCCCATGGCGAGAGAAGAACACTCACGTCGTCGGGTAATAGTATTCCCCCAGAAGGATCAACTCCTAATCAAAAATGAAGACAGTTTGGAAACTCTGACACTTCAAGTTATCCACCTCATAAACCCCAATTCTGATTCTGTCATCTATCATGACATTTCTATGACGACTCAACTTACCAGTCCAGGGAGTCCAGCATTAGGTACTCAATTTACCTCCTCCAAACTTTGATACAGTTATCCTCACCCGAATTGCCGTGCAATTTGAGGACATAAATTTGAAGAATCTGGATACATTTCACTTAAATTTTAACCCCCTTGAACTAGATACGTTCAACTGGCAACCTACAACGCTACCTAGCCTATGACTCATAATATTGTATGTAGTAATATCATCCCAGTTGGCTATGCACTTATCAATAACCTACGCCGAACAAGGACAGCCACTGTAACTTCACCCACCTTATGTAAGTCGTGTTTTATGCCTTACTAGGGATGCTTTTCTTCCATCAGGGACACCCACCTTATGTGTCATGATCATGAATGAGGCCTAACACTTTTCGTTCTGTTCATTCCTATTGTTTCATCGACTATTATTATCCCTATGTGTCATTCTTACGGCTACTCTCATGTAATTATTATGTTTCATACTCATACTTACCATGTTTTACAATGTTTACACATATGTACTTTTAATAATATGTAGGTACTATCTTTCTATCCATTTTATATCATTATTATTATATTTTATCTCACTTTCATTTATTGCTATGTATTTCATTTATTACTAATGTGCTATTCACTACTATAATTAGTATGTGTAATCATCAATAATTTATTACTGTGTATGTAATTCATTTATTACTAATATCTTGTGTCACTACTATTATTATGTGTAATCTCTAGTGCACGATGTCACCTTCACTGTACAGAAAATCGGAACGTGAAATTACATTGACTCTCCACACAACGATAATTTAGTTCACATTCAAATTTCAGATTTTCTAACTCACTAAGTACCCAACTACTCAGGAAAACTGTCCCGCTCCACGGTATCGTTTTCCTCTTGGGGAGGGAGGCGTTATATCAGCAATACTACCCGCTGATACTGTCCGCAATCGATTCACCAACCAAAAAACATGTAAACGACACCTCACAAGCCTGCATAAAACAAATAATATGTAATATTTTTTTAAATTTATTCCGGATTGCAGTTTTGTAAAGTTGGTTCGCTGAGTGCGCCTAATCGGACTGGGACTGGTTGGCTGGTTCGATTCACCGCCCCAGAAAACCGCCTCGCTTGCCTATGTTGCCGTAATCCTTTTTGTTTTGATTTTTTGGACCAAAAATCAATTGGGCCGAAGACGTCACTGGCGAATTATTCCCTCTAAATCTATTGCGAATTTTTTATCTGTTAATCTTTAATATTTTCTACCACCTGTCACCAAAATCCATATCACCAAGAGAGTTTTCCTGTTTTCAATTTTGCCTATATATATATATATAGTGAAAAACTATCATGTAGATCTCCGATGCGTAAAACGGATTCTGTAGGGGTTTCCGGTTCAATGGGAGCATCACCGAAATTTTGGAACGAGCCAAATAGCTACATTTTCACGAGTAATATATTGGACTGCAAGAGTGAAACAGTCTTACACGGAGGGGATGAAACCATGACTGGGGGGAGTAGGTGGTCAGTTTGCTGATGAAATACTCGCTACTTCCCATGGCTCAGGGGGGAGGTGAGAAGTCAATTTAATTTGGAATTCGTATCATAAGAAACGGTTCTCTCTACAGTGAACGATCTTATCCCTGAATTGATAAACTGCGACTGCCAGGAATGCAGTTTTTCATCCCACCCCCCTCTGACCATTCGATGGAACCTCATCAACTAGGCAGCATCTTATTTTAAAGCATGAATTGGCTCCCTCACATGAGAGGTTATGTGGCAAAAACCGGTAAAATTTTCGTTTTGAGAGGGATCAATTCTTTTTCATCTTATTCAGGCTTTCACATCTTTTACCGCATCAAAATGAAATATGATGGAGAGGGGACCACCATGGATCTCAGGGGGATTCAACGGAAAATAATCACGTTGGCCGATTGAAAAATTAGGAATTGAGCCCAGAAAAACATGCAAAGAGGAGCAAGAGCAAAAATGAATTTCCCCCTTCAATGAATTTGGTCAAAAGCGCGAAAAGTACCGGAATCAGCGGGAAACATTGGAGGTCAACGATACTTTCAAGGGAAAACAATTACCAACGATTTTTGTCAACGATCAATTATCAATTGTCAACGATTAGCCCAAAATATTGTGTTCAACTGTTTTCCATTCTGGAGAAAATAATAGCAATAATGAAATATCTTGAGAAACGAGGAAGAAAACCTATTTGCACAGCAACAACCTCACCTATGTCCAATTTTGTTGAAAAAATTAATTAGGAACAAAAATTATTAAAGGATTATAAAGATTAATCAGTTTTTATGAAATATTTTGATCAGCTAATGCGTATTAAAAAAGTGAGGTTATTCAGGCATGTATCTGAAATCTCTCCCCTTTTGTAGGAAATTGATTTTAATATGAATTGATTATAGCTTTGTAGGTAGTGCTCAATTCAACAACCCAGGATAATGGGTGTAATTTGTCCAACATTTGGCATACTTGCCTAGTATTTTCGAAGCAAGGAAAATGGGAGCTCGCTGTATTAGCTGATGACCAACTCTTAATAAAAGGACAAAAGCTTCTTTACGTCAGCCGTGTATTGGAAGATTCCACATCCATTGGTACTGAAATTGAAGCTATTTTATATGTTCCACCACTCTCCCCTCCCACGAGTGGACATAAAGAGTATGGGAAAGGAAGATTGAGAATATCCTGAAGAAGTAAAAGAGGATTCGTGAGACGATCTTGATACGGAATGGAAATTTGCACCTGAATTTTCCAGAGTTATGTATAACAATTTGAGTTCGTTTTATTTTGGTACTGAACATACCTACCTATTTATAAACAATTATAAACAATGTTTACAAACACAACCTTTGTTTATAAACAATTGAATAAGTATCTATACCACCATCAGTAACTAGGTCTGCATTATAATTAACCTAATGAATGTACCCCCGTTCGCTAAATTTCAGCTCATTGTAACTATTTATATTTATTTATATTAGGGTAGTTATACGCGTGGCTAGGATGTCACGTTTGCGCATGCGCAGTAAAAGGTTGCGGTCAGAATGATAATAAATGCATATTATATGTAGGACATTCTGGCGTCCTACCCGCACCGAACTTCCAAATTTCAGCCCATTACGTATTTTCTTGTTTTTTAGTAGTTTGGCGCATGGTTAGGATTCGGACACAGACAGAAAGACAGACAGGCGTACAATCAAATTTGGTGATTTGTTGTTTTTGTGAGTAACCATATTTATTGGTCTCAAACGCCAAAAGCGAATGGAAGCATCGATGTTGGAGGAGAACAACTTTTTTCCTCCTAAAAGTGATCATAATGCTTCCGCTGCCTCGGTAGAAACGGAAGCAAAACAGTTCGGATGATCAACAAATGGCATGAAAATTACACGCGGTTCTCGGGTGTTTTGGTGGGAAACAAGTTCATTCATCTATAAAAAAGATCGGATACCTATTCGGAATCAACGCTAAATTTCCTACATGAAAATCCTATCCAAAAATATGCTGACGCAGAACCGCACTTGGACTACTGTGAAAATGGGACGTTTCATGGCACTATACGCGTCACGCCAATTCATTCATTATTATGATTACTCATTTTAAGAATTCAACGAACTGCTTGGAATCCAAATTGGGTAGTCACTTCTCCTACCTTTCGTTCCGATTTTTCCCTATTTAATAGCTCGTCGCATACGAAACCGGCCTCGTGAGTACTCAAACGCAAACAATCAACTTATTCTGAGTAGGTACCTACTCAGAATAAGTTTATTGTTAACAGGGAAGACCTCCTAAATAAAATAAAATATCACTATGCTGATCAAAACCCGATTGAATACCTACTGGTCCAGCTACTAGTTTGAAGTGGTGGATAAATTATTCAGTTACCTCACCTGTCTAAAATTACCCGCTGTCTTACATTGACCCGTCTCACGTACTCTCACATAACAAGGCCAACCGTATTTCAGTTCGTGGGTTTCGAAGTATGTTGAGCTTATTTATCGCCTATTTAGCGTTAGACACGGAAATAGCTATTCCCCGACGTGACCTTTACAGTTGGTGTAAAAGTAGGATGCTTGACAAATGGCACCAACGCTTCTCATCCCTACCAACAGGCGCCTACTATAAGTTTATCCAACTTACGATCCCTAGAAATCCGTGGTGCAAGAAGCGCGCTCTTCCCGAAGACATGGCTAGAACCATTTTTAGGCTGAGAGCAAATCACGCGATGTGCGGAGCAAAGAGGCTCAAAATGAACCTGTCGTCTTCGGCTGAATGTCAGAGATGCCACGCAGGGACAGAAGGTCTGCATCATGTCGTTTTGGAATGCCCTGGGCCTGCCTTCAAGAAGAAATCACATGTTTGAAGAGCTGGCTACCCATGCGCAACAACCCTATGATCTACCACACCTCCTTCGAGAGTCAGTGGAAGTATTCAATTTACCAATTTCTAAGGGTAAGTGATATTTCGGTGTGAAGAGCTGGATTTTATTTTACATTTTTATTGAGATGAATATTGTAATTATTATTTGATTTAGAATTGTACCCAATTCACCTTATAGCTGTATGGGCAACCAATGCTAAATTTAAAAAAAAGGAAAAAAAAGGATTTCAACAGATTATGAAGAGGAACTAGGATATAGAAGGCATGAAGGCGTGAGTGATAGACGTAGTGATGGAACGATAGAAGTGAACAGTGGAAAGAGCGATTTGACGGTGACTGGTGATGCTAAGATAGGAAAGCGATTATAGTAGTAGTGTTGAAAGGACATCGGGAAACGACGTCAGATGTCCAGCAGTCCTCCTCGTTCTGCTTACGTTGTACCGAGGTCCTTCAGGAGTATTCATAGGCACTTTGCAAAGTGAAAAACCAGGTGAATGGCGACTAGGGAGAAAAGTGGGATGATCGTCATCCGCCTATAACTCCAGCGTGAACGGCGGAAGTGAAAGACACTGATGCGGTTACGCACATCTCCTAGGCGGTTGGTTGGTCGGTTGGTAGGTTCAACGGCGGGGTGGGCGGATAAGCGCAGGGGGAGGCCGCATGCCCGCCGCTCCAGGACCCTTTCCGCGCCATCCCCGCGCCACCTTCTTGCCGTCGTCGTCCTTCCAACACCCGACCACCCTCCCACTCAAGATCAATATCCCTTACAGTGTACTGAACCATCTTCCAGATAACTGCACTGAACAGGCGTACACTTTCTATACTTTTTTTTTAAATTTATATATACCTACATCTTCTTCTTCAAGTGCCGTCTCCATCATTGCTAGTTGGCGCTCAATTCAGCGAGTCTCACGCGGATGAGCTGCTTGACTAATCCCCGTCCAGCTCCGCATGTTTGATAAGTAACTAAGACGCCCGCTCTTCCTCCTACTCCTCTTTTTCCACTGATCTCCCCAATCATAATGGTCTGCTATAAACTGTATTTGTAGCCACGCCTGACATGACCCAAGTAGGCCACCTTGCGTATTTTAATTGGTGCTGGAAGCTCGCGAGTCAAAGCGTTGTGCTGCAGAATATAATCATTATACCAAAGGATGCGCCGAATTAACCAAATTTTAAAAGCTTCCAGCCGGTTGATGTCAGCCGTTTTCAACGTCCATGCATCCTCTCAGTACAATAGTGTAGACCAGACGTACCACTTAAAAAGACGCCAGCGCAGGGGAAAGTTCACGTCCCTGCTGCACAAAATACTGCACATGTTATTAAATTAATGCGCCCCGCGCAACCTCAAACCGACTCCTCAGTTCTCCCTGCAGATACCAAATTTCGGGCACTCATTAGCCTGGGTACTTGAAGCGAACAATACATACATATTCGTATATATATATACCCGTATAGTAAAATGGTGTCTGCAGCTTTTGACCGCGAGAAAAAATCATCCTTGTACATGGGATCGTTTCTGCATTCTGAGGATTTTTGAGAGCTGTTTTTGCAACAAGGCTCCATTTCCCTCTATGTGCCGACCCTTTTTTCTCACATTTTCTTACCAGCATTGTACTAGCGACTGTTCAAAATTTCTTCTTACGAACTTCTGATCTGGATATTGAAATAGCTGCGCTTCATTCAACATTTTTATCGTGAACTTGTAGTCGAGATGTGGTGGCATCAAGTCGTTGAATTAAATGTTGGATCTCCGGCTGTGTCATTACTGGTTATTCGTTGCAGCGCTGCGGCATCAGGATACTGTCATATCTAGGGAGATTGGTCTTCGGACATGAGATCCTTTTCTTCTCAGGTAGGTAAACCGAGGGATCAATAAATTGTCGAACACAACAATTTTCGTTACTGAGGGAAATACTCGAAATAGTATTGAAAAATGTATTCCAGTGGCACATCCACACAAAAAATAATTATTGCATCGGCATTCGCACTTTAGCGCACCAAAAATGATATTTACTATGCAGCTTACTGCCTGACGTGAGTGCTAGATACAGAAGGTTTGGGTATGTCGCAGGAGAGAGGAGGATGTGCTCCTTGGGAGTCTTTTTGGATAGCTAACACCCCACGGTTATCACCACATCGAGTGTTAGAGGAAGAGGCGTCCCGCGCTTACCACCACAGCAGACGCTAAAGGAAAGGGATGCTAACACCCCACGGTTATCACCACAGCGAGCGTTAGAGGATGAAGCATCCCGCGGTTACCACCACAGCAGACGTTAAGGGAGAAGGATATAACACCACACGGTTATCACCACAGCAAGAGTTAGGGGGTGAAGCATCCCGTGGTTACCACCACAGCAGACGCTAAGGGAGATGGAAGGGTAGGCGAGAGGTGAGGTGCAAGGTGAGAGAACCACAGGTAGGAGTGAGGTAGGTCGAATGAAGAGCGGGCGAGCCGGGTGCCTTATAAAGGTGCCTCCCCCTCGTCCTCCATCTGTCAACAGTCGTTAACGGCCGTTGAGTCGGTGGGAGTTCGATGGAGGAAAAATCTTTCTGGGCTTCAACCGAGGCGTCGCACAGCTCGTTTTTCTCCTTGTTTATTGGTTGGTCTATTGGTTATTGGTTTATTGGAGTTGCATGAAGTTGCATATGGTACATTTGAGGGGTACCACAAAACTACCTAAAACAAGTGCACTCGGCTACCCAACTGGGAGACGTCAATGCACCAGCGACTTCTATGTATGATTTCAGTACCTACCCATATAATACTGGGTTGACTCGCCAAATTTCAAGTCGTGAGCTTAGAAGTCTGTCTTTTGCATTTAGCAAAGCCATTTGCTGTCTTAAATGCATCATGTCACCAAAACCGATACAGCGATTCCTAATTGTTTTGTGAGTACCGTATACTCACAAAATTCAAGTCGTAAGATTCAAAATTGGCAGGAGTTTGTATTTCCATGGGCCATTTTTGGCGCTGTGGTGTCATTCTCTGGCACTGTAGCGATACAACAACATATTCAGCGATTTTATGAACCATATTAAGTAATGATGGGTTGCGATATTATGAAATGTGGTGTATGTTGTTTGGAAATAAGACCTTGGAAGTGAGTGGCCGAAAGATTATTCGCTTCATTTGGTGTCAAACAGATGTATCCTTGGTCCACGACGCCCACTCAGGGAGAGAGAACAAAAACCATGGAATTTGTCGAAGTTTTTCAAGTAATTTTGCGTATTAATCACTAAACAGCGCTTCCAAGCGAAAACTACACCATTAGTATTACAATAATTGTTTAGTATATTTCCAAGTAAATTCTGGGTCATGTATAATTCGTGGAATACTCTGGACCAGATGTTTTTCTTGGTACTGAACACTAAGTAGCAAACAGTGTAAACGTGGGTGGCTGACAATACCGCTAATTACCTATAGTAATTTCACGAGCACAGCAACACTAGGTTATAAAAACTGGTAAATGGTGAGGGTCGGTTCATTGCTGCTGTGAAAAAGTATTCTTAAGTTCCTCTATTACAATAGAAACTATTACAATAGAAAGCCCCTACAAAAGAATCAGCTGCCAACAAGCTGCATCAGTGGGGTTGAAAAAATAATGAACTGCCTATAAAATCCATTGCAAAACTTTTGTTGCAAACGGATCTCGTGCAAGTTACGTACCTAATTACTGACTACTCGAATTTATACCTGGGTTACCTCGAGGAAGGAGCTTCGAACTTTTCTCCTGCCAGAGCAGAGAAAATCCCGGGTAAAGCAAGGCATAATTTATGAGCCACTGAGCTCCAACCTCTTTCCACAACTCGTTAATTTCTTCCATTTACCTTTCCAGCCGTCCAACTCCAGTGTTCAATTTTTCCGAGCGTGATTTCTAGCTTGTATCAATCTCCATCGGCAGACGAATTTGAAGTGCCCCAAACCTACAGGGTTGAAGCAACCGCTGGAAATCTATCAAGAAAGGCGTGGCATCTTCATTCCAGTAACTTTCTATTGTCGGCGAATAAAATCAAGCGTCCCAATAGCATAATCATTATCTTTTCTTTAGCATTTTGGATATTTTTTGAAATATTGTATGGTTTAATAATATACAATTGAAAATTATGCCTGTAAAAATTTAGATGAGGAAGTAGAAACTGAAAAGCCTAATAATTCTTCAACGTTAGCCTACCAAATTACGTAGGTAGTCGCTTATTGTCATAATTCCCGATTGTTTGTGCTTGATAATGTAATATTGGATGAATTAATTTACTCATGCGATGCAATCGTAATTCAGTATAATCTTATCTCGTATCTATTTATCAATTTATTTCATGAGTACGGGCGAAACCCTGTTACAAAAAAAAAGAAAAACGCTGCAAATTATTGCACAACAAATTATTACACAATGGTTTATTATTTACCTGTAGAGCTTCTGCGTAGCTCACTGTTTTCTGTGGTAGATACCTACCCTCGTGATCCCACCCAGCAAAGCCCTAAATCGAGTACTGGAGCGGGCTGGACAATTACAGTTTCATAAATATACGGTGTATTGAAGAATTCTATCATTAATAAAGTATTCGTTGTTATTCATGAAGCATAACATCAACTTACAAAAGTACCTAGGTATCAATAAAATAAAAATCATCCTTCATTCTTCAAATGAAATAATATAACGGAACTTCCAACTCGATTTCATACAGACATGCGTGATTATATTTAGATGTTCCCTAGTCCCTAGCAATGATTTCTGGGCTGAATGTATACCGTTTCATTCATATCATGTTGACGAAAATTTCTAGGGCTAACTTCAGGGCCGTATTGTGAACGAACGGCTGGACATACAATGCGTCGGGTGGTCCTAAAAAATTCCCAAGTTCGAGATAAGTTTAAAAACGTAAACAAATCGAGATAACGGCGACCTTGACGTTTTAAAATCTATTTTTCACCCCTTAGAGATTACAGTAACGCTAAGCTTCGTGGACCAACTAGACTCCAAATGGGACACACGGACCAAATTTCATTGTTTTTGGTTCGTGGTTTGGTTACTAAGAAAAAAAAACGAAGTACGGCGGACGGCGGAAGGACAGAATTTTTTATTCCATTTTCGGACTCGGTAGTTTGAAACCTACGTTACTTGAAACGGACCCCATCGAATTTTAAATTTTGAGAAGGGGTGAATAAAATATTTTTTCATGCTCGATTCCAAAAGATCATTATTGATAATAATAAACCAAAATATTCACACCTCAAGAATTGAGGTGGCAAATGAGATCAGCCTAACAATTTAACGAGAAGTTTTTCAGCAAGTTCGAGTTTCTGTATATAGATACACATATCTGTGGGTAGCTACTTACAAAATTATATTTTTTGCAAATTGGCACTCAGCCAGAATTAGGTTTATTTTCACTTCAAGTTTTTCAAATATTTTTGGAAATACCTACATTCCTTTTTTTTAAACCTTATTATTTTCTTCTATGTAACCTACCTACTCAGTTCCTCTAATGCAAGCCACAACATAAATTAGATAAATACTATCTGTATTTTGGATTGCTGTGATGATAACCTATTGTGGTGAGGAAGTGCAGTGGGGCCGGGATCAACCTAGATAAGAAGAACAGCAGAGAACGGGTAGTAACCATCTAGCTTTCCTCATAATAATATGAGCCTCTTTCTGTTGCCTGTGAAGTTGTCCAGCTCAAGTACCTACTTACTGAAATTCGGTGTGCCACCTTCTTCAAGGTCAAGGAATCGTCATTCCAGTTTGAGTAGAGAACTTCTCCGAAGTTTCAATCCAAGTACTCCTGGAATAGGCAGCAGAGAAGTATGTTTCCCCCATCCACTTCAAGCCCTGATTCCTGCTGAATACCGAACCTCCAGCTACTTCCACTGTTTCTAGTACACCCAATAGAACCTGGTACTTGAGCAGTTTCAATTTCATAGCCGTGAAAGACGAAATTGCCTACATTTTGCCTAAATTGGATCACCTGGACCAGCGGATCCAGGAAGTCATTTGGCTTATTTGTAGACTTCTTCCTCATAGGCAGCCTAAACTTGGTTCCAGACTCCGGTTCTCTTTCCAGCAGGGACACAACATTTTTTCGCCTCCTCATCTCTTCCAGCATCTGAAATTCTCTCTTCAGACAGACATTTTCTTTCTCAGCCGTTTATTCTGAAATTATTCCAAATCATAATATTGGCTAAAAGGATATTATTTTCTAAAAATTACTTAAGAAAGGAGCTCCTATTTCAGTCACTTTTTTCTTTGTCACCAAGGTACCTACTGAACTTCATTTTTAATACAATTTTCTATCAACTTGGTAAATGTGATTTGTTCGATTTTCCTTCTTACCTAGTTACTTCATTTAAAAATCAGAAACTTTTAAAAATAAGATACTAATATATCCATCCACATGGATTACCCCATTTTGAAACAAGAAGCTCGGAGCAGCCGATTGATTCGTTCATGAGGCAGTGGATACTGATGCCTATGTGCTCCACAAAATCCATCCATCTTCTCAGCCAAGACCTCTCTCAAGTCCCAAATAGATGGCATACCCTTAGTCGGCAATCACCAGTCCTTTATGCGAAATCAATTCGTCTTTGTTTGCGACGGAACGTCATCGAAGAACTTTTCGATGGATTGAGGTGCAACCGGTTCCGGTCACACCACTCCAGCAGGACGTCTTCATCTCTCTGAAGGACATGGTGATCATTCATCCCTAAATCGCTTGAGACCATCTGCAAACAACAGGTATGACGTGCTCTGGAGACGCTCGTAAGTGGATTCCCCAGGTAAGAGAAACATGTGTGGCCCAAGGTGGGACCCCTCAGGCACTCCCACATTCATGAAAGAGGGCTGACATTTTGCTCTTATCTGTCGTTAGCTTGCAATAATCAAGGGGGTTTATGCAATTGAGCGCAGATTAGAATCAGCGGATTACACACATGTTGTTTTGATGGAAAATATGCGAAAAAAATAATTAATTTACAGAAAAACAATAAACTTTTACTCATTCCTTTTAGTTGTATTATTCTTCGTCTTTTGTTGTTTATTTTTTCTTTTTGTATGAAAGTTTTGTGAAGCATCTTCGTGACCTTACTGACACAAAACTGCTGCAAATGTATTTGGTCGAGGGTATTTGGTAAAGAATTAGTTAACTAGGTATACTGGTTGATATTGTGGCATTTGGTTCATTAGAAAGGGAATAATGCTTAGTAACTTGCTTGGTTACCTATTTTCATAGGTATTAGATGTATTCATTAGCAAATCTGGAGTTAGCCATTAATAAGTGATGATTCCGTAGATTTGGGGCCGGTTTCACCGAAGTTTTTAATCACCGTTTACTCATTAAACCGAAGATATCAGGTGTTAAACACCGGTGTCCGGTTTCACCGACACCGATCGATGATCAAAAAAGATAGTTAAAACTAACCAGCCGATTTTGGCTGGTCAGCCTCCTAAATCAACGTTTTACCACTTCGCCATCTTGCCAGTTCCACAGTTTTCATGCGAACTATTCTTCTATTATTATTATTATTATTCTTGATAGTATTATTATTTTACACCCACAAAAATTGTTAGGGGACTGATTAGGGAATTTCTGATGGTATTGGAGGACGAAGATTTCACAGTTCGTGGATCGTTCTTCGATGTATGAGAGAGAGAACATAATTATTTTGAGCTCGATGATATCGATTCTCTGACGAGGTACCTACAATATAATCAACTGAAAAGGCTTTCAGGCTTTCTCGTTGCTTTGAATTGATGGTGGGGAGATAAACTTTACCAGCTTATCAACAATAAAGTTCTAGTCGATCATGCAGTTCTCTGGATAATAAATACTGCGATTTTTTTATAACCATTTTCGGTTCGAGAGATCGGGATTTCGCATTTGCGCAAGCATATTTGAGCTATAAAATTTAAAATTAACAATAATACTATGCAATATTGTAATCGCAATGAAATTCATACAGGACAATCAACTATCTGCCCATCAAATTTGAGTGAAATAGGACCATTTTGGTTTATTATTCTGTGAATAATACACCTATGTATTCGCTCAGCAAAAAATTTTTATAACACCCCCTCAAAATTTTTTCTTTTCCGTTTCAAGGTGCGTAGATTCCAAAAATGCAATGTCCGTCCGCCGTCCGCCGTGTCACGTGTACAGGCTTCATTTTCGGTCTAAAAAAATCTTTCTTTCGCACACATGCTCCATTTGGGCCCTAGTTGTGTCCCGAAACTTTTCAGCCCGATCGGAATATACCCAGGGGTGTCATGAGTGAAAATGTATGTAAAAATAGGTACTTTTTGCGTTTTAGCAACATGTTGGTAACATGAGCTTTTGAGGTATCGTTTTTCATGTCTTTGGGGACGAGAAGACCTAACATGAAGTCGATTTTGACCAAAGAGTAGAAAGTTGAGGTTCTACCAGATGTTCAGCTCCCGAAATTGATTTTTTATGAGTCAAAAACCTGGAAATCGTCTGAAATCACCATCAATTTGTAGAATAACACTGGAAAAAGTGTCAACAGGTGGATCAAGACGATCAAATGGTACTATCAATGATCAGAGATAATTTATTCAGATATATATTTAAAAAAAAGAAAAAAAAAGAGGAGCGTACCTTATTCGTGTTTTGGGGGCCAAAATTGGTGGAAACCACCAGAAATAGCTATTTCAATTATTTTATATGAATGAAACAATAAATAAACAGCCAACATCTCTGTAGGTATGTCTAATAGAATAATAAACCCATGTGACAAGGACTTTGCAGCGTTTTTTAGTGAGAAACTGTGTAGGTACATAACCTACCTACCTGGGCAGGGCATTGATAATATGATTTACTGCATAAAAAATTAACAAAGTTTCTTTCAAAAACAAACGCAACACTATATCAGCAAGATACACAACAAACCAAACGCCAAAAAACAGCACAAGTAGGTACTTAACCTCACAATGCACGTCAGCAACTGCGTTATCAATCGTAATCACCCCCAATGCATCCATTTTGGTGGGTCAATACCTCCATTTTGGTATTGTCCTTAACCAACGCTCTAATCTTCGATTCGATTCGATAACCCAGGTTAACCATGGTTAGGAATTATTGGTGAAACCGGCCCTAAATCAATTTTTTATACCTACCAAAGTTATTGAAACTGAAGATATAGGTTTTGTTTGAAGATGGTGATAAAAGTAGAGATTCAACTCACCTTTATAAAGAGGTTGAGGTAGGATTGTCCGTGAGGGAGAAATTCCCTTCTTCGAACAAGCACCGTAGACGGAGAAGCAATGATGGATCATGCCTTTATTCCGTTGTACGAAACTCAAATTACTACACACGCTATAAACCAAAGTTCAAACCAACTGAGAACTCATTGAAAACTACAGCAGGTTTGGGTAAGGTAACAGGAGGAGAACCTTCTACACAGTGAGGCCATCCAACCCCCCCCCCCCCCCCCCCCCCCAGACTTCACCACTTGTTTCCCTTTTTTCCGCCCCTCTTCTTTCTTCCTCTGTTCCTTCCTCCTTTTTGCCCTGTAAATTTCAGTTCGCATGTGGTTATTTCAAGCCTTTTCCTCGTGTTTCCCCCCCCCCCCCCCCCCCATTTTGACTAAAAATATTATGAGACTAGATCTAAGCATTGATGCTGACCTCATTTTCGAAAAAAGTGATATTCCCCTTTTTTTCCTCCTGTGCTCTTCTTAGATGTGAATAGTAGATAATAGACAGTGCTTAGTAGAAAGGAACTGGTTTCAAACAGTAAAAGTTTGAGAGTTTATTTATCTAGCTCCTGATTAATAACTTGCTCCTGATTCTGCAATTGAACGCGATATGTATAGTATTTTAATGCTAGGTTTTCCATAGCATACCTAGCATACCTAGTATTTTATTGCTAGGTTTTCCATAGCATACCTATCAACACACCATCAGGCATTGCTTTTTCAGTCAATACCTACCTTCTCCTTTCAGTTCTTTTGCGCTCAATTTCCGCCCTGGGTAACAGCTCATTTCATAGTGTCCTAATTTTGGCAAATCCAGCGGCAGGTTCCCCATGGCGAGAGAAGAACACTCACGTCGTCGGGTAATATTTATTCTGGGGTAACTGGCCTCCTTTTACCGTGGGAAACCTGCCGCTGGATTTGCCAGAATTAGGATACAAAGAAATATTGCCCACCCAGCGTGATATTGATAAAATAATAATAAGTAACAGTTAATGTTGCTCTCAACTGATCCCTTCCCTGTTCTGTCAGTTGCGCTGTCACTGTGCGATTTACGCTCAACTAAGCAATTGCCAATCAAGGAAGGAAACAAAAATCCAAGTGACCCAACCGCTCTAACAGGTATGTATGGGAGATTGTATCGAATGCTTTGACAAAGTCAGCGCAAATTACATGAACCCATCATCACAGCCCCAAAGAAGGGAGTTATGAAGAATGAGCAAGTTTGTTAAGGTTAACCTGACTTTTGTGGAACTATGCTGCTGCGGAACTATCACATTTGATGTCAATGGCGAGAGAGGATTTAGTACTAACCTTTCAAGCACCTCAGGAGTGCGAGAAATGGCAAACACCCATCGATGGTTCCTAATGCCACTTCTATCTCTTGGCCTAGAAATTTGTGTAATCAATGCATGCCCATCATGATGGGAAAGTTACATATGACAGTGATCCGTTAAATAGTAGAGTAAGTGGTTTAGCGAGACCACCAGCACTTCGCTGTTACATAATATGGGGTATTCCACCAGGGCCCTTTCCCCAGACCTTCAAAGAAGTAAGCTCATTGAATACGCCAGTCTCCCCCCCCCCCCCCCACCAATCTACCAAACACAAGAAAATCTTTACAGCAGAAGGAGCTCGGACGTAGGAGGCTCGGAGATAGAAGAGAAAAGCGAGTTAAATAGATTAGCGACGTCCTGAGGCGATGAAACTGTCAAACCATCCAGAGAACCAGTTCCGAAGCACTTTATATAATCAGTTACAGATTCATGGAGCTTTTGGATGTATTGCGCATAAAAAGTTTCAGGCATTTCTCACATTTAGCACGCAACTACGAGAAGAGTTACAGCTACTGGCCTGCCGCCCAGCTCTACCAAACAGAATACTCATCTACTCTGTCTATTTCTCATAAGTTTTCAAATACCCATGTGGTACTCAATAAGACCATCATATCTCACCTCATCACACCATTATCATTTTTACTTATATATTTATAGCCCTGCGATTGATGACAACTTATCATAGTCTCCAAACAATAAATTATGTTATTGGCACTGTTGAGCTGTTCCTTATAATAAAAAAATAAATAACAGAGTCATCTTTGAAGCGCGTGTGGACACTGAAATACCATAAAACGAAGGGGAAAACAAAAAAATATCTTAATCTTGTCCACTGTCTACGGACAGCAGGACTAAAGATTATCATTGTCCCTAAATGGCTGAAAAACGCAGAACGCGACAACAATTTTTTCGCGAACGGAGGAGAACAATTTTTTCCCACCCACTAGTGATCACAAGGCAGTAGTATCCGTACAGCAGTACTCGTTCAGCCTCGGAACGGTCAACATCAACATGGGGTCGGCACCTTCTGATTTGTTTACCTTCGTCCTAAGTTATTATTAGTCAAGTCCACCAAAGGGTGTAGAGGGAAATGAATGGTACACAATTTTTGCCTTTTGGACTTCGTTTGGACTAGTAAGGAGCATACTAAAATCCCCACTCCTAGTTGGCGAGCGGGGGGGGGGGGGTAGACTGTTCCTTTTTTCGGTTTTTCGCTTATACCTCGGAAATAGTGTGTCCTTGCGATAAGACAACTCAATACAAAATTAAAACTGACAGGATGCGTTAAAATATTGACGTAGGTAATCACTTTTTGCTATCTCGCACAGTTTCCGAGATACCTGCGCTCATAATTCACCAAGTTTTAAGAAACAACAATTGCTCAAATCTGTTGCCTTATTTGACTAGCTTACTCCTCATACCTCCTTCCTAAGAGAAATTCATGGGACAGAAAGTTGTAGAGCATTAAATTCCCTGCAAGAGTAAATGGTATTTCACCATTTTATCTTCTGAGAGCTGGGAATTGATAGTTAATAATTACTTCTTATAATCGAATGTGGGTATTGCAGACCTTCCAACACGGCTTCATAATTCTTGTGTCTTCAAAGCCACACAATTGCGTTCGTTCTCATGTAATGTTGTTACACCACGTTAGTGTGTACTGTGTGTGTAGTGTGGAATATCTGAACTTACGCGGTCGCGCAGAAATAATCAGATGTAGAGTGGATCTCTACAACGGTGAGAGATGGAGCTCTGGAAGTGCTTCCATTCGATTCAGGGTGTCGAAAATGAAAACCAACGACTCCAAACAATATTACTTTTGAAGAACTACCTACATAATATGTACCTAAAAATACATTACTTTGATTAGAAGGCAATGACGAAAATGGGCTGCGTTTACATCCCCCCTAGATTATCCGAAAATGTGTATGCTGCGCACTCAGATTAGGTCTCATCTTTGGTTGAGGAGAATGTAGTAGTGAATGTTGTAGTGAATGTGGTAGTGAATGTAGTAGTGAATGTTGTAGTGAATTTCTGATCGTGGACGATTATTACCTTCCTGGCACCACGTCGTTGGTCCGCCTGATGACTGGATGCCACATTCTGGACAGATTCAAGCCCCGGTCAATGTCCCCTCCAGGGCTTTTCGGGTGTTCGCTCACGTCAGTTCCGAGAAAAATTGGCACAGCTGCGACTTTGTGTCCCTTGATCGTACTCCCTTCACTCTTCACTTTCTGGTGCACTTGTCGAATATGATCGCTTCCAACCTGTCCTCTTCCTCTCCTTTCACTTCCA